>CM077503.1:54193287-54826287 GCA_039654745.1 Houttuynia cordata
TGGTGACGGCTCGGCTAGGAGCAGATGGAACGGTCAAAGGCACTTGATGTCACGCCCCAAATTTCCAAGACCCAATTTACGCGGAAGCGTCAATCCAATGACGGTTACAGGGTAGGAAACCTGGGACGGACCGAATACTCGAGTCTACGCTTATCCCATTTAAATATTATGGGACTTGCAGGATCGTCATGACTTAAATAACATTTACTTACAAAAAGTAGAATAACGGAAAGGAAATCTAAATATCTATTACAATATCTGAAAATGTCTAACAACCACAAACAGAGTTTAACATAAAGCAAATGGCACGCAGGCCGCAAGTTCAAATGTCAAAATATAGCAAAACATAAGAGATGAGTCTTCTAAGCTCCAACATCAAACCATGCCGCTGGAAAACATCACTTCTGTTCCACCTTAAATCCTGCATTAGAGGATGCGTGAGTATTCCATAGGAAATACCCAGTAGGATACAGAAAACCCACACCGGAAAAATAAGAGAAGACTCCAAAGATGAATGGTTTAACAGACTCAGGTTCAACAAGGACTAAGATCACTTACCTGGAACCAACTGCCATTCAAGACGCATTAAGGTCAAAGATACTTCAAAGACTTTCATAAAGTAGTGAAGGTAAGATAATAAGCATTGGACAACCAAAGTGTCAAAGTACAATTTCTGCTCTCAAATCTTCATCAATACCAGAACATCCTAGAGGTTCTTCAGAGGAACCTTGCCATGCGTCTAGGGATGCTGGCCCCATCGGTGCTTACGGGCACAATGGGCGGAGATTGCAGACCTTCCGTAATGTCATACAATCTAAGCGCACGCGGTTGCCGTCATCGGCTGAACTACAGAGGTTCAATAAATCGGAGATCTCGCAAGATCTAGCAATGGCTTGTGAGCATACTATGATTCCGACTAAGAGCTTTAAATGCTACTTAGCGGAGAAACAATTCAACTAGCCCTATTGTCAAAAGGCTTAGAACAAGACTTTCTAAAGTTCCGACTCTTCATAGGAGTGAAAAGCATAAACCAAATCAAATTATGAATTAGTCTGGGAACTCAAGTGAGACCCGACTAAAAAGAGACACACCACATGATTTTCCAAAAGTTCAAGTTCGCTATCAACAAAGTTGTACCTAGCCCTAGAATTGATAATTCCCGACTTAGAATGACGCGTTTCAGGTAGACCACGTCAGAGACTTAGAATTCAAGCTTCGATTACTCTTGTGTCATAAATGGACCAAGAGAAGAACAAAGGGACTATTATTATAAGACACCTTATTTGGCTCTAAGACCTTAAGGTTACTGTTCTTAGAGTCTTATAAAATCATTTTAGACTTGATTAGATTCTTAATTATCAATTATTCTCAAGCTTCTTAGGTTTATTATGATTTTAAGTCATTTAAAGTCAGAAACTGTGTTCTGTCCAAAACAGAACAGCTCTCTTTATCAGGTTACTACGTTCAGAACAATATGATTTAATCTATGAAATTTTTATCTTAGATAGCCTCTGATGTCTAGTTTCCAGATTGATAAAGAACTTAATTTTCTGATTACTGTATAATTAGTTATCATTTGTCTACTGAAGTCTGCTTGCGCAGGATTGCTCCTGGCCGAGACCAAGTTTCTATGTCATACATAATTTACTAATGTATAAAGTGTAGTAACTCCTTATTAGTCTTTTTTATACATTAATCTAGTCTTTCTTAAGATTTTTACAGAGCTTTATAGTTCCAAAATCTCAGTATATGATTCCACTTTTCGTAATCTTTACTACCCAATTACTACAACACTTTCTTATCTCATTATTTAAGTGATACTATCATATAATCCCGGACAACATTAGATCTCAAAACACGCTGACAATAAAACGAACTGATATCTCAGAGACAAGATCTTACAAGGAATAATCTTATAGTTATCATTCATTATACCATTACCCATTTAGTTGATATTATACAAGTAGTAATAGCTATGATAATACATATAGAACACGAAATACGGAAATGCACCAAAGTGCCTAAAGATTAAATCTTTACTCAAGAGAGTGAGCATGGATATACAAATAGCATTATCACATGCGATCATGATTTAACATAGAAATCCAAATCCAATTTTCATTGGTCAACATACGTAGAAATGATTGAGTTCAAATACAATAGAGTTATGAATCAAGAGGGAATATCAATCTAGGATCGGCAATACAAATTCCAGAAATGAGTACTCAACATAAAGGCATCAACATTCAACAAATCATTTTATCAAAAAGAAGTGTAATGGGAAAAAGGCATCCTACTTGGTTGTAAATACCGAGACTTCCCGAGCACTCTTGAATTCGACAATGCTGCACCAACACCACGCCGGTCGACCTTGCTTGGACCACCACGAACCACCACGGACCACCGCCGGAGTAAGGTTGCCGCCGGCCGGATAATGAGAGAGAGAGAGAGAGAGAGAGAGAGAGAGAGAGAGAGAAATGCTCAAGGCTTTGAGCACTAAGCAAAACCACCCCCCTACTAGCCTATTTATAGATTTTTCAAATGAATCTCCACCCTTGATCAATCCTTAAACCAATGGCTTAGATTCCAGATTTTACCACTTTCAAGATGACTCTTGGGTTTACAAGGAATTAGTTAATGGGGGTCAATTAATGTTATCCATCAACCACTTCCATTAACCCATCTCTCAACCACCTCCACTAAGGCTAACCCGACCCAAGCACAAATGGGTTTGGGTTTGGGTTTGGGTTTCTCTTTTAGAATTTCCATTAATCACTACTAACCCACTTAAGAAATATCTAATTCATAATTTTTGCTTAATCTCAAATTAATTCTATTCCCAAAAATAACACAAACTTTATACAAAAACCTATCCAATAATCTTAGGTCAAATGAAGCCAAACCAACATGTAAAAATCATGAATCATATAATCCAATAAAATCTCCGATTAAGATCAATTCAAAAAAATCATAAATTTGACAGTGTTCGATCGATTCCGGCGGGAATTGAATTTTCAAAAGATTTTCGAAAATTTAAATAAATGCATACCGTTGAGCCAAGAAAATACTATAAAATTTACGGTCGTCACATCCTCCCCTCCTTAAAGAAAATTTCGTCCTCGAAATGCCGAAAATCAATCAACAAATAGTTGAGGGTAGGCTTTCTTCATCTCTTCTTCCGATTCCCATGTCATTTCCTCGGAGTGCTGGTTTTGCCACAAAACTTTCACCAATGGAATAGTCTTCTTCCGCAACACCTGATCCTTCTTGTCCAAAATCTTGATAGGTCTCATCGGAAAGGATAAATCTGCCTCTAGCTCCATTGTTGTATAGTCCAACACATGAGACTCATCCGGTACATACTTCCTTAGCATCGATACATGAAATGTATTGTGTACATCTGCCAGCTGTGGGGGTAAGGCCAATCTGTAGGCAACCGGCCCGACCCGCTCCAAGATCTCAAACGGTCCAACAAACCTCGGGCTCAGCTTCCCTTTCTTACCAAATCTCATAACTCCCTTTGATGGAGAAACTTTCAAGAATACCTTGTCGCCTTCCTGAAACTCCAAATCTCGTCTTCGGTTATCTGCATAACTCTTCTGTCTGCTCTGCGCTGTCTGTAGTCTTTGTCGAATCTGCTTTACCTTCTCTGCACAATACTGTACCAAATCTGACTTCAATACTTGACTTTCTCCGACCTCTGTCCAGCATGTAGGTGATCTGCACGGTCTTCCATATAGAGCTTCAAATGGTGCCATTCCAATGCTAGAGTGATAGCTGTTGTTGTAAGCAAATTCAATCAATGGTAGATGATCATCCCAGTTGCCCTTCCAGTCGATAGCACACGCTCGGAGCATGTCTTCCAAGGTTTGAATGGTTCTTTCTGACTGCCCATCGCTCTGCGGATGAAAAGCTGTGCTGAAACTGAGTTTAGTGCCCATCGCTTCTTGAATTCCTTTCCACGTCCTGGATGTAAATCTTGGATCTCGATCTGACACAATCGATATCGGCGTACCATGCAATCTCACTATCTCCCTGATATACAACTCTGCTAAACTCTCCGGATTCTGCTTCCATCTTATTGGTAGAAAATGAGCCGTCTTAGACAATCGATCAACGATCACCCAAATCGCATCCTTCTGTCTTTGAGTCTTCGGTAAGGCCACTTAAAATCCATTGTAATGTGGTCCCACTTCCATTGCGGAATTTCCAAAGGTTGTAACAATCCCGCTGGTCTCTGGTGTTCTGCCTTTACTTGCTGACAAGTCAAACATTTGGATACGAACTTTCCAATGTCTCGCTTCATTCCGTTCCACCAGAAGTTTCTCTTTAAATCTTGAAATAACTTGGTGCTTCCTGGATGAATTGCATACTGTGAGTTGTGCGCTTCACGAAGAAGTTCTTGTCTTAATTCCGCATCCTTTGGCACGACCAATCTTCCTTGAAATAAGATACTCCCGTCGGCTCCTTTTGTGAAATTTGGCTTTTCCAGCAGCTTTTGCATCTGAGGGTTACTCTTCTGCGCTTCCAGCACCTTCTCATAGATTGACGATCTCACCGAGATGTTTCCCAGAAATGAAGTTCTTTGAGTAGTTGGCCATTCCAGATTATACTTTCCCAAATCTTCCATCATACGCCATTCTTGCACCATCATATGCGCCATGGTTCCCGTCTTCCTGCTTAGTGCATCTGCGACCACATTCACCTTTCCTGGATGATAGTGAATAGAGAAGTCATAGTCCTTTAAGTACTCCAACCATCGCCTCTGTCTCATATTCAAATCCTTCTGAGAGAAGATATACTTCAGACTCTTGTGATCTGTGAATACTTCAAAGGTTTCACCATAAAGATAGTGCCTCCAAATCTTCAAAGCAAACACAACCGCCGCTAGCTCCAAATCGTGAGTTGGATAATTCTGCTCATGGATCTTCAGTTGTCTTGACGCATAACGCCACTACATGACCGTTCTGCATCAATACGCAACCCAGACCGCATTTCGATGCATCGCTATAGATGACGAACCCTCCTGATCCTGATGGAAGTTTCAGAATCGGTGCAGAAGTCAGTCTCCTCTTCAGCTCCTGGAAACTTTTCTCACAATCAGCATTCCAGATAAACTTCACTCCCTTCCTTGTTAACTTGGTCATTGGCAAGGCTAAGCTGGAGAATCCTTCGATAAATCTTCGATAATAACCTGCCAATCCCAAGAAGCTCCTGATCTCGGTCACGCTCTTTGGTTGCTCCCAATGAAGAATCGCTTCCACTTTTGCCGGATCTACAGAGACTCCATCCTTCGATATAACATGTCCCAAGAAGTTAACTTTATCCAACCAAAACTCGCACTTGCTATACTTGGCATACAATTGATTCTCTCGCAGAATTTGCAACACTTGCGCCAAATGCCTTCTGTGCTCCTCCTGATTTGTAGAGTAGACCAATATATCATCCACGAACACGATCACGAACTGATCCAACAACGCCTTAAAGATTCTGTTCATCAAGTCCATAAATGCTGCAGGGGCATTGGTCAGACCAAACGGCATCACCAAGAATTCGTAATGTCCGTATCTGGTTCTGAATGCTGTCTTTGAAATATCTTCTTCCTTGATCCTTAATTGATGGTATCCTGACCTCAAATCGATTCTTGAGAAAACTTTCGCTGACTGCAGTTGATCAAACAAGTCGTCGATCCTTGGTAACGGATACTTGTTCTTTATGGTTACTTGGTTCAGCATTCGGTAATCAATACATAACCTCATAGATTCATCTTTCTTCTTTACGAACAAGACTGGTGCTCCCCATGGTGACACACTTGGACGAATCAACCGCTTCTCCAGTAACTCCTGAAGTTGTTCCTTCAATTCAGCAGGTGCCATCCGGTATGGTGCCTTCGATATTGGTGCTGTCCCCGGTATCAGCTCTATAGTGAAGTCAACATCCCGTCTTGGTGGCAAACCAGGCAACTCCTCCGGAAAGACATCGATGAATTCGTTTACTACCTCAATTTCTTCTATACTAGGGGTAGTTTTCTCGACTGATAGAACAGTCGCTAAAAAGGCTTTACAACCTTTAGCTACTAGCTTCTGTACTTTCATTGCAGAAATTAGACGATTATCTTTTCTCACTCGAATTCCCTGGAACAACAGTTCACTCTTCTCTGGAATTCTAAAATAAACTCTCTTCTTACTACAATCTACCGTAGCACCAAACTTAGCTAACCAATCCATACCGAGAATAACATCAAAATCAACCATATCAAGCAACACCAAATTAGCATGCAAAACCACACCATCAATCACAACAGAGGATCCTTCCAGATACTCAGTAGCCACGACTGAGTCTCCGATAGGAGTAGAAATAGAGAGATCACACTCCAGTCTAGAAGGTTGCCGCTCTAGACTCACAGCAAACACCACAGAAATAAAGGATTTTGACGATCCTGGATCAATCAAAACCCTAGCCAATCTATCCAAAACAAGAAGAGTACCTTCGATCACGTCATCCGAAGCGTGAGCCTCTTCTGCCGAGGTCAAAGCAAAGACTCTGGCTTGGCCCTTCTTGCTGGTCTTCCCTCCTGGCTTCGAGTTACGGTTGGGGCAATGCGGCGAGATGTGTCCGACTTCGTTGCAGCTGTAGCATCTTCGGGTGTCTTTCGGGCACGGCTTTCCAGCATGAGGCTGCTGTCCACAAAATCTGCACTTGCCTCCGACATCCGAACCATTACCACTCTGGGGCTGACGGTAAGGAACCACTGCTTTGCTCTGACCATTGCCGCGATTCCCTTGAGGTTGGTACTTCAGTCGCTTGGCCTGATGATTGTTGAATCTGCCACCATTCCCAAAACGCTTGAAACCAGAGTTCTTGGAGTTGTTTTCCGATCCTTTGCCAGATCCACTTTTGCGCTCTTGAGTCCTCTTATAATCGTCCTCCAGAATTGACGCTAATTCCACAGCTTTGGCCACCGTGGTTGGTTGAGAAACCAGAACCTTAGATCTTAGGCCGTCGCGCAAACCATCCACAAATCTTCTCGCCTTCACCAACTCATTTGGACAGGCATCTGATGCAAAGCGCTGAAGCTGCTCGAACTTCGTCTCGTACTGAAGAACAGACATGGAACCTTGGACCAGTTCCAGAAACTCCTTCTCCTTTCTGCGCTGAATATGCGGAGGAAAATACTTCTTGTTGAAGACTTCTTTAAATTCTGTCCATGAAATCTCTTGCCCTGCTTCAAAGTTATTACGCTCTGCCGATTCCCACCAAAATACAGCTTCGCCGACAAAGAGATATGTCGCGAACACAACTCGTTCCTCTTCTGGTACCTTCATTCCTTTGAATAGCCGCTCCACCTCGACTATCCAACGCTCTGCCTTCTCCGGGTTATCTTCTCCAGAAAAAGCTGGTCCCGCTCTTTTGAACCTTTCAAGGGTTGGTGCCTTCACTTTAGGCGCACTGCTGTTGCTACCACCATTCCTTAGCTCCCTTGCTAATTCTCTTACTATGTCCGACAGATTCTGACTAGACGCCTCCTCTAGAGAGGGATTTGGCACAGCACCCGATCGCCTTCCTCGATTTCCAGCCGTCGCCATCTACTGCCAGGGAAAGAAGGAGAATTAGAACTTAACATTGATGCTTCATTTTAATTCATCCTCCAATCCATGACTCCTAATCGCAAACACACGACGGAACACACAAGGCAAACACCACAAGCAAGATAACTTTAATTAATTCCACTAAGAGGTTACAGGATTCCACAAGATTCTAATCTTTTAAAGATTCCTAAATGAGTCCTTGAACACCACATCTCAAAGGTACTCGTCTAAAATCTCCAAGGATACATACATAGGTGCAAAAGATAGGTGATCTCCATACCAATCTATCTCCCATTCGGTCATGTGAGGCCACCTATAACCTAGGGATTTAAACCTAAGGTAAAGAGTATAAAAAAGATCTGAATCGTTTCTTGCACGAATGTAAACCGGGTGCTCTAGAACTGTTCGATACTCCTGGTTGATCACGACCACATGCTCCTCTTCAGGGTCCTCCTCCGGGTCTTCTTCCGGATCTTCCTCTGGGTCTTCCTCCGGGTCTTCTTCCGGATCTTCCTCTTCTTCTACATCAATTAGGTAAGGCTCTTCCTCCGTTCCGTGACCCAAGATTTCCAACTTCCAGTCGTTCAACCATTGACGAGCTGCCTCCTGCTGGTCCTTCTCGTAGATCCGTCCGCTACGCGTTAACACCATGTCTAAAGAGAAGGGTTTATTAGTTTCTAGGTTCTCTCTTTCTAAGGTTTCAAATTCTAACACAAAGTTATTCTAATCTTTGTACTGTAATCAATTATTTAAGTCATTATGACGCTCTGATACCAAGCTGTCACGCCCCAAATTTCCAAGACCCAATTTACGCGGAAGCGTCAATCCAATGACGGTTATAGGGTAGGAAACCTGGGACGGACCGAATACTCGAGTCTACGCTTATCCCATTTAAATATTATGGGACTTGCAGGATCGTCATGACTTAAATAACATTTACTTACAAAAAGTAGAATAATGGAAAGGAAATCTAAATATCTATTACAATATCTGAAAATGTCTTAACAACCACAAACAGAGTTTAACATAAAGCAAATGGCACGCAGGCCGCAAGTTCAAATGTCAAAATATAGCAAAACATAAGAGATGAGTCTTCTAAGCTCCAACATCAAACCATGCCGCTGGAAAACATCACTTCTGTTCCACCTTAAATCCTGCATCAGAGGATGCGTGAGTATTCCATAGGAAATACCCAGTAGGATACAGAAAACCCACACCGGAAAAATAAGAGAAGACTCCAAAGATGAATGGTTTAACAGACTCAGGTTCAACAAGGACTAAGATCACTTACCTGGAACCAACTGCCATTCAAGACGCATTAAGGTCAAAGATACTTCAAAGACTTTCATAAAGTAGTGAAGGTAAGATAATAAGCATTGGACAACCAAAGTGTCAAAGTACAATTTCTGCTCTCAAATCTTCATCAATACCAGAACATCCTAGAGGTTCTTCAGAGGAACCTTGCCATGCGTCTAGGGATGCTGGCCCCATCGGTGCTTACGGGCACAATGGGCGGAGATTGCAGACCTTCCGTAATGTCATACAATCTAAGCGCACGCGGTTGCCGTCATCGGCTGAACTACAGAGGTTCAATAAATCGGAGATCTCGCAAGATCTAGCAATGGCTTGTGAGCATACTATGATTCCGACTAAGAGCTTTAAATGCTACTTAGCGGAGAAACAATTCAACTAGCCCTATTGTCAAAAGGCTTAGAACAAGACTTTCTAAAGTTCCGACTCTTCATAGGAGTGAAAAGCATAAACCAAATCAAATTATGAATTAGTCTGGGAACTCAAGTGAGACCCGACTAAAAAGAGACACACCACATGATTTTCCAAAAGTTCAAGTTCGCTATCAACAAAGTTGTACCTAGCCCTAGAATTGATAATTCCCGACTTAGAATGACGCGTTTCAGGTAGACCACGTCAGAGACTTAGAATTCAAGCTTCGATTACTCTTGTGTCATAAATGGACCAAGAGAAGAACAAAGGGACTATTATTATAAGACACCTTATTTGGCTCTAAGACCTTAAGGTTACTGTTCTTAGAGTCTTATAAAATTATTTTAGACTTGATTAGATTCTTAATTATCAATTATTCTCAAGCTTCTTAGGTTTATTATGATTTTAAGTCATTTAAAGTCAGAAACTGTGTTCTGTCCAAAACAGAACAGCTCTCTTTATCAGGTTACTACGTTCAGAACAATTTGATTTAATCTATGAAATTTTTATTTTAGATAGCCTCTGATGTCTAGTTTCCAGATTGATAAAGAACTTAATTTTCTGATTACTGTATAATTAGTTATCATTTTTCTACTGAAGTCTGCCTGCGCAGGATTGCTCCTGGCCGAGACCAAGTTTCTATGTCATACATAATTTACTAATGTATAAAGTGTAGTAACTCCTTATTAGTCTTTTTTATACATTAATCTAGTCTTTCTTAATATTTTTACAGAGCTTTATAGTTCCAAAATCTCAGTTTATGATTCCACTTTTCGTAATCTTTACTACCCGATTACTACAACACTTTCTTATCTCATTATTTAAGTGATACTATCATATAATCCCGGACAACATTAGATCTCAAAACACGCTGACAATAAAACGAACTGATATCTCAGAGACAAGATCTTACAAGGAATAATCTTATAGTTATCATTCATTATACCATTACCCATTTAGTTGATATTATACAAGTAGTAATAGCTATGATAATACATATAGAACACGAAATACGGAAATGCACCAAAGTGCCTAAAGATTAAATCTTTACTCAAGAGAGTGAGCATAGATATACAAATAGCATTATCACATGCGATCATGATTTAACATAGAAATCCAAATCCAATTTTCATTGGTCAACATACGTAGAAATGATTGAGTTCAAATACAATAGAGTTATGAATCAAGAGGGAATATCAATTCTAGGATCGGCAATACAAATTCCAGAAATGAGTACTCAACATAAAGGCATCAACATTCAACAAATCATTTTATCAAAAAGAAGTGTAATGGGAAAAAGACATCCTACTTGGTTGTAAATACCGAGACTTTCCGAGCACTCTTGAATTCGACAATGCCGCACCAACACCACGCCGGTCGACCTTGCTTGGACCACCACGAACCACCACGGACCACCGCCGGAGTAAGGTTGCCGCCGGCCGGATAATGAGAGAGAGAGAGAGAGAGAGAGAGAGAGAGAGAGAGAAATGCTCAAGGCTTTGAGCACTAAGCAAAACCACCCCCCTACTAGCCTATTTATAGATTTTTCAAATGAATCTCCACCCTTGATCAATCCTTAAACCAATGGCTTAGATTCCAGATTTTACCACTTTCAAGATGACTCTTGGGTTTACAAGGAATGAGTTAATGGGGGTCAATTAATGTTATCCATCAACCACTTCCATTAACCCATCTCTCAACCACCTCCACTAAGGCTAACCCGACCCAAGCACAAATGGGTTTGGGTTTGGATTTCTCTTTTAGAATTTCCATTAATCACTACTAACCCACTTAAGAAATATCTAATTCATAATTTTTGCTTAATCTCAAATTAATTCTATTCCCAAAAATAACACAAACTTTATACAAAAACCTATCCAATAATCTTAGGTCAAATGAAGCCAAACCAACATGTAACGCCAATCATGAATCATATAATCCAATAAAATCTCCGATTAAGATCAATTCAAAAAAATCACAAATTTTACGGTGTTCGATCGATTCCGGCGGGAATTGAATTTTCAAAATTTTTTGAAAATTTAAATAAATGCATACCGTTGAGCCAAGAAAATACTATAAAATTTACGGTCGTCACACTTGACCTTGTAGCAGGCACCACACCCTACCCCGCCACGGAAAAGCACCGGGCTAACGGCACCCACCCGGGTCTTCAGCAGCTTGACGTCCACCAATGACCCATAACCGCATGCCCCACCTGTGTTTTACGCCATGGATTCAGAGGTTTTAGTAAAATATGGAGAAATTCCTTACATGCAGCCTTTGTGACCAAAAATGCATTTTAAACGGGTTTAAAACGCGAAAAACGCGTTTTGGATAAGTATCCGTAAAAAATGGCGTTCAAAATGCATACTTATGAAAAAATACATTATGATAAAAAAATGCATTTAAACATACAAAATGCGTATAAACGCGTAAAACGCGTTTCTATGATAAATCCCTTATTTTGCCCACTGTTCCTCCCATCGTCCTCACTTCCCTCCGCTGCGCCGCCTGCGGGTGCCGGAGGAGCCCCTCCCTTATCCAGTTCCTTCCTCCCGCGACTTCTCTGAGGTATTTCCTTTTCAAATTCTTTCAAGTTTTGATTTTTAATTATTTCTTCGTCTTCTTCGACTTAGATCTTAGTTTATAGTAGATTATCTCCTTAAATATCTTCGGAAAGATCATTTTTTGTTCTGAATACGATGAGAATGGTGTCCCAGAAACTGCAGTTTGTACATTTTGAATTTTCTTTCAGTTTTTAATTTTTAAGTTTTTGTTCATCTTCTTTTATGCAAGTTTATTTTTCAATCTCGGTTTTCTCCTTAATTACTTTGTAAAGTGTTTTTTTAATTCTGAATTTTTTGTATTATGATGAGAATGGTGTTCCAGAAACTATTGTGCTTGATTCATCTGTACAGGAACTGTGTAGATCTTGAGACTTGGGAGTGCTTGGGTGTACAACAGAGTTAATATGCCTATCTTCAGCAATTCGTAACCTAGACATGGGAGACTCAATTGGAGAAGGCTGATTGACTTCTGCAGCAACAGACACATTCTTGGGAAAAATAGTGCTTCTCTAGTCCCACATTAGGCACAAATGCTGAACCCAGATCTAATGGAAAGTCATCAAGTGAATCTGAAAGTGGGCCAAGTAACGATGCAGGATCAGGAACATAGCATGGATTTTTCGTACAGTTCTGGTTCTTCAGGTATGAAGTCATGTTGCTGTCCGCCAACAGGAGGAAACGGATGGCTAACACCCATTGACCCATTTGAGAAAGGAGATACAACAAAAGAAGAGGGTAGCCCATACTGAATTGCCTGAGCACGGTTTTAAATGAACATGCTACACATGAAACAAGCTCAGGTGATACATTTAACTTGCTCTTTTGTGCTAGATACTACTTTGCAGCTTTGAAGGAGATGCTGCAAGCGAAGCATATAACTATTTGCAACCTATCTTTAATCTTTAATAAGTTAAAGATCAAAGAAAATGCTTATGCTTAATGACTTATAACTGTAGACAAGAGGAAATAAAAGAAATTTAGCTTAGTTTAGATCAACTAGTAAGCTTTTTATTCCGTACTTTTTAATTGAGATTTGTTATTAGATATCCCATTGGCAATTATTTGCTTCTTTCTTCATGTTGATTTTTTCAAGTTTTGGTTTTAGCTTTTTGTTTGTCTTGGTGTATCCAAATGTATCAATTTTCACTTTTATATTCTTTTGTAAGTGTTAGATTTTTTTTTGAATATTTGTTGTTATATGGTGAAAATAGTTTCACAGAAAATGTAGGGTTGTACATTTTCATTCTTATATTGTAAAAGTGCATTGGGTAAAGGTGTTCAATTATTTCCATCAAATTGGGAATTTAAACGACAACACTTGGTTTGTAGCATTGATCATGGACCTGGCCACTGGCTTCCTGCCAGCCAGAACTCAAAATGAGTTTACATAAATAGAGAATAGCTTCAATTATTTACATAATATTTATTTTGAACTAAAAATATATTTTTGTTGTATTGGATTTTTAATTTTATTACTTCTCCGCACTTTTCGCATGTTTTCCCGTATATTCCGTTTTTTGCCGTATCTTACCGTATGCTAACCTAAGCCATATAATTACCATACCCGTACTTGGTCACTTAGCATGCAGCAGATGCAGAGCTACTTGTTTTTGCCCCCAATCTGCTAGCCATTGATTATGGCTAGAGAAGAGGCAAGAAGGTAGGTAGCACATCACATGCATTGCAATGCATGTCCGGCAAAAGCTCTATTTTCGCATACATATATGGAAGAACAGGGCATGAACACGGATGCTCATCATGCACTGTTCTTGGGCTAAGAAATGGAAAAAAAAAGAAGGAAAATGTGCTAAGATATCTGGAGCAATCCTACTTGCATGAACTCAGAGAGGATACCCATTGGTGTCCCAGAAGAAGTAAAAAGTAGGAAAAGATGCAACTTTTTAAAGATGGAAATCAAATGCGGAAAGAAATGCAAGAGAATGATGGATAAACATACCGGTGCCGCCGTCTCCGTCAGGGTTGCCATCTCTGCTCCAGCCTCCAGATCCTTGCTCTGCCTCGCCATTACCCTCGACTGCCTCCCCACCTACGCATGGGAGCGATAGCGTCTCCTTCTGCCACTGACTGTCCGAGGACCTTTGGCAGTGACCGTGGCCATGGTCCTCGAACAGCTCCACCTCGGCGCGGACACGGCCGCGGATGCCTCAGACACAGACAGCCTTGCGGACATGGCTGTCCGAGAACAACCCTATCCACGAGCGGTTGAGCACCAATGGGTGACCTTTATATATGTTTCTTTACATGTAGAACTCAATTTTTGTAGTTGGGCGGGCTTCCCTGCTGCTCTTACATCAAAATCTCTTGATCATAGCTTTTTTTTGGCGTGACTGATCTACACATGAAATATACATTTTATTAGCTCCTAAACTTATATTTATGTTAGTTTTTTATTAGATTTAATGATACTTTAATGTAGTTTTTGGTTTTTGTAGGAAACAAGAATAAGATGCAGAAATGAGGTAAAAAGTAACTCCAATATTTGAATCTTCATAACATCGTGTGCATATCTCTGATTGGACTGATTCAAGCTTCATTAAAAGTTCAAGAATTCAGCTTTTCAATGCCACCGACCGCAGGCAATTCAGAGTTCGGAGTGAAAAGTTATAACCATTGGAAAATCGTGCTGTAGAGTAAAACTGAGAGAACGATCGATCGTCCCGTAATGGCGATCGATCGTCGTGTGCGCAATATGGATTTTGACCTATTTTGATTTGGAATTAGAAGGAGTTTTTTGTGTTTCCTTTCCAACCTTATAAATAGCCCTTAAAGGTAACATGTAGAGCATTAGAGAATAGAATCTTGAGCTATATTGGAGGCTAGAGAAGGAGTCTTTCAGAGCCAAAGAAGAAGAAGAAATCCATGCTAATAGAACTATCAAAATAGGCTTTTCTTTTCTCTCTTTCTATGTGTAACTAAATTCCTTGTCAAGGCTAGATGAAGCCTTAGATATGTGTATTGCTACTCTTGTAAGTTTCATTTAATAAAGTTGATTATGATTCATGCTTAATGCTATTTCATGAGTTTCTTTTGAGTGCTTGACTATAGACTTTATTGATTATGAATGGAATTAGATCTTGTTAATCCCTGTGTCTAACCAAGAATAGGTTTGTGATTGATTTTATGCCCGACCAAGGATAGAATTAATTACACAATAATGAATGAACTTTCGTGTCCGACCAAGAACATTGGTGAATTCATTGTGATTTGTGTGTCTGACCATGAATACAAGTTACCATATCATATTAATTTGTCCCTAATAATAATTGAGAGTAGTAATTGCATGTCTAGTGGTGGATTCATTGCCTTGATAATTCTCTACATTGATTCAAATCCGTTAGAAGTAGTTAAAGTTCCTTTCTTTCTTAGATTAAATTAAAAAATTGCACTTTTCTCTTGAATTTTAAAAATTGTTTAACCGTCCTTGAGGTTCGACAACCCTTCAATACTCGTTTTAGTACACAATTGCCTTGTGCACTTGCAAGGTTTTAATATTAAACGATCAAGTTTTTGGCGCTGTTGCTAGGGACGGAAGCGAATAGTTTACCAAATTCTTAGCGTAGTTAGTTTTAGAATAGCTTAGTGTTAATTTAGATTGATTTTCAGTAAACTTAATTTGTGTCTTTGCTGCTGCAGGATTAAGAGAGGACGTGGATTCTCGCCAACGTTGGAAGGGCCATCCCTTCCCACTGTTTGCACTCTTTTAACCTTCTCTTTTAGTGTAAACTGGGTGGTGCTTGGTGTTTTTCACTTTCTTTTTGGGATTGCATGACGTGGTAGTTGTCGCTATTAGGATTGCTAGTTGTCTCTATCTAGGATTGATGCTTGCTAGTTGTCGCTATTAGGATTGTTACAAGTTTTGTTGCTTTTTATTGTACATGCTTGGTCGTCACTCCCTGAACCCCAACCTTGCCTTTGATCCTGATCATGAGCACAAGAGTATGTCAACCTTGCACAAACCTACCATAGAGCCAACAACCCCTACTTAAATACCTACAACCCGGGGTGGCAAAATCATCCAAATTTCGCTTGGAAATAACCTGACCAAGGGCCTGCTTACAATCCAGCCCCAAGGCCAGAATTTCAAAGCCAATCTCAGCCCTACCAACCACCCTCAGCTTCCTTTGGCCAATCTAATAGGCAACCTTCCTTGGAAGACCAGATGGGCCAAATGAGCCAAATGCTCCTCTCACACTTAACCGAGATTAAAACTAAACAAAAGGAGATAAGAGCAGAGTTAAGGAACCAGGCCCAGCTTGTCCATTCTCATACCCAGTCTATCGCCAAGATAGAGACTCAACTAGGACAGCTGGCCCAATCCATGAACCGGAGGGAAGCAGGAACCTTGCCTAGCCAACCCCAACAAAACCCTAGAGGCCAATTTGCATTTTAGCCCTCTCTATACCCTCCTGAACAAGTTCAAGCCATAACTACCCTGAGGAGTGGGAGGCAAATTGATAATAGGGTTCAGGACTTGTCCCAAGGTACCTTGAGTGAGAACATTGCCCCTGAGAGTTGAAACTGACTACCATAACACTACAACTTGCAGACAGATCCGTTAAGGTTCAACGTGGTGTTATTGTAGATATTCTAGTGCAGGTTGATAAATTTTTCTTTCCTATGGACTTCATTGTCCTAGATACACAACATGTGCAGAACATTGGTAGTCAGATTCCTGTGATTTTGGGACGTCCATTCCTGGCGACGTCCAATGCTATTATAAATTGCCGGGATGGGGTGTTGAAATTGTCTTTTAGAAATTTAAATGTCAAACTGAATGTGTTTAATATTCAAAAACAACATTCACCACCAGATGATTCCTATGCAGTTCATATGATTGACACTCTGGTAGATGGTGCACTTCCATGGATTTGTTCTAATGATCCACTTGCGATTTCTTTCATTAACCCTAATGTGCGCAGTAGGACCACAAATGGCCTGAACGTTGGATTGAAAGACCCTGGATAAGTTGGACTAAGGGAGTCTCGTCTGGCTGAAGACGTTAAACTTAACGCTTGGTGGGAGGCAACCCACGTATTCAGGTGTATTATCTAATTTACTTATTTTCTTTGTTATATGATAATTGTCATTTTTATATTTTGTTCACATTGAGGACAATGTTCATAATAGGTTTGGGGGAGGGAATATTGCTTGCATATATATAAAAAAAATCAGAAAGTAAAAAACCATAAAAATTTGAGTAGTTCTTAGGATTGTTTATTAGTATTTTTGTTAGGTTTTGATAGTTTATCCCATAATAATGCATGCTTCAATTTTTAAGTGATTAATTTGCATTGGAAGTGTAAGTATACTGGAGGATAGATACACTTAACTGAGCATATCTTTCTATTACAGTCCTTTTGGAACATGTGCTTGAGCTAAGAAAACTCACTCACACACACTAGTACATAAAATACTACCGTCTAGAGATTTGTTAAATACTAATCTTCAGAGGGATGTCTTTAATCAGAGTCATTGGATGATATGTGGTTGTCTGTTGAGCATAAAAGATCATGATAGACCATTTACTTGGCTATGGCAAGGGCTTGGAACTGGAAATAGGTTGAGAGTATAATACAACCTGGACATAATAAGATGCGATGAAAATATGAATGTTGAAAATGAAAAAAAATGAAAATGAGAAAAATAAAAGAAAGAAAGGGGTTGCTTGACTATTATAGGATTAACTTAGGCTGATGCTCAGGCCCGAAATGGTCTTTACTTAAAACCTAATGCCCTGAGCCAAACTGGTTGGGAGTGATTGGCCTGAGTCATTGCTAAACCTTAGCATCTTGAAATCAGGCCTTACACAGTCCTATTGAAAAGAAAAAAAGTCTATGGTGTATTATCCTCTCAAATCTAGAATATTAGACCCGAACGAGGCGTGCAGGCATTTGTGCTATCATGAACCAAAAGTTTACAATGACTATGTAGATTCTGATGTTCTTTAGTTAATGGGTAATACTGGATATGTGTGAAACAGAGATTTAAAATGTATGACTATAATGTTCTACACTTTTTACTATCTACATTATCATACTATATCATATTGAGTAGAAATTTCCAAGATGAAAGTGTGGAATAAAACCACTTACTTGAGGGCTTCTACATTCCCGTTGATTATGAACCAAGTACGTGTGGTTGATTTTATTAAGCATTGTGGTTTGCATTTGTTGGGATAATGTGTTTGATTATTTTGTAATGTTTTATTTTGTTTTGTTTTGTTTGCATTTAGGATAATTAGGTTAATAAATACATGTATGTGGGTAGCATGGCTGCAAACCCTCACGAGACACGACTCATCCTAATAGGGCCACCTAGAGGTTTAACGGCTTGTTGCATACACACAATACAATCGTGTTTCCTACAAAATTGGTATTTACTTTTCTACTCTAGTCTCTTGCTTATTTTAGTTCCTTTAGTTTTGTTTGTTTGATTTTGTTTTGTTTTATTTTGCTAGGGACTAGCAAAATGTAGGTTTGGGGGTGTGATCTACACATGAAATATGTATTTTATTAGCTCCTAAACTTATATTTATGTTAATATTTGATTAGATTTAGTGATACTTTAATTTAGTTTTTGGTTTTTGTGGGAAACAAGAATAAGATGCAGAAATGAGGTGAAAAGTGACTCCAATATTTGAATCTTCATACCTTCGTGTGCATGTCTCTAATTGGACTGATTCAAACTTCAAGTTAAAGTTCAAGAATTTAACTTTCCAACACCACTGACCGTGCGCAATTCAGAGTTCGGAGTGAAAAGTTATGACCATTGGAAAATCGTGTTGCAGAGTAAAACGGAGAGAACGATCGTCCCGTAATGGCGATCGATCGTTGTGTGCATAATACGGATTTTGACCTATTTTGACTTAGAATTAGACGGGATTTTTTGTATTTCCTTTCCAACCTTATAAATAAGCCTTAAAGAGAATGTGTAGAGCATTAGAAAATAGAATCTTGAGCTATATTGGAGGCTAGAGAAGAGGAAGAGAATGAGTCTTTTGGAGCCAAAGAAGAAGAAGAAATCCATGCTAATAGAACTATCAAAACAAGATTTTCTTTTCTCGCTTTTTATGTGTAACTAAATTCTTGTCAAGGCTAGATGAAGCTCTAGATATGTGTATTGCTACTTTTGTTATTTTTATTTAATAAAGTTGATTATGATTTATGCTTAATGCTATTTCATGAGTATATTTTAAGTGCTTGACCATAGACTTATTGATTATGAATGGAATTAGATCTTGTTAATCCTTGTGTCTAACCAAGAACAGGTTTGTGATTGATTTTATGCCCAACCAAGGATAGAATTAATTACATAATAATGAATGAACTTTCGTGTCTGACCAAGAACGTGGGTGAATTCATTGTGATTTGTGTGTCCAACTATGAACACAAGTTACCATATCATATTAATTTATGCCTAATAATAATTGAGCGTAGTAATTTCATGTCTAGTGGTAGATTCATTGCTTTGATAATTCTCTACATTGATTCAAATCCTTTAGAAGTAGTTAAAGTTCCTTTCTTTCTTATTAGATTAAATTAAAAAACTACACTTTTCTATTGAATTTTGTAAATTGTTTAACTGTCCCTGAGGTTCCGCAACTCTTCAATACTCGTTGTAGTATACAATTGCCTTGTGCACTTGCAAGGGTTTAATTTTAAACGATCAGTGGGCGGTCGTTGGCTTTGGTTTAGATCGCCGCGACGTTCGGAGCTTCTCCAGAAAGCTTATACTTTCTTCTTTGTTCTTATTCTTTCTTCTTCTTTTTTCATCTAAATATATCTTCATGATGTGCAAGAGGAGGAAAAATAAGGAAAAACATAAAAAAAGGGCAAAAACGAAGAAAAAAATGAGCGAGTTATGACATTTTGAAGATTGCCATAAAATCGTGTCTTCAAAGACACGACCTCAAATAGAGTCGTGCTCTTACATCAAAATCCCTTCATCATAGATTTTTTTCTCGTCTTTCTAGCTGATTTTGTTATTTTTCGGCATAAAATTTTATTTTTTTCGGGTTGGATGGGGTCAGCGGTGATTTGAACCGCGATGATGGACGGACCTTCGTCAAAATGTCTTCTTCCCCAACTGGATGCTCCAATAAATCGCTAATTTTGGGAAGAAGGAAGACTTAGGTTATATTTGAGAGAAGAAGGGCATTTTGGATAGTTTCGAGGTCATATGGAAGAAAAAAAGATATTCCGAGTAATATGAGAAAATGAAAGTTGGCACCAGGTAATATGTAAAAAGCTCCATTTTGGAGAGATTTTTCAATATTAGGTGGCCAATAAGCCCAAAATGCCGTATTACCTAGTTTTTTTAAGCTCGTGCCATATAACCTGGTTTTGGGACTTGGTCTTTCCATTTTGGCCTCCTGCCCAACCCTAAACCCTTCATGTTTTACCCGCCTTTAGTTGCGCCTAATTTCACACAAGCTTCCTCCGCAGTGATCATACAGCGAAGATGCCGGTGGAAATACGTTGTTCTGTGATCGGCACAAACATTTTCGATAGCTTTCTTGGGTTAGACAACCTCTTCTACCTGCTAGCAAGTAAAAGAAGCTCCCCAATATGGCCCGAAGAAGTACTTTTACAACCTCCCCATTCTATTGTGGAAGTAGTTTGACATCTCAGAATCATTATTTTTTTTTTCACATGGTCTAAGAATGAAAAAGGTTAAAATTTTACGCCAAGAATTACATCTGGCCGAGTGGTGAACTACTCTTTGCAAATTCATCATGCCCATAAGAAAGAGTCTCAAAGAATTTAGCATATCCTCAATGGGAGAAAGAGGAGAAAAATATAGAAGAACGGAAAAAAATGGGTGAAAATGAATCACAAATGAGGGAGATATGACGAGATTGAATGTTGCCCTTAAATCATGTATTTAAATACATGATAGTAGTATGATCGTATATTGTGTCATCGAAGACATTATAACAGTGATATCGTGTCATCGAGGACATGTTACGAGAAAAGTCGTGTCCTCAAAGACATGATCCCTCAAATATATACACGATACACTTGTATCTCGTGTGTTCAAGCAGACGACTAATAAAAAACGTGTTGACTGATATTTCTTAAAAAATGTATTGTGTATATGAAAAATATGTATATAAATAGAATATAAGAAATTTAAATGTGAATCTTGCAATTTGTATTGTGTGTGTATTATGAATTACAAGTTACAGACACTGAGTTGTGTTATCGAGGAATGGGCCAAAGTAGATAAGAAATGAGGGAAATATGACTCGTTGAAGTATGCCAATGAAGTGTGTATCTAAATACAAGATAGCATTGCTATTGTGTCCATGATGACACGATACCATTGCTATCGTGTGTTTGGGCACTGTTATCATGTCATTGAGGATACGATATGAGAAAAGTCGTGTCCTATGATCTACTAATGAATTATGCATTTTATAAGCCCTTAAACTTATATTTATGTTAGTGTTTGATTAGATTTAGTGATACTTTAATGTAGTTTTTTGTTTTTGTAGGAAATAAGAATAAGATGCAGAAATGAGGTGAAAAGTAACTCCAATGTTTAAATCTTCATAACATCATATGCGTATCTCTAATTGGACTGATTCAAGCTTCATTAAAAGTTTAAGAATTCAGCTTTCCAACGCCACCGACCGTGCGCAATTCAGAGTTCGGAGTGAAAAGTTATGACCATTGGAAAATAGTGCTACAGAGTAAAACTGAGAGAACGATCGATCATCCCATAATGGCGATCGATTGTCGTGTGCGCAATACGGATTTTGACCTATTTTGACTTGGATTTGGAAGGGATCTTTTGTGTTTCCTTCCAAACCTTATGAATAGGCCTTAAAGGGAACGTGTTGGGCAATAGAGAATAAAGTTTTAAGTCCCATTAGAGAACTTATTTTGGAGGCGAGAGAGGAGAAAGAGAAGGAGTCTTTTGGAGCTAAAGAAGAAGAAGTGATATACCAAATCAGGATTTTGTTTTCTCTCTTTCTATGTCTAGTTAAATTCTTTGTCAAGGCTAGATGAAGCCTTAGATGTGTATTGCTACTCTTTCTTGTTTAATTTAATAGAGTTGATATGATTCATGCTTAATGCTGTTTTATGAGTTTTCTTTTGAGTGCTTAACGATAGACTTGATTGATTATGAATGAGATTTGATCTTTTTAATCCCTGTGTTTGACTAAGAACAGGTTTGTGATTGATTTTATGCCTGACGAAGGATATAATTAATTACATGGTAGTGGATGAACTTTCGTGTCTGACTAAGAATGTGAGTGTGTGTCTGACCATGAACACAAGTTACTATATCATATTAACTTCTGCGTAATAATAATTGAGAGTAGTAATTACATGTCTAGTGGTGGATTCATTGCCTTGATAATTCTCCTCATTGGTTAATCTCAGTTAATTTAGTTAAAGTTCATTATTTTTCCTTAAATTCATTAAAAATAACAACTTTCTTCTTTGAGTTTAGTAGATTATTCATCCGCCCCTGAGGTTTGACAACCCTTAATTACTCACCATAGTACAATTGCCTTGTGCACTTGCAAAGGTTTATATTTAAACGATCATCCTCCATGACAGAATCCCTCAAATATAGATGCGATACACTTGTATCCCGTGTGTTCAAGCACACGACTAATAAAAAACGTGTTGACTGGTATTTCATACAAATGTATTGTGTATATTAAAAAAGTGTATGAACATAATAGAAGAAATTTAAACATGCATTTTGTAATTCGTATTATGTATTATGTATTATGTATTATGTATTATGCATTATTAATTACAAGTACCAGACAGTGACTCGTGTCGTCAAGGAATGGGTGAAAATGAATAACAAATGAGGGAGATATGAATCGTTGAAATATATCAATGTAGCGTGTATTTAAATACACAATAGCACTTCTATCGTATCCTCGATGACATTATACCACTGCTATCTTGTGTTTGGACAATGCTATCGTGCCATCGAGGACATGATACAAGAAAAGTCGTGTTCTCCAAGACAAGATCCCTCAAATAATGATATGATACACTTTTATCCTGTGTGTTCAAACACACAATTAATAAAAAATGTGTTAACTAGTATTTCTTTAAAATGTATTATGTAGATTAAAAACATGTATATGAACATAATAGAAGAAATTTAAACTGAGTTTTCCGATTCGTATTATGCATTATTAATTACAAGTACCAGATAATGAATCATGTCATCGAGAAATGGGTGAAATGGATAAGAAATGAGGGAGATTTGACTCGTTGAAGTATGCCAATGTAGTGTGTATTTAAATGAACGATAGCACTGCTATAGTGTCCTTGATGACACAATACCACTGCTATCTTGTCCTCGGTGACACGATACCACTGCTATCTTGTGTTTGGGCAAAGGTATTGTGTCATCAAGGGCACGATACGATAAAAGTCGTGTCCTCCAAGACAAGATCCCTCAAATATAGTTATGATACACTTGTACCCCGTGTGTTCAAGCACACAACTAATAAAAAATGTGTTAACAAGTATTTCATACAAAAGTATTGTATATGAAAAATGTGTAACAGAATGGAAGAAATTTAAATATGCATTTTGTAATTTGTATTATGTATTTTAAATTACAAGTAAGAGATAATGAGTCGTGTCATCAAGGGATGGGTGAAAATGGATAAGAAAAATTAAGAAAAATATGACTCATTGAAATATCTCAATGAAGCGTGTATTTAAATACACGATAGTAGTGCTATCGTGTCATTGATGATACCACTACAAAAAAAAAGGCTTTAGAGACAGAACAATCCGTAAATGCACATAATCTGTCGTTAAAAGATAATTAGAGACAAATATTTTATGTCGCTCATTCCATCAAAAAAGGTTGCGTCGCAACTACTAAAAAATGACAGACAGGAACCAACCATCGATAGTGAGTATTATCGACAGATGAGTCATAGCGACATATGTTAAACCGCCGAACAAAAGTTATTGCCACAATTTAGTGTCCTTTTCAAAACCATTTTAGCTACAAAATCTATTTGTCTCTAGTGGCTAAAAGCGATTATTCTACACCGTGGAAATTGGTATATTTCCATAGTTGCAATATGTACTCGAAGAACATTAGTGATTAGTGACAGAGTTTTTCCATGGGTAAAATAACATTTTCGACGGATTCTTACCGTCCAACATAACTTTCAATGATAGTTTCCAAGCCCCTCAACCAAATGCTAAAAAAAGCTATGCCGATGAAAATTTATGTCATTACAGTTCAATATCGACGGATGTTGTCTATCCCAATAACCTATTATTATAAAATGAGAAAATAAGAAAAAATTATTTTTGCCACCTGATTACCAACATAACACAACAATAAATTTATTAACAAACATACTCAAAGAAAACAAAGGGTGCATTTGGTTATTGATTTTATGAAAAAAATAAGCCCTTTTCAACCTGAAAGGTGTTTGTTTAGTGAAAGAGTTGACAGGAGCTGCTGATGGTGAAAGGTGAAATTTTTTACCTATTTTCACCTATTAGCTGTTAGTGTGTTTAGAAACTGAAATGAGCAATTTTCACTCCTGATAGTGAAAATTGAAAAAAATCATCTAATCACCCCTCAAAGAGGTGAAAATACTGATTCTCATTCGATTGAGTATCAGCTTGAAAATTTTCTCCTCATCACCTCCCACTGCCTTCTCGTTGCCACCAAACACTGCCACCTCCACCACCACCGCCACCACCACCACTACCGCTACAGTCGCCACCGCCCACCTTCGACGCCACCCACCAACCGCAGGCACCACCCACAACCACCACTGTCGGCCACCGCTGTCCAAAATAGAAAATTTTCACAAATCACACTTGATTTTTTTTGGGTTCCGAAAAGCAAGTCACTAATCAAGAGCTAGGCTAATGGTTCAAGGCTAAAAATATGATTAATTTTAGGTTTCCAAACGGGTTTTCCACAATCAGAAAAAATCACCTACTAATCACCCTAAAAATTTTTTAAGTTGACATTTTTTTTTCACTTTTCCCTATCAATATCCAAACGCACCCATAGTTCATACTTTGTTTAAGAAAATCATCATATACAAAATATTTAAGTCATTTACATTGTGTTAATTTATATGTGCAATCCTCTATTCTTCAAAATACATTTACATAAAAAATTCATATAATGTTGGCAATCAACACAATTTGAAGTTTCCTCTTGCACGGTAGTAGACTTTGACAATTAACAAAAGAAAAGGTAGTTCCTTGCTTGGTTGTTGTCTTTCATGTATTCACAAAATGTAAGAAGCACATAGTTGTCTCCAAAATGTTAAAGGCCAAGCAATTTAAGCCTACCTAATAACAAATAAAGACAACAAATTTATAATCAGCCTAAGAAATTATATGGTGAAGGGGTAATAGAGTCCACAATTTACTTAGAGATCGTAAGGAGAATATCAATTTATTACCTCCTGCTAGATTTTTTTAAATGACTAGCATATATCTCAATGCAATCTACAAAGTAGAGGAATTAAAATTAGGAATAGGTTAAAAAAATTTCATGTTTGAAAAAAAATTCTGACATTTATTACCAAGAAGGACTATGTCGCTGCTCCTACAACTCCCTCATGAAAGCCATCAGCTCCTTATGTTCATTTTCTCGTTCCTCTAAGCATCTTTCATAATCTTCAAGCCTATTACGACCTTCGAAAGCTTCCTTTTGTGCAATCTCAACTCTGCGATTAGCCTCATTGAGTTGTGCAGACAACTTTCCTTTTGATGAAGATGGAGCCACCTCACCATGTCCAAGACCTAGAACATACCCCTTCTCACAAGAGTCACAATTCAAAAATTTAAAGGCTATTTTGTTGTCAATATCATTTTGTGTATACGCATCTGCACCTGACATTTGTTCCTTTTCCCGTTGTTTAAGCATTTTGTCCTGCAATTAAATCAAAGTATATGAGTTTTACATATTATAGGTAACTAGCTAAAAACATTCTTTAATGTATATGCAATTTGAAAACAACAAATAAGTCATGTCTTACATGTAAGTTTTTGGCATCCTCACTAATCCACCGATTTTGATTCTTTGAAAAGTGGGTCTTTTGGTAGAAATCAATCAGATTATATGGACCGTCAATTTCTGGGTTGGTCAGCCGCTGCATCGTTTATTAGATAGAATGAAGGCATGCCAAATAGTTGTAATATTTCTCCTACATATTGTACAAAGGCTATTAAAAAATACCAATTCCTCCCTATATGCAGCAAATGATTTTGAGCAGCCAGTGGCTTGGGTTTTCCCTTGTTTTTGGTTATTGATATTTGCCTCAATAATTTTTTCATTGAATTCAAATCTCTAGATTTGCAGGAATTCATTCACCAATAAATTAGTAAACAGTAAGAGATTCTATTATGTACAAACATTGAAACGATTTGATGCAAGTCAAACACAAGCTTTTTCCCATACATTTGATGTGATTTCCTCATACGAATTGGCAAGTGCCACAACATGATTCAGGAATTTGTTGTAGTGTTTACACATGGAATGTCTAAAGTCTTTAAGCCACTCAGAAAATATCCTATCAAGTGCAGCATGAACATTTGTGGGAGTTCCAACCAGTACAAACTTTTCCTGATAAGTAGTGTTGAACATATATAAGAAAATAACTAGTATGCTAATAGTTACTAGAATAGAATAAAATAAATATTCCAAAGTTAATCATATACCTTGATCCTATCGTGCAACAAATCTTTTGAAGACTTCTTAAATCTTCTCCAATCGTTTGCGAAACTACAATCTTCCCTTTCAAGAAGTTGCACATTTCTCCAACAAACTATTGCTGCCTCGCGAACTAGCTGCTTACCTTGCTTACATATTGGTCTCCATTTATCATCAAGTATTTCCAATCGTTGTTGCCTAGTACGATCACATGCTTCTTGAAGTTTGCGGTTGACAACCTTCCCACGGGTTCTCCTCATACAAACCAATCTTATGTAGCATGACTGAAGACCAAATGAGACAACATTACCTGCATCATGCAAAGGAACCTGTGAGGCCTCAAAGGACTCCCCCTCTTTACTTTGTGTCATTATTACCTTTCCCATTTTGCATCTAGGAGCCATACATATACAAAGAAATGACTTAAAAGCTACTAATTTAGCACAAAAAATGTTGAAGAATAATTTTCATAATCTTATAAGCTAGTCCAAAATGATGAAAATGCTCAAGAATTGTTAATGACTAGAAATAGACTTCTTATTACATTTTTTAGCATTGACTTAAAATAAAAAGTTTATATAACTTTTGACAAGAAAACTATTAATATAGATTAAGACAATAGATTTAGTATGCTAGTGGTTGGCATAACTTAACATATATAAAAAGCAACATTGATTATAGCATTAGTACTAGATGAACACCTTTCTTGATTTAATAGCAATGACTCGAGACATAGGATAAGGAAATGAACAGATATGTGGTAAGTGATCCAATCAACAATATATAACCAACATACATGCATTGAAAAGCCCAAAAACAAAATACAATTAAGAAGAAGGTTACACATGCTTAGCTCCCATTTGGTGGTCTCTCACAAACAATAAGGAACAAAGCATCTTCAGCTCAGCCAACTTTAGTCCTATTTGTTGATTATGTTGAATACTCTATTCATATGCTTCTATTAAAAAGGTGAAACAACATTTCTGAAATGCACCTTCCATAAAAAAGATATCTTTTCAAAAAGCCTTCAAACAACAGCAATGAAATGATGACCTAGTCTTTCAAGAAATTCACATCACAAGTTCACTACTGGAAATTACCAAAAAAAAGTTCACTACTGGAGAAAAGCATAGTCATCTTTCAAATGCAAATGCTACAACATATCTATCATAATCATAATCACAAGAAAGGAAAGAAGAGAATATTTATCACAAAAAAAGGCAAAGAGAGAAGGCAGATTTCGAATCCAGAATTATCTAATAGGCATAAAAACTTGGAAGTTGAATCTACTTTTTCTTGTCCTAACAAAAACAGCCACATTTGTTGGACAAATTCATTGCACCATTATCATTTTCCTAAAATTATACAGAAAGTATTTGCCAATCCTCCTACAAATACCATTCTCAAGCATCTCATAAATCAGAACACCCCATATATGATTTAACTGATTCATGCAACCAACAAAAAAGAAGGGTGCTACCCTTCACCCAAAGTTTTCTACTTTAGATTTTTCCCTGTTTCTCTACCTCTAATAGTCTCTCTTCTCTAGCCACATTCACTCCCCTTCTTGCTTCATTTATACAAGAAAAATGGAAACCTAAGAAAGGGCACATGAGAATGGAGGGGGATCCATCGGGAAAGATTGAAGGGAGATTGAGTGAGATTTTATAGAGTCATGGCATATGAGAAGGGGGGAGCTCAATTGGGAAAGATCTAAGCGAGATTAGGGGAGTCAGTTGAAAGGTTAGAGCTTTGGGGGAAAATTACCACGCGATGTAGGGAAGGATTTTTGTAGCAGCGCTGAGAAGAGGGCAGGTGCGAGTGGGAAAGAAAGAGGGCAGTGAATGCCAAGTTCAAAAGAATGTGTGTGGACGTGTATCATATGGTAGCCGTTAGATATGTGGGCTCATAAGCAGTGGATGTTCTTGCCCTTCATAAGTATGTTCTAGACATATATTACTTGCGTATGTCGTTTAACAGTGTTCAGCACTCAAGGAGCAAGGCAGGGCAGGCCGGACCCCCTTTGCATGGTTATGGGTGTTCATGGATGCGGAAGGACACAAATTTCCGTTAATTATATCATCATCATATGTAAAAAGTTAACGAACATGGACAATAATTGTCTTGTCCATGTCCGTGGCACCCTATTTGAATGGACATATAGGTCTCGTCCGTATCCGGTCAGTTGTCCATATGGACGCTCCGTTAAACTATGGATGGACACAAAGACAGACGCCCATGAACACTCCTATGCATGGTAGATCACTTACATCCTCCGTGATATTCTCACCCTAGTGGAAGCAGTCAATCACCAAGACCAATGGCGCACACACTACGCATGTGAGCTCCAGCAAAAAAATGCCTATTGTGTGCATTGTTGATCTTGGTGATCAACGACTCCCAGTGATGCGATGGATATCCTCAAGGACATCTCCAAAAGGATAAAAAAACCTTCCTGTAGGTAGCATTCTCACAAAGTCGTAGTTCGGATCAAATTCAGCGGGGTGGGGGTGGATTAGACTATTTTAGGCAAAAGTAGTATAAATTCTGGAAAAAATCATTGGAGTAAGGCATAAATAAGTTCATTATTAATCATTATTTTAGCATTAGTAGAATATTATCTACATAATATGAAACAACAATAATATTTAACATTTCAAGAAAGGCACTTTTTCTAGCATATAGGAGAATGTTATCTACATAATACATACGACAATAATCTACAGTCATAATAGTGCACACACATTAAATTCGGGAAAACAAATCATTTTTTGCCTTTAATCCGTAAAAAAAGTTGGGAAAATTGCAGATTTACAGATTAAATTGGTGATGTGGCCAAGTAAGAGATTAATTGGAGAATTATCCGGCTGACCTTCAATTCGCGAATTTTTGCAAGTTATTCGGAGAATTTTATCGAATTTTGTCACAATGGCGCGTAGTGTATCAAATAAAGTCTTCAGCTGATGCGTGCATCGATATAGGGGGGAGGTGGGCTTGTATCACCACTCTCCGTGCATATTCCGACTACTCACATCAAATTGGCTCATGTTCCAAACTGTTGGTGACAAGTCGGAGAAAGACGAGGGCAACATGATTTGAGAGTCATGTCAAATTTTATCGGCTTAATATTATACTACAAATACACATATTTTTCCTTTCCTACTCCCGACCTCTATCTACAAGGGACATAGTAAATTATCCAATATGGAGATTTGCATATGAAATAAAATTTACATATAGTGGATTTTGGTGCTCTCCAATAGATGTTTGAATTTTTCCGGAACAATTCCATATGCACATGATTACACTTGCCATTCTTCAACTAGTTCAGTTTTAAATTAGAAATAGGCCTATAATCAGGGTCAGCTATAACAAGAAGGCATATATCACATAGTGAAGTACTATTCCACTTTGCATCATTATCATTAGCACAGTCCTTAGCCAATAACCCAACAGGGTCAGCTCTAAATTTTTTCCAAACAGGATATATGAATATTTCTTTCCAATGTTCATGACATTTGACTATAAATTTTAAACTGCAAAGAAGGCAAAATCATTTAAGTAAAATTTCATTGATGATGTCACTTTCAAACATAGCAGTTTTCTGATCCCATATTTGTTGGAACCTCTTGAGTAACCACTACCTCTGTGGACAATTGCAAAAAATATGAAGGGCATAAATTGGGTGAAAAAAATGAAAGAAGTTGAAGTACTAAAAGATTTCATGCTTAAATTGTCACAGGGCTTTTCACAGACTGATTAAAACGCAAGTAGATAGTCGCATTAAAGCAACATGGACTGCTATTCCTCAAAATGCCAAAGCCAGATAGCACTCCATTCTTAGAGCAAATTTTGCTACTCATGAACTCTGTAGGTTCAAAATTATAGTTAAGGAATTCAACATACTGTAGACTACTAATCTTTTGAGATAGAGGCAACTCACTAATTGAGAAATTAAAAGGTTGCACATTCATGTATGAAAATAGAGAAAGTTGCAGGTTGACAAAGCTAAAGCTTTTCACATGAGATACAATTTTCCAAACTAATCATCCAGAAAGACCAAGATAAGTTGATATTGGTTGCTATCATCACTCTCCATATGCTTTTCATCTTCTCTCGAAATCCCAATAAGGAATCTTTTGATTAAAATATAGCATGACATCATTCGTGTGTTGCCAAATAAAATATATCATGACAACATAACATTCTAGCATCATAATAAATAGATGAAGTACAAGAAATTCAAAACCACAAAAAAAGGAGAACTACAAGTTGTAGACTATTATGCATTTCTCTCTATCTCAAATTTCTTCTAAAAAACAAACAACATAAAATATTACAAATGACTACTCCTCATCAAGGTCTGTATATCATCATCACTCTCGATAAGTGTTTCCTCTTATGTACCATACTCTTTCAAAGTATCATCTTCTTCATCAGTTTCAATATCATTAATGAAATTGGTATCTAATTCAGCTAATTCCATGTTGGCAATGACTTCAGCTGCTGCAATATCAATTGGTTCCATGTCCAAATTGAATAGCCGAAAAGCCTTAGGGATTACTTGATACCGGATAGGTCTAGCACTCCATCATGCATTTTGTTTCCCGAAACCAATGTCAACCACTTTGAGCTTAAGCCGGGAGTCATCCACATTAACATTCAATGACATAACGTTGAGCTTAAGTGAGGAGTTATGCCAACTCCTTAACTTTCATGGATTAGAGTCTAAAGATCCTTACCTTCACTTGAAGGAATTTGACGAAATTTGTGCCATTTTGAAATTTAGGGGCCGTTTGGGGCGTGATTATAAGAAAATATCCACAGTGGGTTCTCCAGATCTACTGTAGCATCCATGTTTTTCCATATTCAGCGTGAAACACGACCTGAGTTGTTTCAGCTGGATATGAAAAAAACATGGATGTTACTATGGATGTTTTACTTTTAATCACGCCCCGAACTGCCCCTTAATGACATCGCTGATGATTCCTTCATACTTAGATTATTCCCCTTCTCTTTAAAATAAAAGGCCAAATCATGATTGCACACCTTGAAACTGCATTCCATTTTTACATGGAATGACATGGTTCAAGAGTTTCTAAAAAAATTCTTTCTGACACACAAAACAAACACTTTACGTAAGAATATCATGAATCTTGTCCAAAAAGAAGGTAAATCTTTTGATCTGTGTTGGGAGAGATACAAAGATTTGCTCCTTAAATGCCCTCACCATGGTTTTGAGGTTTGGAGATTGGTCAATTTCCTCTATGAAGGTTTGACATCTCCCATGCGTCAGTTAGTAGAAACAATGTGCAACAGGAATTCATGGATAAAAGTGCTGAAAATGTTTGAGATTTCTTTGATGCATTATCAAAAAAATCCCAACACTGAGAGAATACGCGAAAGGTAAAGAAAACCTTCCCTCAAAAAGGTTGAATTTATGAAGTGAGGGAAGATGTTGATGTAAGGGGCAAGTTAGCTAACTTGATAGGAAGGTAGAAGTAGTTGAACTAGAAAAAGTGGGTAATTCCTCTAAGAATACACCTGACAGAATGTGTGCTCTCTGTGAGAGCATGTCACACACTGCACAAGACTGCTTGACCATTCCTGCATTACAAGAGCTTATGGTTGAACAAACAAATGCATTGAATACTTACAAGAGACCATTTAGTAGCCCTTACTCATAAACTTACAATCCAAATTAGAGAAACTGCCCAATTTCTCTTAGAGACAAGGCTTATCACAAAAGGCTAAAGGAGTGCAACCTACAAACTCCCCTATCTCGCAACCAAAAAAGCCTTCGTTGGAGGAGACTCTCCAATAATTTATGCAATCACAAACCTTGACAAACCAGTCCACATCCCAGGCCATACAAAGACTGAATCCACAATTAGCCAGTTAGCTACAACACTAAGTGAAAGGTAGAAGGGTACATTCCATAGTCAACATGTGCCTAATCCCAAGGGTCAGTATGAGGTTGACAATAGTTTAGCATATGATCCACATAAAGAAAAAGCCAAATAAATTACCACCCTTAGGAGTTGCAAGGTTGTAGACAAAACAATTAGGCCACCAAAAATTGACAAAGAGCCTACCGAGAATAAAAAAAGTCATGACCTATTAGTTAATGATCTCTGTAAAGATGGGGGTACGAATGAGTAGCCTGCATCTTGTGCCTCCTACTCTATTTCCTCAAAGGTTTCTCCAGGCTAAGAAAGGGAATAACAACAATGAGATAATGGAAGTATTCAAACAAGTTAAAAATAATGTTTTATTTCTCGATGCAATCTAACAGAGCCCCATCTTATGCCAAATTTCTGAAGGAAGGATGAATGTACATAAGGACTTGTGTACTGTTAGGCGCAGGATGAATGCACAAAATACAAAGATCTTGATTGCCCTACTATTTCATGTGTCATAGGCAAGACATTCATCGACAGGATAGAGAAGACATTGTTAGATTTGGGGGTAAGTGTGAATTTTTTGCCATACTATGTATGAGCAATTAGGGCTTATTGATCTGAAACCCACTTTAGTAACACTCCAACTTGCTGATCGATCAGTGAAGGTTCCTTGTGGAGTTGTAGATGATGTTTTGATTCAGGTAGACAAATTCTATTTTCCTGTTGATTTCATTGTATTATATACTCAACTTGTTCAGAACCCTAGCAGACAGATTCCTGTCATTCTAGGCTGACCATTTTTTGCTACCTCGAGTGCATTGATCAATTGTAGAAATGGGATAGTGAAAATATCTTTCGGGAACATGACAGTGGAGTTGAATGCTCGTATTGTGTCCTCATTGATATGATACCACTGCTATCGTGTGTGTGGGCAGTGCTATTGTGTCATTGAGGACACAATATGAGAAAAGTCATGTCTGCTGAGACACGATCCCTTAAATACAAACACGATGCACTTGTATCCCATGTGTTCAAGCACACAACTAATAAAAAATTTGTTGATTGATATTTCTTATTACTGTATTGTGTTTATAAAAAACGTGTATATGAACAAAATAGAAGAAATTTAAACGTGCATTTTGCAATTTGTATTATGTACTTTGAATTACAAGTAACAGACATTGAGTCGTGTCCTCCAAGACATGATCCCTCAAATACAGACTCGATACACTTGTATCTCGTGTGTTCAAGCACACGACTAATAAAAAACATGTTGACTAATATTTCTTACAAATGTATTGTGTATTTTGAATTTCAAGTAATAGACAGTGAGTCATACACCTACTCAATGAGACTCATCGCCAAATTCCTTCTCAATCTTACCACGGAGCAGAATCGCAGTTATTATTGGCCAAAATAGCATTGTTATGATTGTCTAATCAAACATTGGTTGTTCTATCCTTGATGCCAAATGAGCAACGTACATCATTACGAAGATTCCACAGTCGGAGGAATTTTTTTGGAAGAGTACATCCTTGATCTGGGACGACTTCCATTAATTAGCTCCATTGATTTTGAAATGTCTTTAGAGCAGTCCATTCGTGAATTCCATTACAACTACCACAACCTCCTTGTGGTGGGGGTACAACGTTGGATACCCCCTTAGAGGATTGTGGTAACGCCAACGTTGTGTGGGGAAGTGTAGAATCAACAAGGAGAAATGGTTGGAAGTATGGTTTGGGAAGAAACCATAGTGCATGTGTTTTGTGATTCCTTTAAACAAGTTCTCTAGTAACTTATGTGACAACTTTGAATTATCCCCACCGAGGATAACCTCCAAAAAAATAGTATAATTTGTAATTGTTAGTATATGGCATTGCTTATAATACCAGTGTAAATAAATGACTTTACCAAGCTTACGTATTCGATATATTTTTGAATGATGAGGCTTCCAACAAAAGAGAATGGATACACACATGCATTGTTCTCATTCCTCTGCTTTAGCAATAGCATGAACTCATCAAACATCTGCATGGATTTGAACACAATAAGGGGCTAGTGCATATATTGTGGCAACATACACACGATATTACAAATAGTCATGCCTTCGAAGACACGACTAACGGAGTCATGTCTACAAATACACGATTCACAGTGGAGACATGTCTTCAAATACACGACTTTACAACTATGGAAATGGACAACCATATATACGTACTTTGGAGTTTATTTTGGCCATTTGAAGCAGACTCAGGTAGTCGGTAATCGTTAGTGTATCTAGTGGAAATGGAGCCCTTGGGTTAATCAAACAGTTCATAATCATTTGTTAATCTTTTGCTTCTAAAACAGTCATTTCGAAGCAAAACTGAGTGTCAAAATATTCATTAGGCAGGTCTTCAAGAGAATGGTTCATTTTCTTCTCTCTTTGGTTTCAAATCAGACAACAAATATGCTATCATGTCAAGAGCTTGTTCATAATCAGATATAATTTCTTCAGAGTCCACCTTCTTCTCTTTTGCTCGCACTTTCTTCCCCATAATAAAATGGAGGCTGACAAGCACTTTTAGGTTGGTCACAAAGAATGGACAATCAACTTCCGTTTTATCCTTCTTATGAGACATCTCCTCCCTCTTACGATACATCTCACCCTCCTTAGGAGACTTCTCCTCTGCCTGTTTAGATGGTGGAGGTGCCTTTATAACCTCGCTTTCACTAAACATTTCCTTTTGGCACATGAGGAGCATATGTGAATAAGGATGTTTGCCCTTGTTGCTTTCAACTTCCTCACGTAATTGCCGGAGAAAGTTCTATATGTTCTTTGCATAGCCGCAAGTAAGCTTCATCTATGCAATGCGGTAAAGATGACTTAAAGATGGACTTATCAAAATATCGAGTCATGGATGACACAATTTTAAACATATCGTGTCATCAATTACATGATACCAAGACTATCATGTCAACGAGGACACATAGCAGTACTATCCTGTGTTTTGTAGTGCAATTGTGTAATCGAGGACACGATATGAGAAGTCGTGTCCTTGAAGCACACACAAAATTACCTCATTTGATTTATTTGTGTGCCATTACCTTGAGACGGGTTAAAATAGGAGGAGATATAATTGGTGATATTTCTTTTTCTTCCATTGCGGCCGTCTATGGTGCCATCTCTGTTAGAGGCTTCTATGTCTGCTTCTCCAAGGGTGCGTTCTCCGTGGGGGCACCTCTGCGTGCTTCTTTGCCCTCTTCTTGTTTGGAGGGGTTCAATGTCAAGAGGCAAGGAGGAGGTTAAGCCTGTGGCTTCCTTCTCCGCCTCCTCTTCCTTCTTCTCTTCCTCCTCCTCATCCTTCTTCTTCTTCTCCTCCTTCTCCTTCTCCTTCTCCTCCTCCTCCTCCGTCCCGATATCCGATTCCTTCAAGGAAGACATTACCAAATTAATGATATTGGTTGTTTGCCAATTGGAGACGGTCTCCTCGGAATCTGATTTCTTCTCTTTTGCCTCTCTACGGGTGTAGGTAACCATCCAGCCCATTTGATTGATCTCATCTGAGTCTGTCGCCATGAATGGGACCTCCGTTTTTTGCATGCTTCTTATTGGCAGCCTACTCCTCCACCACCTTCTCTGCCAAATTCCTCCGCGCCTGCTCCACCACCATTCTCGTCATGTGCTCCTCTTCCCTTTACCTCTGCAATTTCTTCTTTGGGACAATCCTCCTTCTCCTCCTTAGCACAGATCCTGGGGGGAAGAGATCTCGTCTGTCCTTCTAACGCTTCTCCACTTCTGCACGCTCCATATCTTCGTCAAATTCTGGTTGGAGCTTCTTCAATAACTTCTTCACAGAGGCTCTCTTTGTGGCTCAGTCTACCGCGGACGCTTCATTTCAGCTACATTAAAATATCAAAAAGTCGTGTCAGTTCACACATGCAAAAATTAAGTCGTGTATAACTGCACGCGAGTATAAAAAATTTGTGCTTTCCCGCACACGACTTCAATTAAAATCGTGCGCGAAAAAGCACGTCTAAAAAAATAGAGAAGTTGGGTTAATGTGTCTTACTTACCTTTACCCTATTTGAATGAGCCATCAATGGTCTTGTGAGCCAGCTCCTTGAACCGCATATGCTCTGGAGACTTCTTCTCCTCCTTTTGCACAATTGTCTTCTTGTCCTCCTCCTTCTTCTTTGTTGCCTTCTTCTTCATCTCCTCCTTCTTCTCGTCCTCCTTTTTCATGCCCTCCAAAAATGTCGGCGAAGGCTTCATAGAGTGCAGAACCTCACACAGAGGTCCTACACTCACTCCCATCTTCTCATACCTCTCCAAGACGACCTCAATTAATGTCTTTATGCCATGAAGATAACCGTTCAATCCCCCCATTGAGTTCGACTCAGCGGGTGTCCTCGAGGATGAGGGGAGACCATGAACAAGGGTCTTCTTCATTTCTCGCCTCTCTGTCTTCGGTCATCGAGGAGGAAAGGCCATTGAAGCAGACGAAATGAGGACTGCCTCCTCTCGCAGTGGGCAAATGACATCCAGGACTTCTTCCCAGACGTCTACAAGCTCAAACACCCTCTTCTAATAATCAGCCATTCGGTGCTTGGCATGTGCGCCATGCTTCACTTCCATAATGAGGGTACCTGATCTTGGCCACTTTCTAACCCTCAGACTAATCGGCCCCATTACAGCATGGAAGATTGTGGTTTGCTAAAAAAGCCAAGCCTGCATAGTCAGTAGAACAAAACATTAGCGTTTGTTTACACTCACAACAAGTAAAATTCGTGTGTAACAAGCCACACGATACTGAGTAGTCGTGTGTCTTATGATACATGAGCCACTGAGGCATCGTGTCTATACCCACATGAAAAAATAAATTGTCGTGTACATACATACACGACTAAATAGCCCAAAGAATAGCTTACCTGAGGTACATATGCGGCGCAGTTTAGGAAACCGCCGCTCCTACTTGTCTGCTGGTGTGGGATGTACCAGAAACTAACATCTTATGGATTGCTTGGGGCCAATTGTAGGATGTCCATCTTGAGAGGTCTTCAATGTATTGAAAAAAACATGGTAGCAGCGCTCTAGTGCTGTGTGGAAACAGAACAGCAGAGAAGATGAGGCAGATGATCATTTTGACCATGTCATCCTTTGGCATCTTCATTGCTCATTCGGTTAGCTTATCAATCATTTCCTCTATGTACTGCTTCTCTGGTTCCCTCATAGAGAAGTACTTCTTGTAGAAGTCTCCTTGGGGTTGGATGCCCTTAGCAGGAACAATCTCAACTTTTTTCCCCTGTGCGGGCAATCTAGTGATAAGAGCAACTTCTTACTCTGTAAAATTTAGCGACCTCCCCTTGATGTTGAAGACCTTAGCTGAGTCATCCCAATACCTCACCAAGTTGTCTAGGAGGTTCCTACAAAATATTACCTTCTGAGCATCCAAAATGGCGGCAAATCCAGTCTCCACCATCAGTTCAGCGCATCTTTGGTTATACGTTGTAGGACGGTTACACACTTTTTCAGCACTCCTGGCTGACAATGAGTCTGAACGACCAGTCGCGCTTTATAAGTTCTCTTGAGGGGGGTCTCTGAGGGCGCATTCTTCTTCCTCGCCCTCTTCTTTTGCTCTCGCACCACAAGTATGAATTCTTGATCCTCCTCCTCATCCCTTAATATTTGGTCATTTGAGTCATCTCTTTGTGTATCTATATATAATTAGATAGTTAGTAAAAAATGATTACATAATAAAACATAGCGTGTACATAAAAACACGAAGATAGCAAAGTCGTGAATGCGCACACACGACTTAATATTATAGTGGGTACATAAAAACATGCTAGCATAAAGGCGTGTTTTCACGTACACACACACTACAATAAAGTCGTGTATGCGCACACATGCCCTAGATAAAGTCGTGTATGTGCTTACACACCCTAATCTAAATACAAAAATCCACAACTTAAAGATTCTAAAAGAAAAAACACTAAGGATTGAACCTTACCGGTGGTTTTTTATTCTTCTTTAGGTGTATTTAACTTTCGATGAGGCTTTAATGCCCAGGAAACTCTTCACGTTGATTTTTGCCTTTGCTTTCCGGTGAAACAAGGACTTTTTCTACTTTCCAGTTGAAACCCTATGTCTTTTCCAGTGTTCCTCCCTGCCAAATCACTCTTTAGCCTTTAGCCCACATGAAATCCTAGTCGAAAATCGTTCACTACGCCTGTAATTGCTCATTACGTGGGTTATAGGGAGCCGTGGGGGGACGTAAGACACACCGGTTCGCCAGAAAGTCGCCGCCTTTACTTGTTGTGGGCGAGCCGAGGGGATCGTGCATATTTAGACACGACCTTGCGAATCAGAAGGGCATTTTTGGTCATCTAGGTATACTTTCCGGGTTATATAGTATTTTAATAGAAAAATCAGGTAATAATGGAAAAATGAGTAGTGGCGCTAGGTAATATGGGAAAAGCTCATCAATAGTGGCCGGCAAAGGTCGTGCCAGTAAAGAAAAAGAATGGACAGATTCGTCTTTGTGTCGATTTCCCGGGACTTGTGAATTTCTGGTCGCGATACAGGCTTCCAGCTTTCTCTTATCTTTATCTTCTTCGTAGGTTCTGGCCATTTCGCACTGGAGAGCAATCCAGCGCTTGGTCATACCCTTTTTGTTCCTAGTTCGATGATAGAGGCAATGAATGCCTATCACCTAATGGGTCCCATGAGTGAACCTGATTAGGAAACTTACGAGATGCGTGCACCGTATATATCCACTTTTTTCATGAAGTTTGTATATACTGAGTGTAGGAGTCTTGTCAGGTGACGACGACGCATTGCTTCACCGTTTCCCCGTTGGAAGGCTGTGTTTCAAGAATGAGAGAGCCGGAAAACGGCGAGTATTCGCCATTCAAAATGCTTTCAAACAAGCCATTCTCCGCCCTTGTATGATTGGTGTATGTCCGTGGTGAAATTAATTCCAATGGATGGGACTTTCAGCAATATTAAACAAATCCATCCCCGTAGTCGATTGAAGACTTTCTCTTATGATCTGTCATCAGCCATAGATCGATTTCCGTTGTAATTTAAGAGAAGATTTGTTGAGAGTTTATTTGGACCGTGCATGGCTGATGCATGGGTGACTCGAGGTCTGGGAATAAAGAAATGTATTCCTTGCACCATCAAGTCAGCGTGGCGATCCTATTGCTGTCAGGTTTGCAACTGGGCAGCCTTAGGGTACCTCCTGTCCTCTTGGCCACAATTCGCATTATCCCACCATTTGTTGGTGTGGATTGCGGCCGAACTCGTTTAGCCTGGTGCTCACTTTCAGCGCTACGCACTTTTGGATGACGGCATTCTTATCGGCGTATCGTGAGCTGATGTCTTGGAATGAAGATTTCAGAACCGAAGTCTGTAGTTTCCACTATTGGAAATTAGAGTTTGTGAAGAAATTTCGCATTCTTGGGAAGGACCTTTCTCCTACTAGTATTAATATGATTAGGTCCTTAAACCACTCATGTGCTTGGATGCCTTAAAGATGTATGATATAACTTGTCTACGCACTTCATTGCGATTGGCGGAGCAAGTTATAGGCGAGACAATGCTACCCCAATGTCTCTTAATAAAGATTTTAATCGTCACTGATTTAGGCATATTATCATTGCGTATAGTCTTGGAGGTATTCGTCCGTTACCCTTTATAATATGATTAGGAATCCCGGAAGGGTTTATTGTTGGGCTTGTTTTTGTAATAAAACATAAAGTGGCCCAACTATCTCAATTGACAGTATTTTGGGCTTTTAGAACTGTCTGGGTAATGGGCCTGAGTCAGAATACCCATTAAGTTGTGATTTCGAGTGGTAGATCTGAACTATTGGATGACCTATGGATGGACGGTCAGGATTCTAGGGTTCTTAACAGTGGTGTCCTGGTTTAGTTATAAATACACCATTAGCCATCCTAATACGGTGTCCTAAGTGAGATTGCTCTCAGCCAAGTTCTAAACCAGAAACACGTAGTTCTGAAGACGATTAGCAGAGACTCCATTGAAAGTTCAGTTCTAATGGCTACAGGTATGCCTAAGTCTTTTATATTAACATCTATCAATTGGTATCAGGAGCTCCCAGTATATTCTGGTATGTTTCTAGTACGCTTCCGCTGTAGATTTTCTGCCCATCCCCGGCTGACGGCCGTACGGGTCGCGGGTCGTCCCGGCAGCGGCCCTTTCGGCTGCCATAGTGGAGCCACACGTTGTGGAATAGCAGGCCGGAGCAGACGCACTGGCCAGAGCCGCCGTCGCCGGGCGTTGGGCTCTGGCCGGTGCCTGCACTGCGCAGATACACTGGCCAGAGCCACTGTCGCAAGGCGTTGGGTTCTAGCTTGCACAGCCGCTGCGAGCAGACGCACCGGCCAGAGCCGCCGTCGCCAGGCGTTGGGCTCTGGCCGGCACAGCAGCGGCGCCGGATTCGGTCGCTTAGTCCGGCAGATGTTAAAAGAAAAAAAAGGTGACGGTTTTCTGCTGCCACCGGCATCGCCGTAGAATAAGAAGGAAAGGGCGGCCCTTTCAGCCGCCGCCGGTGATTGAAGCGCCGGATCAAGATGATTAAAATTTTTTTTTACCTTTTTTGGCCGCCGACGGCATCGCCGCCATAGTGGAGCCCGTGGCGGCGGAGTCCATGGCCACCGTCCTTGATGCCGTCGCCATCGCCGCTCTTGCTGCTCACGCGGGCCCGATCGCCGTTGCGATTGCCGTGGCCATGAAGTTGCGAAGGCGGTGGCGTCCGTTGTGGCATCGCCGCCCGTGGCGGTGGAGGGCTTGAAGGCGGAAATCATGGCCGCTGAAGGAGGAATATGGCGGCGACGGTGACGCCCATGGCCGCTGAAGGAGGAAGCGACGGGGGGGGGGGGGTGGTGGCGGTGGCGGTGGAACTCTGCCGCCGCCTGCGCTAAGGTTTAGGGCATCCTCATTGAAGAGGATGACCCATGAAGTGAACCGGACCAAATTGGTCTGGTCCAGATTACGAAAATGATCCGGCCCAGACCCGGTTTGGTCCATTCCGGGCCAAAAAAAAAGGATTTTTTTTATTTACAGTTATGATTGCATGTATGTTATGGATACATTTTTTTTAATTGTCAAGATTAATGCTTTATTAATGATATGGGCCGGCCAGGGGATTATATTGCAATCGTATGTTTTGTCAATTTTTAAAAATTGTTGAGCGCACCACTTATGTAATTTTGAGAGAGAAAGTGTACATTATATCTATTGTAAGTGACACCAGACTTCAAGGACCACGTCTGGGGGCAGATGCAGTCATGAAGAATTAATGTATATTTTTCTATTACAGGGGCTTATAGCTTCCACCTTGTACAATTTTTTTTAAAGGACTGTATAAGGACTTTGGACTATATTTTTTTTTAATTTGTGGTGTGTGGTGATGGATCCCCTGGCCGAGTCCCAAAAGCCTGATGATAAAATTGACATTAATGCCCTAGTCAATTTTGTATATGGACATTGTTATGATTGTTTGATAATTAATTGCATTCATTTTGTTATTTGACAAAGGTGAATAGCACAAATTCAGTTCCCACGTCCGTTGAGATGATTTAGGAATGGCCAAAGCATCCTAAGTTATTTGTCAACGTGTGAATCATATAGAATGCTACCATGGGGTGCATAGATTCACATACATAAAAAATATTGTGCTATCATCAAATTTTGATTATGTGACAAAGACTGTCATCCGGCCCCAAAGGGAGGTGGTAGTTAGCGTTACATAATTTGGATAAGGTGTGAGGGTTATATATTTTAACATGGGTGAATCCCTATGCCCAAAGGTGTGGGATTTTCCTATAATGTTTTCTGTATAACCCACTAGCCTTATCATGAGACAAATGAACATTTGTTTCTATACGGCTTTGTAAATTTGATGCAGATTGCAACCTTTTCCCAAAGGGAGGTTTTTAATTTTACTACATAATTTTAGCATTGGCTATTTTTATACTTATGTTATTGTGTCTGGCCCTCTTTAATGTTTGCATGTATTTATTCCTTTATTTCTGACCCTAATCAGCACCTTCTGTTATTGTTTGGGGACAATTTTAAGGATTGGAAGGAAAATTTACTTTTACTATTAGAGTGCATGGACTTGAATTTGGCGTTTCGTATGGATGTACCCACCACTCCTACGGAAAAAAGTACGCCAAGTGAGGTAGCATCTTTTGAAAAGTGGGAGCGGTCTAACCGCTTAAGTATGATGCTCATGAGGTCTGATATAAATCATAGCATTCGGGGATCCATCCCAGAATGCGCTACAGCCGAAGAACTTTTGAAAGCTATTGAAGCTCAATTCAAAAGTTCTGATAAAGCCTTGGCCAGCACCTTAATGTCCATGTTGTCATCCATAAGGCTAACAGATGACAAAAGGGTGAGAGAGCAAATCATGCAGATGCGTGATATTGCTAATCAGTTGAACAACATGAAAATAAAGATTGATGACACTTTTTTGGTCCACTTCATTTTGAACTCCCTGCCTGCACAATATGGGCCATTCAAGATCTCTTATAAGACACATATTACTCAGTGGTCAGTTAATGACCTTCTGAGTATGTGTGTACAGGAAGAGAGGAGACTTAAGCAAGAGAAGCTAGAGAGTGCCCATCTAGTTTCTCATAAAGGACAAAAGAAGGCAAATCATGGTGCTCCTAAGAAGAAAGCTGGTAAAGGTGTGCCAATAAAGTATACTGGTGTCACCAAGGAAACCAAATGCTTTTTCTTCAAGAAGACAGGACACATGAAGAAAGGTTGCCCTAAGTATCAGAAGTCGCTTGCCAAGAAAGGAGGTAATTTTATATCTTTGGTGTGTCATGAATCAAATTATGTTGATTCTCATCATAATAACACATGGTGGATTGACTCCGGTTCTACAATCCATGTTTCTACTGTCATGCAGTGGTTTCTCAATCTAAGGAAACCAAATGATGGGGAGCACAACATCTATTCTTGAAATAAGATGTGTTCGAAGGTTGAAGGTGTGGGGACATATAGACTTGTTTTCCATATAGGATACACCTTAGATTTAGAAAGAGTTTTCTATATTCCAAGTTTTTCTAAAAACTTAGTTTCTGTATCAAGACTAGTACCTCATGGCTTTAATTTTTAGTTTATGAATTCCTCATTTCTGATTCTTAAAGATTCAGTCACCATTGGTTCTGGTTCTTTGATTGATGGACTATATAGACTCTCTTTGCATGTTTCCTTTGAACAATCTATGATGTCTGTGCAAGGAAGTGTTATTAAAAAGAACTCCTCTATGTTATGGCACAGGCGTTTAGGGCATCTCCATTGACCGCTTAAAGCGATTAGTAAAAGAAGGCATTTTAAAAACTCTTGACTTTACTGATCTTGAGACATGTATAAACTGCATAAAGGGAAAGCAGACTAACAAGTCTTCTAAGGGTGCTAAGAGGCATGATGAGAAATTAGGCACTATACACACTGATATCTGCGGACTGTTTAGTACTCCCTGTCTGAATGGTCAAAGGTATTTTATTACCTTTATAGAAGATCATACACGATAACTGTATCTTTATCTCTTAAATGAAAAGTCTGAAGCATTTGATACTTTCAAGACTTACAAGGCAAAGATAGAGAAACAATCTGGATTGAGTATCAAAATTGTTTGATCAAACAGAGGAGGGGAATACTATGGCAGGTACACAGAGAGAGGACAAAAACCTGGACCATTTGTACAATTACTGAAGGAACATGGTATTGTTGCACACTATACAGTACCAGGCACACCATAACAAAATGGTGTTGCTGAAAGGAGGAATCGCACTTTGATGGATACGGTGAGGAGTATGATTAGTAACTCCTCTCTTCCTCTCAAAATGTGGAGTGAAGCCTTAAAGGCAGCCATGTACATTTTAAATCGAGTTCCATTTAAAGCCGTTCCTAAAACACCATTTGAGCTATGGAATGGATGGTAACATAGTTTAGATCATGTGCACATTTAGGGTTGTCCTGTTGAGGTTAGGGTGTATAATCCACTTGAGAAGAAGCTTGACCCTAAGACTGTCAATGGTTTTTTCATTGGCTATGCAGAAAGGTCTAAGGGTTATAGGTTTTATTGTCCATCTCACACCCCTACAGTAGTCGAAGCATGGAATGCACGTTTTCTTTAGTATGGCAACTTCAGTAGGAGTATTTCTCCTCAACACATTGTGTTTGAGGAAATACGGGTTCCAATTATTATACCCACTTTTGGTGGAGGATCACATGCTGTATCACCTATGGTGATTCCAGAACAGCCTATCCACCCTCTACTCTCATCTCCGGATCAAGTTACTGAAGTTCCTATTGCACAGGCCCCTCCGCCTGTTGATGAAATAGGACTTCGACGATCCTCAAGAGTAAGGAAACCTGCACTCCCTTCTGACTATGTTGTATACCTCCAGGAGTCTGAAGAGAATGTTGGACTCATTCAAGATCCTCTTACATATTCACAGGCCATGTCTGGAAATAACTCTAGCAAATGGTATGATGCCATGCAGGACGAGATGAAATCTATGGCTTATAATTAAGTCTGGGATCTAATAGCGTTACCGCAGGGCGCCAGGGTTCTTGGTTGCAAATGGGTCTATAAGACTAAATAAGATCCATCTGGTAACATTAACAGATATAAGGCCCGACTTGTAGCCAAAGGTTTTCTTCAGAAAGATGGCGTTGACTATAATGAAACCTTCTCTCCAGTTTCTACGAAGGATTCATTGAGAGTTATTTTGGCCCTTGTAGCTTATTTTGACTTGGAGTTACATCAAATGGATGTCAAGATGGCGTTCTTGAATGGGGATCTTGAGGAGGAGGTATATATGACTCAGCCTGAAGGTTTCACCTCAGATAAAGGTAGTCATCTGGTTTGTAGACTCAAGAAGTCAATATTGTTAGGGCAAAATTTGGGAGTATGATTTGTCTCTTAATGTATGTCAAATTAATGTACAAAAATATATGGGGTATGTGAGAGGAAAACTGGGGTATATGTATGAATTGGGTACATGTACAAATTGGGCTATATGAAGAGATTGAGAGGAGACAATTTCAAGATGAAGCCACCAAGGTAAGGAAGGCACCCAAGATGAAGCTCAAGGAATCTCAAGGAAAATAAAGATTGCAAAAGCCCAAGACAAAATGAAGGAGCACACCACAAAGAGAAGACCCAACACATAGAAGAGAAGGCACACCACAAAGCCCATGATCAAGACACTACCTATTGTAGGCCCATAGCTTTTGGATAAAATTGGTTGGGTTCAAAGTATTCTAAGAAAAACCCATAAAAGGCCTTGCTTGGTGACTTCTCCACCAAAATTTTGACGAGGTTTTTCAAAAAGAAGTGATTTCTCACTTTTTCTAGTGGCATATTTTATAATTTTATAAATAAAATAAAGACACATAATAAGAAAAAACGTGTTTTCATGATTAAAAATGCATTTTTTCCTATTATGTGTCCCTGCCTTCCTTGTTTATTTATAAAATATACCATTGGGCCTTAAATTTTTCTATAAAAACTGATTCTTCCTAACCAGACACTCATTTTTTACCTCTCTGCTTCGTTCCCAAAATCTGGCTTTCACACTCCAGAAAGCTGCTACCAAATAGGCCCAAAGTACTCTATAACCCTTCTCCTCCACCGGTGATGTAGCCGCCTACTCTGTCAATTCCGGGCCGCTTTCGAAATGAATCTTCGGCCCGCCCAAACGGGTGAAATTGGACGCGCTGCACGATCTCATGCTCAATTAAAAATCATTTTCAAACAAAGTATGGGTGCTAGTGATGCCTTCGCTCCAACTACCTCTGCATTTGCATCTGCCATCATGCTCCAGCTCACTCCGATGCCTGAAATGCTACCCATGCTCTTTTCTCCGCCCATGCCTTTGCATTTACCATCGATGGCTGAAGCAATGTAAAGTACTGGGTCCCGATCACTTGGAACTGGGCCTCTATCCAGAAATGAGTACACTTACTTATCTTTATGATGGCTTACTTGTAGTTATCTTGTCAAACCACTGACAAGCCTTCAACCAAAATCTACTATAGACCACATCTATATTAGGGGCTGTTTGGGGCATAAAAGAAGCAAAACATCCACAGTGGATAATCCACTGTTGATGTTTTTTTGGGGTGTTTCAGCTGAAAGTTGAAAAAATCCCAAATAACCATCTAGCAGAATTTTTTTCAGCTGGATGTTTGCTTAATCACGAACCAAATGGCCCCTTAGCCCTTACACAATCTGATGGAAGAGGCAGATTGGCAGGCATAGTAAGGGGCCATTTGGGGCGTGATTAAAAGCAAAACATCTAGTAGCATCCAAGTTTTTTCCATATCCAGCTAAAACACCTCAGGACATGTTTCAGGCTGGATATGGAAAAAATATGGATGCTACAATGGATGTCCAAAATCCACTCTGGATGTTTTGGCTTTTTCATGCCCCAAATGGCCCCTAAGATCATACGCACGGAAAAGTCTACCATGCATTTGATTTTTTCAGTTTCTCTTTCCGTTGCGGTCGAAAGACCATAGCAGAAGGATCCAACAGATCCATGAGATCGAGTTCCCAAACCTCATACGAGATTAAGTGACTTACAAGCAGAGCGCTTCCAGATCTCAAGCTGCCACTTTTCAATGAGCGCTTGAGCGTCAACACTAGTTGAGATAACGCATCAGACACTGTCTCCAGATATTTCCAATCTAGAGCAAGAGATTCAAATAGCATCCATTTGACCTTCCCTATTTGGTATTTAGAAGGAATAAATGATAGATGTTAATACAAAAGACATAGGCATACATCTAGCCATTAGAACCGAACCTTCAATGGAGTCTCTGCTAATCGTCTTCAGAACCACGTGTTTCTAGTTTAGAACTTGGCTGAGAGCAATCTCACTTAAGACACTGTATTAGGATGGCTAATGGTGTATTTATAACTAAACCAGGACACTACTGTTAAGAACCCTAGAATCCTGACCGTCCATCCATAGGTCATCCAATGGTTCAGATCTGCCACTCAAAACCACAACTTAATGAGTATTCTGACTCAGATCCATTACCCAGACAATTCTAAAAGCCCAAAACACTGTCAATTGAGATAGTTGGGCCACTTTATGTTTTATTACAAAAATAAGCCCAACATTCTCCCACTTGGCACAACTTCTCAATTGAGCCATATAAAGAAGAAAATCTCCCACTTTGCTCAATTAAACTAACCAAGTGGGTAATGGGAAACTTTAATAATGACTTTCGTATGTGCATACAAAAAGTCATAACCATACAAAATACCTTTTGAACTGTATGTGGTAACTTTATACTCAATTAAAATGTCATAATCGCATGAATCAAGGCGGTTACGTCCTCGGAGGAGAACATTCCCTTCAATGTATCACAATGCAACTAATTCATTCTAGTTGAGTGCTATATGTGGCAAAATATATTTATGAGTGAAGGCATGCTCCCACTCATTTTGCAAATATTGTCTCATACTTTAAGTGCACTAAAAAATGAGACACACCGCGAGAAAAGAAACTTTAACTGCTATGATAAATGAGTAAAGTCCAGAAGTACATAAGCAAAATCAAATGCACGATGAGCTAATAAGACCCATATGATCCACATGACTCTTAAACAGAGAAGGGGGCAAGCCCTTAGTCATTGGATCAGCAACCATAAGCTCAGTGCCTATATGCTCAATAACAACTGTCCCTACTTTAACAGGATCCCGAACAACAAGATACTTGATGTCGATGTGCTTACTTCGACTTCCACTCTTGTTGTTCTTCGTGAAGAACACAACATCACTATTATCAAAGAACATCTTTAACGGCCTACATATGGAATCCATAATAGTAAGTCCTATGATAAGATTCATCAGCCAAGTAGCACGTGATGTGCCCTCATAACAAGCAACAAACTCTGCCTCCATAGTCGACGACGCTGTAAGGGTTTGGTTAATACTTTTCCAAGAGACAGCACCACCTGCCAAAAGGAAAATATAACCCGATGTCGACTTTTTCGAGTCAACACAACCAGCAAAGTCTGCATCTGTATATCCAACCAGTTCTAAATGATCAGAATGTCTGTATGTAAGCATGTAATCCTTCGTTCCTTATAGATACCTCATAACCTTTTTCACAGCTCTCCAATGATCCATCCTTGGATTTTTCTGGTATCTACCCAACATTCCCATAGCAAAGGCAATATCAGGTCTTGTACAGACCTTCAAGTACATCATACTACCAACTGCCGATGCATAAGGAATTTCCTTCATGCTTTCCAATTCCAAAGACTTCTTTGGACATTGGAACAAGCCAAATTTGTCACCCTTCACAATAGGGGCTGCACTAAGTGAGCAGTTTTCAATGTTAAACCGTTTCAGAACTTTATTGATATAGGTGTATTGAGACAACCCAGAGATCCTTCTGGATCTATCACGATAGATCTCAATCCCTATGACACAGGATGCCTCTCCTAAATCTTTCATGACACAGGATCCCTAAGTCACTGCTTGCAAGTAGAATGCCATCAACATACAAGACCAGAAATGTGTAACGGCTCCCACTAACCTTAAGGTATATGCATTGATCAACAATGTTCTCCTTAAAACCAAATGAAGTAATAACATCGTTGAACTTCAAATTCCACTATCGGGAGGCCTGTTTCAGTCCATATATTTGAAAGTGCTCTTTAGTCCTAGAGGGGGGGTGAATAGGACAAACACTTAAAAGACTCACTCTATTTTACTAACGGATATTAATTTAAACAATCATTCCATACAACATTCTCACGTTAGTAAGCAATTGGAAGCGCATGAATGAGAGAGACTTAAGAGGTGTGGAAAGTGTGTGTGAGTATGTGTAAAACAATATACAAAATGAGCAAACACAATTATTAATCACACAAGGATTTATAGTGGTTCGCCGCCAAGCAACTCGCTTCAATGGGTACATCCACTCTCGGAGCACCTAATCCAAGGGACCTCCGACAATCACAAAGTGAGGGTTTTTAGTTCACTCACAACATCATACACCTACCGGTTTTGCTTGGATCACCGGGAACCATACAAGAGTGATTCCACACTCACTATGGGTCACACCAACCCAACACTCTCAAATGAATGGTTCGACCCTATGGTCTACTACACAATCTAACACAAGTAACAGAGAGATTTAAGAGTACTTACTCTAGGATGGAATAGTGACTAGAGTACTTACCCTTGAAGGGAGGATGTAAGGTATCCTACCCGGTTTGCTCAAACTAGTATTGAGTTAATGGCCTTCAATTGTCCACCCTTAGATTCACCTAATGATGCTCCGAAATTGTAGAGGCTTTTTGGACAAGGGATTGGTTTCTCTAAGGTTGGATCATAGAGTATCTAAGAAACCTAGGCCATATGGAACATTCTTTCTTCTTCAAGTTATGTGGATAGATTCCGGTGAAAACTTGAAAGGGAAGAAGAATAACCCACAAGCACAATCACTTCTACAAGTGGCACTTAGCCTTGGCTCCTTGGAAAACCAAGTGAAACCAGTAAAAGGATATGTGCTTCCTTAAGCTATGACTTAATGATAACATGAGAGAACTTAGTAGCTTAAAAATAAGGTGGGTGTTCCATGGATTCACTTTTCATATTCTCTATAAGATAGAGAAGTATATTCTCTTTTTAGGTATAGACTTCATATAGAGTAGGAACTCAAGAAGCAAGCTATACAAAAGAGAGAAAGTGAAGATCTATTGATGGAATGACTTAGCACTCAAGAGCTTAGCTAAAGATGAGGAGAGGAGAACCAAGCTAAGCCCAAGAGGCTAGTCAAAATCCATGCCCAAGAGGAGAAGGATAGAGGTCTATTTATAGGCAAAGATCCTCCTTGGGATGGTTTAGGATCACTTGGGATCACTTTGGTTCAACCAATAGATCAATGATCTATGGTTGTGTCCTTAGATCACTTGGCATCACTTGAGATCACTTTGGTCTTACCATTAGATCTAAGATCTATGGTTGGTTCTTTTAGCCCATGGGCCCATTTTACAAATGGGCTTTTTCTATGTGTCTCTTCCTAATAATCTTAGGTGGGCTTTAGAAGAAGCTTTGGATCACTTAATGCCCCAGTTTGACCATGGTTAGTTGCATGGTTACATTGATTTAAAAAACGACTTAGATAATCATGGATTTGCCTGAAAACTCCGACCAAGGTAGAAAACGAACGGCTAACCCATCCGCCCTTAACTTAGATAGGGGTGAGCCAAAGAGCGCTAGCGAAGCGAGCTGAAGAAAGCAAGGCGTATTTGCAGCTCGTGCTAAGCCTCTCGCTTCGCGCACGCGCCTTTGCCTTGATGAAGCCTTAGCGCTGCAGCAAGGCCTAACTTCAGTTGTTTCGCGTACGCTCGTTTGCGTGACTTCTGCCCCTTACTGGACAACTGTATGCACGAGGGTACATTAGTATTATGGGAATTGACAACATTGACAGAAAGGGGATAGGAAGAAAAGTAGGTGTAGCTATGGTAGTCGGCCTAACCTTCGGTTCCCGTAACCAAGTTTTTCTTTCTCACTCCTTATGTTTTCTTACTTCATCCATACTTCTTTACGTTTTTAAGTTTGGGGCGAACGGCCCTCTACTTCTACTTCTAATTAAAGGCGAACTGCCGGATTGCAAGCAAATAGAGAGCCCCCGCCCGTTTGAGTCGTCGCGAGCCGGAAAGCGTACCGGCAGTTTGAGTCGCGAAAGGGCCGCTTGCTTCATAATACTGCAGTCTTATCCCCTAAAAACCATATTCTTGGGACCTTATGGATATATTCATTTTTGTTCTAGGTTCGTTCACTGGGCTGTAAAAAATTTATAAAAGTGTTTACTTTTTCTTTATTTTATATAATGACAAACAATAAGACTTAAAATGAAAAAAGAATTTCTTTTTTATGTAATTATTAGTACGATTACAATTATATATACATAATTTGTTTAAAGAAAATAAAGAAATAAGAAATACTTTTTTTTCTAAAAAAGTTCATTCCTGGAAGAGGAGGATGCAGATAGAGCAAAGGCCTCCTCTTTCCGTCCGCTCTTCCCGAAGTGACGGAATTGCATGTAGAGATAAGTAGGGGCAAGGAATTCTATATCGGCGAAATTTCGCCGATATATCGATTTCGGGCCCCACCCGAGAAATCGAAATGGTAAAATATCGTTTTTTAAAAAATTTATAATGTCGGCGAAATTTCACCGAAATTTCGGCGAAATTTCACCGAAATTTCGCTATTTAAAAAAAAAAAACATTTTCAAAAAAAAAAATTTTTTTTTTAAAAAAAGGGAAAAAATAACAACTTTTCCCTTGTTTCTAATCCTAATATGCATTTTTATGCATATTTTGAAATCTATGCTTTATCTAAATTAATATAACTCATTTTTTGTGAAAATATATGATAAAAATTAATTTTTAACTACCGAAATTTTTTTACAAATATCTCCGAAATTTTATCTCTTTGGCCGACCGATATTTTACCGAAATCCGATACGGAATTCCTTGAGTAGGGGCCTATAGTTTAATTGGTTGAAACGTACCGCTCATAACGGTGATATTGTAGGTTCGAGCCCTACTAAGCCTACTACGCATACAGTACAGTCCAGGTCCCCGCCACCCCGCCGATCTAAAATCTGGCGACGGCACCTGGAACCACACTGCGGCCGCTGCCCTTGGGGCACGCCTCCTACGCTTACCTTCGGGCAATACGGCTTTTGTAATCCGCGAAGCAGCTGAGCGTCTTCAATCGCTATATTCTTGCGATAGCGAAGGATCGAAGAGCGAAGTTAAACCTGTATCTTCTTGTTTTGTTCCCGAACAACGATCATTCGGCCGGCCCGACCAAACACGGAAAGTCCGCTCCGGGCAACCTATATTATGGAACTGATCTGACCGATGGATGGAACGAAAGATGGAAGGGCCGGCAAGAATCAATGCGATAGCGAGGTTGAGAGGTAGCGAGGGGCGATAGCGAAGGCGTGGTTCATCCTCGAAGGGTAGATGCGAAGCGAAGGTTCGGATCGAAGATCTTCCCGAGACGGCCCATGAATCTCGAGAATCGAGCGTCAATCGAAAGGTTATTTTTTTAAGAAGCCTGAAGAGGCTATGATGATATGATCTATCAACGTTTTCAACGGACACAACTATGAATTCGGTAAGCCTCAGTTAATTGTTTGATCAGTCTCACAAACAATATATGGGTGTTTTGAAAAAGAATTTGAACGTGCATGCTTTAGGGAACTTACTTAAATCGTATGCGTAATGGCAGCCGTCATATTGTGCAGGCCCCACTTCATCTGATGGTTATCACTCTTGCACACGCTCTTAAACATTTTTTCTTTAGTTTTAATGGTTTCTTCTTTTTTCGGATAATTTGATAAATTTTAACCACAAATGAGAGGCAGAACAATTCTTGCAATGTGTTGTGACATGAATGCTCCCGTTGGCCTTCTTAATGATAATGTGGTATCAGCAGAAAAGCTTTCATAGCTCTGAAATATTTTGACCGGATGAAACATCGACTCAGAACATCAAAACTTTTTTTTTTGGATACAAAGAAGATAATACTTCTTTCCCCACGTGAGATATGTACACAATATTAACGAATATGCTGGTATGTTTTCCCAACACTCTATAATAATCCGTCTTACACATGAGAACGTTTCCACAATGACAAAGACTTGACTAAGCCTTCCATTAGCAGTCAACGAAAAGAGAGAGTTTTACCAACAACAGGAGTAAATACAAGGGAAAAATGGAAGGAGAGCACACATTAAACAGCCGCAAACAAGAATGTAGAACAGTGTTAAGAGGATACGTCCTCTATGGGGACCTGGTGGACCTAATCTACAAGGGCGGCCTTCATCCTTTACTATAAATACCACAACTCATGCAAAACTACCTCCCAACAGACCAAAACCAAATTCAGCCTAACCTCCTCTTGAAAAATTGTGAGAAATGGCAATCGAGATTGTGAGCAACACCATCTTGAAACCATTTCCTTCTCCACATTCAAACTCTTTGACAAATGCAAAAATCCCCCTCACCATTTTTGACAAGGCCACATTTGATTGTCACATTGCCATTCTTTACGTGTTCCGGCCACCCATGCCTACCAACGAAACCCTTAAAACCTCCCTATCCCAGGCCTTGAACTACTTCCCTCACTTGGCCGGCCGTCTCATCCTTGACGAACAGTCCCATGAGCCGTGCGTCCTCATTAACAACGCTGGCGTTCGAGTAATCGAAACTCGAGTATCCTCCTCCCTGGATGAAATCCTCCCACTTTATCCATCCACTAAGATTAGCTCCTTGCACCCAGCCCAAGAAAATCATGAAGAGCTGCTCCACGTCCAAATTAACCAATTTAATTGTGGAGGTGTAGTCTTGAGCATGTCAGGCCACCACAGAATTGGTGATGGGGAGTCCATGAGCTCCTTCATTGTTGCATGGTCACAACTCACCCGAGGTGCAACCGTGACACCATTGCCTTACCAAAACCGTTCATCTCTTTCAAACCCTAGAAATCATCCTACACGCAGATACAACCACCTTGACCTTGAATTTTGCAACAATACTAGTGAAGTACTCACTCCACGACCAACCATTTCCCATAATGAAGCTGTTGCACCTATTGAGAACTTGGTCGTACATTTCTCTGCTGATTTCATTAAAAGGCTTAAAATTGAGAGCTTAGACCAGCAGACCGGCCAATCTTTCAGTACCTTTGAGTGCATCCTTGCACACATGTGGAAGAAGATGACATTAGCCAGAAGGCTCGAAGGGGATGAAGTCACCAATGCAAGGGTGGCTGTGAGTGGCAGATATAGGATCAAACCAGCCATCCCTAGGGAGTACTTTGGCAATTTAGTGCTTTGGGCTCACCCAACACTCAAAGCTCAAGATTTGCTGCATGGAAGCTACTCGCTCGTAGCAAACATGATTCATGAGGCAGTAGCTGAAATTGATGATGAATATTTCAAGTCCTTTATAGATTTTGGACATTCTTCCAAGGGGAAGAATTTGACGAAGGCAGTAGCGGACATGAATAGTTCGATATATCCCAATGTGGAGGTTGATAGCTGGTTAGGGTTCAAGTTCCATGAGATTGATTTTGGAGGGGGCAGCCCTTGTGCCTTCTTGCCTGCATATGTGGCTATTGAAGGTTTGATGCTTTTTGTTCCTTCTTGCACTGAGAAAGGTGGTGTGGATGTTGTGGTAGCACTTCACCCAGATGATGTTGCTTCCTTCAAAGGGATTGTTTATTCTCTTGGGAGGAAGCCCATGATCATTAGTAAGTTGTAAGTTGATCATCGGATTATTCAATATGGAAAAACATGCAATTATAGAAGATTACGTTGGTAATTATTCCATTTTAATTTGTGACAGTTTTTCTCAACAAAATTCATTGTAATTGATGTTATACGAGATAATTTTACTCTTTTAAGATGGCCTAGTCGATTTTCAATTATCTCTTTTAAGACGAGCATAAATGATAACCTCAATAACCATGCACGTCCTGCAAGACCTAGGGTGCGTTTGGATGATAAAAAGTGAAAGGTGACAATTTTTGTCAGCCTAAAATTTAATTACCTCGGTTGGAAAGCTTACAAAAATAAATACTAAAAATAGGGTGAAAGTATTCATCACATTGATGCTCACTTCATTGAGCATCAATGCTTTTGGCATGATAGTTGACAATTTGGGGTGAAGGGTGAAAATTCCTCGTCCACCCCTGATTTGTCCATTTTTACTAAACAAACACTTTTCGGGCTGGCGAGGGATTTTCAGCCTGATAGTTGGCAACTATCACCTTTCCAAACGTACCCTAAGTAATTCGTCAAAAAGTTGTCCATTGAGAAAACCATGCACCTAGCGAGACCTGGGTCGTTGATCTTCGAATATTGACTGTGCAAAACCTCCCACGTCCTTCACCTGTTAGCCACTAAGCCACTAATGTTTGGAGTGCACTTTGTTGGAAGTTTAATCATAAAAACTATGGGTGGCGATTGATCGCCATGACTTTGTGTTTTCCTGATTTTTTTGAGATGTGCTAATTCGATTGCCGCCAGTGCATTACATGCATGTTGGACGAGCCCTAGTTTGACTATTTTTAAGCCCAAATCTTCTAGGCATTAAGAGGAAGGTAGTTTCCTCCATTGTTAGGAGCTTACTACTAAGATGCTTAAAATTTATGGGAGGAAGTTGACTTTGAGATATCTCTTAATAAGTTGGCAATTGGCCAATATAGGTTCAATAATCCTTAAGGAAACTTCGGCGACCCAAGCCTCAATAAAGCGTTTCTACATCTTCTTTTACGTTCTTTATTATTTTTGTTTTGTGGGAACAATTGTTCTAACACACGCAGGAAGCGTCTTCGCAATCCAATATCTTGGATGGCCTCGATTGCATGGACCTCGTGGCACGCCGGATGGACTGCTATTTTTCCTTCAAGAGCTAGCCAATGTCTCCTTCAAGAGCCATTCTTCATACACACGCAGACAAAAAACATCCTGTGGAGGATTACACTAAGTCAAGCTCTATATGCTAAAATCGCAACTTGACCCTAGCCTCCCTCTTTGTTCATTCTTATCCTTCTTGTTTTCTTATCAATTCACAAAGACAATTGGGAATGGATAAACGATACATCAGGAAAATAGAATACTTTTTGGTCAGGTCCTAACATGGAATTTTTCTTTTAACATTACCTCAAAGTCTTGAAATACGCTCACCTTCCATCCAGAGTTGAAGGGCATGACCTCCGTTAGAATACCACAAGACTTTGTTGACATGGAAGCACTCCGGTGGACTAACATGCAGTCTCTAGTGGGAGGATTCTTCATGTTCAAATTCACTTCCTCTGAGGATTGCGAGAGAATACTGCATTTTATGTAAACTATGGGTGGAAGGCCTTTAATTCTTCGCAAATGGCATCCAAGCATATGCCATGTTCGAGAACTGTTGAGTATGGTGACCCGCCATAGTATTTTGCAAAAGAAAGTTTGAGTATGGTGACCAGCCTTGTGGGGTATCCATTGTTCTCCGACAGAGCTACAACTAATCGCTCTCAGCTAGAGAATGCTCGAGCATACATTGAAATTGATCCTGACTTCAAGTTTCCCTCTGTTGTTCAAGTAGCTACAGGAGATGGATCATTCTTCCCACAACCTATGGAATATGAATGGAAGCCGCATATATGTTCTAAATGTAAGTGTTTTGATCACACTACTAATGCATGTCGGTCGAATGAGGTTTGGATCGAGATGCTGCAACATCCTGCTCCGAAAGTCACGGTCGTCAAAAGTACTAAGGGCTCCGCTGTAGCAGGTGATGTTATGGGACATGCAACCATCCTTGAGTCCGCTACGGGTGCGGGTCCAACTACTCCTCTGGCTACCAAAGATGGGACTCCAATCACTATGTAACACCCGGAAAATTAGTAAGTATTTTAAAACCAAAATTTGACCCTCTTAATGTTTGATTTGGTCGTGTTTTACCTTATAAGAATTAAATTTGGTGAGAAGAGCTTTCTAACGCCGCAAACTATGTGCAATTTGAAGTTCGGAGTGAAAAGTTATGAGAAATTGAATTTTGTTTGAGCGTGACTGCGATTGATCGCCATAAGAAACGATCGATCAGCAAATTGAACCGATCAACGCCTTACCAAAACGATCGATCGTAGTTACTGTGATTATTGATTGTTTTGTTTCAGGTAAAGCGATCGATCGACAATAATTGCGATCGATCGGTTGTAACGCAGTAGTGTAGAACAACGCATACGACGATCGATCGCCGTATAGCCGATCGATCGCCGGTTGCAGTTTTGCGATTTCTAGCTTATTTTTGGGGTGGATTTACATGGAAAAGATACCAAATCCCAATTGGACTTGATTTGCACGTCTCTAGAGGGATCTTGAGGCTTTCTCATTGGTTGGAAGTGTCCATGATTTGGAAAATTAGTTTAAGAAGGGATTCTTCCCCAACTCTATATAAACACTAGAGAGTTGGCTTGTGCTAACCCTAGAACGTCCAGAGACCTTTTCCCTCTCCTTTCCACGTTCACCCACCTCCTTTAAGGCTTCTTCTTGTGAGAGTTTGCAAGTGCTTGGAGCGGGAGCTTTGGAGGAAGCGGAAGAGACGAGCAACGCGTAGAAAGGCAGAATCTTTGGTGAATTAAGTAGCATGGTTTTTCCCCTTTCCTCTCTTCTGATTATATAATGTTGATAAGTGTTTTGATTCAATACCTTAAAGTATTGTGTGGATTCTTGTGACATAAATGAATTGTGTCATTATTTCTATGCGTAGTGCATTCATATTTCATTTCTAAATGGGAATTCGCAACTAAAGTCTAATGCTTTATTAATTTTCCAGAGACTAGAAGTTCTGGTATTGCTTGGTTGATCATGATCCACGTTGAGTTTGTGCCTTTAAGGTGTGTCTTGTATTAATTGTCTTGTTTGGGATGTATTAATGTTTAAAAACTGTGTTATATATAAAAGAACACAAGAAAGGAGTGAACTTTAGTAATTCCAGATAATCCTAGGTTCTGTAATTGGTCTAGAAGGGGAGTATATGGTCTGTTAATGATATATTATCATCTATAATGTGATATTAAGTGAGATAATCAAGTTTAATTAAGAGTCTTAATCTCGGCCAGAACTATTTCTGTGCTGACAGTCGGTAGTAAATAATTCATAACTGATTCAAATAAAATCGAAAAAATATAAAATCAGTGGGGTTAGAAACTAGACTCACGAGGGTATTATCAGTAAAAATTTCAGAGGTTGTCTTACTGTACAGAGCACAGTAGTTGTCGGAAGAGGACTATTGTGCAGGAGGCAGTGAGCTGAATCTGAGAGAAGATACTAAATATACAAATAACATTATGTAATATGATATGATAAGGTTTAGTATGTCAATACTAGTAATTGGACTATATATTTATGGAATATCATAGTAAGAATTGGGTTAAAAGTAATCTAATTAGGAGAGATAATTCTTTGATCAAGAGATTTATAACTATCTACCTTGAAGCGTTGATGTCGGTTTGTGATTCCACTTAGAATTTAAATCATCTAAGAATTCTTTGGTTTTCTTATATCTGATATTTGTATTATAAAATCCCAATGTGTATAAGGAATTCCTATCTAGGGATGAGAATGAAAGGTATGTATTGATTGTATGATATTCCAATCAGTGAGTTATGTGTTGGCCAAAGACCTTGATACTTCTATCCATACTCCATGAGAGAGTCTATTCTGGTAAGAGATACCTTATGATCTGAGAGTGTTGTGACCTCTATTCCTTTGAGATATTGCTCATATTGATTTCATGATTGTTTCTTCCACTGGAGATCTTGCGAGACTCTCCCCATGGTGGATTCATAGTATGCTAAATTAAGCCATTGCTAGATCTTACGAGGTCACTCATATTTATAAAATTGTGATTCCATACTGCCCGAAGGGAGGCACTATACGTACGTTAGATTGTGGACATTACGGAAGGTCCTCAGTCTCCGCCCATCGTGTCCGTAAGCACTGGTGGGGCCAACATCCTAGACGCATGGCAGGGTTCCAAAGAGAGGACCCCTAGGGTGGTTCTGGTATATTATTTTAGTCACTTGCGAGCGACCAGGTTAGCCAGCAAAAATTGTAACTCCTTTCACTTTAGATGTCTGGAGTCTTTGATATGATTGTTATTCTCTCCTTACACATATGTTTGTTCGGAGTCTTATTGATGTTTGCCTGTACTTGCGAGTTGGAATTGTTGTTGACTAACCTTACAGGTGTATTGACCTCGGTTCAGTTCAAATGTTGTGGGATGTTCATAATCCTTTGTTATTCTTATTCTCTTCATACTGCTTGTTTTAATTCAGTGGGTTTTTACATCCTACTGAGTGTTTCTATGAAATACTCATGCATCCTCTGATGCAGGCGCAAATGAAAAGTGAGATCAGGAAGTGTAGTAGTGGAAAGGCGGATTGCAGGCGCCGAGAAGAGTTTAAAGACGATTTAGTTATTTGCTTTGCTTTTATTGATGCTTATGACATTATTGGCAATTGTGAGCCATAGACTTATAGGTTTATTTTATTTGACTTTCTTAAAATGAATTATTATTAAGTAAATTCATTTAATATTATTTATTGATGTATGTTATTGTATTACACTGATTGCGGGCATAATCGGTTACACGTCCTTTTGAGTTGATTGTAATTGGTTGAAAAATCGACTGTTCGATCGCGTGCCCGGGATCTCTACCTCGAAATGTATCTCATTGGTTGGCTTCCGCACTCCGATCGAGGTATGGGATTTCGGGGCGTGACAGCGAAAAATCAGGGGATGACACCGGACCACCCCTCAGATCCCAGCCGATCAACCAGTCACCCGCGCATGCCAATCTTGGATGAGCCTATGGTGCAATAGAGTCTAAGAACGGAGTTACCAGAGACCTCCCTTGGGAACACCCCAAGGATAGATACTCGCCAACTTATGTCAGATGCCAAACCCCTTTCCAATCGCTCCGGAGATATGGGGTCAGTACTAGAGAATTTGTCAACTATGGTTAGACTGGTGCCATACATGGTCTTGGGGAAGCACGTACGTGCACATGACGGCTCACCACTGTACCTCTATGCAACCCCAACAGCTCCATTGGATGTGTTCGTGGACCCCCATCATGGGTGCCTAAACCAACATGACCAACCCCACCTTCCACCTTCACCCACCCAGACAGTAGTTTTGGAAGCCATTTGGGACACTTTGACTCAGGCCCAACATTCGCACGACTGGAGTTCTCCTAGGAAGTGGAGTGTAAAACCCCTGTCTAAGCTTGCGCCAGAACAGGCTATAGCATTCTATAAACCCTTTTCCATCCAATTCAAGACAACGATGAATCTACTTCTGAAGCTTCGTCAGATAACCAGTTCGCGTTGTGCCCCAAAACAAAAGCCACAAACAAAAAATGATGACGAATAAAGCAGGGGCGTCAGGCCCAAAGCCTCTTTAATATCTATTTGTAGCTGGAATATCCGTGGATTGGGCCACAGGAGTAAAAGGTCGGTGGTGCGAGACCTTTTTAGAGATGAAGTTGTGTTCTTTCTGGCGTTATCTGAAACAAAAATCAAGAGAAGACATGCTGAAAGAGTTAGTAGGAAAATTATTGTGGGATGGCAGTCTTTGAACAATATGAGTTTAGACAACTCGGGCAGAATCCTGGTCCTTTGGAACCCCAATATGGCTAGTGATCGAAAAGTGCAATCTCAGGCTCTTCATTGTTTTGTCACATGCGCCTTAGGTGATACTTTCTTTTTCACAGCTGTTTATAGTTCTAATGATGCTTAGGAGTGAAAGAACTTGTGGACTAATCTCTGCAACTTCCACAACTCAATGGTCATTAAGTTGTGATGGGTGACTTCAATGCAATGCGCCACGAGTTGGAAAGATTGGGAAGGATTTCAATGATTGTATTTCACAAGCTGGGCTACAAGAGATCCCTTGCTCGCTGTCATTCACGTGGAGTAACAACCAATCTGGTAACAGTCTTACTCTTTCTCTACTTGATAAAAGATTTGTTAACTCCGATTGGTTCATTAGTTTCCCCACTACAAAACTCCATATCCCTCCTCCAAGCATATCAGATCATATCCCCATTATTTTTAGAATGCGCCCCTCATTCCCAAATGGACCGAAACTATTCAAGTTCTTCGATATGTGGTTACAAGATCCAAGTGTGAGAGAGGTCATTTCCAAAGCTTGGGAGATGCCGATTGATGGTCAACCCCTGTTCATATTGTTCAAAAAGATGCAGGCGTGCAAAGTGGCACTCAAAAGATGGAACAAATATCACTTTGGGGATGTTAATGAAAGATACCGAATAGCTGTCCTAGATCTACATGTCTTGCAATCTGCCCTACAAAAATAAACCCCTTAATGATGATTTGCGGATGCGTGTAAATTAGAGTGGTAGCAGAAAATCAGAGGATTATTCCTCTATGCAATAAATCATTAGTTGAAAAAAATTATCGACTAATCATCTAGGCCATGATAACTGGGGTTCACAAATATGGATACAAAACCATATATAAATATAATATTATAGATGCATATACGATTACACCAACGCATGTCCTTCATGTGCAAGTCTGGCATCTATCTCAAAATACACTAGAAAATAGTTGGTGCTCACACCTTATTAAAAGGTCTAGAACAAATCAGAAAGTGAAGATATACTCTGAAGCTTTCTGAATGTCCTCACAACCAAACCGCCAAATCCCCAAGTGCCACATGGAGTCAATCTTCCACAGCAGCACCTACATCACATAAGGATGGTGAGTATAAAAATACTCAGTGGGATGCCGTAACCCAATCAACAACATATCAAAATCAACAAGTCAATAGTTGCATTAACATCTTATGCAGCCTATTACAGAGTTCCACTTGATTCTTTTATTAATCTTTCAAACAAAGTCTTTTATTACTTCCTAAGTTCATGTTTAATAATTAAGTCTTTGTCCCATATAGATAGACCCAATGAATGTCATTCCTACATGACAGACAACAAGAAAACATCGTGACTATTATTCCGGTTACTACCGATAATCACGGCACGCCCAGAATCCCTCAAGGGTGACTGCCTTGCCCATTCCTTACCTTAGAAGGTATGACCATCGGAAGGGTTTGGCTCCACCTCAGTGATATACACTTGAATTACGCATTTTAGTAGATCCTAAACTTATGTTCAAATTAGTATTTTGATTAGATTTAGTGATGCTTTAATGTAGTTTTTGGTTTTTGTCGGAAAATAAGCATAAGCTGCAGAAATGTGATGAAACATAACTCTAATGGTTGAATCTTTATACTTCATGTGCATATCTCCGATTGGACTGATTCAAGTTTCTTTTTAAATTTCAAGAAGTCAGCTTTCCAACTCCACTGACCACACGCAATTCGGAGTTCGGAGCAAAAAGTTCTGTCCATTGGAAAATTGTGATGCAGAACACAAATAGTAACCGATCAATCGGCAATATTTACGCGATCGATCGCCTGAGCAAAAAAACGAAATTTTTGTGATCGATCATCACCTTTCAATCGATCATATCTATTGGACTTTATTGATGAACAGTAATCGATCAATCGGTGAATAGTGCCGATCGATCGCTGTATGCAAAAAATTGAAATAAGCCTCTATTTTGAGTCAGATTTGGAAGGGGTTTTTGTAGTTTCTCTTCACCCTTATATATATTCCTTAAGGGAGAATGTATTGGGGATTAGAGAGTAGATCTTGAGTACAATTGGAGGCCAGAGAAGAGCAAGAGAATGAGTTCTTTGGAGCCAAAGAAGAAGAAGAGATCCATGCCAATGGAATTGTCAAAACAGGCTTTTCTTTTCTCTTTTTCTATGTGTAACTAAGTTCCTTGTTAAGGCTAGATGAAACCCTAGATGTGTATTGCTACTCTTGATAGTTTAATATAATAAAGTTGATTATGATTCATGCTTAATGTTATTTCATGAGTTTCTTTTGAGTGCTTGACCATAGACTTGATTGATTATGAATGAAATTAGATCTTTTCAATACCTGTGTCTAACCAAGAACAGGTTTGTAATTGATTCTATGCCCGACCAAGGATATAATTAATTATAATGGATGGTATTTCATGTCCGACCAAGAATGTGAGAGAATTGTTTGTGATTTGTGTGCCTGACTATGAATACAAGTTACCCTATCATATTAACTTATGCTTAATAATAATTAAAAGTAGTAATTGCATATCTAGTGGTGGATTCATTGCCTTGATATTTCTCCTCATTGGTTAAACTCAGTTAGTTTAGTTAAAGTTTATTTCTTTCTTAGATTAAATTAAAAAGTGCACTTTTCTCTTGAGTTTGGTAAAGTATTTAACCTTCCATGAGGTTCGACAACCCTTTAATACTCGCCGTAGTATAATTGCCTTGTGCACTTGCAAGGGTTTAACTTTAAACGATCAAGTTTTTGGCACCGTTGTCGGGGAGGAAGCCAATAATTTACCACATTCTTAGCATAGCTTAGTTTTAAAGTAGTTTAGTGAGTCTTAACTTAGATTATTTTTTAGTAGCTTAATTTGTGTTTTGCTTTCTTGTGTAGGATTAAGAGAAGACGTGGAATTCTTGCCAACGTGGAAGGGCCATCCCTTCCCTTTGTTTGCACTCTATTTTCCTTATTTTTTAGATTAACTTTGGTGTTTAATGTTTTTACTTTTTTTTCTGTGACTACATGTTGTGCTAGTTGTGGCTATTAGGACTGTTAGTTGTTGATATCTAGGGCTGTTGATTTCTAGTTGTGGATATCTAGGGTTGTTTATCTGATTTGTGGATGTGTGACAGTGTGGTTCGGGTGTTGATGAATGCAAGGTGAAGAATGTCTTCACCTTTCTATACGTAAGTATGTGAATGAGGCCCAAGGTTTTCACAAGTGGGGGGACCATCCTAATTCCCCTGGGCCCATTCTTGATCAAGCCCCTAGACAGGATTTCCTAAGCCAACAACTGCCCTATCAACCAGCCTCTACTCCTCAGTTTGGCCAATCCACTAGACAACCAACCCTAGAAGATCAAATGAGCCAAATGTTAGCCACCTAGGCCACCATCCTCACAGCCTTAACCAAGCTAACAACTGACCAGAATGAGATGAAGACCGACATAAACGAGCTAAGAGGTGAGCTAACGACCCAAGGCCAGCTTGTCCATTCCCACACATAGGCCCTTGCCAATATAGAAACGCAGTTAGAACAACTTGCACAGGCTATGGATATGAGTGAAGAATATACTTTACCTATCAAACCCCAATATTCGATGGGCCAATTTTTTTACGAAGGGATATATTTTTCCCCTGATCATGATGTTACAACCCTTTAGAGTGCCCAAAAATTTGAAAATGAGCTTGAGTGGATTTTACGAAATGATCAAGACGGTGTGAAAATTAAAGAAGAAATCAGTGCGTCGATAGAACCCAGCTTTAAACCGTCTTCTATATCTGAGGAGTCACAGTCTATGTCACTATTAACGAAACTATCTGTTCCTGAAGCACCATTCATACCATGTCTTTACCGATCTAACCCTTTGCTTATTGAAAGTAACTTAGACTGTTTCATAGATTGTATATTTGATTCAATATTGGATGAGGCTCTTCAACATATGTTACTAGAAAAGGCCCCTATGGCTAAATTAGTTGATTTGGGGGAGGATGAGCCCTTTAGTTTAAAATTCTCTCATGTTCTTTTCCCATGGCTAATGCAGGGACCCCTTTTTCCAAAGCTTCCCCACCCACCACTCCACCCCTTCATTCCACGATGTGTTCCATATATAAGTAACAAGGATAGGAGTGTGTGGGGCAATCATTTAATCGATCTGGATTAATGACTTGAGGATCCGAGTCCTTCAGAAGATCATGGCTCAGTCTAGCTGAAGACCTTAAATTTAGCGCTTGGTGGGAGGCAACCCACGTATTCAGGTGTATTCACTCATTTTCTTCCTTTCCTTGTTATGATTATCATTGTAGTTTTATATTATTCACATTGAGGACAATGTTTATAATAGGTTTGGGGGAGGGAATATTGCTTGCATAAAAAAATCAAAAAATTGAAAAACCATATAAAAAAATTTGATTAGTTTTTAGGTTGTTTTGTTAGTACTTTTCATAAGTTTTGATAGTTTATCCCGTAATAATGCATGCTTCAATTCTTAAGAGACTAATTTGCATTGGAAGTGTGAGTAAGTATACTGGAGGATAGATACACTTAACTGAGAATATCTTTCTGTTATAGTCCTCTTGGATCAGGTGCTTCAGTTAATAAAACTCACTCACACACTAGTACATGGAGTAATACCGTCTAGAGATTTGTTGAATACTAATCTTCACTGGGATGTCTTAAGTCAGAGTCATTTACTAATCTATCATTAGATCACTGTTGAGTTTAAAAGATCATGATAGATCATTTACTTGGCAATGGTAAGGACTTGGAACCGGAAATAGGTCGAGAGTATAATACAACCTGGATGGATAAAAATTGCTAAAAATGATAGAAAATATGAATGTTGAAAAAATGAAAAATACGAAAAAAAATGAGAAAAATAAAAGAAAGAAATGGGCTGCTTGACTCTTATAAGATTAACTTAGGCTGATGCTCGGGTCCAAAGCTATCTATACTTAAAACCGAATGCCCTAAGTCAACTAGCTGGGAGTCATTGGCCTAAGTCATTGTTAAACCTAAGCATCTTGAAGTCAGGCCTTACACAGTCCTATTGAAAAAAAAAAGTCTATGTGTATTATCCTCTCAAGTCTAGAATGTTGGACCTGAAGGAGGCGCGCATGCTTTTGTGCTATAATGAATGAAAAGATTACGATGATTATGTAGATTCTGATGTTCTTTGGTTAATGGGTCACATTGGAACTGTGTGAAACAGAGATTTGGAATGTATGACTACAATGTTCTATACTTCTACTATTTACATTATCATGTTATATCATATTGAGCTGAAATTTCCAAGATGAAAGTGTGGAATAAAACCACTTGCTTGAAGGCTTCTATATTCCCGTTGATTATGAACCAAGTACGTGTGGTTGATTTTCTTAAGCATTGTGGTTTGCATTTGTCGGGATAATAGGTTTGCTTGTTTTGCACTATTTTAATTTTTATTTTGTTTTTGCACTTAGATTAATTAGGTTAATAAGTATATATTTGTGGATAGCATGGCTGAAAACCCTCACGAGACACAACTCATCCAACTAGGGCCACCTAGAGGTTTAACAGCTTATTGCATATGCGCAATGCAATCGTGTTCCCCATGAAAGTGGCATTTACTTTTCTACTTTAGTTCCTTTAGTTTGTTTTGTTTGATTTTTTTTTTGTTCTGCTAGGAACTAGCAAAATATAAGTTTAGGGGTGTGATATACACTTGAATTATGCATTTTAATAGCTCCTAACTTAAAAAAGTGCACTTTTCTCTTGAGTTTGGTAAAGTATTTAACCATCCATGAGGTTCGACAACCCTTTAATACTCGCCGTAGTACAATTGCCTTGTGCACTTGCAAGGGTTTAATTTTAAACGATCACTCTGCTCCTGGACTTGATATGGGTCGGGAAAACGCGGCCTTGCAGGATGCTAGCGTCTCCAATGTGCACAATAAACCACCTAGCATCAATAGATTTGGGGTAGGTGAAAGAGCTTCCACCAATGGGAAGATGAGAAAACTCTCTCTAAAATCCATAGAGAATAAGCAAACTCTCTCTCTAAAATCCATAGAAAAGAGGCAACAACTTAAGCCTAACCAATAGAAGTTATAATGGTCTCCCTAATATCCATAGAAAGATGCAAACAGTGGCCAAAATAATATGTAAATGCTCTCTCTAATATCTATAGAAAGATACCACAGGTTAAACCTAACCAATAGCTGTTGGTCCTCATCATGTACCACTGCCACAGAGCTTCCATGATTGGGAAGATGTAAATGTTCTATCTAATATCCACAGAAAGATGCAAATCAGATGAGCAAAGCCTCCACCATTGGGAAGATGCAATACAATCCCAACCAAAACCTTGTGATCCTTAACAGGTATCACGGTATTACTAGTATGAACCCCTCTTTGAGTTTTAGCATACAATTCAAAACTGTTAGCTCAATGGCTCAACAGATAGACTGACCTTTGACTTAATAGCCATTCGGTCGCTTAATCGGAAGTCACTCACACTCATAAACTGACTCCCAATTCCAAGGGCATTTTAATCTTTATCTTGATTAGGTTTTTCCCAACCCTAAAGCTTAACCCTCATGTCACCATTTTATTATCTTTCATAAAATGATTAAGTCTCTAAACCAACTAGGTTTATTAGTCGGGTTTTTTTTATCATTTAAGTCCTTAGCTATCAGTCAGCATAAAATTAGGGACAAATGCCCTTAGATATAGAAACATCAAACACTTAAAGATAATACGCCAATTAGGGTTTGAAATCTTTTATTAAACAGCCCAAAACCAATAAAACGAGCCTATGTACTAGCTCTGTATGTAACATACTACACCAAATTACACAGACGTACAGTCAAGTTGATCCGTCAGTTATAAGCGATTCTAACTGTTGGTGGATGTCCACCGACAATTCAAAACCCAAACCAGTTTGTGAACCGGGTCTATTTATTGGACCGATTTGGTCTGATAATGGACCAGTTTGGTCTGGCCTGTGCTTGAATCGACCCTTGTTATTAAACCGGTTTGACACGGTGGACCGGTCTAGTCCGGTCCAGCCTGTACCTGAATCGGACCGGCCGTCTCTCAGCCTCCATCGGCCAACCCCGGCGACGGCGGTGGCGGCAGAAGCAGAGCTTGCTGCTGCCTTAACCAGAAGACTAGTTGTCTCTCCCAACGAGACAACCAGTCTTCTGGTTAAGGCAGCAGCAAGCTCTGCTTCTGCCGCCACCGCCGTCGCCGGGGTTGGCCGATGGAGGCTACCCATGCCCTGATGGTCTAACTTTCCTTCTACCTTCTTCCTTCCACCCAAGGTCTGGCTGATAAGAGAGAACGGCAGTGGCAAAGTCAATGCCTTTCGGCCGCCGCCACTACTGCGTCGGCCACACCCAGCCGGAGAAGACCTGTTGATGGCTCTGTCCTCTCCCGACGGTCACTACGTCCCTTGATCGATGCCAAAGACGACACCTTTATGGTTGCCGTCTTTGCCACCTCTATCGCTGTGTCGATGTCGTTGAGTTCACGGCTTACCATAGGTGGCGGGGGTCCCTCTAGCATGACCCCGCAGATGCCACCCCTTCTTCTCCAAATGCTATTTTGCCACATCACTGCTAGTCGGCCCATGCCGCAGGGAGCTCGACTCCTCGCTGTTACCATACCATCACTCGGCTGGCAAGACAGGTAGGCTCTCTCACCCACCGGCACAGCTACAATCCTCTTCAACGGAGAAAAATTCAAAAATGCAACTAGGATGACAAGGTTACATGATCCTACTTTGCATGCGTGCTGTTGACGAATCACCGTCCGCCGGAGGTTGTAGAGGTCACTGGAGTTGCCATCGTAGCCCGAGGTCACTGCTTTTACCCCTTACTGTTCATCATCTTCATCCCTTCTCTCTGTTAAAACCAGGATGAAGGGCTCCTGAGTTATCACAGCTTGCGACAGGTTCCCATCCAGCCCATCCTTTTGTAACAGGTGTTACATGTAAATCTGGCCAGACAAAAAGTGTGTGAAGAGGATGGCATAAGAGAAAAGTTTTACCTTAAAAAATCAAGAGTAAAGTGGCTTAAAGAGGGAGACAGGTGCTCCAAGTTTTCTCATGCTTCCGTTGCTTCTCACAGTCTTCGGAATACCATTCATGAGATCATTGATGACTCGGGCAGTCGTTTGGAAAACCTTCAAGAAATTGGAGCCAAAGTAGGAACTTTTTACAAGAAACTATTTACTCCATCCACTTCAACCCCTCAAGTAACCCTCCCCTTTTCCAGGACTCTAACCCAAGATCAATCTGCTTTCTTATCTAGTGATGTGGGTGATGATGAAATTAAATGGGTTGTATTCCAGGAACCAAATGGAAAAACTCCAAGGCCAGATGGGTTTCAAAAAGAATTCTTTACTCATTTTTGGGATATTCTCGGTCATGACTTCCTACTGGCGGTCTGAGATTTTCAATAGAGGCCATATGCTCAAGGCTATAAACCATACATTTCCAACTCTCATCCCAAAAAAGACAGACTCTAAGAGCTTTGAGGAGTTTAGGCCAATCGCCCTTTGCAACTTCATCTATAAAACCATCACAAAAATTTTGGCAAACAGGTTGGCTCTTGTGCTTCCTAATTTGTTTAGCCTCAATCAGTCGGCTTTTGTGAAAGGGAAAATAATTGGTGAGAACTTGCTTGCTCATGAGTTAGTTCGTAATATGCATTTGCATGGGGGGTCAAAGCCGGTTTGGCATTAAAGTGGATTTGAGGAAAGCATACGATAAGATGAGGTGGGATTATATTTTCCATGTTCTTAAGTCCCATGGTTTTGATGCCAAATGGATCCACTAGATTAGGCAGTGTTTATGCACCTCTACATTTAGTGTCTTAATTAATGGTTCGAATTATGGGCCCCTCCCTAGTGCAAGTGGTCTTTGGCAGGGCTGTCCATTATCCCCTCTTCTATTTATACTCTTCATGGAAGGTCTGTCAGCTATGTTGAACCAGACTCTAAAGCACGACAACCTCAAGGCGTCTAATAGATTGGTTGACTCAATTCATCAGAAACAACAAATATGCAGGCTATATAATCCAAGCTAATTTCACTAGCTTTATAACAATGATCTGGAAGAAGAGGAACCGACGAATATTTGAAGACAAAAAACTAGAGACTTATGTTCTGGGCCAAAACCTTATCCACAGAGCTAAGGAGATCCTTAGTGCCTTCCAGCTTAAGGATATTTGTCTCACTCATTGCCCTTTCCAGCATACTTTATGGGATGATCAGTAATCTTGAGCTGAGTAGAGTGATAGTGTAGTCTCAGGTTGATTGGTCTGCTTTGCTTAGTTTTCGACATGGTTGAGAATCCGCTATTCCTTGGTATCATCCAATTGGTCAGCCTCTCTGGTGTTTGATTCTCTTCGGCACTGATCGAGCTTCAGGAGTGAGCTGCCTGCCTCGGTATCTCATTTCGGTCAGCTGTTGTGACTTGGCGATCGATCGGCTCTTCAATTGACATCGATCGAGTAGTTCATATGGAGCCGCAAGCCTGGGGCGCGATTGATCGCCCTCTCCTCCGATCGATCGAAACTATTGGAAATAGTGGAATGCCTTGATGATCGATCGGCTTCCAACCGCGATCGGTGTTTATTTTCTTTTTATTGCTTTTCTCTAGTTGGTGAGTTGGTTGTAAACCTCTATCCTTTGTATCCTCCTTTGTTCCTTTAATACTATTTTTCAATTATAAAAAAAAAACATGGAATGTTTAGCAGTTTTGAAACAAGATTACACTAATGTAATGTGTTTGAAGCCGTGTTGACCAGTTAAACATTATTTATATATACTCCCTCCATCCAAAAGGAAGTGACTGCATTAGAAAATGAAAAAGAACTAAAATCAGCCGGTCATAGTGCTAAAAGGATAATCAATAATGTGGAGTACTCCAAATGTTTGTACCTTATGACGTGATTGCATGCGTGCTACAGTGGAAACCCTATACTCCTCATAGTTTCAAGGCACATGCACTTCCACACTATATGCGCCAATGGGATTAGACCCTGGGACTTCATCCGTAACCGGGAGAGAACCCACAAGCCACCAAAGCTGGATCCGCAAACTAATAACATCGTTATTTTGACTTCCCCCAAAATTGACGTAGGCCATTAGAATTCAACTTGTCCCACCTGTGTCTATTTGTTTTTGTTATTATACAAAGAAAATGAAAGTGAAATGCTACCAGCACCGGTGCCAAAAGCAATAAAAAAAGTTGCTTACCGATGCCCCCAATCTATGGTTTATATATCTGGTAAAGTATGAGCACATATTTTTTTGTACTTCCTCCGAGTAGTAGTAGATGAGACGACTGCAAAAATGCGTGAACCACATCTAGATAAGACCGAATGCAAAAAATGGTTGGACCGACTCTTAAAACAAAGGCTTTTTTGTGTGGGCCCCGCATTTCAATAAAAACGCATTTTTTAGCGGTCTCATGTAATACTTCCAAGAGGGAGTATTTGGAAAAAAATTTATTAATCCCAACGAAGAGTACAGAGAAATAACAAATACAGGACTGACTGTTCTCCAAACCCAAGGTAAAGCACCTCTACACCAAACACCTGAGGGAGGATTAACTACCTAGAAAAATATTAAAATAAACTAAAATTTAGGTAAAATAAAAGCTCAAAAGAGAATAAGCTATATGTTCTTGTGACGTGCTTCATCTTCAGTGAAGGCAATATTCATAAGATTTAGCTTTTCAAGGATTACAAGGCTGTGGTTCGGTCTTACTGACTCTTACATCTTATGTGTGGGGGCCTTCTAAAACTGCTTGATGAACTTCCTTCTCTTAAAGCTTGATGGGAAATGTGATACTTTTTTGTCATATCTTTGATAGTTACATTTAGTGTTTAGTTTATTTTGCAACATTAAATATATCTAATGAAGTCGCACAGAGGAAATATCTTTTTTTGCACTCTTAGTTGACATTATTATAGCACTGACCATGAAGAAAATGAATGTGAAATGCCACCTAAGCCAGTGCCCAAAAACAGTAAACAAAATGGTTACCTATGCTCACACCCTCTGTATGAGCCGTACACTAGTATGTACGGTAAAGGTACAACCTTGTGTTAAAGTAAGGGGAATTTATCAAATAATACTTAAAAAAAATAATTACCGATCGAAAATATTTCAAAAATAATTCCCGATCTAGTATGGTGCTTGCGTGGCTTTTTTTTTAAACGCTGACCCAAAAGGCGACTGACGCCTTTCATCGAGGCATCAATTCAACCGAAGCCTTTTGTTTATAAATTGGAAGGCGCGTCGGTTCAACCGACGCCTTTAAGACCCTTATCTTTTTTCTGTTTTTTCCCACTCGCTTTTCACCTCATAATTATTTTTTACTGTGTACCCGATCGGTAATTAAGTTTTTTTTATGATTATTTGGTAAATTCCCCTTAAAGTAAATATGTTGGATCTTCTTTAATACTGCAAATATGTTTCATTCGGTGGGATTGAAACCAGAGAAATTTTCCTGAAGGCAATATCCTAACACAGCTTTTCAAGCATTGCGAGGCTGTTGCTCACTTTTACATCTTATATCCTGGCGAATCCCTTATAAAACTATTGGACGTTGCTTAGAGCTAGATGGAGAATGTATACTCTCTTCATCCAAATATTAGTCGTCCACATTTGAAAAAAATGGACGATTGAAGGAAATCAATTTGCATGAATTGTGTATGACCTCTTTTTAGCCACAACCACCTCCCTTAACACAGATAGTGGATATCCACTGTCGTGTATGATGGTGGATATCTACCATCTCCAAATGGCTGGATAGACTGGCTAAAACAAGAGTTCGCAAACTACACGTTCATTAAATGTTGACCGCATGGTATTTGAATAGAACATCAAGGTTTGAAAGTGTTCCTGGGGTCATACCATCCTAAAGTGTGCCATACTTTTGTTTTTTAATACGAATTAGCCTGCAAACAATGTTTTCTTGACCATATTATAAAGATAAGCAGTATTGTTTTTATTTTTGTTTTGTTTTGGATCCAAAGGTTAATTTTTTAAGAAGCCTTAATAGGCTATGGTGATATGATCTATCAACGTGTTCTCACACAACTATGAATTCGGTAAACCTCATTTAATTGTTTGATCAGTCTCATAAACAATATATGGGTTTTAAAAAAGAATATGAGCGTGCATGCATTAGGGAACTTGGTCAAATCGTATGCGTAAAGGCAGCCGTCATATTGTGCAGGCCCCACTTCATCTAACGGTTGTCACTCTTGCACACGCTCTTAAAGATTTTTTCTTTAGGTTTAATGATTTCTTCTTTTTTCGAATAATTTGATAAATTTTAACCATAAAGGAGAGGCAGATCAATTCTTGCATTGTGTTGTGACATGATCAGCAGAAAAGCTTTCATAGTTATGAGATATTTTGACCGGAGGAAACATTGACTCAGAACATCAAAACTTTGTTTTTTTGGATACAAAGAACATAATACTTCTTTCCCCACGTGAGATATTGCACAATATTAACGAATCAGCTGGTATGTTTTCCCAACACTCAATAATATGCCGTTATACACATGAGAACGTTTCAACGATGACAAAGACTTGACTAAGCCTTCCATTTTCAATCAACGAAAAGAGAGTAAGTTTTTACCAACAACAAGAGTACAAACAAGGGAAAATAGAAGGAGAGCAAACATTAAACAGCCGCAAACAAGAATGTAGAACATTGTTAAGAGGATATGTTTCCTTTTATGGGGACCTGGTGAACCTATATATAAAGTTGATTTTGACCGATTTGGTCGTTAATATGCTTGTACTATAGAGGATGAGTCTATGAATTCTTACATCATTACTTAAATGTTTATTTTGACTTAGAACATCAAGACTAAACATATTTTTGGAGTCAATAAGGAGTTCTTAAACTCTGCTCTAAAGTCGATCTGATATGTCATGAGAATAAAAGGCTTAATTATTGAAAGAAGTTTACGGCTTTCAAACTAGCCTTAAGGCATAACTAAGTCTAGATAAAGTGCGGATTGAAGGGATCAATGAAAAGAAAAGGTGTATAAACCGGTTGCCCAGGCTTTAGGTGGGCCCACGAATCTGATTGGTACTGATATGTGGGCCCTACCACTAAAGCCGAGGCTACTAGTGTATATAACATGACTCCCAAATTATTCTCTTCCCCTTGCTTTGCACAATAATTTTTTTTAGCAGAAAAGGCGTAGATAACGGAAGACCAAACTCCAAAGAAGGGATGGTTTCAAATTGGTTCAAAGTGTAATAGTAGTACTTTTTTGTATATAAAATTATAAATAGAGGTAAAAAATTTTAAGAGTAATTGCACAGTATTATTCCAAATAACACATGTTTTTCTGCAATTTGGAAACCACGAAAGATCATATGGTTTTTTTTGGCAACATGGAAGATCAGGTGAAGTCGAGCATCATGGATCTTGTCACTGTTAATGCATCCATCAGTTGTTTCTCGAGATTTGCCTACAATTGACACCTTCAGCTCATAAAAAAAAAACAATTACAAAATGTTTCAACCGTGTGAAGTTGATAAAAAACATGGCGACTTGTGGTCATATGTTATCATAATGCTAGTGAGTTTTTTCCATATTACTTGGCCAATGAGTCAAGAATTCCATATTACCTGGAGTTTCTACCAGAATGACATTTAACTTAAAAAGTCACCTGTTCTTCTAAAAATACCCTCCTAAATCTGTTAATGGTTTTACATGCCCAGACACACGCCCTGATGTGGAATAAATCACTGATAAATACTTAGATAAATTGGATGCAATAAAATCATCAAAAGTTCGGCCTAATGAACCTCAACCTATAAAATAGAGCCCAATGATCTAAGAGAAATCTAAGGCCAAAGAAGCTTAAAGCAAGCTGAAAACTTAAAGCCCATGAAGATAGGAGCAAGGAACAAATTTTGAATTTAAATTTTGTAATAAGTTAGAGTCATAGTTAGTTGGGGCACTTAAAAACATTTATGACCTTGTAATATGCATTTTTATCGATTAAGACAGGTGCTCCAAGTTTTTTTATGCTTCCGTTGCTTCTCATAGTGTTCGGAATACCATTCACGAGATCATTGATGACTCGGGCAATCGCTTGGAAACCTCTCAGGAAATTGGAGCCAAGCAGAGATGTTCTATAAGAAATTATTTGCTCATGTCGCTTCAACCCCTCAGGTAACACTCCCTTTCTCTCGGACGCTTACCCAGGATCAAGCTGCTTTCTTGTCTAGTGATGTGAGTGATGAGAAAATTAAAGGGGTTGTATTCCAGGCGCCTAATAGAAAAGCTCCAGGTCCGGATGGGTTTCAAAAAGAATTCTTTACTCACTTTTTGGACATCATTGGTCCAAATTTCCTACTGGCAGTGCGAGACATTTTTAAGAGAGAATATATCCTCAAGGCTTTAAACCATACGTTTCTAACTCTCATCCTAAAAAAGATAAACTCTAAAAACTTTGACGAGTTTAGGCCAATTGCCCTTCCTTACTTCATCTACAAAACCATCACAAAAATCTTGGCGAACAAGTTGGCTCTTGTGCTTCCTAACCTGATTAGCCTCAATTAGTTGACATTTGTCGAAGATAAATGGCTCCACTGGACTAGGCAGTGTTTATGCACCTCCACTTTTAGTGTCTTGATTAATGATTCGAATTATGGGCACTACTCCAGTGCAAGTGGTCTTCGGCAGGGTTGTCCATTATCCCCCCTCCTATTCTTATTATGCATGGAAGGCATGTCAGATATGCTGAACCATGCTGCAATGAACGACAACCTCAAGGCACCCAACATTGAGGGAGGTCTTCCTATCTCACATTTACTTTTTGCGTATGATGCTCTCTTGTTCTCCAAGGAGGATGTGTAGTCGGCTGAGTGCATCAAGGGAATCCTCTCCGCTTTCGCAGACATGTCTGGTCTTCATGCGAATATTAGTAAGAGCTTTATCTTCTTCTCTACATGGTGCCAGTTCAAGCCAACCATTCTACAAATGTTTGGATTCCAGGAGGGGTGATTCCCGATCAAATATTTGGGTATGCCTCTCTCTTCTAAGCGTATTTCTTACTCAGCATGTAAACCTCTTATGGACATGATCACTAGCCGTGTCAATGGGTGGAAACCTACACTCCTTTCATATGCCGGGGAGATTACAAATGATTAAATCATTTATTGGTCGTTTGAATATTTTCTAGACATCTTGTTTTAAACTCCCTAAGAAAGTATGTCGAAAGGTGGAGGGTATCATTCTACTTTCCTATGGAAATGTACTACTCAATCCAATGATTTTCATAATATATCTTGGCGAAAGCTATGATGCCCCCTCAAAGAAGGGGGTCTTGGGTTAGACGTATTCAAGACATCAACAATGGAAATCTTGCTAAGCTCTTTTGGAGATGTGTAACTTGTAAAGAGTCTCTATGGTGTTTATGAATTCATGGGGTTTATCTAAGAAACAACTCCATCTAGATGGCTAGACCTCATAATTGTTTTTATGCATGTAAATCTATTATTCAATTGCAAGCTTTTATGCAGGAGAGATGTATTTTTAAAGTTGGAAATGGGTGCTCAATATGGATGTGGTTGGATCCATGGAGTGGTCCGCTTCCTCTTGTGCAGAAATTTGGCAAAAAAAACTATTATTGAACTGGGCGACATCATAAATCAACCAATTGCTGACTATTTAAACTCTCGAAAATTCCAAAATGAGCAACTACTTTCAAGAAGAGGAAATCTTGCTAAGGCGGAAATCCTAGAGAATATGCCTGTGGTTATTGATTTGGAGGATTCTTATGGGTGACTCAATCAATCTAGAAAGTTTATTTTTAAGAGTGCCATGGATGCAAACATAGTGAAATATGGTAATGCGCCATGGCATGACCTCATATGGTTTAAGCATCAGGTGAACCATTACTCCTTCTGTTCTTGGATGGCACTAAATGATAGGCTACTCACATTAGATAATTTGAAAAGAAGGGGGATATATTTAGTAAATAGATGCGTTCTATGCAGAAAAAGTGAAGAATCAGACAAGCATCTACTGTTCGAATATATATATATACAAAGGCGATTTGGTGTATATTCCTGCGCAAGTGTAACATTTACCATATAATTGGGAGCTGTTCTATGGAATTAGATTGGCTGACTCAGTTCGTCAAAAACAACAAATATGCAGGCTATATAATCCAAGCTGGCTTCACTAGCTTTACTACAATGTTCTGGGAGGAGATGAACAAACGAATTTTTGAAGATAAAAAGCTTTAGACCTATGTTTTGTGCCAAAACCTCATCCACAGAGCTAAGGAGATCCTTAGCACCTTCCAGCTTAAGGGCATTTGCCTCACACACTGCCCTTTCCTGTATACTCTATGGCATGAGTGGAATCCTTGAGCGAAGAGAGTGCTTCATCCCAGCCGTGATAGTGCAGATTTGGTTTGCTTGGTCTCCTTTATCTGGCTCCCGATTTGGTGGAGTAATTGTGATCCATTGGTATCGCCCGACCAGTCAACCTCTCTGGCGTTGGATCCTCCTCGCATTGATCCCCAATTCGGACAGTTGCTGTTATATGGCGATCGATCGCTAATAGAGTAGGAAATCGGCATTGGCAGAGTTTTTACTAGAAAAATTGGATTGTATTGATGTTCGATTGATCGCCTCTCCCCGATCAATTGTAACTACTGGAATTTGCTACAAATCAGGGACGTGATCGATCCCCCACCCCTTGATCGATCGTATTTACTGGAACATATTGATTGCCCTAGAGAACGATCACCTCGCAGGGTGCGATCGATCACCAACCCTATGAGAGTCTTCTAGAAAAGACAAAAAATAGTATGCTTTGGAGATCGTTCGCCTCCCCTCCTGATCGATCGAAGCTCATGGAAATTCTGAAACCCTCTAGCGATTGATCGCCCTCCCAACGGTGATCGATCGGCATCCGTCAATGCTTGTGCTCTGAATTTGGTATGATCTTCCCAGTTTGGGAGGGGTATTTTCATGTTGTTCCTCCTTTAGCTTAGATGGTCTCTTTTAATGGATTTTCCTTTCTTCTTCTCTTTGAGTTGAGGAATTGGTTGTAATCTTTTATCCATTGTATCCTTCTTTGTTTCTTTTAATATAAAATTTTAATTATAAAAAAAATGTATTTTGACCCTTATAGTTCCTAAGTATGTTTGATAACAACTATTTTTTATTTATAATGCATTGGTAGGGTAGTTGGGGTAGAGTTATCTTGCATCTAATCATCTTGGATGAGATTGAACTATGTATGTCTATATAAAGACCTCCAAAGTAATAAAACAAAGTTTTGGCTTCTATATGAATTTATCTTTGTTTTTGTACAGTGTCTTACTCCAAATACTCTTTCCTGGCTATCTCTCCTTCTTTGGATCGATATCTAGTACCTACAACAAAATTGGCCTTTAACGATAGCAAAAATCGTTAAAAGTACTTAATCTGTCGCTACAGCTTTATCACAGCGGATTTTTTCTGCCGCTAGCCTCATCATTATAAGTGGCGCCGCTAATGACATTTCGATGGAAAAATGGCTAGCATATTCTTGGTCGGACATGTACTTGTCAATTCAAGCTATTGTGCTCTCCTCTCGGACTATGATCTATCTCTCTCGAGCATAAACCAATGAAACTTTATTAATATATAACACCTCAGTCTACTCACATTCTTGGTCTGACATGCAAGTATTCTTTTGGATTAAAACTCACAAGAATTCACTCTAGCCTCTCTCGAACACATAGAATAAATCTCAATGAATTAACTTCAAAAGCATAACAAAGGTTTATACACCAACTAAGATAAAAGTTAAGATGAGAGAAAGAAAATGATACAACCAATCTATTCGGGCTTCATCTACGCTTTGGAAAGAAGTTTAGGCTAGCATTGGGAGAGAAACAATCATCTTCATCTTCTTCTTCTTCTCTTCCCTAACCTCTAAGGTGTTTAAGATCTGATCTCTAATACACAATACGCCCCTTAAAAATAAATATATATATATATAGGGGTGAAGAGAAACTACGAAACCCCCTTTTAATTCTGACTTAAAATAGGTCTTAATTTAAGTTCTGCAAATACGGCGATCGATAACCTCATTTTCCGATCGATCGCTCACTGTTCATAAAAAAATTCTAGTAGATATGATCGATCGCACTGTTTGCCAATCGATCGATTACTATTTATGCTTTTATATCAAAATATTCCAATGATCATAACTTTCCGCTCCGAACTTCGAATTGCGCGGGTCAGTGGCGTTGAAAAGATGACTTATTGAACTTTAACATGAAGTTTAAATCAGTCCAATCAGATATATGCACACAAAGTTATAAAAATTCAACCATTAGTGTCACTTTTCACCACATTTTTGCAGCTTATGCTTATTTTCCCACAAAAATAAAAAACTACATTAAAGTATCACTAAATATAATCAAACACTAATATAAATATAAGATTAAGGGCTTATGAAATGCATAATTTATGTATAGATCACTCGACCTTTAAAAAGTTGGCTCAAACTCGAGCTCGGCTCGAGTTGAGCATAAGCTTTAGCAGCTCGAGCTCGGCTCGCCGTCTAATTACTAAACTCGAGCTCGACTATCATATGCTTAAACTCGACTTGAGCTCGAGCTCAGGCTCGCCTAGAACCTAGGATACAATGGAGTAAATTCGTTAACAGTTTGATTTGGGTTTGTCTAAAGGGAATTAATGAGGCTCTTAGGCCATTGGCATTCTAATGAATAAATGGACTACGGCTGGGAAGAAACATAAGTTTTTGCAATATTGACAGTGGCAGGGAATATGCAGTCCTCAAATGCCCTGTCAAGATTTTCATTGCAAACTATGCTTGTGAAGAGCAAGAAAAAACTGAATCAAGATATTCAGATCATATAGTCGCACATTGTGATCTATATCGATGTTCAAAGAGCCTACCTCAACAGCTTAAATGAAAGTTATGTCCCGCGAATCCGATCTTTCATGATTTAATAGATATAAACACTCTGTTGTTAACATGTTTCTATATTGCTGAGCCCTTCACCTGCAGTAATAGCCAACTGACTAAGGGTGCATTTGGTTACTGATAGGGAAAAGTGAAAAACAAATTTTAGCCTAAAAATTTTCAGGGTGATTTGTAGGTGATTTTTTTATTGTGAAAAACCCGTTTGGGAACCTGAAATTAATCATATTTTCAGCCTTTCAGCATCAGCCTGACAACTAAATGGTGACTTGTGTAACGCCCGAAAAATCAGTATGTCTATGAAAACTGCTATTTTAGGAAACCGGTCTAAAATAGGAAGGTTTTCGCATCCATCGTGATTGTTGGTCTGGTAATTCATTTTGGTTATGTGAAACCCTATCTTGATTGTTTGTTGGTCAATGAGATTGTTTAACCAGATTAGGCAGGTTTTACCGAGCACGAGGACTAGGCCTGGCGCTGTAACCCGTCTGACGCCAGGGTTTGAATACACCTGACGCCAGGGCCACTTGTGTGCCAGGGCTAGGGCTAGTCACGCGGGCAAGTATACGTGTGGCGGAGCCTAATGGACGTGCTACCAGGTGTAGGACTCATGTACGGTGGAACTGCGCATCACGCGTGTAAGTCATCTTAACCGTTCATTTGAGAATTCGTGTTCAAAGACGCGTGAAAACCATTAGAGGGCCACGTGGACCCTGTAGTGGTGCGCCACCTTTTGGGTGACATGGACACCCTTGGGCGCCTTGTGGTGGAAACCCTTTTGTTTGAATTTTCATTAATGGTGTACCCTTTCCGGAAATAGAATTAATTTGAGATTAAGCAAAAATATGAATTAGATATTTCTTAAGTGGGTTAGTAGTGATTATTGGAAATACTAATCAACCCTAAACCACTCATTTGAGCTTGGGTCGACTTGGCCATTAGTGGAGGTAGTTGGAGGTTGTCATAAATGCCATGCATTTGACCCATTTAATTCTTTCTTTGAAAACCCAAGAGTCATCTTGAAAGTGGTAAAATCTGAAATTTTCTGCTGAATCTAAGCCATTGGATTAAGGAGTGATCAATGGTGGAGAATGGTTCAAAAAGTCTATAAATAGGCAAGCAAGGGGGGGCGGTTTTGGCTTAGTGCTCAAAGCATTGAGCACTTCAATCTCTCTCTCTCTCTCTCTCTCACTCTCATTATCCGGCCGGCGGCAACCTTACTCCGGCGGTGGTCCGTGGTGGTTCGTGGTGGTCCAAGCAAGGTCGACCGGCGTGGTGTTAGTGCGGCATTGTCGGAATCTAGAGTGCTCGGGAAGTTTCGGTATTTACAACCAAGTAGGATGCCTTTTTCCCATTACACTTCTTTTTGATAAAATGATTTGTTGAATGTAAAATGATTTGTTGAATGTTGATGCCTTGATGTTGAGTACTCATTTCTGGAATTTGTATTGCCGATCCTAGAATTGATATTCCCTCTTGTTTCATGACTCTATTGTATTTCAACTCAATCATTTCTACGTATGTTGACCAATGAAAATTGGATTTGGATTTCTATGTTAAATCATGATCGCATGTGATAATGCTATTTGTATATCCATGCTCACTCTCTTGAGTAAAGATTTGATCTTTAGGCACTTTGGTGCATTTCCGTATTTCGTGTTCCATATGTATTATCATAGCTATTACTACTTGTATAATATCAACTAAATGGGTAATTGTATAATGAATGATAACTATAAGATTATCCCTTGTAAGATCTTGTCTCTGAGATTTCAGTTCGATTTATTGTCAGCGTGTTTTGAGATCTAATGTTGTCCGGGATTATATGATAGTATCACTTAAATAATGAGATTAGAAAGTGTTGTAGTAATCGGGTAGTAAAGATTACGAAAAGTGGAATCATAAACTGAGATTTTGGAACTATAAAGGCACTGTAAAAATCTTAAGAAAGACTAGATTAATGTATGAAAAAGACTAATAAGGAGTTACTACACTTTATACATTAGTAAATTATGTATGACATAGAATATTTGGTCTCGGCCAGGAGTATCCTGCGCAGACAGACTTCAGTAGAAAAATGATAACTAATTATACAGTAATCAGAAAATTAAGTTCTTTATCAAACTGGAAACTAGACATCAGAGGCTATCTAAGATAAAAATTTCATAGATTAATTCAAATTTCTCAGAACGTAGTAACCTGATAAAGAGAGCTGTTCTGTTTTGGACAGAACACAGTTTCTGACTTTAAATGACTTAAAATCATAATAAACCTAAGAAGCTTGAGAATAATTGATAATCAAGAATCTAATCAAGTCTAAAATGATTTTATAAGAATCTAAGAACAGTAACCCTAAAAGTATTTTAAGGTCTTAGAGCCAAATGAGGTGTCTTATAATAATAGTCCCTTTGTTCTTCTCTTGGTCCATTTATGACTCAAGAGTAATCGAAGCTTGAATTCTAAGTCTCTGACATGGTCTACCTGAAACGCGTCATTCTAAGTCGGGAATTATCAATTCTAGGGTTAGGTACGACTTTGAAGAAAGTGGACTTGAACTTTTGGAAAATCATGTGGTGTGTCTCTTTATAGTCGGGTCTCACTTGAGTTCCCAGACTAATTCATAATTTGATTTGGATTATGCTTTTCACTCCTATGAAGAGTCGGAACTTTAGAAAGTCTTGTTCTAAGCCTTTTGACAATAGGGCTAGTTGAATTGTTTCTCCGCTAAGTAGCACTTAAAGCTCTTAGTCGGAATCATAGTATGCTCACAAGCCATTGCTAGATCTTGCGAGATCTCCGATTTATTGAACCTCTGTAGTTCAGCCGATGACGGCAACCGCGTGCGCTTAGATTGTATGACATTACGGAAGGTCTGCAATCTCCGCCCATTGTGCCCGTAAGCACCGATGGGGCCAGCATCCCTAGACGCATAGCAAGGTTCCTCTGAAGAACCTCTAGGATGTTCTGGTATTGATGAAGATTTGAGAGCAGAAATTGTACTTTGACACTTTGGTTGTCTAATGCTTATTATCTTACCTTCACTACTATATGAAAGTCTTTGAAATATCTTTGACCTTAATGCGTCTTGAATGGCAGTTGGTTCCAGGTAAGTGATCTTAGTCCTTGTTGAACCTGAGTCTGTTAAACCTTACATCTTTGGAGTCTTCTCTTATTTTCCAGTGTGGGTTTTCTGTATCCTACTGGGTATTTCCTCTGGAATACTCACGCATCCTCTGATGCAGGATTTAAAGTGGAGCAGAAGTGTTAGAGCATCCAGCAGCGTGGTTTGATGATGGAGCTTAGAAGACTCGTCTCTTATGTTTTGCTATATTTTGATATTTGAACTTGCGGCCTGCGTGCCATTTGCTTTATGTTAGACTCTGTTTGTGGTTGTTATGATATTTTCAGTTATTGTAATAGATATTTAGATTTCCTTTCTGTTATTCTACTTTTTGTAAGTAATTGTTGTTTAAGTCTTGACGATCCTGCAAGTCCCATAATATTTAAATGGGATCAGCATAGACTCGAGTATTCGGTCCGTCCCAGGTTTCCTACCCTATAACCGTCATTGGATTGACGCTTCCGCATAAATTGGGTCTTGGAAATTTGGGGCGTGACAACTTGTGTTTGGAAACATGAAAAAAAAAATCAGGTATGATTTGTGTTTGGCTGAGTAGGTGAAAATTTTGTGCTTTGGGCGATTTAGTATAAAAATACCCCTTCATTAAACATGTCCCTCAAAAAATCCATTTTCTATTTGTTGGGTGGCTACCACTCAAATAGACGATCACCTCCTTCTAGCTGTTGGGACAGCCGCTCTGGCAACCACTGGAGACCACCTCCGTGAAGCTTCTCTGACAGCCGCTCGACCCAATCCTCTGCCAGTAGCCGCGAGGACAGCTGCTCAAGACACCTCCGTGAAGCATCTCCGACAGCCGCTCGATCCAATCCCTCTGCCTGTAGCCACGAGGACAGCCATGCGAGAACACTTTCGTTAGGTTTTCGGGCAGCCTCTCCGACAGCCGCTCGAGACCACCTCCATGAAACTTCCCCGACAGCCGCTTGACCCAATCCTCCGCCTGCAGGCACTGTGACATCCGCTAGAGACAACCTCCACAAGAGCCGAAATTTTGTGTATGCCCTCTATCTCAGTCTGTGTATGGTGGGGATAGGAGGGTCTAAAAAGGCCCCAAGACATTCTTGTTAAACCACTCCTTTTGTCCCATTTTAGTTAATTTCACAAGACCCAAATGATCTACCAATGTAGCACTGAGGGAGTATTATACATGCGTTATACATTTTTAGAAGTTCATTTGCCCTCTATGTCCTCCATGGCTCTGCTCTCTCATAACAAATTGTCCTGAAAATGGTCAGTTCACATATTTCCATCCACAAGAGGATCGTGTGCATATGTAACTGTTGGTTTTCATGAACCATTTAGTCCATAGTCCATTAGTTATCCTTAGTTATCCCCTAGAATATAGACTATAAGTTGTACTATCTTCAATTTTAAGTTGATATTTTCATCATTAACATGTCAGTTTTGGTGGCATCAAAGGAGAGGGTAAACAAAAAAAAAGTTGGTGGAATCAGATGAGTAAATTTCCTTTTGTTTTCATGGTTGAAAAGGGCCGTGACCTTAGAGTCTTTAGTCATGAATTACAGATTGAAGCTATTGTTTTTACTTCCTTGCTATTTTGTTTGGCATGATAACTTGTCAAGCCAAGCCAATCTATTATATCTCCTTTCTTAGTGTCATTATACAATTGCTTTATTCATATTGTATTTGTTTAATGCAGCTCAAAAAATAGATGCTTCTCCTCGTCCATTTAATCATACACGCCAAGTCTGCCCTCGTTGTAGAGACAACCACTTGAATATATATGTTTCCCACACGGGTGACAATCCAGATCGGAGGTTCATGAAATGTCAGGATCATTATGTACGTAAATAAAATACTATTATATTCCTTAGCATTATGTGTATTATTCATCAATCTATGCAATCTCAACTATAAGTGCTCATTTTAGGGGGATCATGGTTGTGGATACTTTTTGTGGATCTACCTACCGACACCCCAAAAGTTTGGTAGAAGAGTTCACACCCCCGTGCACTTCAAGTAGGAAAATCTAACTCAAACACACACTACTTTCATGGAGGAGTTCATTAGAGACAACCCATGCACTTGTGTCTTCGTTTCCTTAATGCTCTTATGTTGTATTGTAATTATTGTTAAATGTATGTGATTGGAGCAATGCATTTTATGTTGATTATAAACTTGATATGGAAATGTGTAGTAATGCAGGTGACTGCAATAACTATGACGGATTCATAATACACTTCATGGCGAACAACAACTTTATTTGTCACAAACATTTAGAAAATATGAAGTATTGGCATGTGATTACACAATTAACGTCTTAGTGTTGTTGTCGCCTTTCCGGATGTGGATCAAGGTGGTATATGAAGCGAGTCAGCAATTGCATCACGGATAGCATCATGCATCCTCAACATGACCCGATCATCCTTTAATTGCATATGATCTACCCCTCCACCACTAGTGGACGCACCATCCGGATTAATGCCGCCCCTACTGTCTATGTAGGGTGAATCTCCTTCGAATTCTGGAAGGAGCCAATCTCTCGTGTTGGGTCAGAGCTGCCATGGTGTTGCTCATAGACAAAATTGTGCAATGATGCACACGCGTACACAAGTTTTCCTTGCACCTCTATTGGATAAGGGGGCATATTGTCCAACATGTGCCAACATTTTTTCATTGCACCAAATGCCCGTTCAACTATATTCCGTAAGGAAGCGTGCCTGTATTTGTACGTTTCATTCCGACCACTCGCATGTTGTTGTTGAAATTGTGCTATATGATACCTATGCCCAGATCCCTTGTAAGGGCCCAAGAAGCCCACCTTCTGTGCATATCCTACGTCAACGACATAGTACTTGCCACCTGGTGGTATTGGAAAACCAGAAGTGGGATCTTGCAAGACCGAATCCAAAACCCGTTGATCATGCGTAGACCCCTCCCAACCTGTCACGTCATACTTGAAACGCATGCTAAAATCACACACACAAAGGACATTTTGTGTTGTGGTTTTTTCTTTTCCTCTATAGGCATTGTTCACATCGGCCGCCACCTTCGCCATGACATGCGTGCCATCAATCGCACCCACACAGTCCTTAAACCATGGCCAATACATGGTGTTGTTCCTCGGCTGTCTTTTAGACCAACTAATCTGGCCTGCCTGCATAATTCTATGGATGGTGTTTTGTTCATTCTCACCCAATCCCTACACATTCTATCGTTCGTTGCGTTGTATAACATGTCACCAACCATTTCATCTCCCTTCGTCTGATGTGGGTGGAAAATATTTCGAGGTGGAGGGTGACCCAAGTGTTGCTCCCAATAAACTGCAAGTCTCATTACTATAGCATCATCGGCCTCATCGTTGTCATCTAACAGATTCTGCATGGACATGAGCAGTTTCAAACATGAGTTTTATATGCTCTGCATAGTTGGGAGATGTTGTATATTATAACAGAAATGACTTAGCCAAGGGTCTATTATGGCCGGCACATGTCATCAAGATTGCTGTGGAAAATATTCATTAAAAAGGTTCGTGAGAGTGACCGTCAACATTGACTCCATGAGTTCAAAAAAAGGATAACAAATTCAAACGCAGGTAGATGCATCGCCTAATGATAGGTAATTTGATGTAAGCGTGCGACTAAAATAATAGACAGAGGTTAGGCACCCTGAATTGCTACTCGGGAAGGATATAATCATCATCTCCTAATAATTTTTCTAGAAAAACCCCCTCATGAATGGAAAAAAGTTCAATGATTAAATCTCATAATCATCACTTATTAGTCTTCTAACTATAAACTGAATAAGTGGGGACTTCTGATGTCCCAATGTGCTATTTTGATATCCAGTGTCAGTTGGAGGAAATGTCGAGCAGGATTGCATACATGACCACTCATGAATGGAAAAGGTTATGAAATAAATGTCATGATCAGTACTAGAGTTGGTTCTTTTGCCATATTTTCTTTCTAGCAATGGCAACATAAGCTCAACAATCAAACCCCGAATCGATCGGTTAGAAGGCCATTGCACTGCCCACCCACCCACCCACCCACCTCTACCTGCCATGTCTCATGAAGTAAACAAATGAGTGAATGATAGCAAGCAGGTCTGTGGAAAAACGCAGGGGATCACACTTCCTGTGACTACGGGGCAACTGACATTTTTTAATAGTTAGTGAAAACGATAAAAAAGAAGAGGATCTTTTTTCTTGGTACAATAAAGAGGATGATCCAACATAGGGGACAACATTCATTCCTGAATCATGATCGACAATATCATATCATATTTGGGAAATATAAGAGAAGGTGCATGGTTTTTCCTTGTGCAAGCTTCTCATACCTCCATCGCACTAATCTACATATAAGTTTCAAGGAGTACTACCAGGCAACCAACACCACATGATTTGCCAAACTAACAAACACTGGATTAACAAATGTTACTCCATTGGATTAACAAATCAGGTCAGAGAACAAACTCAAAAATCCTGGTCATACCTCCTACCATTAACTATAATGTTACTCCACTGGAATAACTACATCAGGTCAGAGAACAAACTTTCAATTAGCCAACCTTATTTTATCAGCAAGCATGTGAAGCATATAGGTGATTGTTCTTATCAGCAAGCATGTGATCTATATGAAGTAAATGGAGTAACTAATCTTAAAGAGCAGGAGAAAGAGTTGAACTATATAGGTAACAGTTCTCAGATTACCTGCGCAGGAGAAATAGAAGAGCCTATGCTTGCATCAGATGTGTTGGTCTGTGGCAAATTCTTTTACAGAGAGAGGAGGGATATCAGTAATCTACAATGAAGGGTTGCTCTCAGCCTAATATATGAGCAACACACACAAGTCACATGCCTTACAAAAACGATTTTCCACACATTTTTTCAATGATATGCAGTCAAGATTCTTCACACAAGTCACATGCCTTATAGTCAAGCTTATCCACACAAGTCACAAGCATTGGAAAAAAAATTCTCCACCCCGTATTAGAGTCAACATTATCCACATGCATTATTACAGAAGTCACACAAGCAAATAGTGATATGTTTTTAGTCACATGCAACCGAAAGCAAACAACCTAAATGTCTAAAATAAAGAATAGTTTGAATTACTTTCTCACATTACCATAAACAGTCACACTTATGCTAGTGGATGCTTCTCCATCCACTGTCTCCGCAGCCAAGCTTCTGCATATTCAACATCGCCCTCCATTGTCAGCCACATACGCCTTTTATGCTCATCAAGCATAAGAGACAAGCCAGATGTGTACATCGGATTCTTCACATCAAACGCAGGCAATCGGCGCATAAGAGCTTGTGATCTCCGGTATTCTTCACTTTCCTTCTCAGCAATCACCATTTCTCATGCTGCCAGATCAACGAGGATGTCCACATGCCTCAATGCTATGGCATTGCGAGCACACATAGCATCAAAAATGGATTGAAAGGTGGTGGAGACTTCTGATGAGGGACCAGCCTTCCTCTTTGACCTACTAGTCGGCTTCTCCACAGGTGAAGGGTTCATTGGAGCAGTGTTAGCATGAGGGGGCATTTGACTAGGCAGTACGTGGTCAGTAGAGGGTACCTACAAAAAATGAAAGCATATTAGCACAAAATAGTTATGGATGTTCTTAAACACAAAAAAGGTTCTCATACATGCAAACAACAGTAGTAATAACTATAGATTGAAGAGTCAGAAGTAGGAGCATTACATTTTGTTCAAGAACCAAGGAATGGAGAAAATGAGATGGGGAAGAAAAGGCCTAATCAATTATGAAAAAACTCTTGATGAAAAATCCTGGTCAAATTGGGAAAAATACAATGCCATGATAGTCCAAATCGCTAGGCTAAATCTGTCAGTCGAAATGCACATGCGTAATCTAAATGGATTTTCACTGTAACAAACGACAAATGACTACACCTAGGATGGGATGACAAATGTAGGAATAGTTGGGGAGTGCATGGGGAAGGGGGTTGAGTGATTATCCTCATCAAGGAGACTGATGAAGGGTCCATATTGGCTATCTCCAATATCCTCTCCCAAGTACTGATTGAAGTCACTAGGTTGCATCCTTGGTATTTCGCCATCTATGGAACCCCCTTCCAGCGGCTGCATTGATGCTTGAGCCACATTCTGCTTCTGCTTAGGATGTCCATCATAAGCATGATCCCCTGTCGAATATAAGCTTAAGTAGGGCCACTTGCTCATCTGTGTAACCCCAAGTCTTTAGGCGCATTGCTTTAGGGTGCTTCTGTAACAACCACACCGAAAATAGTTTTGAGTTGTCATCAGATGCAAATTAGGACAACATAGTGTTGATCACATCATAGGTCATGCACATTAATGTGATATTGCATGGATCAATATGTACTTATCGAAAGTGACACTTCAAAACTTATATGTAACAATTCATAAACTGAAATGAGGCATACTAATATATATAAATGTGAAGGCTACATTAAAAAAATGTGGAATTGGGATCACAAACATTCACCTCCTTAAATTGCCGCCAGAACTCTGGATTTCCAGATGTGTAGGTACTAGTTGATGGGTTAAACCCACATCTAGTGTGATTAGACATCCACTTCCAAGCATTGTAGAGGTACCTAGCCTTGTCATAATGACTCTTGATTGCATCAGCATTCACGTGTATGTCCCTTTTGCTCAATTCCTCACTGACCAGTGCATAGCCTGTGGGTTCAAGTCCCGTGCCCTTTCTATGTCCAGCAATCAGAGCATTAGAGTATGCTCTGATCCATGCATGGTGCTCATCCTTGCCCCAACACTCTACCTATTTCACATACTTCCCTTTCTTGGCTGGGCTTCCCATCTCAACAAAGGGAACATATAAAAGGAAAGGCAAAAGAGCAATCATTATTAATATACAAATCAGTAACCAAACCCTATACATTATATACACAACTGATCATAATATTAAAACACCATAGACCCCAACTATAGGGTCCCATCTCCAACAGCATCCGTTAATAGATAAACTATTAATATACAGAAGGAAGCAACGCAGGGCAGGACACAATAATGCCTAAATGTGAAATAATTAGCTGCAATGTAGGATAATTTTCCATTATTTAACTCTCAATATAGACATGCCAACAAAAAAAGTGCAAACTGCAGAATTGTTAGACATGCATACACTTAAAATTCAATTAGTAACTACGTGAAAGCGCAAACTCGTAAAAGCTAACAACGAATTTCCCAAAAAAATATCATTAACATTAAAAATTAGGACTTATAAGCCAAACTACCAGCCAGCAAAGGGCATGTAAATGAGATGTAAAAATAAATCAGTTTACAAAACTCATCTGATTAATAAAAGGGGATGGCAATTAATGCTAATTTACCTTTTGCATAAGAACTGATGCTAATTTGTGAACAATAACTAGGGGGGGACACCTTTTGCATAATAACTTATGCTAATTTGTGAGCAATAACGAGGGTGGATTTATGAAAGGTGTTACAGAGAAGCAGTTCCAGGAATTCATTTATGTTGTATGCAAGATCTTATCTATTGAAACAACTCCTGATGAAAAACAAAAGTCTGGTTTCTATATGAAGGCCTCTATGGACAATGAGATCATTACTTTTATGAGGTGGGATTCATGATATTATAATATATTGATTTTGATGGGATTGTGGAAACCCCAACTAATGGAAGGGAGAAGTTCAAAATCAATTTAAAATCACCATATGGAGCATCTAAAACGGGATTATCTGCTTTGCAGATGGAGCATCTAAAATAGGAAGGCAGAAGTATTACTTGTAGGGTTCCCTTGACTACGAACAATGTACATTATTAACTTAAAATTCAAGTCACAACTAAGATGCCCTTGACAATCAATTTCACTCACTTGCGATTGGTCTCCAAGCTCAACGAGCTGAAGAATGTAGTTTCAAATGATCATACCGACTCTCAACTATTGGAAATAGGACTAGAATGGAACCAAAAAGAAGAGTCCCCAATAGTATAGAATGGATCCTGAGTAGTTGTATCAATGCATGATCTATTTCATTCTTCCTGGTGCTCTTCATCAGAAGCTAAACAATCATGCAATCATACAACAAATACACATGACTTATATATCTCCCAAATAATGCAACACTCAATTCGAACTTTCAAAAAGTGACCTCTAGGTATGCATAAAATATGAAATTTCGTAAATGCAGAGGCCATTGCAGTCTTATGAAGCTTAAAAAACACCAATTTAAGCTTCATAAAAGAAAAAAGACAGCATTTTTAGGAAAAGTTGAAAATTTTGATTTATACCTTTGCAACCCTAAGCAGAGATGCAAGAAAGAAGGACGTGCAGACCATAAGAAGAGACGCAAGAAAGAAGGAAAAGGTAATTTTCTACCTGCGGCGGCAAGATGTAGACTGCTGAGGCGATGAACAAATAAGGAGGCTCGCGTCGACGTGCACAACAAGTCGATAGCGCACAACAGGTCAATAGCGCACACCCTGATCTCGGCCGGCGTAGGGCTTTGCAGCTTCGGCGATGGCTGTGGTGGGCTACTGGGAGCGCCTCGTGCGACTGTCGTTAGACGGCAGCAGGCTGACAGACGGGGGCAAGGGTCATGGCCGGAAAGCCTCCTGGCTAGCTGGCTTGTGGGGAGAGGGAGATGAAGGGGGCAGTGAGGAGTGTAGTGAGAGGTTACGGTGAGATGACCGGGGTGTCGTTAGGGTTTAGGGCTTGCCGGCTCACGGAGAGCGGGAGAAGAGTAAGCGGAAGCGGAGGGCAGTGAGAGAGCGAGGGCAGTTGGAGGTGCAGAAAAACCCGTCTTTTAGCCTGATTCTCGTTCGAACGAGAATCAGTCTTTCAGCTTGATTTTGAGACCTTTCACTCTGATTTGCTGATTTTTTTCACTTTTTACCGTGTTTCCAAACGGACTGACAGATGATAGGTGATTTTTTTCACCTTTCACCATCAGCAGCTCCTGTCAGCTCCTTCACTAAACAAACACCTATCAGCCCTTTCAAGCTGAAAGAGGCTGATTTTTTTTCAGCAAATCAGTAACCAAACATAGCCTAAGCTTCATAAATCATTACAACAATAGGCAATATGGTGTCGGAAGCAATATTATTCTTAATAGCTCCATTTCCAACTGATGAAGCACACAATGCATCATGAGTGAAGTTATTAATCATGAAGTTCTTCATACGTTCTACAGTGAAACAAAATGGTAAACAGAATCCTTCACTTTCTTCTGTTACAACTAAAGGCGCCTATTAGGACCTACTTTTCCTCCTCTCATTTCAAGCATTAGGCCCAAAATTCTTCCCACCAATAGCACAACAAGCAGACATCACTTTATGCTACCAATTCTAACACTGCATCTCACAACAAGTCAATTGCAGCATTGTGTGTCAGTTAAAAAACCTTATTGCTTACGTGGGGAAATCTTACCCACCAGATTATGCTTCCATATTACCTGGCGCCAAATTTGATATTCCCATATTACCAGGTTTTTCCCGTGAAATCTCATATGACCCGGAATCTGGACTTGAAGTACCCAAAATGCCCTTTCTTCTATTTTTTCGTGCTAATACTGTGCGAAGAGGCGTGTTGTGTACAACACGAAAAAAGTGTGAAGTTCTCCGGCGATATACATCGGCGACGTCACCGGCGACCGGTGAGTTCGAGCGGTGATTCAACCGACGGAATACACGGACAAGTTCGAGCCTATTCGCGTCCCCCATCTCGATATCGAGATGCCCCCTTGCTGGATTTCGACGACATGACTGAGGGAGAGTGGACAAAGGCGGCGATTTGAAGTGCATACATCGGGATTTCTGATCTTCAACCTTTTGAGCTCCCCCGCGGCTCCCTCCGCCTGCATGCAACCGGCGGATTGACCGGATTGAGCTTCGGTTGACGGCAAGGAAGACTGTGAAAGGCACCTGCGAGGAAATACACACATACAGATGACTAAACTGCGGTAAGTTACAACAATCCTTACTGATTTTAGTTTCATAAGGTCCGACATTTGAATTTTAAATTTTTACTATGAACTATAAAGTCGTGTCTGTAACATACACGACTTTGTATTTAGTCGTGTACGCGACGACACGACTTTTATCTTTTCGTGTTGCACTGAGGAGACTTTTCTACTGACCACTATAACTCACTCCTTGCAGATGGATAAAAAAAGAGATGAGTCTATGGAGGAAATACCATCGGAAGAGGAGGAGGATCATGATTTTGTCTTGGCACCTCGAGAGCGAAATCAGAGGGGCAGGAAAAGGAAGGCTCCGATGGACCGACCAGTGAAGAGAACATATAATGCGTGACCGGCGCTAAAGACGTGTTGTCAACTGGGAGCGATGAAAAAGTGTGCGGCCCTCCTACAGCGTCACCAAAGATGTGCCCAAGTGATCAAAGATGCTGGTTTCGCTGTCATTTTTGAAGGTGAGGACGTAGTTGTATCTCGGAACCTCCTCGACCATTTGGTCAGGTACTGGGATGAGTCGGCGAAGGTCTTCAATATCAAGGGTAGGACGCTATATTTCACAGAGGAAGATGTTGCGCTTATCACCGGATTGCCCGCAAAGGGCGAAAGAGTTGAGGTCCTCCCCTCCTTGACACGCCGACCGGAAGGTCAATTCTTCAGAAAATACTTCGCCGCGAGGAGAGCGGAAATTCCACACATTGAGGAAATCATAGACAAGCTTAGCGCGGGCGAACTGAAGATGGAAGAGGAGGACATTGCGAGGATGATCATCTGCCTCCTCTTCTGCACGGTGCTGTTTCCACACAGCACTAGAGCGGTTCATCCCTCTTTGTACCGTTACATTGACGACCTCCCAAGATTGAGGTCATACAATTGGGCTGGGGCTATACATAAGATGTTGGTTTCTGGTATAACCCATACCAGCAGACTAGTGGGTGCGAGATCGCAAGGAGAGTTCCTGGGCGGTGGATGCCTAAATGGCGCCGCATATGTCCTTCAGGTATGTAGCATTCATAGTCTTCGATCGGGAAAAAGTCTTATACAATACCACTATATATATAGTCGTGTATTATGAAACACGACTATATTTATAGTCATGTATGATTTAACACGACTAGGTATATAGTCGTGTTGTTTAGACACGACCATAGTTCAATTCGTGTTCAACTTATAGTCGACTAAGGCAACCGCGCATTGTTATAATGTTTTCATCTGTTTACTATGCAGATTTGGTTTTTCGAGCACACGACAATCTTCCATCCTGTCATGGGCCCTACCAGCCCACGGGCGAAAAGGTGGCCACGAAGTGAGGCCCTCATTACAGAGGTGAAGAAAGGTGCACAGAAGAAGCACCGTATGGCCGACTATTGGACGGGAGTGTTCAACAATCTTCAAGTAGGGGAGGAAATCGTCGACGTAATCAGCCCCATGGCCGGAGAGGCATCTCTCCTTGCTTCGTCAACCTCAGGCCCCTCCTCCACGACGGCAGAGGCCGGAAATCAAGAGGACTCCCAACCAACCTGCCTCCACTTCCTCGAGGACGGCTGCCCAGTCCACTGCAACTGCAATGGGGCGATTGGAGGGTGCGCTTCAGGGCATACAGTCACTAATTGAGATAGCTCTGTCTTCGTATGAGGAGATGGGCAGGAGAGTCGGACCTCTGCGAGAGATTCTCCACTCTATGAAGGCCTCTGCCGCCTCAGCGTCAATGCTGTTAGAAGGTCAGATCTTTGAGCATCCGAAGGAGGAGATGACTGAAGAGCCAACGAAGGAGCCAAAGAAGCGGCCCCAAATGGAGCCAAAGAAGTCATCGGTGCATGAGATGGAGCCAAAGAAGCGGCCCCGTGACAAGGAGCGTAAGAAGAACACTCCGATTGGTATGCGGACAAAGGAGCTGGCAAGGAAGTCACATCTGGATTCGACGAAATGGGGTAAAGGTAAGTTGTAGACGATTATTTATTTTTTCGTGCCCCGTGGTACACGACTATTATATTTGTCGTGTTTAATGATACACGACTATGTGGTTTATCGTGTTTCATACAACACGACTATGTTTTTTATCGTGCTGCTACTACTGACATGAATAAGGAAAATGTCATTTTAGCTCCCATCAAACGCGCGGATGAGGAAGACAAGATTGAACGGGCTACAAAGAGATCCTCTGCCAAGTTGTTTTTGAAGAAGCTCCAACCAGAATTCAACGAAGATATGGAGCGTGCAGAAGTCGAGTCCCGTCCGACGTACAGACGGGACCTATTCCCCCCTGGTGTAGTGGTAAGGAAGCGAATGAGGACTGTCTCCGCGAGGGAATTGCAGAGGATTAGGGAAGATGACCATATACGGAGAATGGCGGAGGAGCAGGAAAGAAGGAATAGGTCCCCTCAGCCGAAAGCCGACTCCGAACAAACCATATCCGATCGACAAGCGACCTCTATCATCGATGAGGTCATATCTTCCTTACAGCAGTCGGATATCGAAACCGTCAAGGAGGAGGTGAAGGAGGATGTGAAGGACGGGGATGTCGACGAGGAGGAGGTGAAGGCGGATGTTCTGGAGAAGGAGGGGGAGGAGGAGGAGGGGAAGGAGGAGGAGCCGAAGGAGGAGGAGGTGCAGGCCGACGAAGAGGCGATGGAGGAGGAGAAGACGGAGGAGGTGAAGGAAGAGGAGGCTGAGGAGGAGGAGGCAAGGGAGGAGGAGGAGGTGGCGGGGGGCACTGGCTTAACCGCATCCCAGCCTATTGACGTCGATGTCCTCCTAACCCCTCAAAAGTGTAAGTCTGTAATTGCACTCCCCGACAACTATGCCGATTTGGAGTTATGCTTCGACATGGGGGTATTGTTAGAGCGGGATAGAGTGGCAATAGATGGATGGATCGCCAATCCGAGGAAAGCTTATCCAATCCCAACGCTATGTGATGACGACTATGTATCCCTCCTACAAACAACAGAAATAAACACCAATGTAAGTAAACCTATGCTCCTCATATGTTTTTGTTGACGTAAAGTCGGTATTCGAAGACACGACTTTGCGCATAGTCGTGTCTATCGAAGACACGACTATCATAAAAATCGTATATATAGAATAATCGACTTTTAATTAGAAGTTGTATATTGCCTTACTTCGAGTGTTATGACTCCTGTGGATGTTTTTCCATAGGTTATAGATGCGTTTTTAAGTCTGTTGAGCCAGCGCAATGACAGAAACCGGATGAAATATCCATGGGCATTTTTTGGTTGCCACGCATTCAAAGAGATATTCGACAACGTAAGTGTTCCCTGCATAAGGAGTGATAAGTAATTAAGTATGATATTACGAGCATCGTTGTCTAACTCTCTTGCGGTTTCGCAGGAGCACCAGGAAAGAGGAAATAATGCCAAATTGGTTAAAAAGCTCGGGAGGATGCTCGACGGCTTGAACAGGAACATGTTCTACGCATTTTTCCCAATCCGCACCGGCTCCCACTTCTGCCTCGTGCATGTACATTTCCCGCACTGTGTATGGCGCTTCTACAACCCGCTGTCTGGCAGATCCCAATTATATCCGCATCACAGAAAAGCTGCTGACAAATTCACGCAGTTCATGAACGTTGTGATGGTAGGCAAGCTGGGGTGGTTTGGTTTGCTAGACTGGAAGATGACTCAGATAGCCAAAGCGCTGTGGCAACAGAATTCGAAAGACTGTGGCATCTTCATCATGATGTACGTCGCGCACTTGGCGTCCAATGTCAACCCACCGGAGTTTGATCAGTCGACAATTACACGACTGTGGCGACCAGTCATCGCTTCAACCTTGATTCGGGGGGTTATTAACAGCGAGTTTGACGACGATTCCGGACAAGGCACAAAAGACGCCGTCACAATTGCGGGTTTTATGCGGCTTCCGGATAAAGAATAAATTGGACTTCATTTTATTCACATTATTTTATTGTACAAAGTGCATTCGCTGTAAATACCGTACTCTTTCAAAAAATTCGAATTCCTTTTTGACACCTTGTTGTACAGTTCTGTTTCAAATAATTGCAATTCTTTTTTTGATGCATACCAGATGTAGACAACATATCGCAAGCATGACTTTGAATACGGCCTTCATACAACACGACTACGTATATAATCGTCTCCAATGCAACATGACTTTATATATAGTCGTCTTTCACAATACACGACAGTATAGATAGTCGTGTCGAAAGATTGTTTTTCATTTCTGATTTTCTTTATCTTTACAGGCGTACATTTCGATAGAAGTTAATATGCGTTATACAAGAATTTGACTACATCCTAAGTGAAGAATGGTGGTGGCTGAGGTAAGCCGGAGCGGCGTACATGCGAAGTCTCGTTCGTAGTCAGTTTGCCTTGTTGCGGAAGTGTTCGTTTCCTGCGCGGCTGATTTTCTTTCAGAACCGAGCTGTTGGTGCACTTTGTACGGTTGTGACCAGCTTCACGACAATTCCCACATTTCGAACGTGGCCTTGCAGGTGGCTCGGGCTGTGACTCAATTCTCTTTGTCTTTCTCCTGCCCTTCTTTGGAGCTTCACCCATGGGCGGTTCGCATTTAAATAAAACCCCATAATTCCCCCACTGACTTCTGTCTAAAGTAGGAAAGACTACTTCTTCGTACGTGCTGCGGTACGTACTTGCGCAGTACCACTTCTCACAATATTCTACCGCTTCCAGACTCCTCTCATCAATACATGCCATGGCGTGCTTGCATGGAAGTCCCATGCTCTGGAAGAAGCCACATGTGCAGGTTCTATTCGTAAGGTCAACAACATCCTGATGCGAAAACATGAAGAACATCAGTGTCTTCCAAGAATACTCATGTCGTCGAAGACACGAATGTATGACTAGTCGTGTACCCGATGACACGACTGTATGAGTAGTCGTGTATGCGTTGACACGACTTTGTTATAGTCGTATCTTATAGAAAACGAAATTATGCTTACCACATGGTATAAAGATGTCACTTCAAACTGCCGTAATGCTAGCGGTTGAACTCGAACTGTTCCAGCACTCTGATTCCTCATCTGATTGATATGATTCTGTGCATATTTTGTTAACGAAGTCGGTAGCCCATCTGCTTCTATTCGGCGTCTCTGAAAATGGACGCTTGTGGTCGCCCGCGTTTGCTCGATCAACCGAGTTATTGGCCAAAACCTTGCCTTTAGAAGCATATTATTTACACTTTCTGACGCGTTCGACGTGAGAGTGCCGTACCTTTTACCCGGATATTCTACGTTCACCCAATGTGTTTTCGGAATATTGTCAACATATTTCCAGGCCGCCTCATTGTGTTCCTTCATCTTCTCCATGGTTGCATCGAAGTCTGGTCGCCTGAAGCATTTTGCAGCTCGCAATAGAAGTTCCTTCAGGTACTTATCCTTCCAAGTATTAAGCATATTTGCGGCCATATGCCTTAGGCAAAACCCATGGTGGGCTTCGGGAAAGACATCGGCGACCGCTCTCAGAAGGCCCTTCTGTATATCAGAGACAATAGTGTCCAGGGAGGCCGGGGGGTCCGTAAAGAGAAAACTTTTTTGTAAGGTGAGGAACCACGTCCTGTACAAGTGAGAGACAAGCATATTAAATACAGAATGCTTCAGGTTGTTACAAGGTCGTCTATAAGCAAAACACGACTGTATGAGTAGTCGTGTTTTCGAAGACACGATTGTGTGCCCAGTCGTGTCGTCCAAAACACGACTGTTAGAATAGTCGTCTTTCCTGCTTCTATACTTACCACCTTTTGATATTCTCTTTATCGACAATTGCATATGCAAGACACATTAATTGTTGATTGCCGTCGATTGCTGTAGCAACCAATAATACTCCAGGGTACTTTCCTTTTAGGAATGTTCCATCAAGCGTGAGCAACGGTCTCAGTGTTCTTCGGAATGCTCTTGCGACCGGGCCAAACATCCAAAACACACGTTTGAAGTCGTAGCCGGCTAAATTTGGGAGGAATTTGGGAGTGTGATTTTGTCTCTTAATGTATGTCAATTTAATGTACAAAAATATATAGGGTATGTGAGAGGAAAAATGGGGTATATGTACAAATTGGGGTACATATACAAATTGGGCAATATGAAGAGGTTGAGAGGAGACAATCTCAAGAAGAAGCCAACACAAGTGAATCTTGAAGAGAAAGCTATCATATTGAGCAAGACACTCCAAGGTGAAGCTAAAGGAAAATGAAGATCACAAAAGTCCAAGACAAAGTGGGAGCACACCACAAAGCCCATGGCCAAGACATCACTTAAAAGCAACCTATTGAAGGCCCATCATGAAGACATACAAGAGGAGTGCATATTTTCTAGAGGATCAACTCACAACCATTAGATCATCCATAGTTGTCCTCTAGGCCCATAGCTTTTGGATCATATTTGTTAGGTTCAAAATATTCCAAGAAAAACCCACTAACCAAAGTGATCCAAAGCTTCTTTCAAAGCCCACCTAAGGTCCTTAGGAAAAGACATTTAGAAAAAGCCCATTTGTGAAATGGGTTCTTGGGCTAAAGTAACCACCCATTAATAAGACCCAACCCACATAAGAGAACCACTAATGGGTGGGTGGATATGAGGTGGATCCACCCATGAGTGGGTGGATATGAGGTGGATCCACCCAAGGATGGGTTGATACACACTTCCCTTTCCATCTATAAATACCCATCTTTTGGAGATGAAAAGATGGGCAAGCCATCTCCCCAAAGCCTCTTGGCCTTATTCTTTGCATATCATCTAGAGCCTTGAGGGTTCTTGATTATTCTTCCTCTCCTTTCTTTGAAAGGGGTTTAAGATCTTGTTATGAGATCTTAGGAAGAGATTCAAGTCCTCTAGAGCCTTGATGCTCTTGATTATTCTTCCTCTCCTTTCTTTGAAAGGGGTTCAAGATCTTGCTATAAGATCTTAGGAAGAGATTCAAGTCATCTTGGATCATGGTTTCTTAGAGCATATAGAATCATCCTTTAGAAACCAAAGCCCCCACTTGACCTTTGAACCAAATACTTCCAAATTCTCTCAAAGGTCTTGGATACTTTGATCTACTCTCCGGTCCCTCATTAATGATTAAATGGGTTCATACCATTGACCCTTGAGAGTAGTTCAAAGTATCTTTGGCCATGGTTTTCACTTAATCCCATAGGAAAATTCTTAGAGAAACCAATCCCTTGTCCAAAAAGCCTCTACAATTTCGGAGCATCATTAGGTGAATCCAAGGATGGACAATGGACGGCCATAAGCTCAAAACTAGTTGAGCGAACCGGGTAGGATATCTAACATCCTCCCATCAAGAGTATGTACTCTCACTTATCCTCTTAATTAGAGTAATACTCTTATCCTCTCTCTATGCTTGGTTGAGTGTAGTAAACCGTAGGGTTTAGACATGTGTGAGAGAGACGGGCTCTTATAACCCGTAGTGAGTGGGAGTACACTCACTGTGAGTGGTTTGGGGTTAACCTTTTCGTAAAACCCTTGGTTTAGGATAAACCATAAAATCCGGTGGTTTGGGGTTAGCCTCCGCGTGAAACCCTTGGTTGGGACATACCATTAAGTCCTTGGTTTGGGGTGAGCCTCTGAGTAAAACCTTTGGTTTGAGATTAACCATGAAAATCTCTGGTTAGAGGTGAACCAAGAAAACCTTTGTAAGAAGTTGTGGGTGAACTATAAACCCTCACTTAGTGGATGTCGGAGGTTCCTTGGATTAGGTGCTCCGAGAGTGGATGTACCCGTTGAAGCGAGTTGCTTGGCGGCGAACCACTATAAATCTTTGTGTGATTGCTTGTGTTTGGTCATCTTGCATATTGACACACACACACACACATACACATTCCACACCTCTTAAGTCTCTCTCACTCATGCGCTTCCAATTACTTGTTAATAAGATAATGTTACATTGAATGATTATTTAAATTAACATTATCTCTTATTAAAATAGAGTGAGAATTTTTAAGTGGTTGTCCTATTCACCCCCCCTCTAGGACCTAAAGCGCACTTTCATTTGGTATCAGAGCAAGGTCACTCTTACTTAGGTGATAGCATCTTGAGTGTGATCCAAGTGCTCTTAATGGCTAGATTTGAGAGCTCATCTACTACCAAACCTCCTCCATTTGATAGTAGTATCTATATTGAGAAAAAAAAATCGCAGGAAGACCTTTTTGAAGGCTCATGATGAATTGGCATGGTACTGCGTAGAAAATGGTTGGAAACCACCCATTGAAACCATAGAAGCAAAATGGTGTTGCTGAAAGAAAGAACCGTGTTCTGCAAGATATGGCCACAGTATTTTTAACTAGTGTTAAATATTTTAAGGTCTTTGGTAGTAAATGTTATATTTTAAAAGACCGAGAAAATCTAGGCAAACTCGACTCAAAAAGTAATGAAGGAATATTCCTTGGATATTTCTTCAATAGTCAAGCTTATAGAGTGCTGAATCTTACAACCAACACAATCCAAGAATCTATTAATGAGGTTGTAAATGATACAGAAAATTTTGTCCCTTCTACTCCCCTTGAGGAAAAAGGAGGATTTGTGGAAGATCTAGACAATCAGATCATAACCTCTCCTTCATACTCTGTCAATGGTCTAAAACAAGCACCCAGCGCTTGGTATGAGAGGTTGACCTCATTCTTGGTTAACAATGAGTTCTCAAGGGGAAGTGTTGACAAAACACTCTTCATTCAAAAGACCCATGTCTCCATTCTGATAGCCCAAATTTATGTGGATGATATTATGCAAAGTATAGCTATCAAGTTTGCTAACCTGATGAAAACTGAGTTTGAAATGAGTATGGTTGGTGAACTCTCCTTCTCTTTAGGATTTCAAGTTAAGCGATTAAAAGAAGGAATTTTTGTGTCTCAGACTAAATATGCTAAATATTTAGTTAAGAGATTTGGTCTTGATTCTGGGAGACATGTATCTACTCCTTTGAGTACTACACTTGAATTGTGCAAAGAGAATGAAAGAAGAAGTGTAGACTCACACCTGTACAGGAGTATGATTGGTAGCTTACTTTATCTAACAGCTAGCAGACCTGATATCTCTTTTAGTGAAGGAGCTTGTGCTAGGTATCAAGCATATCCAAAGGAATCCCTCCTAACTGCAGTTAAAATAATAATCAGGTATGTTGCAGAAACCCCAGATCTAGGTCTCTGGTATCCCTATGACACCTCCACATCTTTGGCGGGATACTCAGATGCAGATTGGGCAGGCAACATAGATGACAGAAAATCGACAAGTGGAGGATGCTTTTATGTTGGAAACTGCCTAGTGGCTTGGCATAACAAAAAACAACCCTCTATATCTCTGTCTACTGCTGAAGTTGAATACATTGTCACAGGTAGTTGTTGTGCTCAACTTTTATGGATGAAGCAAATATTTTTGGATTACGGGATCCAACAAGTCACCATGAGTGTATACTATGACATCACTAGTGCTATAAATATTTCCAAAAATCTTGTTCAACATTCACGCACTAAGCACATTGATATTAGGCATCATTTCATCCGTGAATTAGTTGAAGATAATGTAGTTGCACTAGAATATTTCTCTATTGATAATCAACTAGCTGATATTATGACTAAACCACTGGACTCGCTTAGATTTACTAATCTTCGAAAGTCCATTGGATTGTGTGCTAGTTAGATTAGTTTCATTCTTTTTTCTTTGCTTTGTTTTGTTGTTTTTGCTTTTATTGTATGGTTAGTTTGTTTTGTTTTTAAAAAAAATAGAAAATTCAAAATCTCATAGATTTAATTCTTGTAGATAATTGTTGAAAGCTATAGTAGTTTTTTTTTTTTGAAAAAAAAAAAAATTATATATATATAATAAAAATAAAAACGGGAAAGTTGTTTATACTTGACTACCATGACATACTCTTGCCCTTTTATAAAGAAGATGATTGCTTTGATCGATAGGAAAGTATATGGACGTTATTCTTTATTTCTCAAAAGTCAGGCTGCTTACAGCCAATTGCTATCGAGCTTAGCTTTCCTCCTTCACCTTCAAGACGACAACATAAATTTGTCTACTCTCATGGGCATGATGCAACATCATATTGAACTTGGAAGTTGGTGAAGGTTCGTCTGTTCAAATGATACAGGGGTCCATCAACTAGTCAACCATTGGTAAGAAGTTAAGATGATTAGACTTTGGGATTTAGAGGGAACAAATGGTGCATCGCCATGACCATTCTGTTTCTGTATTTACATCATCTTCTAATGGTAAGGTAATCTAACCTGAAATGCACACACAACATGAGGTGTAATAAACATCTACTGTTCAGATGACCTGTATTAAAACCCAAGAAAAATTGTTCTGTTCATTGTCCTCTCCAAGTACATGCTAAGGCTCTGTTTTGATGCACTCAAATCGGAAAAATTCCGGACGACGAGCTTTCCCCGGAGCTGTGACAACATCTTTTCCGGCCACCTATCATCAGTTCTTCCGGCGACATGTTCTAATCCTTCAAATTTTTAGCCAAAATTTAATACCAACTCAAAACCGGAATCCTGGTTGCTTTATTAGCTCAGACTGCATCAAAACCAAAACTTTGTTTCAGCAGGTTCCTCTCCTTCCCATTGGCTCTATTCCTCTGAACCTCAACTGCATCAAAACAGCATGACCCATCTTCTCTGCTTCCCGGCTCACCTCTCAACCGACCTGCAACTCTGTCCAACTTCCATTTTTGGGCTCTTCACAGCATCTTTTGCCACCATCCTCTGTCGACCGCCCTCTCCTCTTCCCATGCCACTGGCTCTCTGCCCCATCTCCTCTCCCGACGATTCCTTGGGTGCTTGCCGGTTCGTTCCTCCAAATGGCCGCCGGGTAATCTCCTCCCCTTTCCTTCTTCATGATATCTTCTTCATTTCAGTTTCTTTCCCCTTTTCACTTGCCTCTCAGATGCCCATTTCTCTTCCCAACCTCTACTCTGTTTCTTCAACGTTCAAAATTTGAGCATTCTTCAAACCTGCAAAGTTTCACACCTTTTTGTGCTCCAGTTGGCCTCTTCTCCTTCTCATCCTCTATAAAAATGCCTCCTTTGCTCTTCTACGAACCCATCTCATCACAAAGTTTCTCCCTTTTTTTTCCTCTCCTCTGCCATGGATCAACATCCCAAACGCCCATTGTCTGCTACCTTCTCCACTAGCTGTGCTCCTCCATCTAGCCCATCCTCTCCGGCTCGCCACGGCTCTCCACCTCCTGCTCGCCGTCTCCATTTTTCTCCGGACCACCCATCTTCAACCTCCCCTCTGGCCGTGCCCGACCCATTGTCTCTGAAAGAGCTATTCCTGCTGCCTTCTTTGCCTCATATGCTGAAGTTCGACTGGTCGACGATCTCCTGCGCCGGTTGAATTACCACCCCTTGCTACGATGGAATGGCCCCATATCCCGACCGATCGTGTCTGCCTTTTACCAAGCTTGTACGCTATGTGGCCCTCTCTCCTTCCAGCTTGTTTACAATGGCGTAACTCACATCTTCACTGTCGACGATTTAGCGTTGTTTCTGGATATTCCAGTACCTCACGGTCCCGACATTATCCATGACCTTCCTACAGGCCAAGCTATACGGGATGAAGCTACGGTCCACATTAGCTCATCTTCTCAAACTTGGGACCATGATCATCCTATCCCTGTCAGACACCTACAACCCCTGTATCGGTTGATGCATATGATTTTTGTCAACACCGTCTACCCGCGGTTTGGCAACACTAGCGAGCTTAATAGTGCCATGGTGATTCTCCTCTATCTGATTGGGACTGGCCGACCCGTGTGCTTGGCAACCCGCATCATGAAGCACATGGTTCGGTTTATTCGAAACCCGACTCATGCAGCTTTTCCATTTGGGCACCTGGTCACTCGCATGGCGATCGAACGACTCCAGCTCACTCTCCCTCCTGATGTCCCAGTTTTGCCGCCTCGCTTCATCACACGTTCGCAGCTCACTAAGATTGGAATTCGCCCCTGCTTTTCCCCGCCTATGATAACCTCGGCACTTCCACATGACGATGTGCAAGGGGCAGCTCGTTTCTCTCTAGATGGACTTGACCCGCTTGACTTGTCGTTTGACATTCCAGAGATTCTGTTTCACACTCCTCCATCGCATACGGCTGTCACCTCCTTGTTTCCGGGCTCCCCCAATCAGCTTGATCGTGTCCTTACCTTATTGGAATCAATTCACACTGACCAAGCTCACCTCCGCACTCAAATTGAGTCCTTGACCCAGCAGCTTGTCGGCCTAAATTCCCTGCCTGCTCAGTTCGCCGAACTTGCCTCAACTCAAGCCCATCTTGCTGATGATGTCCAAGCGGCAGTCGCCTCCCTTGTGCTTCACACTTCTACCCTGGCCCAGGACCTGCACACCCAGCTTGAGCAAGATTTTACAGTTATTAGTAACTCGGTGGAACGGGAAGTTCAGTCCCTGCGCACTGCCTTCAACGTTGTGCGACGTGATCTTGAGGGATTCACTTGCACTTTAGGGCAGGTCACCATCCCCCTTGCTGAATGGATGATGCGTCTTGAGCGCAATGTGGAAGCATGCATTCAGCACCTTCCTCCTCAGCGTGACTGAGGTCATCTCGGCTTCCGCCGACCATTTTGAGGCATGCCTCAATGATCTACCTTATGCTTGGCAGCCTATGTCTACGCAATGCGATTCTCAAGGAGACTTTTTGCCACTACTTTGGTGCATCCTTCACTTGTCATGTTAGGAGATGCCATTTTTTGCTCATTTTGTGTTGCAGTGTGTGTTAAACACCTTACTTGTGATACTGCTTCAGGTGTTGTCTTGGTTTATGCTTTGCAAATATGACTAAATCTCCATCATTGAACTCATGTAGACATCTTCCCTATTGTTATGCTTTAATGCTAAACCTCTCTTAGTTACATTTTTAATGCATGTCTCCCGCTTGTTATATACAATTCTTATCTAACCTTGCCAATTTGATTAACAAAAAGGGGGAGTGAGAAATTCCCACCTAGTGTACTAGAATGTGTTTGTCTTACAGGGTAAAACTTGACATGCCCATCGAAAGAGGAATTGCTTCATTAGAGGGGAATGCAACTTAGGGGGAGTTGCTAATTAAGCCTCTAATTTATTTAAACATTTTTGTCATTCAAATTGACAAGGGGGAGCTTGTTAGGGCAAAATTTGGGAGTGTGATTTTGTCTCTTAATGTATGTCAATTTAATGTACAAAAATATATAGGGTATGTGAGAGGAAAAATGGGGTATATGTACAAATTGGGGTACATATACAAATTGGGCAATATGAAGAGGTTGAGAGGAGACAATCTCAAGAAGAAGCCAACACAAGTGAATCTTGAAGAGAAAGCTATCATATTGAGCAAGACACTCCAAGGTGAAGCTAAAGGAAAATGAAGATCACAAAAGTCCAAGACAAAGTGGGAGCACACCACAAAGCCCATGGCCAAGACATCACTTAAAAGCAACCTATTGAAGGCCCATCATGAAGACATACAAGAGGAGTGCATATTTTCTAGAGGATCAACTCACAACCATTAGATCATCCATAGTTGTCCTCTAGGCCCATAGCTTTTGGATCATATTTGTTAGGTTCAAAATATTCCAAGAAAAACCCACTAACCAAAGTGATCCAAAGCTTCTTTCAAAGCCCACCTAAGGTCCTTAGGAAAAGACATTTAGAAAAAGCCCATTTGTGAAATGGGTTCTTGGGCTAAAGTAACCACCCATTAATAAGACCCAACCCACATAAGAGAACCACTAATGGGTGGGTGGATATGAGGTGGATCCACCCATGAGTGGGTGGATATGAGGTGGATCCACCCAAGGATGGGTTGATACACACTTCCCTTTCCATCTATAAATACCCATCTTTTGGAGATGAAAAGATGGGCAAGCCATCTCCCCAAAGCCTCTTGGCCTTATTCTTTGCATATCATCTAGAGCCTTGAGGGTTCTTGATTATTCTTCCTCTCCTTTCTTTGAAAGGGGTTTAAGATCTTGTTATGAGATCTTAGGAAGAGATTCAAGTCCTCTAGAGCCTTGATGCTCTTGATTATTCTTCCTCTCCTTTCTTTGAAAGGGGTTCAAGATCTTGCTATAAGATCTTAGGAAGAGATTCAAGTCATCTTGGATCATGGTTTCTTAGAGCATATAGAATCATCCTTTAGAAACCAAAGCCCCCACTTGACCTTTGAACCAAATACTTCCAAATTCTCTCAAAGGTCTTGGATACTTTGATCTACTCTCCGGTCCCTCATTAATGATTAAATGGGTTCATACCATTGACCCTTGAGAGTAGTTCAAAGTATCTTTGGCCATGGTTTTCACTTAATCCCATAGGAAAATTCTTAGAGAAACCAATCCCTTGTCCAAAAAGCCTCTACAATTTCGGAGCATCATTAGGTGAATCCAAGGATGGACAATGGACGGCCATAAGCTCAAAACTAGTTGAGCGAACCGGGTAGGATATCTAACATCCTCCCATCAAGAGTATGTACTCTCACTTATCCTCTTAATTAGAGTAATACTCTTATCCTCTCTCTATGCTTGGTTGAGTGTAGTAAACCGTAGGGTTTAGACATGTGTGAGAGAGACGGGCTCTTATAACCCGTAGTGAGTGGGAGTACACTCACTGTGAGTGGTTTGGGGTTAACCTTTTCGTAAAACCCTTGGTTTAGGATAAACCATAAAATCCGGTGGTTTGGGGTTAGCCTCCGCGTGAAACCCTTGGTTGGGACATACCATTAAGTCCTTGGTTTGGGGTGAGCCTCTGAGTAAAACCTTTGGTTTGAGATTAACCATGAAAATCTCTGGTTAGAGGTGAACCAAGAAAACCTTTGTAAGAAGTTGTGGGTGAACTATAAACCCTCACTTAGTGGATGTCGGAGGTTCCTTGGATTAGGTGCTCCGAGAGTGGATGTACCCGTTGAAGCGAGTTGCTTGGCGGCGAACCACTATAAATCTTTGTGTGATTGCTTGTGTTTGGTCATCTTGCATATTGACACACACACACACACATACACATTCCACACCTCTTAAGTCTCTCTCACTCATGCGCTTCCAATTACTTGTTAATAAGATAATGTTACATTGAATGATTATTTAAATTAACATTATCTCTTATTAAAATAGAGTGAGAATTTTTAAGTGGTTGTCCTATTCACCCCCCCTCTAGGACCTAAAGCGCACTTTCAGTTATTGCCCGTAGAAGTCCACTCCACGTACAGGCGGAGTAGTCCATTTGTGCCTTGCTTGCTCTTGTGAAGTATAAATATTGACTCCACGTCTTTATCGTCTTCAAGGAGAAATGTGTATTCAGAGTCAACACGATATGACAAAGTTAATGTACCAGACTTAAGCGGTAATCTTTCTTCCACTTGCTACAACAGTTCCAGGCACTTTACTCGTGTATCTATAGGCAGGAGCTTCCGTTTCCCGCCCACGTACTTATCAGAATTTGCAAAAACTCCATCGTAGTGTAAACAAAGAATTATCTTCTCCATCCGTACCTGCCATTAAAATACCGAAATAAGTTAAAAAACCGTGAGACACGATATATTGAAAACCGTATATGAGTGAAAAGAAACGTCTATGAGTCGTGTTTCATCAAACACGACTCTTGTTACAGTCGTGTTGTCGACGACACGACTGTAACAATAGTTGAAAACTTGCTAAGTTTTTAACTTTCTTCTCTAGAACCAACTTTCATGATAGAAATCGTCATATTTAACCTTCACCTACGAGTTTTTCGATGTACCTTGCCTCCGTTGAAGTTGTTTTCCAATGCCCGATCTTTCCCGCTCGTTTTCCCGCTTTTTGCCACGAAGATGACCTTTCCCGCTCGTTTTCCCGCTTTTTGCCACGAAGATGATATGGGCGGAGAGGCCGGACGGAACGCCTTCTTCTCCGACTAACGGCAGCTTCTCCGGGTAGTCACTCCCATTCCGGGTAATATGGAAAACCAAAGAGTGGGTGGCTTATACCTAAACCTAAGGGCATTTTGGGTACTTTCCGGGTCATATGGAAGAAAGAAAGTGATTCCGGGTAATATGAGAAACCCGTGTTTGGCGCCAGGTCACACATAAAAAGCTCACAAAATTCACAAACTTTAAAAAAGAAAAAGATTGTGACCAATTACTAGACATATTACTTCACTTGCAACCTTATTCAACATGAACAATTATCAAGCTATCAGCATTTCATCATTTTCCCGAATCCTTTTGGACTAAATCAACGTATACCCAGAAGAAAAAGGAGAGAGCACTTCGGTACTCATGCACACTGCAGACCAACTCCTGATTGCAAGTGAATAGATTATTTTTTTAATAAAAAAGCACAAACGGCTATCTGTGATGGCCAAAAAAATAGTTACCAGCTTTCTTTGCAGCACGAATGAGAAGCTCTTCAATTAAGTGTTGTGCAGGGTCCCCATCTGGAAACTTCTCCATGAAGTTTTCACCATAAGATACTGCCTCTGGTTGGTCAAGTATTGATAAAGGCCATCTGACGAGAGAATAAAGAATTGGTCATTTAGACCAAGCTTGTGATGACAGAGAGAAGGTATAGATGATATATATGGTGTCGTTCCGATATAATCATTCCTAAACATTTCAAGGAAGATATTATTCCACTTGGGCTGCAGAAGATGTCCAATAGAAGTTGTGTAAAGAAATTTAGGATATCCTCACAGAGAGAAAGAAGAGGAAAAATAATGAAGAGCATAAACAGAATGAGCAAAAGCGGATAAGAAATAAGGAATATATGACTTATTGAATTTTGCATGACTTCAAGGTAAAATTCGACGAGTCATATCTCCCTCATTTGTTATTTATTTTTCCTATTTTTTGTGTTATTCTTTATTTTTTTTCATCTTTTTTTTTATGAGGAACATATCTTAAATTTTTTTTACACAACTTCTAGTTAGGTTGAAGAATTTGCAAATAGTACATTTCTACCATTAGGGAGTATTTGGTTGCTCTGCTAATTTTTATCCTCTCCTCGGATGGCCACAAGTGGTTCGATCACCAATAGGCGGTCGTTACAAGTGTTTCTTTATTGGTAGGTCTCTATTTTTGTAGTAGGGCCCGTGCCTTAGTGTGTAAAACCGTTAACGATTTTAGGAGGGTATTTTTGGAAGAACACTACCTTTTCTAGGTTAAATGGCATTTTGACAGAAACTCTGAGGTATGGAATTCTTGGCTCATGGCCAGATAATATGGGAAAAAAACTCATAGCTAGCGGTTGCTTATCTATTTATGGCTTTGTTCATTGCCTTATTGAAGACCTGGTCATCCATCCAGTCTTGTCCTAAGTACTATCGAACACCCATCACATGTACCATGAAAATTAATTTATCATCCGGGTTGGGTTTTCCCCATGAAACATTGTCAGTATTCACTCTGTTATCGAGTGAGCCATCCAAAAGAATCCTCCGGTTCGGTGAGCACAGGGATGTTCTATAGGATTTCAGCCTTAGCAAAATCTCCTTTTCTTAAAAGGAGTTGCTCACTGTAGAGGTTACCGGAATTTAGATAGTCAGCAATTGATTCAGTTATATATGGTACCACCCAACTCAAGAACAGTTCTATTGCCAAGTTTTCGAACAAGTGTCAGCGGGCCACTCCAAGGGTCTAACCACATCTGCATTGTGCGACCATTTCCAACACTAAGAACACATCTCCTGCATAAAAGTTTTTAGTTGAAGAATAGATTTCCAGGCATAAGAGCAGTGTTGGGGTCTAGCCATCCAGATGGAGCTATTTTTAAGATAAACACCCTGAATCCATAAGCACCATAGGGATTCTTTGCATGTTGCACATCTCCAGAAGAGCTTAGCAAGGTTTGGATTGTTGATGCGTCTAACCCTAAGACCCTCTTCTTTGAGGGGCTGGCATAGCTTTTGCCAAGATATATTGTGAAAACCATTGGGATGAGTAATATATTTCCATAAAAAAGTGGTCATGATGCCCTCCAACTTTTGATAGACTTTCGTAGGGAGTTTAAAGCAAGATGTCCAGAAGACATTCAGGCCACCAATAACGGATTTAATCAGCTGTAATCTCTCGGCATAGGATAGGAGAGCTGCTTTCCACCTGTTGACCACCGGCCAATGATCATGTCAATAAGAGGATTACAGGCTGAGTAAGAAATACTCTTAGAGGCAGCTATGAGATCCTTGTTATTCGCTATTTGAAAGACTAATTATATGTACTTTGATTACAATTTATGCTATGTCCGAAAATGGATAAGAGTCACACCCCTGCTACATTTTAGTTGTTTTGGACCGTTGGCCTTGTTTTCAATGATGTATTGATTTTGATAAATCAAAATAGTACTTCAGCATCACTATGAATGAAATGGATCTATAAAATTGGGGGCGCCACAGTAAATGTGGAGCATTTTTTTTCCTTCCAAAAGAGGCAATTAATATGGGATTGAGTATCTTCCTATGCTTGATCTCAAAAAAGTGCCCAACACACTCTCAGTGTTGCAGCAAGCAATGTTGTATCGGATATCGGTAAAATATCGATCGAACAAAGAGATAAAATATTGGAGATATTGTGTAAAAAAATATCGGTGGTCAAAAACTAGTTTTTACCATATATTTTAATAATCTAACTTCTAAAATGAGTTATACTAATTTAGACACAACATAGATTTTAAAATATGCATAAAAATGCATATTAGGATGGAAAACAAACGGGAAAGTTGTTTTTTTTACCTTTTTTTTTAAGACCGATATATCGGCAAGCCTGCATTCTAGGGTTGCATGGATCCTAACCATGGGCCATACATTCATGAGGCCAACTTACACATGATGTAGCAGCAGTGCAGCAGAGGTTGCATCGATCTTCTGAGTTTTCTATTTAATGTGGATGATTATAGCTTCAATTTTTTTTTCCAGGAAGATTTCCATTCATATGTTGGTAGGGTTCACCTTCACAAAAAGACACCTATCAAGATAGTCCCCCTCAAAACGCGTATGGCATGTTGGTCTTTTATACAGGTCCCGATGTATGTGAGCATACCCGTGTTTGATTCTCGACCGAGGCACAAGGGGGATCTTAGCACCCTTAAGTGGTGTGTGGGAATTGTCGACATGGGCAGTCGCTGCAAAAAAACAAAACAAAAAATTAAGGCTAGTTAGAAACCTGGGGCATATGTAACCAGCATGTTGTGAACGTCACAGCATTACGTCAGTAGCATCAATCCGATCCCTTATTAGGATATTTGCTTATTAAGTATCATATTGTAATCAGACCCGTTTAGGCTAATTGTTAGATAACGGGCTGATAGAGAATAATCGGGCCAATTAGTGGCCCATCAGTTTGGACAGATAGCGCGCACCCCTAGGGAGACACGCCATCCTCTTCCTTTATATGGAGGTCGTCCTCCTCTTTTGTAGTTATGCAATATTGAAACTCCAAATTCTCTCTCAATTCTTCTTCTTCCTTTCCTCCTCGCGGATTCAAGTTCTTGTGATCCTGCTGGATCACAACATTGGTATCAGAGCATTTGATCCACGGGTACTCATGCCTCCTCGCAAGCAGCCCTTCATGGCCCCCCGAGTTTCACCAGAACCAGAGGCCGCCGAGGAGACTTCTAGCCCTAAGGTTGACGCCAATCCCTCTCAGGCAGCCATTCTGTCCCTCCTGACCTTGATCAAAGAAGTGCTTCAGGAGATGAGGTTCGCGCGAGCTCCACAACAGCCCCTCAAATCTGCCATCCTAACCCCACCGCCATCCGCACGAGAGATGGGAGGCCCTAGCTGACAAGAAGGATCCCAGGCGCTGGGGGGTTCACTGCTTGGCCAGGCAAAAGGTCAGTCCTTGTCTTATGGGATTCAACTGGGATCTGTCAACCTTGATGCGGAAGATGGACGCCATGGCACAGGAATGCGAGGCACACAAGGTGTTCGGGAAAATGCCACAATGACCAACCACGCTCGTCCCTTGTAGGACGAGATGGAGGATGCCTGGGACGAACTCCACGGGCCACGCGGAGGCCATCGGAGCAGCGCGGAGCCCAGACTGGGCCCGCCGGCAATTTCCCCGGTACAACAGAGAAGAAGACCCCGTCGAATGGCTCTACAAGGCTGACACATTCTTCTCATATCAAGGCACCTACTCACATGCTGAGCGCTGCGGGTGGCAGCATTCCACTTGGATGGTGATGCCTCCATTTGGTTCCAGGCATACGAAAAGGAGACCCATTTTCCCACTTGGGTGTCTTTCTCCGATGAGCTGTGCATTCAATTCGGGCCGAACGAGTTTCAGGACTTCAATGAGATGTTGTTCACCTTGAAGCAAACACTACGGTGAGGGCTTATTACTCGGATTTCATGAAAATTGCTAATAGATTGCCCGACTGGCCGGTCGCTGCATGGTCGGCACATTCAAGCGTGGGTTGAAGCCAGAGATAGCGGATGAAATGTGCCACTTTTTGTGCCATACGATGCACGACGTGGTGCGTCATGCACGGATTGAGGAGGAAAAATTGGGCCGCCAGAGATGAGGGAGTCGTGGGGTATGGAGTCCACGGCCGTACAGTAGCCGCACACCTCCAGCGGCTCCTGCACCTGGCTCTAGTTCGCATCGACCAACTTTGCCGGGTTGACCCCTCCTCCTATCCGTCGCCTAACCCAAGCCCAGGTGGCAGAGCGGAGAGCCAAGGGAACTCTGTTTCCACTGTGATGAAAAATTCGTTCAAGGCCATCGTTGCACGATTCGGGGTAGCCTTCTCATTGAGGAGATTGAGGACGAGGAACCTCCTCCGATTGAGGAATTCACCCATGTCTATGACCATGTCCAGCCAGAGATCTCGGTGCACGCCTACTCGGGCACTTTTACCCCACGTACCATGCGAGTTCAAGGCTTGTTGAAGCGGCAGCAGGTGGCAATCCTGATTGACAGTGGGTCGACCCATAATTTCATCAATGACAGGGTGGCTCAGCGGCTAGGTTGCTATGTTTCTGACACTACCCCATTTGATGTTCTCATTGGCGATGGCAAACACTTACGGAGCTCGGGTGTGTGTGCTCAAGCATCCTTGACTATTCAAGGGAATACATTTACCACGGATCTGTTCCTGCTACCAACAAAAGGTGAGGATGTGGTATTGGGCGTCCAATGGCTGCAAGAATTGGGTGATGTATTGTGGAATTTTCGCGACCTGATCATGGACTTTGAAGTCCAAGGGGAGAGAGCCCGCATACAAGGGTCTTAACCAGGCACCCTGCATTCAGCTCAGGCAATCGACTCCTTATCTCGGTTTGCATCTCAAAGGATGTTCCTTCAACAGCGTGCGATTAGGGATGTGGAACAGGGGGAACTTCCCCAGGACATGTGCCTACTTCTAGAGGAACATGCGGATATCTTCTCCGAGCCTACCGAACTCCCCCCCCCCCAGCAGCCCCATGACCATCACATTGCCCCCTCGGGGCTCAATCGACTAATATCCGACCATATCATTACCCCTACATTCAGAAAGCAGAGATCGAGCGGCTGGTGGGCAATATGCTGAGCACAGGTATTATCCAACCAAGTCACAGTTCATTTTCCTCACCCGTGTTGCTTGTGCGCAAGAAGGATGGCACCTGGCACTTTTGTGTGAATTATCGCGCCCTTAATGCCATTACGGTGAAAGACAAATGCCCCATTCCCGTGATTGAAGAGTTGCTCGATGAATTGGCGGGCGCGCAAGTCTTTAGCAAACTTGACTTGCATTCCGGGTATCACCAAATCAGGATGCAGGCTTCAGATGCGCACAAAACGGCATTCCAGAACCACGATGGACACTTTGAATTTCTGGTAATGCCGTTTGGGCTGACCAACGCTCCTGCAACCTTCCATAGCTTGATGAATGACATCTTCTGACCACTTCTCCGTCAGTTTGTATTGGTCTTCTTCGATGACATTCCTATTTACAGCAAATCATGGGAGGAGCACTTAGGGCATCTCAGGTCGGTTTTCTCGATCCTACGTGCCAATTCCTTATTTCTAAAACATTCGAAGTGTTCGTTTGGCAGTTCACAGGTAGAATATCTTCCAAGGTTGCAGCTATGTTATCCTAGCTGACACCCAAGTACGTCAAGGCATTGCGAGGCTTCTTGGGGCTGACAGGCCATTATCGTCATTTTTTCAGTCACTATGGAACCATTGCAGGGCCACTCACAGCATTATTAAAAAAGGGCGCCTTTGACTGGACCAATGATGCACAGATGGCCTTCGACAGACTTAAACAGGCCATGGCTCATGCGCCTGTATTGGGGCTTCCTGACTTTAGTCTTCCGTTCATTGTGGAGACAGATGCTTCTGATACGGGTCTCGGGGCAGTCCTTTTGCAAAAGGATCGTCCAATTGCCTTTCTGAGCAAGTCATTGTCGGGCCGCACCCTATCCTTATCGGCCTATGAATGAGAGATGTTGACCATCATTCATGCGGTGACCAAGTGGCGCCCGTATCTGTTGGGTAGGCGGTTCACCATACGGACCGATCATCAGCCGCTGAAGTACTTTTTGGAGCAAAGGGTGTCGACTCCGGCCCAGCAAAGAGGGTCAGTAAGCTGTTGGGCTATGATTATGAGATTACTTATAAGAAAGGCGTGGAGAACACTGTAGCTGACGCCCTGTCTCGTCGGCCCATGGAGGGGTCTTGTATTGTTCTATCCGGGCCCAATTGCCCCTTCCTTCCGGATCTACAGCGATCGTCTTTGGAGGACCCGTCAACCCAGGAGTTGGTTCGTTGCCTTTAGGCCCAACCCGCATCTGAACCTTTCTATGTGTGGCGGAATGACCTGTTATTTTGGAAGGATCGCTTATGGGTGTCCAATTATGTTGATTTGCGTAGCCGCATTCTTTCTCATTTCCATGACACACCACTTGCAGGCCATGAAGGATCATTTCGTACCTATAAGAGGGTGAGCCAGAGTTTCTTATGGCCGGGTCTCCGACGTGCAGGGCAGGATTATGTTTCCGCTTGTGATATTTGCCAACGGGCCAAATCCATGACCACTTCTCCTGCCGGCCTCCTTCAGCCATTGCCCATTCCGGCTAACATTTGGGAGGATGTTTCAATGGATTTCATCGAAGCCTTGCCTCTCGTCCAAGGGAAATCAGTCATATTGGTGGTCGTTGATAGATTATCTAAATATGCTCATTTCTGCGTGCGAAAGTGTATGTGAGAGAGGTCGCTAAACTCCATGGCATGCCGAAGACTATTGTGTCGGATAGAGACCGCGTCTTTCTGTCCAATTTTTGGCGCGAATTCTTCGCTCTCCAAGGTACGCAATTACATATTAGTACGGCCTATCACCCGCATACAGATGGGCAGACGGAGTTGGTGAATAGGTGTTTGGAACAATATCTGCGATGTTTCGTAGGAGATCAACCACGCCGTTGGCTTCAGCTCTTACCATGGGCTGAATGGTCCAACAGCATAGCCTACCACACTCGCGCGGGTTTTACTCCATTCGAGGTTGTGTATGGTCGTCCCCAAACTATGATACTTTTTTATGTTCCTCACCGATCTGCTATTGCCGAGGTCGACTACATGCTTCAAACTCGCGATGAATGTTGCGGCAACTTAAGATCAACTTACAGTCTGCGCAGAATCGTATAAAACAAGATAATGATCGCAAACATACTGGTGGGCGAACTGGTTTATGTGTCTGTTTTGCCCTTGCGTCAGACTTCCTTAGCTCGTTATCATGGGCCTTATGAGGTTGTTGAGTACATTGGGCCAGTGGCGTATCGTCTAGCTTTACCGCTTGGTTCCTTGGTGCATCTTGTGTTTCATGTCTCACACCTCCGCAAATTTGTGGGTGACTCTTCTGTTGTGGCTAACTATGCACGTCCCCCACTCATTGTGCCAGCGGCTTCTGAGGAGCTCTCCCCTGCTTCTATTATTGACAGACGCCGTGTCCATCGTTTAGGTCGGATTGTGACAAAGGTGCTAGTAGCATGGCGGGGCTAGCTATTAGAGGATGTCACCTGGCTACTCGAGGATGATTTAGTAGTAAGGTTTCCATTCTGGATGCCTTGAGGACAAGGCGGTAACAGAGCATGGTGGAATGTTGTGAACGTCACAGCATTGCATCAACAGCATCAATCCGATCCCTTATTAGGATATTTGCTTATTAAGTATCATATTGTAATGTGACCAGTTTAAGCTAATTGTTAGGTCACGGGCTGATAGAGAATAATTAGGCCAATTAGTGGCCCATCAGTTTGGACAGATGGCGCGCACCCCTAGGGAGACGCGCCATCCTCTTCCTTTATATGGAGGTCGTCCTCATCTTTTGTAGTTATGCAATATTGAAACTCCAAATTCTCTCTCAATTCTTCTTCTTCCTTTCCTCCTCCCGGATTCCAGTTCTTGTGATTCCTCCTCGCGGTTATGTGCTGGATCACAACACAGCACCCTGAAAAGTTTGCTCACAGAAATTGAAGATAATGGGCAATATGTTAGCTATCTAGTCATTCCACCACATAACCGAACAGCAATGATAATATATAGAACAAGAGGTATTCCCACCGTCCAATAAAGAAGCTCGTCTGGATTTGAAAACAGACTTGTCCCCACTACAAGGCTGAGTTTGACCCCTCAATAACAAAACCACGGAAAGAAAAGGGAAACCATGAGCATATGTTATGGGCCATGAAGTCAAAGGATATTTCATCAATTTTGAAGTGAAGACGAGCTTCATTGGATGGAGGGAGTAGGGCTTGACAACCCATAAAAAATAGGCTTTATTCCATAGTGTATTTTAAATTGTTATCGCAATTAACAATATCATTATCCAGTGGAAAGCATTTTTTTTCCCATCCAGTGCAACCGTATATAGCAGCCAACAAAACGATGCTGGAAGAGCAAACATATAATATAAACTAAAGGAGAGATACTCAACGTATCTAATTGATACAAAGGACTTTTGTTGAAGCAATCTACAAGGGCGGCCTTCATCCTTTACTATAAATACCACAACTCATGCACAGCTACCTCCCAACACACCAAGCCAAATTCAGCCTAACCTCCTCTTGAAAAATTGTGAGAAATGGCAATCGAGATTGTGAGCAACACCATCTTGAAACCATTTCCGTCTCCACATTCAAACTCTTGGACAAATGCAAAAATCCCCCTTACCATTTTTGACAAGGCCACATTTGATTGTCACATTGCCATTCTTTACGTGTTCCGGCCACCCATGCCTACCAACGAAACCCTTAAAACCTCCCTGTCCCAGGCCTTGAACTACTTCCCTCACTTCGCCGGCCGTCTCATCCTTGACAAACAATCTCATGAGCCGTGCGTCCACCTTAACAACGCCGGTGTTCGAGTAATTGAAACTCGAGTATCCTCCACCTTGGATGAAATCCTCCCACTTCATCCATCCACTAAGATTAGCTCCTTGCACCCAGCTCAAGAAAATCATGAAGAGCTGCTCCACGTCCAAATTAACCAATTTAATTGTGGAGGTGTAGTCTTGAGCATGTCAGGGCACCACAGAATTGGTGATGGGGAGTCCATGAGTTCCTTCATTGTTGCATGGTCACAACTCGCCCAAGGTGCAACCGTGACACCATTGCCTTACCATGACCGTTCATCTCTTACAAACCCTAGAAATCATCCTACACGTAGATACCTTGACCTTGAATTTTGCAACAATACTAGTGAAATACTCACTCCTCCACCACCAACCATTTCCCGTGATGATGTTGCACCTATTGAGAACTTGGTCGTACATTTCTCTGCTGATTTCATTAAAAGACTTAAAATTGAGAGCTTAGACCAGCAGACCGGCCAATCTTTCAGTACCTTTGAGTGCATCCTTGCACACATGTGGAAGAAGATGACATTAGCCAGAAGGCTCGAAGGGGATGAAGTCACCAATGCAAGGGTGGCTGTGAGTGGCAGATATAGGATCAAACCAGCCATCCCTAGGGAGTACTTTGGCAATTTAGTGCTTTGGGCTCACCCAACACTCAAAGCTCAAGATTTGCTGCTTGGAAGCTACTCGCTCGTAGCAAACATGATTCATGAGGCAGTAGCTGAAATTGATGATGAATATTTCAAGTCCTTTATAGATTTTGGACATTCTTCCAAGGGGAAGAATTTGACGAAGGCAGTAGCGGACATGAATAGTTCGATATATCCCAATGTGGAGGTTGATAGCTGGTTAGGGTTCAAGTTCCATGAGATTGATTTTGGAGGGGGCAGCCCTTGTGCTTTCTTGCCTGCATATGTGGCTATTGAAGGTTTGATGCTTTTTGTTCCTTCTTGCACTGAGAAAGGTGGTGTGGATGTTGTGGTAGCACTTCACCCAGATGATGTTGCTTCCTTCAAAGGGATTGTTTATTCTCTTGGGAGGAAGCCCATGATCATTAGTAAGTTGTAAGTTGATCATCGGATTATTCAATATGGAAAAACATGCAATTATAGAAGATTACGTTGGTAATTATTCCATTTTAATTTGTGACAGTTTTTCTCAAGAAAATTCATTGTAATTGATGTTATACGAGATAATTTTACTCTTTTAAGATGGCCTAGTCCATTTTCCAATTATCTCTTTTAAGACGAGCATAAATGATAACCTCAATAACCATGCACGTCCTGCAAGAAATAGTAACTCGTCAGAAAGTTGTCCATTGAGAAAATCCTGCGCCTAGCGTGGCTTTGCACCCACGAGACCTGGGTCGTTAATCTTCAAATATTGACTTTGAAAAACCTCCCATGTCCTCCACCTGTTAGCCACTAATGGTTGGAGCGCACGTGGTTGGAAGTTTAATCATAAAAATTATGGGTCGCGATTGATAGCCATGACTTTGGGTTTTCCTGATTTTCTTGAGATGTGCTAAATCGATTGCCGCCAGTGCGTTACATGCCCTTTGGACGAGCCCTAGTTTCACTATTTTTAAGCCCAAATCTTCCATGGCTTTAAGAGGAATGTAGTTTCCTCAATTGCCCCAATTCAACTTGTTCCCACCTGTGTAATTTTATTTGTTTTTGTTATTATACAAAGAAAATGAAAGTTAAGTTCTACCAACACCAGTGCCAAAAGCAATAAAAAAAATTGCTTACCGGTGCCCCCTATCTATGGTTTATATATATGGTGAAGTATGAGCACATATTTTTTATACTTCCTCCGGGTAGTAGTAGATGAGACGACTGCAAAAATGCGTGAACTACATTTAGATAAGACCGATTGCAAAAAATTGTTGGACCGACTCATAAAACAAGCGCTTTTTAGTGTGCTAACAAAGAGTACAGAGAAATAACAAATACAGGACTGACTTTTCTCCAAACCCAAGGTAAAACACCTCTACACCAAACACCTGAGGGAGGATTAACTACCTAGAAAAATATTAAAATAAACTAAAATTTAGGTAAAATAAAAGCTCAAAAGAGAATAAGCTATATGTTCTTGTGACGTGTTGCATCTTCTGTGAAGGCAATACTCATAAGGTTTAGCTTTCCAAGCATTACAAGGCTGTGGTTCGGTCTAATTGACTCTTACATCTTCTGTGGGGGGGCCTTCTAAAACTGCTTGATGAATTTCCTTCTCTTAAAGCTTGATGGAAAATGTGATACTTTCTTGTCATAACTTTGATAGTTTCATTTATTGTTTAGTTTATTTTGGAACATCAAATATATCTAATGAAGTCGCATAGAGGAAGTATCTTTTTTTGCACTCTTAGTTGACATTATTATTGCACTGATCATGAAGAAAATGAATGTGAAATGCCACCTAAGCCAGTGCCCAAAAACAGTAAACAAAATGGTTACCTATGCTCACACCCTGTGTATGAGCCGCACACTAGTATGTACGGTAAAGGTACAACCCTGTGTTAAAGTAAATATGTTAGATCTTCCTTAATACATCAAATATGTTTCATTTGGTGGGGCTGAAACCAGAGAAATTTCCCTGAAGGCAATATCCTAACACTCAGCTTTTCAAGCATTGCGAGGCTGTTGCTCACTTTTGCATCTTATATCCTGACGGATCCGTTATAAAACTATTGGATGCTGCTTAGAGCTAGATGGAGAATGTATACTCTCTTCATCCAAATATTAGTCGTCCACATTTGAAAAAAATAGAGGATTGAAGGAAATCAATTTGCATGAATTGTGTATCACCTCTTTTTAGCCACAACCACCTCCCTTAACACAGATAGTGGATATCCACTGTCGTGTATGATGGTGGATATCTACCATCTCCAAATGGCTGGATAGACTGGCTAAAACAAGGGTTGGCAAACTACTCGTTGACCGCATGGTATTTGAATAGAACATCAAGGTTTGAAAGTGTTCCTAGGGTCATACCATCCTAAAGTCTGCCATACTTTTGTTTTTTAATAGGAATTAGCCTGCAAACGATGTTTTTTTTATCATATTATAAGGATCTAGCAGTATTGTTTTTGTTTTTGCTTTGTTTTGGATCGAAAGGTTATCTTTTTCAGAAGCCTGAATAGGCTATGATGATATGATCTATCAACGTTTTCAACGTGTTCACACACAACTATGAATTCGGTAAACCTCATTTAATTGTTTGATCAGTCTCATAAACAATATATGGGCTTTGAAAAAGAAAATGACGTGCATGTTTTAGGGAACTTGCTCAAATCGTGTGCTAATGGCATCCATCTTATTATGCAGGCCCCACTTCATCTGACGGTTGTCACTCTTGCACACGCTCTTGAACATTTTTTCTTTAGGTGTAATGATTTCTTCTTTTTTTTGGAAAATTTAAATATTAACCACAAAGGAGAGGCAGAACAATTATTGCATTGTGTTGTGACATGAATGCTCCCGTTGGCCTTCTTAATGCTAATGTGGTATCAGCAGAAAAGCTTTCACAGTTATGAAAAAATTTGACCGGTGGGAAAATTGACTCAGAACATCAAAACTTTGTTTTTTATATACAAAGAACATAATACTTCTTTCCCCACGTGAGATATGTGCACAATATTAACAAATCAGATGGTATGTTTTCCGAACACTCAATAATATGCCGTCATACACATGAGAACGTTTCAACGATGACAAAGACTTGACTAAGCCTTCCATTTGCAGTCAACGAAAAGAGAGTAAGTTTTTACCAACAACAAGAGTACATACAAGGGAAAATGGAAGGAGAGCAAACATTAAACAGCCGCAAACAAGAATGTAGAACATTGTTAAGTGGATAAGTTTCCTTTTATGGGGACCTGTTGGACCTATATATAAAGCAGATTTTGACGGATTTGGTCGTTACATCATTACTTAAATGTTTATTTTGACTTAGAACATCAAGACTAAACATGTTTTTGGAGTCAATAAGGAGTTCTTAAACTATGCTCTAAAGTCGATCTGATATGTCATGAGAATAAACTAGACCTCACCATTGTTCTTATGCATGGAAATCTATTCTTCAATTGCAAATTTTTATGCATGGGCGATGTGTTTTTAACATTAGAAATGGGTTTACGGATGTGGATGGATTCATGAAGTGATCCGCTTGCACTTGTTCGAAAATTTGGTAATAGAACTGTCAGGCCCCGAAATCCCATACCTCGATCGAAGTGCGGAAGCCAATCAATCATATACATTTGGAGGTAGAGAATCTCGGGCGCGAGACCGAACTGTCGATTTAACCACCAATTACGATCATCTCAAAAGGATGTGTAATCGGTCATGCCCATAATCAGTGCAATACACATACAAACATTAATGAATACTATGGAATGGAAATTTACTTAACAATACTGATAATAATCCATTTAAGAAAGTCAAATCAAATAAACCTATAAATCTATGGCACACAATTGCCATTAAAAGTCATAAGCAAAGCAAATAATATAAACTCTAAGTCTTCACGACTCCTGCAACCGCTTCACTACTGCAACTTCCGGATCTCAAATTCCATTTGCGCCTGCATCAGAGGATGCATGAGTATTTCATAGAAACACTCAGTAGGATGTAAAAACCCACTGAATTAGGACAAACAATATGAATAGGATAAGAATAACAAAGGTTTATGAAGATGCCGCAACATCGGGACTAAACCAAGGATTTATACACCTGAAAGGTTAGTCAATAATAATTCCAACCCGCAAGTAGGGAAAACAACAATAAGGCTCCTACTACACATATGAGTAAGGAGGGAATGATAATCATATTAAAAAGCTCCAGACATTAAAAGTGAAAGGAGTACAATTTCTGCTCGCTGAACCGATCACCCGCAAGTGACTATACCAGAACCACCCTAGGGGTCCTCTTTTTGGAACCCTGCCATGCGTCTAGGATGCTGGCCCCACCAGTGCTTACGGGCACGATGGGCGGAGACTGATGACCTTCCGTAATGTCAACAATCTAACGTACGTATGTTGCCTCTTTTTGGGCAGTGTGGAACCGCAGTACCACGAATATTAGTGACCCCGCAAGATCAAGCAATGGCATAATGTGAGCATACTATGAATCCACTTCCGGAGAAGTCCCGCAAGACCTCTAGTGGAGGAATCAATCAAATAATCATGATGAATAATAATTCAAAGAAATAGAGGCCGCAACACTCTAACCACATATGGTGTCAATCACCGGAACAGACTCACATACAGAGTATAAGTGGGAATGTCACACAAAGAGAATAACACAATCCATACATGCATTCATGCTCAGCCCTAGATGGAAATCTTATAGGTCTTATTGAAATATATAAATCAGAGACAAGGTATTAATGAGTCCTAGATGATTTGGATTCCAAATGGAACCTCAAACCGACACAAACGCTTTATCTTCAAATACACGATTACGGTTTTCTTAACATAGGTATTACCCATCTATCATATTAACCATAACCCAACCTTACTGTAATAATCATAAAGATATAGTCTAGTATTAGTTACTAGCACGTCATATCATCTTCACATCTTATTAAGTGGTTTTACTTAAGTACATAGTATTTTCACTTAGATTCTGCTCACTGTCTTTTGCAAAACAGTCCCCTTCCGGCGGCTCCCAGACACTGTACAGTTAAGGTTATCTTCTGAAATTTTTACTGAGAGTACCCTTGTGGGTCTAGTTTCTAACCCCACCGGTTTTATATTTTTCTGATATCATATGAATTAGTTATGAATTATTTACTGTCGACTGTCCGTGCAGAAACAGTTCTGGCCGAAAGTGAAACACATGATTAAACTTTAATATTCTTATTCCGAACCACTTATAGATGATAATATACTCATGATAGATGATAGTACTCCCCTCCTAGATCAATTACAGATCCTGGAATTAACTAGAATTACCAAAAGATTCCCTTTTTATCATGTTTCTTCACATATAACACAATCTTAGACCAAATATCTTTCAATTAAGTCGATTTAAGCAAATCGATCATTAAGGTATAAGACTCAATCATTAGACATCATAATCAGAACAATATCAGAACTTTTATCTTCTGTAAAATTAATAAAGCATCCATCTTTGATGTAATTTACCATCTAGACATGAAGCATGAAGGCATATATGCATGTATCGCAATACACATGGAAAGACAAGACATAAATCATTGATCCCGCAAGATTCAAAGCAATACTCCAAGGAAATCAGTAAGAACACTTATCATATAGTGTGAGAAAAGAATAAGAAGAGAGGGAAAAACCATCCTACTCTTTATCACCACAAGACGTCGCCTTTCTACGCGATGTTCGTCTCCTCCGCTTCCTTCAAAGCTTCCCGATCCAAGCTCTTGAGCAATTCCCACAAGAAGAGGTCTTCTAAGAGAGGGATGAACGTGGGAAGGAGAGGGGAAAGCCTCTGGACGTTCTAGGGTTTAGTTTTCAAAAGCACAAGCCTAGACTCTATGGGTTTATATAGAGTTTTTAGAAGATCTTTGCCCAATCAATTCTACCATATCTTGGGCACTTTCCACCAATGGGAGAGTCCCTAAATCACTCTAGGAACGTGCAAGATAAGTCTAGTTAGGATATGACATCTTTCCCAAACAAATCCGCCTCAAAATTAGGTTAGGATTCGCCAAACCGCAACTGGCGATCGATCGGGCAATACGGCGATCGATCGTCCTGCCCTGATTACCAATCGCGCGATGGCGCCGATCGTAGCCGATCGAAGCCGATCGATCGTGTTCCGTAAGCCGATCGATCGTTTTTACGCGATCGATCGCTTTTATTCAATTTCCCATAACTTTTTACTCCGAACTCCAAATCACACAAAATTGGTGTCGTTGGAAAGCTCTTCTCACCAACTTTAATTTAAACAAAGCACCACACGGTCAAATCAATCATTATGAGGGTCCAAATTCAGTTTTAAGTTACTTACTAATTTTCCGGATGTTACATCCTCCCCTCCTAAAAAGAACATTTCGTCCTCGAAATGCTGACTCTCAATCTTCAAAAAGGTAAGGGTAGGATTTCCTCATTTCTCTTTCTGTTTCCCAAGTCATTTCCTCAGCCAACTGGTTTTGCCACAAAACTTTCACCAAAGGAATGGTCTTTTTTCTAAGTACTTGATCCTTTCGGTCCAATATCTTCACAGGTTTTACTGGAAATGTCAAATCTGCTTCTAACTCCATCGTTGTGAAATCCAAAACATGTGATGGGTCTGGCACATATTTCCTCAGCATAGAAATATGGAAAGTATTATGTACTTCATCCAACTGCGGCGGTAACGCCAACCGATATGCAACTGGCCCAACTCGTTCCAAAATTTCAAATGGTCCGACAAACCTCGGACTCAACTTTCCTTTCTTACCAAATCTCATAATTCCTTTTGAAGGTGATACTTTCAGAAATACATGGTCTCCTACTTGAAATTCTAACTCTCTTCGCCTGTTGTCAGCGTAATTCTTTTGGCGACTCTGAGCTGTTTGTAATCTCTGTCTGATCTGTCTTACCTTTTCTGCGCAGTATTGCACTAATTCTGATCTCAGCACTTGATTCTCTCCAACGTCTGTCCAACATGTAGGGGATCTACATGGTCTTCCATATAGTGCTTCAAATGGTGCCATTCCGATACTCGAATGATAACTGTTATTATACGCAAATTCTATCAATGGTAAATGATCATCCCAATTACCTTTCCAATCGATTGCACAGGCTCTAAGCATGTCTTCCAAAGTTTGAATCGTACGTTCTGATTGTCCATCACTCTGTGGATGAAATGCTGTACTAAAATTTAACTTGGTTCCCAACGCCTCTTGTATACTCTTCCATGTTCTCGATGTAAAACGAGGGTCTCGGTCAGACACAATAGATAACGGCGTACCGTGTAGTCTAACAATTTCCCTTATGTATAAATCTGCCAAACTTTCCGGGTTTTGTTTCCATCTAATCGGAAGAAAGTGTGCTGACTTTGTGAGTCGATCCACTATAACCCAAATCGCATCTCGCTGTCTTTGAGTCTTTGGCAATGCCACAACAAAATCCATCGTCACATGCTCCCATTTCCACTGTGGAATCTCCAATGGTTGCAACATTCCAGCCGGTCTTTGATGTTCAGCCTTTACTTGTTGACAAGTTAAACATCTCGATACAAACTTGCCAATATCTCTTTTCATCCCATTCCACCAAACTGTCCTCTTTAAATCTTGATACATCTTCGTACCTCCAGGATGAATGTTAAACTGAGAGTGAGGTGCTTCACGCAGAATTTCCTGTCTTAATTCCATGTCTTTAGGTACTACCAATCTTCCTCGGAATCGAATACTTCCGTCTGCTCCTTTTTCAAAATCCGTCCTGTCCAATAATTTCTGTATTTGCGGGTTCTCCTTTTGCGCTTCAAGGATTTTATCAACCACCACTGATCTTATAGTAAGATTCCCAATGAATGATATCCTTCTTGAAGTCGGCCATTCCAAATGACATTCTCCCATTTTCTGCATTAGTTTCCACTCTTGTACTAACAAGTGAGCAACTATCCCAGTCTTTCTGCTTAATGCATCTGCTACCACATTCGCCTTGCCTGGATGGTAATGAATGGAAAAATCATAATCCTTCAAGTACTCTAACCACCTTCTCTGTCTCATATTCAGGTCCTTCTGGGAAAAGATATACTTCAAACTTTTATGATCTGTGTATACTTCAAAAGTTTCTCCATACAAGTAATGTCTCCAAATTTTTAAAGCAAAAACCACTGCTGCTAATTCCAAGTCGTGTGTTGGATAATTCTGCTCATGAATTTTCAGTTGTCTCGATGCATACGCCACAACATGTCCGTGCTGCATTAGTACACACCCGAGTCCACTCTTCGAAGCATCACTGTATATAACGAATCCTCCAGTTCCCGACGGTAAAGTCAAGATCGGTGCCGATGTTAATCTTTTCTTCAATTCCTTAAAACTTTTATCACATTCATCATTCCATATAAACTTCACTCCCTTTCTGGTCAATTTCGTCATTGGCAAAGCTAGACTTGAAAATCCTTCAATGAATCTTCTATAGTAACCTGCCAATCCCAAGAAACTTCGAATCTCCGTCACATTCTTTGGTTGTTCCCATTCTAACACTGCTTCTACCTTCATTGGATCAACTGATACTCCATCTTCTGATATAACATGTCCAAGAAAATTCACCTTGTTCAACCAAAATTCACACTTATTAAGCTTAGCATATAATTGATTATCCTTCAATATCTGTAACACAAGAGTCAAGTGAGTTCTGTGTTCTTCCCAACTTGTTGAATATACCAAAATATCGTCCACGAAGACTATCACAATCCGGTCTAATAAGTCCACAAAAATTCTGTTCATCATGTCCATAAAAGCTGCTGGCGCATTAGTCAAACCAAAAGGCATTACCAGGAATTCATAGTGTCCATACCTGGTCCTGAATGCTGTCTTGGATATATCCTCCTCCTTGATTCTTAACTGATGGTATCCCGATCTTAAATCAATTCTCGAAAATACTTTTGCTGATTGTAACTGATCAAACAAATCATCTATTCTAGGCAAAGGATATTTATTCTTCACCGTGACTTGGTTCAACATACGATAGTCAATACACAATCTCATCGACCCATCTTTCTTCTTTACAAATAACACTGGTGCGCCCCAAGGGGAAACACTAGGCCGAATAAACCTCTTATCTAACAACTCTTGTAACTGCACCTTCAATTCTTTCAACTCAGCCGGCGCCATTCTATATGGTGCTTTGGAAATAGGTGCTGTTCCCGGTATCAATTCAATCGTAAAATCGATCTCTCTCTTTGGTGGCAAACCAGGTAACTCATCAGGAAAGACTTCGGGAAAATCCCTCACTACCTCAATGTCCTCTACTCTCGGGGTAGGCATCTCAACAGGTGTCACATTAGCTAAATAGGCTCTACAACCCTTAGTCAACAATTTCTGAGCTTTAACAGCTGATATCAAACAATCTCCTTTTCTATCCCGGATTCCCTGAAACAATAGTTCTTTCTCTCCAGGAATTTTAAAATAAACTCTCTTTTTAGTACAATCCACTAGTGCATTATATTTTGATAACCAATCCATTCCCAAGATTACATCAAAATCACACATATCAATCAGCACAAGATTAGCAAGCAAAATTCTACCTTCTATCAGCACAGGAGAGTTTTCAATATATTCGGTTGCTATAACCGAATCTCCCATAGGAGTAGAAATCATCAAATCATCACTCAGTCTAGATAATGACTTATCTAGACTTAAAGCGAACACCGAAGAAATAAAAGATCGCGAAGCTCCCGGGTCTATTAACACTCTAGCAAAACGATTGAGGATAAGAAGAGTACCTTCAATAACCTCATCCGACCCACGCGCATCTTCTGATGATAGAGCAAAAATCCTCGCCTGAGTCTTCTTATTCATATCAGCCCCGGTCTTCTTTTCACGATTAGGGCAATTAGGAGAGATATGCCCAACCTCATTGCACACGAAGCATCTTCGAGGATCCGTAGGGCACGGCTTCCCTCTATGCGAATCCTGTCCACAAATCCTGCAACGACCTCCATTCATGTTACCATTGTCATTGCCTCGAAACTGTTGACGTGGTGCACCGTTCATCCGGTTCTGTTGCTGTTGCCTTTGCTGCTTAAATGAAATCATCCTAAACCTTGCAAACCTCTTCCATGATAGAAGCCACTTCCAATCAGCACCCATTTAAGCTATCCACGCTTCCGCCGCGCACTCTGATTCTAGTCGCGCTAAAGATTAGCCACTATTGTCAACGGAAGGAGATGAACTAGAATCTCACTCAAGGTTCAATTTTAATTCATCTCTCATTCCTTTGACTCCTAGCGTAAAACACGGCGATACAAAAATAGAACAAACACAAAGCAAGCAAACAATCAAACACTTCTTTTTATAGGGTAAGGTCTTTTCTTCTAGGTACCCTTTTTCTTTCTATTAGGTTCGACTATTTCATTTCATAATTCAGCAATGTCCATACTGTATTAGACTGAGTTTGAGGGCTCCGATACCACGCTGTCAGGCCCCGAAATCCCATACCTCGATCGAAGTGCGGAAGCCAATCAATCATATACATTTGGAGGTAGAGAATCTCGGGCGCGAGACCGAACTGTCGATTTAACCACCAATTACGATCATCTCAAAAGGATGTGTAATCGGTCATGCCCATAATCAGTGCAATACACATACAAACATTAATGAATACTATGGAATGGAAATTTACTTAACAATACTGATAATAATCCATTTAAGAAAGTCAAATCAAATAAACCTATAAATCTATGGCACACAATTGCCATTAAAAGTCATAAGCAAAGCAAATAATATAAACTCTAAGTCTTCACGACTCCTGCAACCGCTTCACTACTGCAACTTCCGGATCTCAAATTCCATTTGCGCCTGCATCAGAGGATGCATGAGTATTTCATAGAAACACTCAGTAGGATGTAAAAACCCACTGAATTAGGACAAACAATATGAATAGGATAAGAATAACAAAGGTTTATGAAGATGCCGCAACATCGGGACTAAACCAAGGATTTATACACCTGAAAGGTTAGTCAATAATAATTCCAACCCGCAAGTAGGGAAAACAACAATAAGGCTCCTACTACACATATGAGTAAGGAGGGAATGATAATCATATTAAAAAGCTCCAGACATTAAAAGTGAAAGGAGTACAATTTCTGCTCGCTGAACCGATCACCCGCAAGTGACTATACCAGAACCACCCTAGGGGTCCTCTTTTTGGAACCCTGCCATGCGTCTAGGATGCTGGCCCCACCAGTGCTTACGGGCACGATGGGCGGAGACTGATGACCTTCCGTAATGTCAACAATCTAACGTACGTATGTTGCCTCTTTTTGGGCAGTGTGGAACCGCAGTACCACGAATATTAGTGACCCCGCAAGATCAAGCAATGGCATAATGTGAGCATACTATGAATCCACTTCCGGAGAAGTCCCGCAAGACCTCTAGTGGAGGAATCAATCAAATAATCATGATGAATAATAATTCAAAGAAATAGAGGCCGCAACACTCTAACCACATATGGTGTCAATCACCGGAACAGACTCACATACAGAGTATAAGTGGGAATGTCACACAAAGAGAATAACACAATCCATACATGCATTCATGCTCAGCCCTAGATGGAAATCTTATAGGTCTTATTGAAATATATAAATCAGAGACAAGGTATTAATGAGTCCTAGATGATTTGGATTCCAAATGGAACCTCAAACCGACACAAACGCTTTATCTTCAAATACACGATTACGGTTTTCTTAACATAGGTATTACCCATCTATCATATTAACCATAACCCAACCTTACTGTAATAATCATAAAGATATAGTCTAGTATTAGTTACTAGCACGTCATATCATCTTCACATCTTATTAAGTGGTTTTACTTAAGTACATAGTATTTTCACTTAGATTCTGCTCACTGTCTTTTGCAAAACAGTCCCCTTCCGGCGGCTCCCAGACACTGTACAGTTAAGGTTGTCTTCTGAAATTTTTACTGAGAGTACCCTTGTGGGTCTAGTTTCTAACCCCACCGGTTTTATATTTTTATGATATCATATGAATTAGTTATGAATTATTTACTGTCGACTGTCCGTGCAGAAACAGTTCTGGCCGAAAGTGAAACACATGATTAAACTTTAATATTCTTATTCCGAACCACTTATAGATGATAATATACTCATGATAGATGATAGTACTCCCCTCCTAGATCAATTACAGATCCTGGAATTAACTAGAATTACCAAAAGATTCCCTTTTTATCATGTTTCTTCACATATAACACAATCTTAGACCAAATATCTTTCAATTAAGTCGATTTAAGCAAATCGATCATTAAGGTATAAGACTCAATCATTAGACATCATAATCAGAACAATATCAGAACTTTTATCTTCTGTAAAATTAATAAAGCATCCATCTTTGATGTAATTTACCATCTAGACATGAAGCATGAAGGCATATATGCATGTATCGCAATACACATGGAAAGACAAGACATAAATCATTGATCCCGCAAGATTCAAAGCAATACTCCAAGGAAATCAGTAAGAACACTTATCATATAGTGTGAGAAAAGAATAAGAAGAGAGGGAAAAACCATCCTACTCTTTATCACCACAAGACGTCGCCTTTCTACGCGATGTTCGTCTCCTCCGCTTCCTTCAAAGCTTCCCGATCCAAGCTCTTGAGCAATTCCCACAAGAAGAGGTCTTCTAAGAGAGGGATGAACGTGGGAAGGAGAGGGGAAAGCCTCTGGACGTTCTAGGGTTTAGTTTTCAAAAGCACAAGCCTAGACTCTATGGGTTTATATAGAGTTTTTAGAAGATCTTTGCCCAATCAATTCTACCATATCTTGGGCACTTTCCACCAATGGGAGAGTCCCTAAATCACTCTAGGAACGTGCAAGATAAGTCTAGTTAGGATATGACATCTTTCCCAAACAAATCCGCCTCAAAATTAGGTTAGGATTCGCCAAACCGCAACTGGCGATCGATCGGGCAATACGGCGATCGATCGTCCTGCCCTGATTACCAATCGCGCGATGGCGCCGATCGTAGCCGATCGAAGCCGATCGATCGTGTTCCGTAAGCCGATCGATCGTTTTTACGCGATCGATCGCTTTTATTCAATTTCCCATAACTTTTTACTCCGAACTCCAAATCACACAAAATTGGTGTCGTTGGAAAGCTCTTCTCACCAACTTTAATTTAAACAAAGCACCACACGGTCAAATCAATCATTATGAGGGTCCAAATTCAGTTTTAAGTTACTTACTAATTTTCCGGATGTTACAAGAACTATTCTTGAATTGGTCGGCATCACTAATGAATCAATTGCTGACTATTTAAATTCTGAAAAACTCCAAAGTGAGCAACTGCTCTCAAGAAGAGAAGACCTTGCTAAGGCGGAAATCTTAGAGAATATACCCGTGATTATTGAATCGGAAGATTCTTATGGGTGGCTCAATTAATCCAGAAAGTTTACTTTTAAGAGTGCCTGAGATGTAAGTAGAATGAATTTTGGTAATGTTCAATGGCATGACCTCATATGATTGAAGCATCAGGTGAACCGTTACTCCTTCTGTGCTTGGATGATATTCAATGATGTGCTACTCACATTAGATAATGTGAAAAGAAGGGGGATATCTTTAGTAAATCGGTGTGTTTTATGCAAGAAAAGTGAAGAATAAGTCAAGCACCTACTGTTTGAATGCATATATGCTAAGGTGATATGGCACATATTCTTGCACAAGTGTAACATTTACCATATAATTGGGTGTTGTCCTATGGAATTAGATTAGCTAATTCAATTCATCAAAAACAACAAACATGCAGGCTATATAATCCAAGCTAGTTTCACTAGCTTTATTACAATGATATGGAAGGAGACGAACATAAGAATATTTGATGATAAAAAGCTTGAGACCTATGTTTTGGGCCAAAACCTCATCCACAAAATTAAGGAGATCCTTAGCGCCTTTCAGTTTAAGGACATTTGTCTCACTCATTGCCTCTTCTTGCATACTATATGGGATGAGTGGAATCTCTGAGCTGAGAGAGTGACTGGGCCCAACCGTGATAGTGCAGACTTGATTTGATTGGTCTCCTTTGCCTGGTTTTAGATATGGCAAAGAAGTCGCAATTCGTTGGTATCACCTGATCTATCAACCTCCCTGGTATTTGATCGATCGGCATCCCTCATCCGGCCGGTGTTTATCCAATGGATTTGGTCTGACCTTCACAGACTGGGAGGGGTATTATTCTTGTAGTGCCGCCCGACTGGCATTCTTATGGTTGTCTGGGATCAACTTAGGGATCCTTTGGCTGGCTTTTTTCAAAGGGGGTTTCCTTTCTTGCTATTCTTGAGTTGAAGAGTTGATTGCAATGCTTTATCCTTTGTATCCTCCTTTTTTTTGCTTTAATATAAAATTTTAATTATAAAAAAAATGGCTTAATTTTTTAAGGAAGTTTACAGCTTTCAAACTAGCCTTAAGGCATAACTAAGTCTAGAAAAAGTGCCGATTGAAGGGATCAATGAAAAGAAAAGGTGTATAAACCAGTTGCCCAGGCTTTAGGTGGGGCCCATGAATCTGATTGGTACTGATATGTGGGCCCTACCACTAAAGCTTGGGCAGCCGCTGCCCAGGCTACTAGTGTATATAACATGACACCCAAATTATTCTCTCCCCCTTTGCTTTGCACAATAATTTTTTTTAGCAAAAAAGGTGTAGATAACAGAAGACCAAACTCCAAAGAAGGGATTGGTTTCAAATTGGTTCAATGCGTAATAGTAGTACTTTTTTGTATATTAATGGAGATGTTAAGAGTAATTGCACAGTATTATTCGAGATAACACATGTTTTTCTGCAATTAGGAAACCACGAAAGATCAGGATATGGTTTTTTTTTGCAACATGGATCATGTCATTGTTAATTTTTATTTTCATTTGTCTGAGAATGCATCCATCAGTTGTTTATGGAGATTTGCCTACAATTGACACCTTCAACTCATAAAAAAAAAACAATTACAAAATGTTTCAACCGTGTGAAGTTGATCAAAAACATGGGAACTTGTGGTCATCTGTTGTCATAATTCTAGTGAGTTTTTTTCATATTACTTGGCCAATGAATCAAGAATTCCATATTACTTGGAGTTTCTACCAGAATGACATTTAACTTAAACAAGGCACTTATTCTTCTAAAAATACCCTCCTAACACTGTTCGGTTTTACACACCCGACACACGCCCTGATGTGGAATAAATCACTAAAAAATACCTAGATAAATTGGATGTAATAAAGTCATCAAAAGTTCAGCCTAATGCATCTCAACCTATAAAAAGCTCAATTATCTAAGAAAAATCTAAGACTAAAGAAGTTTAAAGCAAGTCGAAAACATAAAGCCCATGAAGATAGGAGTAAGTGATCAAACCCCAAAATAGGTTGACAAATTATAATATATTCTTGGTAAGTCCATGGTCGAATCACAGGGAGTGGATGTAAGATTAATCTACTTCAAACTCATCTAAAAGCACTTATCGTAGAATTATAACATTTATATTAACTACTGAATTAAATGATGATTAAAAATTCAGATAAAACTAACTAAAGACTGGCAAAGATAATCAATGAGAAGTGTCAAAGCTTCAAGGATTAATTATTTAATCAATACTCTATGTCTAATTAATTTCTCAATTAGTTTCAAATGATGCTTTGACCTAATCGGAAAATATGGCATTCAAATTCATGAAAATAATTCTCATAAATATTTGACCGAACATTCATCATTAACGAGCAGTCTACTAATCATAGGGAATTATAAGCATTCGTCGTACCTTGCGTTCACAAAAAATCAAACAATTATATAGATTATGACTTTATCTTTAATACCCGAAAAATTTTAAAAGATTAGGTGGGAAGTTTTGCTCAAGGTAAGTGTTTAATTCCCTTAAATTGTTGAACTTTAAAATTGTTGAAATTTTGTTGGCCGCGATCGATCGCCAGTTTGGTGCCGATCGATCGGGTCTGTTTGTAATCCGAGTGTTTGTTCCGTCCAATCGATCGGAAGATAGACAATCGATCATATCTAATGGAACTTTCGGGTTTGGTCTTGCGATCGGTCGCTTCACAGCCGGTCGATCGTTCCCTTGTTATAATGCGATTTTAGTGTGCTAGCCGATTGATCGCTTATATGGTGCCGATCGATCGCGGCGTTTTGGGTGAATTCATATTCGATTCTTTTTGTAATCTTTCTTATCGGATTTATTGGACCCATGGGTGATGTGACCTACCAATTTGGCCCATGAATTAAGGGATCAAATCATGGAGCAATTGGAATTGTTAACCCTAATTCAAAAGTGATTTGAATTCGAATTGAAATAAGTTGTTACAATTATGGAATTTGGAGTAATTTAAAAGATTGCATTTAGATGTGTATGGAAGGTTGATCATGGCATTTACAAGGCTGGTTAATGGCGCCATGTGTTAATGGAGGAGATCGTGGCAATGGTTTTCAAATTGGGAAGTTACTAATCTTGTTTTGGTAACTAACTTAATTGGTTTAAATTCCTACCATATGGGATTTGTAACTGATTTTGGATAGTGGGATGACCACATCCTTGACTGATGGCTATCCTCTTTGGTGACAAGTCGTGGCCCGTAGATGAAGTAAGATCGATGGTGGTGAGTCAATGATTGGGATTAAGAAGACCTCACCTATTTAAACTCAAACATAGAAGAGCCGGCATTCTTTTGGATCTTGGAAGTTGTGCCAAGGAATTAGTGACTTCTACTCTCCTTCTCCTTTCAGTCAGAGATATCTCCTTGTGGGTGAACCTTGGTTCGTGGGAAGTCGCGAGCAAAGGAGGTGGTGCGAGGAAGAACCGAAGCGCATAGAGAATTGTCGGTTTCGTCATAAAGGTAGGATGTTTCTTTTCCTACAATTCACATTCTCTGATTTTTCTTATGAGATCGATAATAAGATACGATTGAAGTATGAATGATTCAAGAGTCAATGCCATAATATTATTGTTATTGTTTTATGTCGTGTATTATTGTGATATACAAGGTATGCGTGAATGATCGAGGTCCTTTGAGTATTATCTATTTACTTCTTCATGTACTAGTACCTAGACGACATTCCCCAACTTGTTATCCCTTAAACTCATGCCTTTTCCTACTGATGAACAACTTGTAATGATATGTTCAATCCGTTAAATTGATATCATGGCCAATTAATATTGATTCTATGGTATAAAAGGTCGATACTAAATCATTAACCCTAATCTAGTAGATTGCATGAGATATTCATTCAAAAGTGATGATCTTTCTTTATACTTGTACTTCTGATACTGCAAAGAAGATTCTTGGAGTCACGACAGTGCATGGTTCTGTGTTTCAGTGTCCGTCATTGGGTGTCCTTTTTTATTAAAGTGATCCTAATGGAGTTATGCTTTGTGTTAACTAATTGGGTTGTAAAAATACACTCAAAGATAAAAGAAATCATAAAATTTCAAAACCAAATAGGTTGTGTGAATTACTTAATGGGTGAGTAGATAATGTCAGTAAGAGTAATTAATTAGTTAATTATGTTTAAATCATCAATTAATCGAAATATACAAAGTGGTTCGCTCACGGCCAAAACTGTCATGTGCTGATGAGCTGTAATCAGAAAAAGATAATTAATTGTACAAAAATCAAAAAATTATTCCATTTGTTGGGTTAAAAACTAGACATCGAGGACTATGTGTGATAAAAATTTTAGATGGAGATTTGTACTGTGTAGATGGTGATGAGTGTTGAAAGTGGTCTGTTGCGTATAAGTCAGAACACTGTGTTAAGTACTAAAACCCTAATTTGTATTAACACTATAAGTTATGGGTAAATATGATATTATTGACTTTAAATTATACTGAAAGACTATGTGGGGTACTAAGTACAGTAATATAAAATCATGAGTACGGGTTGTGGAGTTGAGTCCTCCTGTCCAAAATTAAATGTCTCGAATTCAAGAGTCATGAACAAGGAGTTTTCTTTTGGAAATCCTTCTTCATTAATCTACATTCTTGGAAAACAGACTTTTTATGTTAAACATTGTCCCATTACCACTTCTACATTTTCCCCCATGAGCAGCCAACTTGTCACCTGATTTACCAATAACTGAGCCATCATCCTCAAAGCTTGCGCAGCTCCCATAGCCCATGCACATGTGCAAATTAAAGTTCAATACCCTAACACTAGTACTACCATTGCAATATCGACCGTCCTTCCTGTCACCTCCGGCACGGCGCCGGGCCGCAGAAAAGTGTCTTCCTGAGCCAGAGTTGCTCCTGGAACACGGCGCGCTGCTCGCATTCCGGAGTGGCTGGAAGACCTTCTTCTGCCGCCGCAGCGTGCCATTACCCGTCGCCGACGACCGACTTCTCAAGAAGGACCAAATCTTGAGGCCACCCTCCTCTCCCTGATCCTTCTCCCCTGCGATCTTAAAAATGGCCGTCCAACGCTTCCGCATCAACGCACTAGGCGCCGCAGCCGCTTCTTCCGGTAGAAAGTATGAATCTGCTTCTTGCACCCGTAGCTGGGAACCTTGCTCTCTTTCAAGTGTTCTTCCGGAGATCAGCTGTAGTGGCAAGAGGATGCCATTGATAAACAGCTGATCGGCCGGAGACAAATGGGTCTCGGAGAAGGAAAAGTTTCTCAACTTCCAAAATTCAAACTCGGGGGAGGAAGAGGTGGTATGGCAGCTTCTTCCTTGCTCAGCCATATAGATGTAATGCTTATCACTTGGAAGAAGAAAAGGCTAGCTAGCTCCAATGCAGAAAATGGTGTAGGACAAGGAGAAGATGAAGTGCTAAGGACCAAGGTTGCACATCTAAAGTACACACATAAGTGTATATATGTATGTACTGAGTATTGTGTCATGTAAGTTTTCTTTGCATGAAACGAAAGATGGAGTGTTGCCACAAGACGTCAGGTGTGACCTCATTCAGTGATTAATTTGGGCAATTTTCGTGGGACTTAGCGCTTTTACAATTGTATGTGCTGTCGTGCATGGAGCGGTCACATTTGCATCCAATAGCATGCGTCAAATCAGGGGGAGGCAGGTGGGTTTAAGGGGCTGTTTGGGGCGTGATTAAAAACAAAACATCTACAGTGGATGTTTTGCTACACTGTAGCATTTATATTTTTTCCTATCCAGCTGATCGTGTTTCAGCTTAAAAAGAAAAAAACATAGATCCTACAGTAGATCTGGAAAATTTACTATGGATATTTGCTTATAATCATCCCCAAATGGCCCCTAAATCACCCACCCGCTTCTCGCGCTCAAAATCTGATGTCTTCCAGTGACTCAGCTCATGAGCGTGTCTCTGCCTCATCTTCTCTCCGTCTGTAATTATTATTACCTTATGGATTTCTTAGAATGAGAATTATTATTGCCATAAGGATCTTTTAGAATTAGTTCATTCTGGTAATCCTTGTGGCAATAATAATTCCAGAGGGTGTACGGAGTTTTTCACTGAAGTTTTATCACATCAATTTATTATTCTTTTTTCGGAGTTCCTACAAAACTAACTAATGAGGGTTCTATAGTCCTCTAGAATGAAAAACTACCACATCATGGTAGAAAGTACGATTGTATTGTTTTGTTTCTCACACTACAAACCAAAAAAATGAGAAGACCAAATCACCATACAAGTAAGGATCTTCGAGATAAGGAGGGTTTGAACCCAATGAAACACCCCCATCTAGCCCGGCCGATCAAAGTTTGCATCCCTTGAACATCCAATGTGGAGAAAAGTCTCCAATACCTTTAGATGTCCTAAGTCGTAACCTCATGTAGACCGGAGTGCAATGTGGGTGTCACTACAGCGAAGAAGCAAGAAGTGTCACCTACTGTGACTAACTAAAGTATGTATATCTTGGATACCTGACTCATCAAAACAATTAAATTCCCTCATGGAATAAAAAAATCTACAATTCGTGTTACCTCTACTGATACGTGGGTCCTATACACCAGGCTTGCCAAGGCATTTGCTATCCATAGAAACATAAGGAGATCGAAGGTTGCAAGCAAGGGGACGACATAGCTTTTGCCAACATATAATATGAAAAAAGTAGCCATGATGCCCTCCAATTTTCGACAGACTTTTTTAGGGAGTTTAAAACAAGATATCCAAAAAACATTCAGACCGCCGATAACCAATTTAATCGGTTGTAATCTCCTAGCTATGATAGGAGAGTTGGTTTCCATCCATTGACACGGTTAGTAATCCTGTAAGAGAGGCATACCTAGATATTTAATCAGAAAATACCCTTCCTGGAATCCAAACATTCGTAGAATGGTTGGCTTAAACTGGCACCCTTCAAAGAAGAAGATAGAACTCTTGCTAATATTCGCATGAGGACCAGACATGTCTGCAAAACCTAAGATGATTCCGCTAATACACTCAGCCGACTGCACATACTCATTAGAGAACAAAAGAACATCATCAACAAAAAGTAGATGTGAGATAGGAAAACCTCCCTCAATGTTAGGTGCCTTGAGGTTGTCGTGCATTTCAGCCTGGTTCAACATAGCTGACAGACCTTCCATGCAGAGTAAAAATAGGAAGGGGTAATGGACAGCCCTGCCGAAAGCCACTAGCACTGGGGAAGTGCCCATAATTTTAACCATTAATCAAGACACTAAATGTAGAGGTGCATAAACACTGTCTGGTCTAGTGGAGCCATTTATTATCAAAACCAAGGGACTTAAGAACATGGAAAATATAGTCCCACCTCACCTTATCGTATGCTTTCCTCAAGTCCACTTTAATTCAAAATCGGTTTTGACCCCCATGCAGATGCATATTACGAACTAACTCATGAGCAAGCAAAATGTTATCACCACAAAAGCCGACTGATTGAGGCTAATCAAATTAGGAAGCACAAGAGCCAACTTGTTTGCCAAAATTTTTGTGATGGTTTTGTAGATGAAGTTAAATAGGGTGATTGGCCTAAACTCCTCAAAGCTCTTAGAGTCTGTCTTTTTTAGGGATGAGAGTTAGAAACGTGTAGTTTATAGCCTTAAGCATATAGCCTATATTAAAAATGTCTCGCACTGCCAGTAGGAAGCCTGGGTAAATAATATCCCAAAAATGAGTAAAGAATTCTTTTTGAAACCCATCCGGACCTGGAGCTTTTCCATTAGGAGCCTGGAATACAGTCTCTTTAATTTCATCATCACCCACATCACTTGATAAGAAAGCAGACTAATCCTAGGTTAGAGTATGGGAAAAAGGGAGTGTTACCTGAGGGGTTGATGTGGTAGGAGTAAATAATTGCTTGTAAAAAATCTCTTATTTGGCTCCAATTTCCTAAAAGTTTTCCAGACGAGTGCCTGAGTCATCTATGATCTCATGAATGGTATTCCAAACACGGTGAGAAGCAACGAAAGCATGAAAAATCTTAGAGCACCTGTCTCCCTCTTTAAGCCACTTTACTTTTGATTTTTTACGGTAAAATTTTTCTCTTATACCATCCTCTTCACACACTTTTCGTCTAGTCAGATTTACACGCATCTGTAACTCATCATTAAGGGGTTGGTTTTGCAGGGCAGATTGCAAGTCATGGAGATCCAGGACAGTTGTTCTATATCTTTCATTAACATCCCCAAAATGATCTTTGTTCCAGCTTTTGAGGGCCTCTTTGCACGCCTGTATCTTTTTAAACAATATAAACAGTGGTTGACCATCAATCGGCGTCTCCCAAGCTTTGGAAATGACCTCTCTCACACTTTGATCTTGCAACCACATATCAAAAAACTTAAACGGTTTCAGGCCTTCTGGAAGTGAGGGGCAGATTCTGAAAACAATGGGATTGTGATCTAATATACCTGGAGGCGGGCAATGGAGTTTTGCAGCGGGAAAGCTAATGAACCAATTAAGATTAGTAAATCCTCTATCAATTCGACAAAGAGTAAGATGATTACCAAATTGGTTGTTGCTCCATGTGAAGGACAGCGAACAAGGGATCTCCTGTAACCCAGCATGTGAAATACGATCGTTGAAAGCCCTAAGATTAGCCTAGGGCGTGAAGCCCCTTCCCATTCTTTCTGATTGTATCGTATTGCATTGAAGTCACCCATCACAACCCAATGACCATTGATTGTGTTATAGGAATTACAGAGATTAATCCACAAGTTTTTCCGCTCCTGAGCATCATTAGAACCATAAACGGCTGTGAAATAGAAAGAATCACCTGAGGCACATGTGACAAAACAATGATGCGCCTGAGAGATCTCCTGCAACTTTCAACACTAGCAACATTGGGGTTCCAGAGGACCATGATTCTGCTCGAATAGTCTGAACTCAGATTATTCAAAGACTGCCATCCCACAATAATTTTCTTACTAACTCTTTCAACATGTCTTCTCTTGATTTTTGTTTCACATAGCGTCAGAAGGAACACATTTTCATCTCTAACAAGGTCTCGCACCTTCGACCTTTTGCTCCCGTGGCCCAAACCATGGATATTCCAACTACAAATAGATATTAAAGAGGCTTTGGGGCTGCCGCCCCTGTTTTATTCGTCACCTTTTTGTGTTTGTGGCTTTTGTTTTGGGACACAGCACGAACTGCTTGATTTCTCCTTGCTGCGGTAGGCAAAGTAGATGAAGCTTCTGAAGTCGAGTCATCGCTATCTTGAATCGGATGGAAGGAATTTATAGTATGCATAGCCTATTCTGGTGCCAGCTTAGACAGGGGTTTTACGCCGCACTTCCCAGGAGAACTCCAGTCGTGTGAGCGTTGGGCCTGAGTCAAATTCAAAGTGCCCCCATTGGCTTCCAAATCTATTGGTCAGGTGGGTGTAGGTGGCAGATGGGGTTGGTCCTATTGGTTTCGCCCAAGTTGGGGATCCACAAACACATCCAATGTATCTGTTGAGGTTGCAGAAAGGTATAGTGGTGATCCGTCATGTGCACATACGTGCTTCCCCAAGACCATGTATGGCACCTGTCCAACCATAGTTGACGAGTTCTGTAGTACTGACCCCCTATCTCCGAGTCTATTGGAAAGGGATTTGGCATCTGAAATAAGCTGGCTTGTATCTATCCTTTGGGTATTCCTAGGAGAGGTCTCCGGTAACTCTATTCTTTGATTATGTTGCACCATAAGCTCATCCAAGACTGGCATCCACAGATGAATGGTTGATCGACTAGGATCTGAGGGGTGGTTCGGGGTCATCCCCTGTTTTTTAGTGACTGGAATCCCAGATTTGGTAACTAGAGGAGTAGTATGACCCACACCCGTGGCAGACTCATGGTTGGCTACATGTGCCATATCATCACTTGCTGCGATCAAGCCCTTAGTACTCCCAACGGCCGAGACTTCCAGCGTAGAATGTTGCGGAGCCTCAATCCAAACCTCCTTCGACCGACATGCATATAGTGTGATTAAAACAGTTACATTTAGAACATATTTGCGGCTTACATTCATATTCCACAGGTTGTTGGAAGAATGACCCATCTCCAGTAGCTACTTGAATAGTGGATGAAAATCAGAATCAATTTCAATGGGTGCACGAGCATACTCTAACCGAGAACAATTAGTTGTTGCTCTGTCGGAGAACAATGGATACCCCACAAGGCTGGTCACCATACTCAAACTTTCTTTTGCAAAATACTGTGGCAGAAGATCTAGGAAGCGCACCCAGATTGGGACTCATATCAATAGTTCTCGAACAGGGCGTATACCCGGATGCCATTTATGAAGAATTAAAGGTCTTCCACCCACACTCCATATAGAATGGAGAATTCACTCACAATCCTTAGATGATGTGAATTTGAACATGAAAAATCTGCCCGCCAGAGACTGCATGTCAAAGGAACCAGCCGGCTTCTTCCAGATCCTGGATACGTAGTCCTTAAACCAAACAAAAGATGAACGCTTACCCATAGCATACCCAACAAGGGTGTTAATCCACCGCAGTGCCTCCCTGTCAAAAAATTGTTTTGGTATTCTGACGGAGGTCATGCCCTTCAGTTCTGGATGGAAGGTGAGCGTATTTGTAGACATTGAGGTACCCGTGATGAGATTTGCCCATGAGAAAGACCAACGCTTACCCCGAGAGGAGGAGGCACCTAAGGCACGGCCAAGAGGAGGGGGGTTAGGATGGGAAAGAGGGGAAGATGATGGAGGTTGTGAAGGTTTCATGGGAGGGGGAGGGCCAGGGGAGCGATGTGGGCAGGCCATGGTCCCAGTAGCCGGATCCAGAGGGGGAGAAAAAAAAATTATGCTTTCCTCAGGCAGTCCCTCTTTAGCATTTTGTCAAATAGGTGGCGGAAATAGGGGGAATGCGAGGGGGCGGCAAGGGCGAGGGAGCGGAGGCAGAGGAAAGGATGCGGTTAGGGCAAGGGGGCAGAGGGAGAGGCGGCGGAGGCGGGGTTGGTTAGGGCGAGGAGACGGCGGAGGCGGGCTAGGGATAGGAGGAGGCCAAAAAAAGTTGACTTCTTTTCCAGACACAGTTAGTCCCTCTCCCCAATCAGGTGGCGGGAGCGTGGGTGGAGACGAGGGGGTGGAGGTGAGGTGGCGGAGGAGGAGAGGTTGGCCGGTCATAACATAGTTATTTTGACTTGCCTCAAATTTGACGTCGGCCATTAGAATTCATCTTGTCCCACCTGTGTCTATTTGTTTTTGTGATTATACAAAGAAAATGAAAGTGAAATGCTACCAACACCAGTGCCAAAAGCAATAAAAAAAAATTGCTTACCGATGCCCCCTATCTGTGGTTTATATCTCTGGTAAGGTATGAGCACATATTTTTTTATACTTCCTCCGAGTAGTAGTAAATGAGACGACTGCAAAAATGCTTGAACCACATTTAGATAAGACCGATTGCAAAAAATGGTTGGACCGACTCTTAAACCAAGCCCTTTTTGGTGTGGGCCCCGCATTTCAATAAAAATGCTTTTTTTAGCGGTCTCATCTGATACTTCCAAGAGGGAGTAATTGGAAAAAAATTATTAATCCCAACGAAGATGTTGTGTCCCGGATGGGACACGAACGGGGCCAGGTATCATGGCCGGAGAAAGGGAAGAAGACAAGGAATATATAGTAAAAGAAGTCATATTGCATACCCTAAACTGAGGAGGATGACCTCCTTATAAAGGGAGAGAGGTGGCACGGTGCCCTAGAGGGACGCGCCACTAATTGGGCCTCTAACGGGCCTGGAATACATCCATTATTCAATTAAATAAATACTCAAAATAAATCTAATATCCTAACGAAGCCCAATCAATTATCTAGCGTGATGTCTGTGCATGTGACATATACGTGCTAACGTACTGGGCCTGACATTCACAACATTCCACCACGCTTCTGCTACCGCCTTGTCCTCAAGGCGGCCAAGTAGTAAACGCTTCATAAACGGTACGAAAATGGTACTGAGCTTTAGTAGTCACTATAGCTACCGAGTCGACATTGGCACCCGAATCCCACAAAGCAACATGAGTATAAGCCTTTAGAAGCTCGACGAAGGTGACATCATTAGGCTGGGATGTAGTTCTTCTCATGTACTCAAAAATACCAAAGGCCTCCACAGCGTCAGTTGTTGCAACAACGCCATGAGCATTCTTTTGAAGCCTTTCTTTCAAAATCACGTCCAAGACAGCTAGCACTCCAACAGTCAAACCAATAATAGTACCAATACAAGACAAATAGGCATAAGTGTACTTCTCCGAATCAGCTCCCTTTTGGACATCTTTTTCTCCCAGCAGGGGACAAGAAACAATATTCATGTTGGTACTGTTTGTATCTCCGCCAATTGTTTTCTGGAAAAAGACATCACCAACAACGATTGAATAACCAATTCATAAGCACTCAGAATCTCTTCCTCAGAATGATCTTTGGAATCCAATGCTTCTATCCATTTAACTCGCACAGTTTGTCCCTTTGCATCTGCACTTTTCACAAACCCCACATGCTGGGACATTAACTCAATCGTATTATTAGATGTTCCTGTCTCCATTACAAACTTTGAGACTACATATATCCTATCACTGATAGAATTCTGCTCATGTAGCACAGCAGTCGGTCCTGAGGAAAGGTAGTTTCTGACAGATTATCGTCAACAAGCACCTGAGCATGTCGTTTCATTTCAAGGATATCATTCAAGCGTCTTGGCGTCGCAGCCACAACATCCGTTCCTTGGTATAAGTCACGTAACCGAGGGCCTATTGGGGCTCCATCATACAAGCAAGTGCAGGAAAGACTGCCAGCAGATCCAAACTTTACAGCCTCATCCTGGATTTGGGTTGCTAGCTCCCTCGTAGGGGATAAAACCAACATCATTGGACCCATTTGGTTATTCTTCTGAAGGCACTGGAGATGAATGAACCTAGGAAAAAGATATCCCAATGTTTTCCCTGAACCAGTCTTCGCCATGGCAACTATGTCTCAATTTAGTAAAGCAATAGGCCATGTCTTAGCCTGAATAGGGGTGTGTGCAGAAAATCCAGCACGTTGTACCTCTCGAAGAAGCGGTGCAGGGAACCCTGTGGACTCAAATGTCATGAACGGCATCGTCACACCACCCCCTAGGACACTTATTTCATGTTTATGGCAGTATAACTCAGCAGAAATTCTCAAAGGCTGGGGGGTAGATCCCGAATTGTAAGTGCTACCATTGCTGCAACCACGCTTTCCTGTGGCATCAAGTAATTCTACTGTAGTGGAATTCCCTTTAGGTCCCTCTGCGTCCCCGTTGCAATTGCTCTTGCATTGATTATTGACTTCATTGGAATTGCACTCCTTCTGTTTTTGGCTAGAAGAACCCTTCAACTGCTGAGAGTCACCGGAAGAACTTATGGGCACAGACTCTAGCAACGGAGGGAAGTCTAGAAGCACAGCACTAGGCTTCCGATACTGTGTAACATGTGGATGGGAAATTTCGTCGAACACCTGGGAGGCATGAGGATGTTGGAAGGGCAGTCGTGGCCAGGGCTCACTGTGCTTCCCTGTCCGGCCGTACCCGCCTGGCCGGCGACGATGGCCAATGAAGCGGAGGTGGCGGCATAGCCTTGGGCGGCGTCGTGGAGCCCGTGACCGTTGAAAAAAACCTGTCTTTGGGCGTTGCAGTAGTCGTCGGTATTGCTTGTCGGAAGTGGCACCCGGGGCGGTGACAGAGCTGGGGGTGGGGTTAAGGTTGAGCCCGTGTGAGAAGGATTGGATGTACGGCAGTGGCGGCACGGTCGGGTTATGCAACACCTTGGCTGGCGAGAAGGACTCGGCAGAGGCAGGGGCGGCCGCAGCTGAGAAAAAGTTGTCGGGGCCAGAAGAGACAGTCGCGTCGATCGGGATGGCGATGGTCGTCAAGGCCGCGGCTGGGGCTGAAGACACAGTCATAGCGAGGGCGGAGGAGACTGCGGGGATGTCGGCGGTGTCGACCCGGGCAGAGGAGAAATCGCCAATGGAGGCATGGGCGACTAAATCGGCAAGGCCGATGTGGCTGGCCGGAGGTCTCGGTGCGACGAGGAATGTGGGGGTCTCTGCGGAGAGATGGAGAGCAGGGGAAACAGGGGTAGATGAAGGCGGAGGCAGTGGATGTGTGGGGGGAAAACGCAATGTCGCCGGGGTTGCTAGCAGCGGTGGCTGTGGGGAGCCCCTCAGCGGCTGGGCCTGGTACGACGGCGGAGGTGGCTATGGGAAGCCCCACCTCGACTGGGCGGAGTATCCGGTGACGGTGCTCGGCGGCGGGGTGGCCATGGCGGCGGCTGGATAGGAAGTGCCAGAACCGGCGTGGGATGGGAAACGGCCGTGGGTGACTTGATGTGCGTCAACCCAAAGGGCATCTGCATGGCGATGAAGAAGGGGTCCAGGACCATGCCTCGGTGGCAGCGGCGTGGCCATGGCAGCAGCTCGCATGGCCTCCTTTTCAACCCGCCTGGCTATCTCTTCAGCTTGCACCAATCGCAGTTTATTAACTTGCTCTTGGATTCCCATTAGCACGGAAAGAAGGGTCGTCTGTGTGGAGTCAGAATCAGCCCATAGATCGAACTGCTCTGATACCAATGTTGTGTCCCGGCATAGGACACGAACGGGGCCAAGTATCATGGCCGGAGAAAGGGAAGAAGAAAAGGAAGAATAGTAGAAGAAGATCAATTGATATTGCATACCCTAAACTGAGGAGGATGACCTCCTTATAAAGGGAGAGAGGTGGCGCGATGCCCTAGAGGGACGCACCACTAATTGGGCCTCTAACGGGCTTGGAATATATCCATTATTCAATTAAACAGATACTCAAAGTAAATTTAATATCCTAACGAAGCCCAATCAATTATCTAGCGTGATGTTTGTGCATGTGATGTATGCGTGCTGACGTCCTAGGCCTGACATTCACAACAAAGGAGTACAAAGAAAAAATAAATACAGGACTGCCTTTTCTCCAAACCCAAGGTAAAACACCTCTACACCAAACACTTGAGGGAGGATTAACTACCTAGAAAAATATTAAAATAAACTAAAATTTAGGTAAAATAAAAGCTCAAAGGAGAATAAGCTATATCTTCTTGTGACGTGTTTCATCTTCAGTGAAGGCAATATTCATAAGATTTAGCTTTTCAAGGATTACAAGGCAGGCTGTGGTTCTGTCTTACTGACTCTTACATCTTCTGTTGTGGGGGCCTTCTAAAACTGCTTGATGAACTTCTTTCTCTTAAAGCCTGATGGGAAATATGATGCTTTCTTGTCATATCTTTGATAGTTACATTTGGTGTTTAGTTTATTTTGGAACATCAAATATATCTAATGAAGTCGCATAGAGGAAGTATCTTTTTTTGCACTCTTAGTTCACATTATTATTGAACTGGCCATCGAAAAAATGAATGTGAAATGCCACCCAAGCCAGTGCCCAAAAATAGTAAACAAAATGGTAACCTATGCTCACACCCTGTGTATGAGCCGTACACTATATGTCCGGTAAAGGTACAATCATGTGTTAAAATAAGGGGAATTTATCAAATAATATTTAAAAAAATAATTACCAATCGGGAATATTTCAAAAATAATTACCGATCTGGTTACCTTACCAGCCACACAGGCGAAAGCGACCCTCAACCAACGCATTTCATCTAAAGTGAGAGGCGTCGGTTTTTTTGTTTACAAATTGAAAGACCCTTATCTTTTTTCTTTTTTATTTCATTCGCTTTTCACTTCACAATTATTTTTTATTATATTCCCGATCGGTAATTAAGTTCTTTTTATAATTATTTGGTAAATTCCCCTTAAAGTAAATATGTTAGATCTTCCTTAATACTGCAAATATGTTTCATTTGGTGGGATTGAAACCAGAGAAATTTCCATGAAGGCAATATCGTAACACTCAGCTTTTCAAGCATTGCGAGGCTGTTGCTCACTTTTACATCTTATATCCTGGCGGATCCCTTATAAAACTATTGGACGTTGTTTCGAGCTAGATGGAGAATGTATACTCTCTTCATCCAAATATTAGTCGTCCACAATTGAAAAAAATGGAGGATTGAAGGAAATCAATTTGCATGAATTGTGTATGAACTCTTTTTAGCCACAGCCACCTCCCTTAACACAGATAGTGGATATCCACTGTCGTGTATGATGGTGGATATCTATCATCTCCAAATGGCGGGATAGACTGGCTAAAACAAGAGTTGGCAAATTACACGTTCATTAATTGTTGACCGCATGGTATTTGAATAGAACATCAAGGTTTGAAAGTGTGCCTGGAGTCATATCATCCTAAAGTGTGCCATACTTTTGTTTTTTAATACGAATTAGCCTGCAAACAATGTTTTCTTTACGATATTATAAGGATAAGCAGTATTGTTTTTGTTTCTATTTTGTTTGGGATCGAAGGTCATTATTTTAAGAAGCCTGAATAGGCTATGGTGATATGATCTATTAACGTTTTCAACGTGTTATCACACAACTATGAATTCGGTAAACCTCATTTAATTGTTTGATCAGTCCCATAAACAATATACGCGTTATGAAAATGAATATGAACGTGCATGCTTTAGGGAACTTGCTCAAATCGTATGCGTAATGGCAGCCGTCATATTGTGCAGGTCCAGCTTCATCTGACGGTTGTCATGACTCTTGCACACGCTCTTAAACATTTTTTCTTTAGGTTTAATGATTTCTTCTTTTTTCGGATAATTTGATAAATTTTAACCACAAAGGAGAGGCAGAACAATTCTTGCATTGTGTTGTGACATGAATGCTCCCGTTGGCCTTCTTAATGCTAATGTGGTATCAGCAGAAAAGCTTTCACAGTTACGAAAAAATTTGACCGGAGGAAACATTGACTCAGAACATCAAAACTTTGTTTTTTATATACAAAGAACATAATACTTCTTTCCCCACGTGAGATATGTGCACAATATTAACGAATCAGCTGGTATGTTTTCCGAACACTCAATAATATGCCGTCATACACATGAGAACGTTTCAACGATGACAAAGACTTGACTAAGCCTTCCATTTGCAGTCAACGAAAAGAGAGTAAGTTTTTACCAACAACAAGAGTACATACAAGGGAAAATGGAAGGAGAGCAAACATTAAACAGCCGCAAACAAGAATGTAGAACATTGTTAAGTGGATTAGTTTCCTTTTATGGGGACCTGGTGGACCTATGTATAAAGCTGATTTTCACGGATTTGGTCGTTACATCATTACTTGAATGTTTATTTTGACTTAGAACATCAAGACTAAACATGTTTTTGGAGTCAATAAGGAGTTCTTAAACTATGCTCTAAAGTCGATCTGATATGTCATGAGAATAAAAGGCTTAATTATTGAAAGAAGTTTACAGCTTTCAAACTAGCTTTAAGGCATAACTAAGTCTAGATAAAGTGCGGATTGAAGGTATCAATGAAAAGAAAAGTTGTATAAACAGATTGCCCAGGCTTTAGGTGGGGCCCATGAATCTGATTGGTACTGATATGTGGGCCCTACCATTAAAGCCTGGGTTTTTTTTTTGGCAACATGGAAGATCAGGTGAAGTCGAGCATCATGGATCTTGTCCCTGTTAATTTTTATCTTGCTTTGTCTGAGAATGCATCCATCAGTTGTTTCTGGAGATTTGCCTACAATTGACACCTTCGGGTCATAAAAAAAAACAATTACAAAATGTTTCAACCGTGTGAAGTTGATCAAAAACATGGGGACTTGTGGTCATCTGTTGTCATAATGCTAGTGAGTTTTTTCCATATTACTTGGCCAATGAGTGAGGAATTCTATATTACCTGAAGTTTCTACCATAATGACATTTAACTTAAACAAGGCACCTGTTCTTCTAAAAATACCCTCCTAACACTGTTAACGGTTTTACACTCGTGGACACACGCCGTGATGTGGAATAAATCACCAAAAAATACCTAGATAAATTGGATGCAATAAAGTCATCAAAAGTTCAGTCTAATGCATCTCAACCTATAAAAAGGAACCCAATGATCTAAGAGAAATTTAAGACCAAAGAAGTTTAAAGCAGGTTGAAAACTTAAAAGCCCATGAAGATAGGAGCAATGAACAAATTTTGAATTTAAATTTCTTAATAAGTTAGAGTAATAGTTAGTTGGGGCAGCCAGAAACATTTATGACCTTCTAATATGCCTTTTGACCCTTATAGTCACTAAGTATGCTTGATAACAACTATTTTTTTATTTTTAATGCAATGGCAGGGTAGTTGGGATGGAGTTATCTTGCATCTAATCATATTGGATGGGATTGAACTATGTATGTCTATATAAAGACCTCCAAAGTAATAAAAAGAAGTTTTGCCTTCTATATGAATTTATCTTTATGTTTATAGAGTGTGTTACTCCAAATACTCTTTCCTGGTTATCTCTCCTTCTTTGGAGATCTAGTTTAGATACTGTCTGCTTGTGATTTCTCAATAATCACTTGCATTTGGAAGTTTTTGCTTCTTTGATAGTTGAATTATTTGCGTAACTAGATTCCGTTTGTACTCGCTCTTATTGCTACCTCTACCATCCTTAGTGTATACTCATCATGCCCTTCTATAAAAGTATCGACCTACCAGTTAAGAAACACTTGTAATGACTGCTTATTAGTGCTTGAACCACTCGTGGCCATTAGAGGACAGGGTAAAAATATCTTCACACAACTTCTATTGGAGACAATGAATTTGCAAAGAGGGAGCAGCGGTGAAGTTGCTATTATTCCGCTTCATTTCTTCTTCTATTTTCCTTATATTTGATCACCCTTCTGAGAAAGATTAGTTAGAGAAGATTAATGGCAGTGTGCTGCTCTTCTTATGAAATTAGTCATCCCCACTAGATGATGTCTAAAGATATTTCATATATCCTCATGGAGAGAAAGATGGGTGAAAATAAAAAAGAACATAAAAAATGGGTGAAAATTGATAAGAAATGAGATAGATATGACTCGTTGAGTTTTGCCTCGAAGTCATGTACATAGACAACTCACTTCAAAGTACACTATAGGCAGTGCTATCCTATGCACAATGGCATGCTTTGTGGTGAGGTCATGTAAATAAGTACACGACTTCAGGATAAAATTCATCAAGTTATATCTCCCTCATTTTTTATCCACTTTTTTCCATTCTTTTTACATTCTTCTTTATTTTTCCCCATTTTTCTTCTATGAAATATATTATATATCTCCATACACCATCTAGTGGGCATGACTAGTTTCAAAAGAGAGCTGCCCACTCTACTATGGATCTTCTCTAATAAATTTTTCTCAATAGGGTGATCAAATATGAGGAAAAAAGGAGAAGAAATTAAGCAGAATAATAGCAGTTTTACTACATACTCTCTCTTTGCAAATTCATTATGTCCAATAGAAGTTGTATAAAGAAATTTAGGATATAGTCATGGAGAGAAAGAAGAGGAAAATAGTAATTAAGAACGTAAACAAAATGAGCAAAAGCGGATAAGAAATGAGGGATATATGACTTATTGAATTTTGCACGACTTCAAGGTAAAATTCGACCAGTCATATCTCCCTCATATATTATTTATTTTTCCTATTTTTTTGCATTAGTCTTTATTTTTTTCATCTCTCTTTATGAGGAAGATATCTTAAATTTTTTTACACAACTTCTAGTTAGGTTAAGAATTTGCAAATAGTACCTTTCCACCATTCGAGAGTATTTCATTGCTCTGCTAAATTTTTATCCTGTCCTTAGATAGCCACAAGTGGTTCGATCACTAATGAGCAGCCGTTGCAAATGTTTCTTTCCCGGTAGGTCTCTACTTTTGTAGTAGGGCCCGTGCCTGAGTGTGTAAAACCGTTAACGATTTTAGGAGGGTATTTTTGGAAGAACAATGTCTTTTCTAGGTTAAATGGCATTCTGACGGAAACTCTGGCTATGGAATTCCTGGCTCATGGCCAGGTGATATGGGGAAAAAACTCATTGCTAGCGGTTGCTTATCTATTTATGGCTTTGCTCATTGCCTTATTGAAGACTTGGTCATCCAATCTTGTCCTAAATACTATCGAGCACCCATCACATGCACCATGAAAATTAATTTATCATCCGGGTTGGGTTTTCCACATGAAAGTTCCCACAACCTGAATTAAGTTAAATAAAACAAAAGACCCTCTCTAGTCCTGTAATGTGAACAAGGAACTTCTTCACTGAGAAAAGATAGTTGTACATTCTTTTATTTGCCAATTTCCAAATAGTGTGCGGTTGGACCTCTTTTTTATGTGGGCTGATCAGGTCCAAGGCTCAATCGGGCGTAGTAGAGCATTCGATTTTTACCCACTACCGCTTGGAAGGACGAAATGATAAAATGTGTGTTGGGGTGCTGCAGAGTCTAGAAGAATGTAGGATGAACTCTCTTTGTTCTAGTTGTTTCACTACCACAAACACGTTAGGCACATGTGCATGCCAGTTCACAGTTGTTGTAATAATAATGTAGCAGATTTTGAGATGGGTGAGCAGCTATAAGATCCTTGTTATTCGATATTTGAAAGACTACTTATATGTACTTTGATTACAATTTATGCTATGTGCGAAAATGGCTGAGAGTCGCACCCCTGCTATATTTTAGTTGTTTTGGACTCTTGGCCTTGTTTTCAATGATGTATTGATTTTGATAAATCGAAATAGTACTTCAGCATTACTGTGAATGAAATGGATCTATAAAATTGGGGGCTTCACAGTAAATGTGGAGCATGTTTTTTTATTTCCAAAAGAGGCAATTAATATGGGATGGAGTATCTTCCTATGCATGCTTGATCTCAAAACACGTGCCCAACACGCTCTCAGTGTTGCATGGATCCTAACCATGGGCCATACATTCACGAGGCCAACTTACACATGCTGTAGCTACAGTGCAGCAGAGGTTGCATTGACCTTCTGAGTTTTCTATTTTATGTGGATGATTATAGCTTCAATTTTTTTTTTTTCGAGGATGATTTCCATTCATAAGTTGGTAGGGTTCACCTTGACAAAAAGACACCTATCAAGATAGTCCCCCTCAAAACTCGTTTGGCATGTTGATCTTTTATACAGGCCCCGATGTACGTGAGCATACCCGGGTTTGATGGCACAAGGGGGATCTTAGCACCCTTAAGTGTTGTGTGCGGGAATTGTCGCCATGAGCAGTCGTTGCAAAAAAACAAAACAAAAAATTAAGGCTAGTTAGAAACCTGGGGCATATGTAACCAGCACCCTGAAAGGTTTGCTCACAGAAATTGAAGATAATGCGCAGTATGTTAGCTATCTGGTCATTCCACCACATGACCGAACAACAATAATTATATATAGAACAAAAGGTATTCCCACCGTCCAATAAAGAAGCTCGTCTGGATTTGAAGACAGACTTGTCCCTACTACAAGGCTGAGTTTGACCCCTCAATAACTAAACCACAGAAAGAAAAGGGAAACCATGAGCACATGTTATGGGCCATGAAGTCAACGGATATTTCATCAATTTTGAAGTGAAGACGAGCTTCATTGGATGGAGGGAGTACTGATTACCCATAAAAAAAATAGGCTTTTTATTCCGTAGTGTATTTTAAATTGTTAGCTCAATTAACAATATCATTATCCAGTGGAAAGCATTCCTTTTGCCCCAGTAAACAAAACCAAGCTGGAAGAGCAAACCAAGGTTTTTAAAATCGGACCGGTCATCAAGCCGGATTCATGGCCGGTCCGGTTGGACCACAGTCGAACCGGATTGACCCGGTTTGAAGTTACACCTTAGATATATGATAAATATATATTTTATACATCATTAATGCCAAGTATTTGTAGCTCATGGTTAAGGACTTGAATAGTTTGTGTAGATGTCCCTGTACGAATCCTACTCTCAAAGCAACATTTTAAAAAAAATATACTGTGATCTGGTTCGGTTCAGCGGTTCAGTTTTCTGGCCGGTTTCGTTGTCCACTGTCTGACCCGCCGGTGGTTTTGAAAACTATGGAGGAAACACAATATAAAATAAAATAGAGATAGTCCTCAACGTATCTAATTGATACAAAAGATTTTGTTGAAGCAATCTACGGGCGGCCTTCATCCTTTACTATAAATACCACAACTCATGCACAACTACCTCCCAACACACCAAACCAAATTCAGCCAAACCTCCTCTTGAAAAATTGTGAGAAATGGCAATCGAGATTGTGAGCAACACCATCTTGAAACCATTTCCTTCTCCACATCCAAACTCTTTGACAAACGCAAAAATCCCCCTTACCATTTTTGACAAGGCCACATTTGATTGTCACATTGCCGCTCTTTACGTGTTCCGGCCACCCATGCCTACCAACGAAACCCTTAAAACCTCCCTATCCCAGGCCTTGAACTACTTCCCTCACTTGGCTGGCCGTCTCATCCTTGACGAACAATCTCTTGAGCCGTGCATCCTCATTAACAACGCTGGCGTTCGAGTAATCGAAACTCGAGTATCCTCCTCCTTGGATGAAATCCTCCCACTTTATCCATCCACTAAGATTAGCTCCTTGCACCCACCTCAAGAAAATCATGAAGAGCTGCTCCACTTCCAAATTAACCAATTTAATTGTGGAGGTGTAGTCTTGGGCATGTCAGTCCACCACAGAATCGCTGATGGGGAGTCCATGAGTTCCTTCATTGTTGCATGGTCACAACTCGCCCGAGGTGCAACCGTGACACCATTGCCTTACCATGACCGTAAATCTCTTACAAACCCTAGAAATCATCCTACATGTAGATACAATCACCTTGACCTTGAATTTTGCAACAATACCAGTGAAATGCTCACTCCTCCACCACCAACCATTTCCCATAATGAAGCTGTTGCACCTATTGAGAACTTGGTCGTACATTTCTCTGCTGATTTCATTAAAAGGCTTAAAATTGAGAGCTTAGACCAGCAGACCGGCCAATCTTTCAGTACCTTTGAGTGCCTCCTTGCACACATGTGGAAGAAGATGACATTAGCCAGAAGGCTCGAAGGGGATGAAGTCACCAATGCAAGGGTGGCTGTGAGTGGCAGATATAGGATCAAACCAGCCATCCCTAGGGAGTACTTTGGCAATTTAGTGCTTTGGGCTCACCCAACACTCAAAGCTAAAGATTTGCTGCATGGAAGCTACTCGTTCGTAGCAAACATGATTCATGAGGCAGTAGCTGAAATTGATGATGAATATTTCAAGTCCTTTATAGATTTTGGACATTCTTCCAAGGGGATGAATTTGGCGAAGGCGGTAGCGGACATGAATAGTTCGATATATCCGAATGTGGAGGTTGATAGCTGGTTAGGGTTCAAGTTTCATGAGATTGATTTTGGAGGGGGCAGCCCTTGTGCCTTCTTGCCTGCGTATGTGGCTATTGAAGGTTTGATGCTTTTTGTTCCTTCTTGCACTGAGAAAGGTGGTGTGGATGTTGTGCTCGCACTTCATCCGGATCATGTTGCTTCCTTCAAACGGATTGTTTATTCTCTTGGGAGGAAGCCCATGATCATTAGTAAGTTGTAAGTTGCTCATTGGATTATTCAATATTGAAAAAAACATGCAATTATAGAAGATAACGTTGGTAATTATTCCATTTTAATTTGTGACATTTTTTCTCAGCAAAATTCATTGTAATAGATGTTATACGAGATAACTTATTCACTCTTTTAAGATGGCCTAGTCCATTTTCCAATTATCTTTTTTAAGACAAGAGCTTCATTATGGGAAAATGACAACCTACCATGCACGTCCAGCAAGAATTAGTAACTCTCAGAAAGTTGTCCATTGAGAAAACCATGCGCCTTGCGTGGCTTTGCACCCACGAGACCTGGGTCCTCGATCTTCAAATATTGACTGTGCAACACTTTCGACTGCTCTACCTGTTAGCCACTAATAGTTGGATCGCACGTTGTTGGAAGTTTTATCATGAGCGATCGATCGCCATGACTGATGGGTTTTAGGAATTTCCCGAGAGGTGCTCGATCAATCGCTGCGAGTGTGTTATATATCAGTTGGACGAGTTTATAATAACTAGTTTGACTGTTTTTAAGCCCAAATCTTCTAAGCTTTAAGACCATATATGGCCCAACGTCTCTATACTCCTTTTCTATATATTTGTAATGTTTTATATGTTTTTTACAAACTTTTAATGTGCTTGATTTATAGCCAACTTCGACCATAGCTACAAAAAGTGATGAAAGTAGTTTCCTCCATTGTTAGGAACTTACTACAAGAGGCTTAAATTCTTAGTAGGAAGATGGTATTGAGATATCTCTTAACAAATTTGCAATTGGCCATTAGAGGGCCAATAATCCTTAAGAAAAGTTCGGCAATCAAACCTCCCCAAGGAGTTTCTACATCTTCTACCGCGACAACAAACTTGCTCTTGAAAAAACTGTCGCTAAAAATCATAAATCTGTCGCTAATTCTCTTTAGCGACAGATTTTTCCCACAGCCAAGTCCGTTGAGATAAGTTGTACTGCTATTGATGTTTTCGGGCGAAAAATGAAATCTTTGGGTAATATCAAAAGCGACGGTTTTTTTTACGGTTTTCTGCCTGAGATTAGTTTTGACAATTTTTCTGTCTCTAATGATATTCAGTGACAGATTTTCATGATACGAGTAAACGGCCGTTGACTATTATTATGGTTTTTATTCTTCAGCGATGGTTTCTTTCCGCCGCTAATGGATTTTAAAATGTAAAAAAATACTGCAATACGTTGCCCGCTTTTGTTTTTCATTTGTATTGTCCAGATTTTCTATGTGATCAGTATAAGAATATATGACCAAGAACTTCAGCTTTTTTCATCATTAACATAAATAATACTTGTATTACATAGGCCATCATTACATAAATAAACCTACAAGGACATGTTCATTTATGAAGATAACAGTGTCATATTTCTACATCAGATCATAATAGGATAACTACCATATAGTATGTCATGCGCTCCAACATTGAGACAACATCAGTAATGTCAAAAGCAATCCCCATATTGAAATAATATGTTTTGGCATATATTTGCTTGTCCATATCCATGTCATCTAAGCAGACGTTGATAGTAGAAACTTCTCCACCTTCTTTTACTTGTTGAGCTTTATCCCGTGACCTAGCATGTCCTAGCAGTTCATCCATCACCGAAACACAATTCGTTCTACAGAAAGTTGCCCATTTGTGAGAAATGTAGATAGAAAAAGTCAAAGTCTCTATAAAGGACAACAGAGAGTAGGTTATACCTGGATGGATGCACTCTGAACTCGAAATCATTTGTAATCAGACCGTAGAGGGATGCCATGTAGAAAACACAAGTGGTGTCAGTTGTTCTCAGTCAGTATACTTCAAAGATTAACTTTTATCTGTTTTCATCAATTGTACCAAGACAATGAAAAGTTCATTGAAAGTTGGAAGCACTGACCTTTGCTAGAAGTAAGTGTGAGAAAACTTTACTATCTGCATGGTGGGCATTGCATAGCCACATGTGAAGACCACTTGCAAACTCTGTGACCAGAAACGCGGAATGCACAAGACAATGAACAAGCCAACCATGCCGTAAAACAAAATAAAAAGAACAATCTATGTTAAGCATTGCAGGTATAGGTAGCAAACCAATTAAAGTCATGCAACTCTGCATTCCAAGCATTAATAACAAATCCATATTTAGCACATGGACTAAAAAGATCATCTCATTTTTTTACATCAACAGAAGATAACAAAGTCAAAACAAGAGCTGAAAAACCTAGCATGCCTTCGACACTAAGGGCACAAGGCCTAAGTCCTAACTAAACATTATCAAGAAGAGGATACACAGGGGTCCTGCTACATAGGTAAAGGCCGCCAAAAAACAACATATATAGTTCTAGATAATAACTTCATTTAAGAATGTTCTACGCTAACAAATTATCGGAGTTGCAGGTAAAGATACAAAGTCAAAAGTCTAGATGTGCACCATCTAGAGAGAGAGAGATAGGTTATATTGAAAAAGAATTTGATAACAATGACAAAAATTGCATCAAAACTCATATAATTGTTCTCTAATGCTACCCATTGACTACATAAAACCGAGTTGCATTCTTCATGTGACAATACAAAGCAGGAAAGAAATTAATCCGACCTGTTTCAAATTCCTAGCACAAGATCCAAACAAAAAAGCTGCTCATCTTCAAACAATCATTTGGAGCCTAACATATAGTTTCCTACTGTTAAATAATGGCCCTTCAAACAATCATTAAGGAAATAGTAAAAGCTTCTATTCGTCAGGCTAGAAATTGAACAAGCCAAACACAAGATCTCTACACATTACTTTCATTTTAAATTTCCTTGGTTTCAAATAACCAGTAAATAGAACCATCAGGTAATGCAATGATTTTCTTCTACATATTTCACAGAAGCATTTCAACAAACATATTCCAATCGTTTAAACCGTATATGCGAGGAATAACTAACTGCAGTGAAATGTTCACAATTTAACCTTCCTATACAGTTTGACAATGTATATGGCAAATACGGAGATTGGTGACATTAAAGGACACAACAACCCTATTATATTGGCAAACAAGCATTATAAAATAGTTGGTTGAATCAGAAATTTATAATTGCAGCAATGAATATAAATTAGTAATCAACCATTCATGATATAAGTTTACAGCTTACCCTTCATTCAGAAACGAGTTCATCAGCGACCCACCACCCTTCTTAATTATGAAGCTTTCACTCTTGGAGTTCACCAATTACGAGTCTGGCAAACTCAATCCGGCGCAACAAGCATGTACACTCTTTTGCATTGAGGTCAAGCCAATTCCACAAACCTTGTGATCCAGGATCAGATGAACCACTATGCACATGGATTCCCAATATTGTCCAATTGAATAGCGTGCATATTAAACAAGTCACAACAAACTGTATGAAAACTAAACATCATAAGCAGGCCCTTCAGCTTTCATTTCCGTAAAAGCACAATCACAAAATAAAAGTATAGTAAGATTATAAATCTACAGAGATACTATAATGATTTAGTACAAAAACAAGAAGCTAAAAAGCCATAATATGTTGTACCTGCAATGATAGTCATGGGATGGATCTTTGCATTGACCAGTTTCTCTGCTTCCCTAAGAAGCTCTCCAGCCAAAATACCATCACCAACTTCAAAGAACCTAATTTGATATAGTTGACGACACATTAAAAAAATCAAGAAGATCTGATTGGCATCTAACTTGACATAATCGAAGAAAAAATCAAAATATCAACAAGAACAAATTTGCACCCAATTTGACCTAATTGAAGACAATTAAAACATCAAACTAGAAAAGATGGTTACTTGCGCAACGCAGGGACCATGCAGTCAAACTGGCGGGGACTAGGCCAGAAGATGATCCCAAATCGGTCGAGATCGTACCAGGCGGCGCCTGTGTGCATCATCTCCAAGGCGCAGCAGGCGAGCCCGAAGGTCATGAGCCAGATCGGATCCCCGGCGCTCCCCCTTCATCGCGAGGTAGAAGCAGTATCGACGGCGGCGGGGTAGGGTCGAGGCGATCGATCTCGCCGCGGAAGAGACCATAGGAGATGAGCTTGGAGAGGCAGTCGCGGAACGGCTCGACGACCTTGGGGGAGGAGGGCGATGTCGGCGTCGGGGGCGGGGGCGGGGAGAGGGGAGAAGGCTGGATGGGGGTGGGGGAGTCCGGGAGAGTCTGGAGGCGGTCGAGGGTGGACTTGTCATCCACCTTGGAGATCACATACCCCACCGCCTTCGGGAGGCCAGTGGCTCAGAGGCGCTGTGAGTTGGAGGAGAGCCGCTGCCGACCATGCGGGCCTCGAGCTTGGTGGGAAGCGTAGCAGTTGGAGGAGGGCGACTGGGGGAAAATGGAGGAGGAAGAGAAAGAATTTAGAGTTTTTAATCTTGGTCTTCCATATCATTAATTTTGCGAAGGCTTTTCCGACAGAAATTTATCCGTCTCGATATATCTGTCGAAAATAATCTTCTTATACCGACGGAATTGTTGTCCGCAAATACAAACCGTCGTTATATTACTTGCGACAGACTTATTTTGGTCGTTAAAAGCCGTCGTTAATGTTCCTTTTAGGGAGAGAATTTTATGCCGGTAAACCGTAACAGATTAAATACGACGGATTTTATCTGCCGGAAAAATCCACTTCCCCAGCGTGTCCCTTCTTTTTTATTCTCTTTTTGTGGAAATAATTATTCTAACAAATGCAGGATGCACGTTTGCAAACAATCTTGTTCGGCCTCAATCACATGGACCTGAATTCCGTGTGGCATGTCGGGCGGACTGCTAATTTTCTTTCAAGATCACCACAAAAAACTAGGCTCTAGCGACAGATTTTTACCAACAGATGAAAATTCGTCGCTATCTATATCATTTATCGCAGATTTTAATGGCATAGAAAAGTGTCGCTTAAAGCAGCATTAACGGTGCAACATAAATTGGTCTATCGCAAAGCAGTTAGGCTCCGTTTGGTAGCCCAAAAAGAAGCTAGATTCTCGAGGTTTTACATTGGCGGACCAAAATCTGTCAGTATAGGAACATTATTTTGACAAATTCATCGAGACGGATAAATTTTCGTCGGAAAAGAATCCAGCTTCTTTTTGGGCTACCAAACGGAGCCTTAGGCCCTGTTTGGTTAGCACTTTTAGGAGTAGGAAATCCAAATTCTTTAGATTAATCTAGGTTTAAGAAAATTGGTGTTTGGTTGGCCAAAATCTACTTCATTTGATGAATTTAGGTTATAGTGGCAGAAACCGTAATTTTTGAAAGAAGACAAAGGCATTTAATAACAAAAAACCTCATCATTAGCCGAAACCTAATTGTTTTAAAAAAAATACCCTTATCTTCTTTCGAAAATTACCTCATTTGCCACTAGAAGAAGTGATTTAGAATTCTTTTGGGAAATCTCCTCCTGAGGAGATTTTCTAAAAGAAGCTGAATTCTTAAAGAATCCAGTTTCTTAAGGGCTGCCAAACAGACCCTTAGTATTCTCGAGGTTTTATATTGGCGGACAAAAATCCATCAGTATAAGAACATTATTTCGACAAATTCATCGAGACGGATAAATTTTCGTCGAAAAATCCTTCGCATTTGAAAACTTAATTTTCCTAAAAATAAAAAGAGAGGAAAAAGATCCGGACCCTTATTTGAAGGGCCAACATTAAAAATCCTAAATTCTATCTCTTCCGCCTCTATTTTCCCACCGTCGCCAATCGCCAGCTCCCTCTTTCACAAGCTCTCCATTAGCTTCTCTGACTCCCTCGAAGACATCTTCTCCGACCCTCTCCCTCGCAAATCTCTCCGCCACCGAGGCCTCAATTCTCTGCGCGCTAAGGCCACGGATTTCACGGTTTCATTGGACGATTCTCATAGCCAGTTGCAGCAATAGAAGAAGAGCAAGGAATCGCTGCTTGTCGATGTCTCCGGCATGATGTGCGGCGTGTGAGTCTTACGCGTCAAGTCGACCCTCTCTTTCAACGATGGTGTTGGCTCCATCGTGGTCAACATGCTGACCGAGACGGCAGTGGTCCGGCCAAAATCGGGCAGCTCTAACTCGCTAGCTCACAAAATGCGGATTCCTGTCGAAGAGGAGGGAATTGGGGGTCAGGAATTGGGGAAAGTGTTAAAAAGTGGAATGAGATGGCGGCGAAGGAAGAAGCTCTGCTGGCTAGGACCCAGAACCGGTGGCTTCGCTTGGACCTTGGTGGCACTATGCTGCGGGTCTCACGCTTCCCACATCTTACATTCTATCGGCATTCATGTTTGCCATGGTAAAGTTCTCCCTTCTCCTCACTCCAAACCAGGCAACTGTTGTGTTGATTATGGCTTGACTTCGTCAATTTTTAGCATTTCTTGGATGTTTTGCATGATCCTTCATGGAGGTATTGCATCATCCATATGCAAAATGTGCACTAGCATTGGTTTCTTTATTTGGAACGGGAAGAAGTTATGGCTGTTATTGAAGTTCATGCAACTAGTTTTAGCCGACCGTATCTATGCAGCTATGTTGTCGACGAGTTACGAGTGCTTTTCAATTTTGCATTAATTCTATCTCTACAGATTTGCTGATGGATGGTGTGAGAGCATTTGGAAAAAGCTCACCAAATATGAATTATGTTTCTGATAAAGGCTGATGAATGACGTTAGAAAAGATATTCACAGCAGAACTCGAAGATGTTGCAACAGATTGCACAGCAGAGACAGATGGTTGAGATTCCGGCTCTAAGACACTATCAGCTAAGATGCAGGACAATTAAGATCCAACAAAATTTAAACAATTAAAAAAACTCTCAACTCTAGCCATCCTAATCCGACAAGATGAAGAATTTAATATAAATAATTATGAATAATTCAGATCTAATTTAAAATGTTGAAGGGTAGTAACAGTTAAAAAACTATTTCAGGCTAGGAATATAAGACTTTGATGTTACGACTCAATGTTTTAATACTACGCACTTCAGGTCATAGATGATATCTTAGACAAATAAATAGAACCACAAAGAAGACTTGTCCGTCCGAAGTGAACCCGAACCGAATCCTGAACCCATGGTCGATTGTTCTAGTGGTGAAGGGATTTGGCTTTGTTGTTGCATTCATCATAAGTACGGTGAGCTCCTTTGAAACATTACTACATTTTGATTGGGTTCTGTTTCAATTTGTGCTTAGCTTGAGAGGCAAATGTATAATTTTATTGTGCAGGTGTCATTTACACAATTAAATACATTGCACAAACATATCAATATTAGAAGAACAATAAACCGATCCATAAGAGAATTAGCAATCACTGAGACAATTCATCATACATATTTATTTTAGTATGCAGGTCATGCTCTTAGGTTTAAAAGTCAAGGCTCAAAGCTTCGAATGATATGAATGAACTCCTAGTACGTTTTTTTTCATTCCTTGGTCATGATCCCATTCAAAAGCATTGAAGATGAATTGAATCTGCTGATAGTATTAAGTATCCAACTTCCAATCTTATTCTAGAAGCCCAATTTCCCAATCACTCTTTGAAGCTGATGCTCAAAGGTAGTACTAATTTAAGGCAATTGTTTTACACTAATGAATTTTAGTGAACTGTGTCACATTATCTACACCAATAGAAGATATTGAACTGAACCATTCACCTTGAAGATTTTCTTGCAAAAGTACATTCACAAATATTTTTAGATCTCCAGACAAGCTACTTCTCTCCTCATACTAGAATAAACTTGATGTGTAAGCTCTCCTACAGAAAGAGCAATGATGATTAATCATGTTTCCACTATACAGTAGTGTTTTTGCCGAATGCAGGGCAATATATATTTTGAGGCAAATATGGAAAATGAAAGTACCTCTGCAAATAGCGTTTCCACTATGCCAAATGCAGGGCAGTATATATACTGAGGCAAATATGGAAAATGAAAGTACCTCTGCAAATAGCTTGGACTTGTATAGCAGATTGCCGCACTGAGATAAATGTTATGCGAGCCAAGTGGGAACGTAGTTTCCTCTGAATAAGGCCAGCTGATCTTCCCAAAACTTCAGTCCTTTGAGCATCTAAATCTGCCATCTGGCCTGCCCTAAGAAACACCCTTTTTTCCCTATCTGCACATATACCAACAAAAATCACATCATGTTAAAGTTAAACTCCAACAACATTTGAATCAGGTCATTTGGTTGAAATTCTTGTCTTGCTTCTCTTAAGTTGCTTGTGTGCAGACATTGTGGAAGGTATGTGAGCCATTTGGAACAGGATGTTTTGAAAAATGAGCAAGAGTATACCAAAGAAGAAATTGATTGGAGTTATATTGAGTTCATTGACAATCAAGATGTTTTGGATCTCATAGAAAAGGTTATTTCTTTATATGACCCTATAGATAAGGAGTTTTTAACCCTTCAATAGGTGCTGAGGGGCTTGGCAATTAGCATTCTATTATTTGCGAGTTCTGATTTGTCCCCTTTGTGTTATAATTTGTCAGGTATACATCCAATTTTTTCGGCAGTCACGATGAAGTTAGTGCAAGTAAGATGTTCCTTGAGAAGGTGGATCTCAAGGGCTATCAGGTAAATGGATTTTGTATGAACTTTTTATTATTGGGTAATTGAATTTTGTATGAACTTGAGATGCTTGTTTGTTTAAATTGAAGTGCCGAAGCTCAGAATTATGTGTGTTTGGGATTCAGTTGTGTTAAGTTGAGAGAAGTGCTGCAAAAGTTTTGTCTGTTTACATATCTTACCATATTGTAAACGATATGGTAAGTAATTGTTTATAATGAATAATAACTCTTTATGGTATGCTATTGGATTGATGAAGAAAGAGGTTTGTTGCAGTTGTTCGTAGCATCTCAATTGCGATTGGTGATAGTAACTGACTCTTCAGCTGACATCATCCTTGGTACTGATGCTGTCTGCGTCGAAGTTCTCACTGATGATGTTCGAGTTGGTGACTCAGTTCTGGTTTTGCCTGGTGAAGCCATTACAGTAGATGTGTGTTATTCGATCAGCAATGTCCTTTTCTATTGTATTGCATCCTTTGTGTACATTGTCATTTTATTTGTAGTAGAAGTAAATATCATGTTAAATAATATAACAATACAGCAATTCACCAAGATTCAAGCTTCTTTCTCAATTCTCAGGGGAGGGTGCTTACTGGCCAAAGTGTGGTTGATGAATCCATGCTCACAGGAGAATCTCTTCCGAAGTGTGGTCGATCCTGAACAAATATTTGTCAGAGTGAGCACCTTCATTTGTTGGGATGCCTTATTCTTACATGCAGTCTACTATAAAATCATTGAATGTATTAGTTTTGAGGTAGATTTTGTTCTTAAGAGAGGGCAAAGTGAATATACAAACGATTTGTGATGCATGATTTGCTGAAATCCTATGATTCACTTCATGAATTGTAGGAAGTTCTTAGTAAAGAAACTACCATAATTTCATATTTATATCTTTAATTGTTATCTTTTTAATGTAGGTATGACATGAAGGCTATGTACTTTGATGAGGGTGTTCGAAATTCAAAAGGAAAGCAGTTGGAATCAAGACCGCTACATGTAATTTGAAATAGTCTCACATTAAAAATCTTGATTTTTAAGTATATACAGTCGATGGAGATGGCATGCTGTGATGGTTAGCAAACACTTCATTTGGTTTAAATATATTGATTGGTGGTAAAATGATTGAATCTGTTTTATATTGTTCGATTTGTACAAGGCATTGAAAAGTTTAGATCTGTTTGAATGGTTTGGATTTTTCATATTCCCTTGCACAAACCATCTGATCAACATGTTGACCATGGTTCCTTATCTACATGTAGGGAAACCTGAGTAAAACACTTGTAGAAGCCGTAGTGGCTATTCTAGACGCTGTTGGAGATGATAATTGGCTTGCAATATGTCACGGCCCGGGTTTTTAAAACTATTTTTAAATCAGAGTCGTAGCGAAAAACCAGAGGATTATTCCTCTATGCGATAAATCATGAGCTGAAAAATTTTCGACTAAGCATCTAAGCCGTGATAACTGGGGTTCACAAATATCTTTAAAGATAATTATTACGATGCAAAGTCGATTAAACTCATGCAAGTCCTTCATGTACAAGTTTGTCATCCATCTCAAAATACACTAGAAAAGAAAGGAGACTGATGCCTACTTTGAAGCCGTCAAGTCATCCTCACTCTCGATCGTCTATCCCCAGGAGCTACGTGAAGACAGTCTTCTACTAAAGAACCTGCATCACAAGCGGATGCTGAGTATAAAAATACTCAGTGGGATATCGTAACACAATCATCAGCATCTCAAAATCAACAGTCAATAGTTGCATTAACATCTTATGCAGCCTATTACAGAGTTCCACTTGATTCTTTTATTAGTCTTTCAAGCAAAGTCTTTTATTGCTTCCCAAGTTCATGTTCAATAATTACGTCTTTGTCCCAAATAGGCAGTACCAATCACACCTCATCAATCTCTCTGCACTACAATAGCTGATCCACATGAAAACAGACGAATAGAGCTTCTACCATAGGGAAGATGCAAAATAGACGTGCAGAGCTTCCATCGTAGGGAAGATGCAAAACAGCCTAAGTCCAACCAAATCTCACCAAAATCACTGCACTGTAATAACTCATCCACATACGATCATCATAGCCATGTCACATGGCTTCCAATGTCGGAGCTAAGTGGTCCCAACTGCATTCAGGATAACCACTACCCCTTCCAGCCGCATGGAACAAAGGCCCTCTATGGCCGTGGGAATATGATCATGTGGCAACCCATTCACACCTCACGCCGAAGTATTGTAGCTTACCCTTATTTGCCTTCAAACCCAACGTGCTCCGAATATGGAACTCATGGCCATAGGTTCTGAGTCACTGCCACTCAAAATCTGACTCACAAACCCAATGACATTTTAGTCATTATCTTGATTAGGTTAATCTCACCCTCAAGTTTAAGCTTCAACTCGACACTTTATTATCTTTCATAAAGTGATTAAGTCTCTAAACCATCTAGGTTTATTAGTCGGGTTTTCCTTATCATTAAGTCCTCAGCTATCAGTCAGCACAACATCAAGGACAAACACTCATAAATACGATAACATAAAGCGCATAAAGCTAATATATTAATTAGGCTTTAAATCATTTACCAGAAAGCTCAAAATAACAAAATATAAACCTATGTACTACGCTGGCCCTGTATGTACCATACTGCACTGTAATACACTGACGGGCAGGCCCTACCGTCAGTAGTAACAGTTTTTAACTGTCGGTAGATGTCTATCGATAGTGCAATCTGAACCGGGTTTGGTTCACAGATTTATTTTGGTTCACTATTGGACCGGTTCAGAAGTGAACCGGTCGTCTTCTTCAAATAACACCCGACCAATCCACTGCACCAGGCGGCCGCAGGCTCCGTCTGCCGCCGGGCCGTCACGGCGATGGCCGTCATGACACCGCCGCTCGACTCCCAATCTTCTCTTATTCCTTCACTGTTTTGCGGCTCGAGCATCTACTGCTCGCCACCAAAGCGTCCCCCTTTTCTGGGCAGCGGTGGCTTCGCCGTCGCCCTGGTAACTCCGCCGACTTCTATTGGTCCTCCTCTACCCTTTTCTTTACCTTCCTCGTCGTCTGCTCGTGGTCCGGGCAGATATGTCAACAGAGATGGGTGGTGGCGCTTCCGCCGGCGCCGTCGCCTCCATCGGCGGAATATAAGTGTCGTTGTCACCTCCGTCGACGGAAATACAAATTAAAACACAAAAACACGAAGAAACGACAAACGAGGTACGAGATCCGACCTTTACACGTGTTTGGGCTCGATTTGCGGCTCACTGGAAGGTCGCCGGATGGTGCGTCATTGTCACCATGGCCGGCGTCGCCACCGTTGTCGCCGGCGTCGTTGTCGGCAGTGGCGTCGCAGTCGCATGGGTCACCGGATGGTGGCTCCCGGCGACTGCCGCTCCCGGCTCCCCTTCCTCTATCTCCCTCTGTTTCTCCCATTTCCACCCTTACTATTCATCTTCTCCCTTTACTCCTCCAAGCTCCCTCACTCTGTTTTTTTTTTTTTAACGCCTGGCAGGAGGGGCTGAGTCACCCTAGCTCTTTTCAACAGATGGCTTCACTTCCATTACAGTTGTTGCTGCTGCAGAGGACAGGTGCGAGCGAGGTGAGGGTCGTTACACAATAAGAACCCTTTTTCATCGAGAGACATAGTCTGCTATATCTGAGTTTTCTTCTATCAGGCTTTGATCTTGACCAATTAGCTCTCGATAATATGCTCTCAAGTTTGAGACATTATGCAAGAAATGAAGTTGAATCTGTAAGATAGTGATATGGGTTCATCCCATATTTATTATCTTGTGTGAGAGAAGTCGGTCCTCCCATGTGGTGTGTGGAAATGAGGAGTGACTAGGCTTCCGTGGGCCTGGGTGGGTCCACACCTAATTGGAAGAGATACCTAATGCTACTGGACCGTTACGAGAATTGAAGGGATTGAGTTATGGGTGGTTATGAATAACCATCAAGAGAGCAATTAATGGAAGAGGTTACAGGATATTAAGATATCCATAACTCCAATTAATGGAGGAGGTTACAGGATATTAAGATATCCATAACTCCAATTGGTAACCGACTAGGGAGAGAGATATAAAAGGGGGACGTGAACAATATTCAGGACACGGGCTTTGGCATGCACTCATCTTCTCTCTCACGTCTGGGATGTTTTCTCTCTCTTACTTCATGCGTTCCTTCTCTCCATCACTTGCTATTGGGATTAATCTTGGTGATTCAATCAAGCAATATATTGGGAGAAGTCGAAGGTGATATTGTTATCTCGTAGAGAATAGCAAATCATTGATCCGCACACGAACGGTTCAAGAGGTGATCTCGGACATACTCTTATTTCTCTACGAAGAATGGTATAACCTTTGGCACAAAGGCCGCAGGTTAGTAGTACACGTTCTTTGATTTATTTGATTGCTCATGATATAAATCTCGTTCGTTTATATTGCTAAAATCCTTGTACTCGATTATATTTGTGTTTGTGAGTGCAAGGGATTTCCTCATCAAATTAGAATTTGGAAGAATTCAACACCAAAACGGACGCAAGATCCGCTTCCGCTGCGGCTCGATTACCCTTCATAGTCAAAAGCAAAAGAAGAAGCTGGTACAGTTTTAGGTCACATGAAGGACAGGTATAGTCATCTTCTGCACAAGTGAGATGTTTTATGAAATGTAAGTTTATTTATTTTAATGATGTTTTATGTAATGCACAGTGAGACATAATTCATTGGATATTATTTTGTATGATGGTTGATGTAATGCATGTATTATTTATTTTAATGGCAAAAAAACTAATGTTCTTATTCTAATTACATAGAAAATCTAGGCAATACAAAGGAAAAAACCATAGTTGGCAACGTATTGTAGTATTTATTTTTCAATTTTAAGGCGGACACAAATGGTCACTATATGTGTAACGCCCAAAAATTCTGTAAGTTTACCAAAACTGCTATTTTAGGAAACTATTCTAAAATATGAAAGTTTTCCTGCCTGTTTTGAAATCTTTTAATCTGGTGTGTCGAATTGGTTTTGTGATGCTTTTAGAAGAGTGGAATTGATAAACCAGATTAGGTTGTACACTAGGGCGCGAGGACTAGCCCTGGCGCTGGGTTCAATCTGGCGCTGAGGCTGGCCTGGTGCCAGGAGTGGAGGCCAGGCGCCAGGGTATGAGACCAGTGTGTATAGACTTATTTGAGTATTTTGAGTTATTAAATTGAATTAGTGATGCAGTACAAGAGTTGTGCAGTGTTATTCAGCACACTTCATTCGCTGGACATCAGAGCCGTCCATCTGTGTGCTATGCACCAGACACAGGAGCACCTGTAGGCCTGAGCCACGTGGGCACAGCGCCCTGGGCTTTGTGCACGAGTTGGCATTTGGTTAGGAGAAAGAGAATCAAGGAGAAGAGGGAATTTCAAATTCTTTCCAAATCCGGTTTTAAAAGGAATAAATATCTAGTCTAAAATCTGGTTTGTGTGTTTATTGATTTGTGATTCTTTCTAATTGGAATTTAAGGAATCTAGTAGAAGGAGTTTTGGATGAGATTGGTGGGGCAACCTAGGTAGTTACCAAACTAATCTAGGGGCACGTCATGTGGAGATAAGAGGGAGTGAAACCGGCTTTTCAAAATTGGGAAGTTACAACCCTAATTTAAATATCCAACTAATTTGGGAAGTTACAACCCTAATTTAAATATCCAACTAATTGGATTTGATTTCCTACTAAAAGGGGGATGGTAACTGATTTGGTTAGTGGGTGATCTCGTCCAAGATAGAAGGCCCTTCCTTTTTGTGGACGAAATTGTGGCCTTTGATTGCAAGAAGATCATTGGTGGGAGATCGACTTAATTAGGGTAGTTGCCTAAGTGGAGAATTAGGGTTTTGGACCACCTTAATTGGGGGAAACCCTAACTAATGTGGAGATATCTAAGGGCTGGAATTTGGGACGTTATTGAGGTGGGAATTGAGTTGATTGAGTCAATTAAAAGCATGACTAGGTAAGTATTAAAACCGTATCAAATTTGAATTCAATTAGGAGGAGAATGTGGGTTAGTTATGGAAACCAACTAATTGCACTTAATTTCTTAACTAATTGGGATCGTAACTGATGAGTAATGGAGGAGTTACCACTTTCAAAATGGAGATCCCCTCTTATCTTGGTCTATTTCTGGCCCTTGGATGATATAAGGATCCACGGTGGTGATTCGTCTAAAGGTAATAGGGTAATTACTATTTAAATTCACTAATAGAAAGACCGGCCACTCTTTTGGACGTTTTGGGAAGTCATGCAAGCCAGCAAGAGCTCGTCCTCTCTTCTCCTCCTTCGATCAGTAGTTCCTTCCTTTCCACAAAGGACTGTGGTGGTGGTGATTCGACAAAAAGAGGGTGGTGCACGTAGTGGTCGAAACTCGCGTAGAAGTTGTAAATCGTCAAAGAGGTAGGATGCACTATTTTTACCACAACTTGATTCTTTGAATATTCATGAGTATGATCCTTCTTACATGCTGTAATAAGGTTATGATGTTGATGATTAAATATTGATATGGTTTCATGCAATGAGTTGTCTTGAATATGCATGTATTCTTAATGCATGATCAAAAGTGTTTCTTTTGTGTATCACGTGTTTGTTCTTCATGCACGAAGCCCTAGAATGCATTCCCATGAGACTACATTAGTCGATCTATGTCACATCTTGCTGTTGTGTCTCATATCTTATTCTGTCAAGTAAAAGATGGCAGATTTATTGAGTGATCGAGTCATTTCATGCAATGCAAGTGTTCTCGATCCAATTTGATAAGTCGATTTGAGATTCCTACACTATTCTTGATCTAGTTCTTATGAAATTGAATTCTATGGCCTCTAATGTTTCAGTTTACCTTTTGGAATTTGTGTCAATATGTATTTGGGGTTGACCGGCATCTGTAATTAGTTGTCTTAATTGGGCTATTTCGGACTTTGGTGAAAAAGGGTATGTACTCTAATAAGCTAAGAGGATGTGTACAAAGGGATAGAAAACTACATGAAATCAGTGTTGATAATATTCTGTAAAATGTATAGAAGGGGTTTACATGATGTCAGTAAGTGGTATTGAGTGATTAATTACGAGTTTTAGCTTTATATAATCAAAGTGGATAAAGATAACTGCTCTCGGCCAGGACTGTTCCTGCACCAACCAGCAGTGATCGGAAATTCATAAGTAATTCAATACAACTCGGAAAATTATGAAATTGGATGGGTTAGAAACTAGACAGATAAGGATAACTGGGATCAAAATTTCATAATTTAATACATAATAGATAAACAATGGGAGTGGTTAGAATTCAGCTGTTTTGCATGGGGCAGAGCACTGTGTGAATGTTAAAACCCTAATTAAGTTGTATACTATATACTATAAGTATCCCTATACATAGTAATACGACCTGATTATTATATTATAAGACTCTTAGGGTACAGGGTACTATAATACCATATCATATGTGTATAAACAGTGAATCAGGGGTTCTGTCCAAAATTAATTGTCTTGTTGAGTCTAAGTCCTTGAGTGACCTATTGTTTCAGGAATTCTCTCGTACAAAACCAAAGACCTTGTACACGGCATGATACCTATTCTTAATATTGGTAACTGATCGTTTAAATATAAACCCTTGCAAGTGCACAAGGCTTCGAATCCACCACACAATAAACCAGCTTATCGTATCTCTCTTTTGAATAAATTCCTAATTGGCTAGCATATTCCTCTCAGACATATACTTATCAATTCAAATTGTAGTGCTCTCCTCTCGGACGTAACACATAAGCAATTAAAATATGGAACTGTGATCTATCTCTCTCGAGCATAAACCAATGAAATCTTATTCCTTTATAACACCTTAGTCTACTTACGTTCCTCTCGGACACGCAAGTATTCCTCGGATTGAAATTAACAAGAATTCACTCTAGCCTCTCTCGAGCACATAGAATAAACCTCATAAATTAACAGTGATTCTATAATAAGATTCATACACCGATCAAGGTAAAATTAAGATGAAAGAAAACGATACAACCAATTTACTCGGGTTTCATCTACGCCTTGGACAAGGATTTAACCGGCCATCGGACGAGAAGAACACTGTTGATTTGAAGGAGTCATCATTTACTATTCACCGAAAAGTAATGTTCAAAATCACTGTAGCAACATTGTTCACGCATAGGTACTATTCATTGTCTTCTCCGTTCAGCCGGTTACTGTAGCAAATGGCGGAGTTACTGTAGCAGTCCAAAATCGATCCTTTTTCGGCCAAAGTTGCGCCCTTTCTTCCTCTCCTCCGGCGGCTCCTCCTCCTCTCTCTCTCTTTTGGCCAAAGCCACCGGATTCCGGCGACAATCGCACCTCCAAAAGCTCTGGTTTTTTCGGCGGCTTTGGCTCCCTTTTTGGTTCTGTCAAAACTCTGTTTTTATAGGCCTCGAATGAGAGTCCTAATTCGACCCTTTATCGATTCCTATTCAAAGAAGGAATCTAAATCGAAACTTTCCAAATCAAGGCCGGGTCTGCTCTCGAAGTTCTGGGTTTTTTTCGATTGAGCACGAGCTGCTTCTCGCCGTCTATTTTACCGCCGCCATCAGCGCCGCCGTCCAGTCCATCCTCGCCGGTGAAGCTCAGCCCATGCCGGTGCTCCGTCGCGATCCTTGCCGTCGTCGCCCTTGCCACCGTGAACCGGCCCAGCTCAGCCCCTTCGCCGGCGTTCGAGCAGAGCTCGAACTCTCTGTTCTGGAACGAAGGCCCGAGCTTTGGCTCGGGCCAGGTTTCTCTTTTTTTTTTTTCTTTTAACTGAACCGGACCGGAACGGAACCGGTTCATATTTCTTTTCTCTTTTTTTTTATTAAACAAAAACCCATTGTATCGATCTCATCCATCCAATCTCATCGTGACGGTTCTTCTCTTTAATCGTGTATCTTTCGCGTGCGATATTTCAAATGATCATAACTTTTTGCTCAGAACTCCGAATTGCGAACAGTCAGTGGCGTTGGAAAGCTGACTTCGTGAACTTTAACATGAAGCTGAAATCAGTCCCATGAGAGATATGCAATTGACGTTATGAATATTCAATCATTAGAGTCGCGTTTCACCCTATTTCTGCATTTTACTCTTGTTTCCTACAAAAACCAAAAACTATATTAAAGTAGCATTTATTCTAATCAAACACTAGGAGAAACATAAGTTTAGGAGATAATAAAATGCATAATTCCTGTATAGATCACACCCCCAAACATATATTTTGCTAGTCCCTAGCAAAACAAAACAAAATAAATTCAAACAAACTAAGGAAACTAATGCATAAAAGTAAACACCACTTTCGTAGGGAACACGATTGCATTGAGCGTATGCAACAAGCCATTAAACCTCTGGGTGTCCCCAGTAGGACGAGTGTTATCTCGTGAGGGTTTGCAGCCATGCTACCCACAAACATCTATTTATTAATCTAATTAACCTAAGTGAAGAAGTAAAAATTAAAACATTGTAAAACACACAAACCTATTATCCCTTCAAATGCAAATTACAATACTTAAAAGAATTAACCACACGTACTTGGTTCATAATCAACAGGAATATAGAAGCTCTCAAGTAAGTGGTTTTATTCCACACTTTCATCTTAGAAATTTCTGCTTAAATATAATATAGCGTGATAACATAGATAGTAGAAGTGTAGAACATTGTAGCAATACATTCTAAATTTCTGTTTTATACAGATCCAGTGTTACCCATTAACCAAAGAACCTTAGAATCTACATAGCCATCGTAATCTTTAGGTTCATGATAGCACAGATCTGCGTGCCTCCTTCGGGTCCAACATTCTAGATTTGAGAGGACAATACACCATAGACTTTTTTTTTCTTTTTCTTTTTCGCTAGGACTGTGTAAGGCCTGACTTCAAGATGCTTAGGTTTAGTAATGACTCAGGCCAATGACCCCCAGCCAGTTGGCTTAAGGCATTAGGTTTTAAGAGACCGCTTTGGGCCCGAGCATCAGCCTAAGTTAATCCTATAAAGTCAAGCAGCCCCTTTCTTTCATTTTGTTTTTATTTTTTCGCATTTTCACATTTTTTTTCAGCATTTTTTTTGTAGCACATGTTTATTCTGTCCAGGCTGTATTATACTCTCAACCTATTTCCGGTTCCAATCCCTTGCCATAGCCAAGTAAATGGTCTATCATGATCTTTTAAGCTCAACAGATAACTACACATCATCCAACAACTATGACTAAAGACATCCCACTGTAGATTAGTATTCAACAAATCTCTAGATGGTATTACTTTATGTACTAGTGTGTGTGAGTGAATTTTCTTAGTTCAAGCACCTGTTCCAAGAGGACTGTACAGAAAGATATGCTCAGTTAAGTGTATCTATCCTTCAGTATACTTACTCACACTTCCAATGCAAATTAATCTCCTAAGAATTGTAACATGCATTATTATGGGATAAACTATCAAAACCTAACAAAAATACTAACAAACAACTTAAAAATTAATTCAATTTTTTATGATTTTTTAATTTTTTTTAAAATTTTTTTATTTTTATTTTTATAAAAGTAATATTCTCTCCCCCAAACCTATTATGAACATTGTCCTCAATGTGAACACAATAGAAAAAATGACAATGATCATATAACAAAGAAAATAAGAAAAATGAAAGAATACACCTGAATACGTGGGTTGCCTCCCACCAAGCGCTAAGTTTAATGTCTTCAGCCAGACGAAGCCACGGTCGTTTGTAGGGGCCAGATTATCAAGTCATCAACCTGGATCAATTAAATGATTGCACCACACACTCCTATCTTTGTTGCCTAAGTATGGAGCACATCGTGGAATAAAAGGATGGAGTGGTGGGTGGGGAAGCTTTAGAAAGAGGGGTCCCTGCATTAACCATGAAGAAGGGTCATTAGAAAATTTTAGAATAAAAGGCTCCTCCTCCAAATTAACCATTTTGGCCTTAGGGGCCTCTTCTAGTAACCCAATTGGGAAAGCTTCCTCAATTAGTGACTCAACTAAACAACCTATGAAACAGTTTAAGTTACTTTCAATAACCAAAGGGTTAGATCGGTCAAGACATGGTATGAATGGTGTTTCAGAAATAGAAGGTTCTGGTGATAGTGCCGTATAATGTGACTCCTCAAATATAGAAGAAGGTTTAAAGCTGGGTTCTATTAATGCACTCACTTCTTCTTTAATTTCTACACCCTCTTGATCATTATGTAAAATCTACTCAAGCTCATTGTTAAACCTTTGGGCATTATGAAGGGATGTAACATCATAGTCAAGGGAAAAACATATCCCTTCGTCAGAAAATTGGCTCATCGGATATTGGGGCTCGACAGGTAAAATGCATTCTTCGTTCATATTCATGGCCTGTGTTAGCTGTTCTAACTGTATTTCAATGTTGGCAAGAGCCTGTGTGTGGGAATGGATAATTTGGGCCTAGGTACTTAATTCTGCTCTCATCTCCTTCTGGTCAATTTTAATCTCGGTTAAGTGTGAGAGGAGCATTTGGCTCATTTGGCTCATCTGGTCTTCCAAGGAAGGTCTCTCGTTGCTTTGGCCAAATGGAAATAAGGCTGGCTGGTAAGGTTGTTGGTGGCTTAGGAAATCTTGTCTAGGGGCCTGATGAAGGTGGGCCCAGGGTTGGGTTGCTCCCAAGGAGAATTAGGATGGTCCTCCCACCTATGAAGACTTTGGGCCTCATTAACGTACTTGCGTGTAAAATCAGGGTACTCGTGGGCCAAAGGGCACTCCACTGGGGTATGAATAGGACTTAAACAGAAGGAGTTGTGTATTGTAGGGAAGATGTGCAACTCCCAAAATTAGAGTGATTATCCCAACCACGGTCGTATGAATCAGCATATAAAGGACGTGGGTGGTAGGGCACTTCATAGGGAGGGGTATTATGTGTGTGTGAAGAACAATAATCATTAAAGCTCCTATATGGGTTCTCATGGCTAAATCCATAGAAAGGTGAAGACATTTCTTCACCATGCATTTATCGACAACCCTAGATACCCTCAACTAGCAATCAGCAACCCTAGATATCGACAACTAGCAGTCCTAATAGCCACAACTAACACAACATGCTATCACAGAAAGAAAAGAAAAAAACCAAGCACATAAATTAATCTAAAAAGAGAATGATAAGAGAATGCAAACTAGGGGAAGGGGTGGCCCTTCCACATTGGCGAGAATTCCACGTCTTCTCTTAACCTTGCAAAAAGTAAGAAAAACACAAATTAAGCTACTGACAGATAATCTAAGTTAAGACTCACTAAACTACTCTACACTAATTATGCTAAGAATCTGGTAAACTATTGGCTTCCGTCCCCGGCAACGGCGCCAAAAATTTGATCGTTTAAATATAAACCCTTGCAAGTGCACAAGGCAATTATACTACAGCGAGTATTAAAGGCTTGTCGAACCTCAGGGACGGATTAATATTATACAAAATTCAATTGAAAGAAAGTTGCAGTTTAATTTAATCTAAGAAAGCAATAAAATTTAGCTACTTTAAAATGGATTTTAACTAATATGGAGAAGTGCCAAGGCTTCGAATCCACCACACAATAAACTAGCTTATCGTCTCTCTCATTTGAATAAATTCCTAATTGGCTAGCATATTCCTCTCAGACGTATACTTGTCAATTCAAATTGTAGTGCTCTCCTCTCGGACGTAACACATAAGCAATTAAAATATGGAACTGTGATCTATCTCTCTCGAGCATAAACCAATGAAATCTTATTCCTTTATAACACCTTAGTCTACTTACGTTCCTCTCGGACACGCAAGTATTCCTCGGATTGAAATTAACAAGAATTCACTCTAGCCTCTCTCGAGCACATAGAATAAACCTCATAAATTAACAGTGATTCTATAATAAGATTCATACACCGATCAAGGTAAAATTAAGATGAAAGAAAACAATACAACCAATTTACTCGGGTTTCATCTGCGCCTTGGACAAGGATTTAGCTGGCCATCGGACGAGAAGAACACTGTTGATTTGAAGGAGTCATCATTTACTATTCACCAAAAAGTAATGTTCAAAATCACTGTAGCAACATTGTTCACGCACAGGTACTATTCATCATCTTCTCCGTTCAGCCAGTTACTGTAGCAAATGGCGGAGTTACTGTAGCAGTCCAAAATCGATCCTTTTCCGGCCAAAGTTGCGCCCTTTCTTCCTCTCCTCCGACGGCTCTTCCTCCTCTCTCTCTCTTCTGGCCAAAGTTGCGCCCTTTCTTCCTCTCCTCCGGCGGCTCCTCCTCCTCTCTCTCTCTTTTGGCCAAAGCCACCGGATTCCGGCGACAATCGCACCTCCAAAAGCTCTGGTTTTTTCGGCGGCTTTGGCTCCCTTTTTGGTTCTGTCAAAACTCTGTTTTTATAGGCCTCGAATGAGAGTCCTAATTCGACCCTTTATCGATTCCTATTCAAAGAAGGAATCTAAATCGAAACTTTCCAAATCAAGGCCGGGTCTGCTCTCGAAGTTCTGGGTTTTTTTCGATTGAGCACGAGCTGCTTCTCGCCGTCTATTTTACCGCCGCCATCAGCGCTGCCGTCCAGTCCATCCTCGCCGGTGAAGCTCAGCCCATGCCAGTGCTCCGTTGCGATCCTTGCCGTCGTCGCCCTTGCCACCGTGAACCGGCCCAGCTCAGCCCCTTCGCCGGCGTTCGAGCAGAGCTCGAACTCTCTGTTCTGGAACGAAGGCCCGAGCTTTGGCTCGGGCCAGGTTTCTCTTTTTTTTTTTTCTTTTAACTGAACCGGACCAGAACAGAACCGGTTCATATTTCTTTTCTCTTTTTTTTTATTAAACAAAAATCCGTTGTATTGATCTCATCCATCCAATCTCATCGTGACGGTTCTTCTCTTTAATCGTGTATCTTTCGCGTGCGATATTTCAAATGATCATAACTTTTTGCTCAGAACTCCGAATTGCGAACAGTCAGTGGCGTTGGAAAGCTGACTTCGTGAACTTTAAAATGAATCTTAAATCAGTCCCATCAGAGATATGCAATCGAAGTTATAAATATTCAATCATTAGAGTCGCTTTTCACCCCATTTTTGCATTTTACTCTTGTTTCCTACAAAAACCAAAAACTATATTAAAGTAGCATTTATTCTAATCAAACACTAGGAGAAACATAAGTTTAGGAGGTAATAAAATGCATAATTCCTGGATAGATCAGTAACCTTGTATTCTGGTTCATGGGAATTGTCATATCTAGAGGCTAAGTGCATTGAGGTGATTCAGTATCTCAATTCTTGATGAGTCATGATTGGAGTCATCTGATGTTGATCATTCTAAGAGTTTGAGTACTCCGATGTGAGTCCTTTCTGATGACCTTGATAAAGTTATTGTCTTACTCCTCTGAGAGCCTTTCTTTGATGATGTTGGTCTGGGTCTCTGTTTGAGAGAACCCTGGTTAATTCGAGATGAATTCAGTTCTATGTAAACTGGTTCTCCACTAGGAGTTCTGATGAACACTCTTAGTTGGATTCATAGTATGCTCACGAGCCATTGCTAGATCCTTTGTGATCTCAGATGATATATGAACCTAGTAGGAGCCAAGAAAAACCCACAACAAAATAATAACAATAGGCATGCGGACAATATAGAATAAGGACACGTTTACTTAGATCAGTTTGAGCAAATACGGAGTTCACTTACCAAGACAATAATCATCACCAAGGACCATCAACGGTCAAGAATAAATAAACATTAACTCATATCCCAAACATACAGTGCATCGGGAGGAAATAATAATGAATACTGACTCCAAACATACAGAGTGTCGGAGATAACAATTTCTGCTCTCTGTTCAATCCACTTCCCCTATGGACATCAATTACCAGAACATCCTAGAGGTTCTTCAGAGGAACCCAGCCATGCGTCTAGGGATGCTGGCCCCATCGGTGCTTACGAGCACAATGTGTGGAGACTGCAGACCTTCCATAATATCATACAGTCTAAAGCGCACGCGTTGCCGTCATCGGCTGAACTACAGAGGTTCATAATATGTTCTGAGAACACAAGGATCTAGCAATGGCTCGTGAACATACTATGACTCCAATCTAAGAGTGTTCATCAAAACTCTTAGTGGAGAAACAGTCTACATCGAACTGAATCAGTCTAGAATTAACAAGGGTTCTCTCATCTAGAGACCAGACCATAATCATCAGAAAATAGACTCTCAGAGGAGTACACTGAATTTCACAATATCTCAATATGAATTGACTCACGTAGGAGTAATCAAGGAATTTTCAATACTTAATCTCAGGTTGACTAGAAACTGAGGCTTGTCAGACATGACTCATTAAATACCCTCACCATGCATAGCTCCAATCAAGACATCATCGATTCTGACAATAATGAGGATTATATGACGTTGGTACATGATGGTAGGGTCTAGGAAACTAAACCCTAACCAAGAATCCAAGATTTCAAGTTCGACACCAAAGATAGTACATTGGTAGAACAATGCCCCACGAAGGAATGACTCGGTCTGACATGACTCACTCTCTGGATTGGATCAATTACTAGACGTTACTGACTTCATCTCTCTGGACTTTATATAGTCAATACAATTTATCAGTAGGTATATCACATAGGTTTTAATATAAGGTATAGTTTAAACAACCCGAAAATATACTGTTATCTGCACAACAGATCCCTTCTCAGGCTCACTACAGTCTTCACAGTACAAATTCTGGTCTGAAATCTTTATGACAGACAGCCCCATGTCTCTAGTTTTTAACCCAATTTACGCATAATTTTATGAATTTTCTACATTTAGTTATAATTTTTCTAGTACAGTCTGTCGGCACAGGATTAAGTTTGGCCGAGAGCATTAACTTTAAACTTACTTAATCAATACGGTCTATTACTCAATTTAATACTTATTAGTGCCTTCTAGACTTAGTATATTACCTTTCTTGGTGATTACCAAGTCCCCATTAGTTCTGTAATTGAATAGTTTCTTACCTAAATCGCTATTCCCAAAACAGATTGTACATATTCATACGTTTTAAACTTGTAATCTGCAATTAGGATAATTAATTCGGGACACACCCCACACTGACTCATTAAACACCTAGGGTACAGTAATCTTCTAACTCCAGTAACTCTTTCCCATAGAATTGTTACTTCAGTGATAAATAACATATGATACATACTAACAAAACAGTCTTGTATAATTATCCCCTTGATCGGCTAATATGACTCAAAAGAGACGAATATCTTGAGACATGAAAACTGACGACCCATGACTAACCTTGTAGGCTGTAACATCTGAATACCAGTACGCATTAACAACAAAGTTTCAAACTTTAGGGATTAATCACCCATTGGGAACGTGGTCACCATAGGTTACCCCTTCATCTAAAGGCCGCGACTTGACATGAATAAAAGGAAATCTCCCATTGGGAACGTGGTCAATCCACAATCCCAATTCAGTTATGACCCCTTTTTGTTAGGGAATCAGGTGACTTAAGCTAGTTTCCAAAATTAACCAAGTAACCACCTCTAATTGGATTCAAAATTTGGCACGATCTCAATCTTGCCATGTCATGCCATTAATTGGATTAATTACTTCAATTCTACCCTTAATTGACGTCCACTTGCCAATCCTTTTGATGTCTCAATTCCAATAATTAAGATTTTCCAAGTATAATTCCAAATTACACCGGATTTAGAATAAACTCAAAATTCCCGCTTCTCCTTGGTTTGGTCCCTTGCCATAACCAACCAAATCACGTCTTATCACACACGTGCACACGCCCCAAGGCATGTGCCCATGTGGCCCTGGGACCCTGCACTGCACTGGCGCCCAACACATCCGGCGACCAAAGCTTCTCCAACTTTTTGTGCGCGCGCAAAACTTACCAAAAATAAATTCCCAAGCTACAAAGATCCAACTTATAGCATCAAAATAATTTGAACAAGTTCTAACACTTCGTACACGCACCCTGGCGCCTGGCCCTCACTTCTGGCGTCAAATGCACACAAACCTTGGCGCCAGGCTAGCCTCAGCGCCAGGTTGGGCCCAGTGCCAGGGCTAGTTCTCGCGCCCTGGTAAACTGCCTAATCGGGTTTAATGGTTCCACACTTTTAAAAGCATCACAATTATAAAACGACACACTAGATTATAAGATTTCATAAAAGAATCAAATAGGCAGCAAAACTTTCCTATTTTAGAACAGTTTCCTAAAATAGCAGTTTTGGTAATCTTACCGAATTTTTGGGTGTTACAGGTGGTGACCAGAGAATCAATGGAGAAGTTAGAGGATAAGGTCTCTGAGGAAAAAACAAAGTTCTTGCCAGAAGAAGAGGATGGAACCTTGTTTCCTATAAAGGTAAGCTCTGTGATTCAGTCTTTGGTACAGAGGATTGTGAGAGATGGGGAGGGAGGAAGGGAGCAGAAGTTGATCTGCCTATTCCAGCTACTAAGCACAGCTGAACGTTGATGATGTTTGGAAATGAAACAGTAAGGTGAGGCTGTGAGGTAAAGAGTTGTGCCGGATATATACGGGATGTTATTGGCCCCTGTGGTGGAGCCCGAGCTGCTAATAGCCCAACTATTTATGGTTAAATGGGTTCGGGCTGGGCTGGTTCAGCGAGCCCTCACCTCGTTTACCAGCCGTACCTATAACAACGGAAAAAATCCCTCATAAAATCTGTCGCTAAAGACCATTAGCGACAGTTTTTTCCGTCGTTACATCCTAATTTTCTTGTAGCGAGAGCTAGCCAATGTCCCTTCAAGAGCCATATGAATAGGGCTGGGAATCAGGTCGGGTCGGGTAAAATAGGATTGGGTCGCCCTTTATCCTACCTAAATAGGGTCGAGTAATTACCCGACCCTATTCATGAGTAGGGTCGAGAATGGTTGACCCTAGTATTCAAAAATTCAAAATTGGCCTTTATTTGACTAAATTTTAATATAGATAAGGTTAATATAAGTTTTTTAGTGATCTAGAAATAAAATTATCTTTGAAAATTAGATTATTTAATATTAAACATATATTATAATATTTTATAATAGGTACATCGAGTTGGGGTCGGGTTGTGTAGGTAATTCGGGTAATTACCCTACCCGACCCTATTTTAAATAGGGTAAAATTTTCAAACCCTCACCCGACCCTATAGGATGGGTAGGTTTTTCCCAACCCTACATGTGAGACCTTCACAATACATAAGCAGCCAAAAAACACGCCGTGGAGGATTACACTCAAATCATGCTCTATACGGGAAATCTTTGGGAAAGAATAAATGATACATCAGCAAAAAATAGAATACTTTTTGGCGTCCTAATATGGAATTTTTCTTCTAACACATGCAACTGAGAATATTATAGCAATTTTGAAACAAGATTCACTAATATAATTTTGTGCAAAATCAATGTGTTTGAAGTCATGTTGACCAGTTAAACATGATTTATATATGCTCTCTCCATCTAAAAAAAAGTAACTGCATTAGAAAACCAAAATGAACTAAAATTAGCTAGTCATAGTAATAAAATGATAATTTATGGAGTACTTCTAATGTTTGTTACCTTATGACGAGATCCGTGCGACCTATATATACCCCTCATAGTTTCAAGACACATGCACCTTCACACTATATGCACCAATGGGATTAGACCCTGGGATTTCATCCGTGACGGGGAGACAACCCACTCGCCACTAAGGCTGGATCCGCAAACTCATAACATAGTTATTTTTGAAGGGTAATTGAGCCGCAACGGAAGCGAATTTAGGATTTGAATCCGGTTGATGTGGGTTCTCAAATTTGGGGGTTTTCCTTAAATCAACAAATAAAGCTCAAAGATTATGAAATTAGAAACACCAACCTTCGGCCTTTTTGCCTACGAATCACTCCACAGATTTGATTATGTCCGAGAACACCAAATCCTTCACCGATCAAGTGTAGAACAATGTGAAAAGCTATATTCCTCGAATTAGCTTTTTCACCCAACAAATCAAGGTCACCAAAATCCTTCTTATTGTAACCAAAAGTCGCCCTTTTCGTATGGTATCGAGGGCGTCCCCTCTCTTCCCCTTAATAAGGCATAAATCCGTTACAAATCATGCCAATTTCGGTTTCCCGAAATTGCTCAACAGATTTTCCAAGATGGTGACTCATATTTGACAATTCCATTTTGGTCGTACCAAAACGGCTAATTCCAAATATGTGATTTCCGGATCGGTGATGATTACAGTGTCTCTTCCAATTTAGTGTGGACCGGGCCCACGGAAGCCTAACTACTCCACATGCCTACACGCGCACGAGAGAGCCGACTCCTCTCAATCAAGACAAGTAAAATGGGACAAATAACCCATATTTACTTACATCCCCCACTATGGGTTCTTTGTTCATATTTGCGATCCACAGTGACTCGTGCACTAGTCCTGTCGTAATCCAATACTATGAACATGTTTTACAAATAGATCCGTCGTTAAGGCCTTTGTTAACGGATCAGCTAACATCTCAACCGTAGGAAGATGACTCACTGTCAACTTTCCCCGTTGTAGCATGTCAAACACATAAAAGTAATGCACCTCTATGTGCTTAGCTCTTGAACTGATCTCCCCATTACGGAGTGTCGACACAGTTGCCAAATTATCACAATAAATTTGGACAGGAGCATCAGTCCACTGTTCTAGCTGTAACCCAGCTAGAAACTCTTTAATCCAAACTGCCTCGGAAGCTGCTAAACTGCATGCAACAAACTCAGCTTCCATCGTGGACTTAGTAACGCATTTCTGCTTCTTACTAGCCCATGCCACGGCGCCGCCACCAAGCATAAAAACATAACCGGCAGTGGATTTCCTGTCATCCTTACACCCGGCATAGTCTGAATCACTATAGCCTTCCAATGACAGGTTCTCAGCCTGATATGTGAGTTTCATATCCTTGGTACCCAGCAAGTATCTGAACACCCGCTTTATAGCTTGCCAGTGTTGCATACCTGGGTTAGCCTGATATCGACTCACAAGGCTTACTACAAAAGCCAAATCAGGTCGAGTGCAGTTCATGGCATACATCAAGCTGCCAATAGCCTGCGCATATGGCACAGATTGCATCTTCAGACGTTCCTCGTCTGATGCAGGTGCCATTCTTTCGGACAAAACTGTCCCTTTATAGATGGGCGAATCAATGGTCTTCCAACCAATCACGTCAAAGCGTTTCAATACACTCTCAATGTACGATTCTTGAGATATACTTAGCCTCCTCGCTTTTCTATCTCTCTCAATCTTCATCCCGAGGATGTAAGATGCTTCACCCATATCTTTCATTTCAAATTGGGTCTTGAGCCATTCTTTAAGACTGAGAATCATACTAGTGTCATTCCCCATTAATAATATGTCATCTACATATAGTGACAATATCATAAATCTACTCCCATCTCTAAAGGAGTATACACAATGGTCATAGTCATTGGCCACAAAGCCATATTCACTTATCACCTTGTGAAAAGTGAAATACCATTGTCTTGGCGATTGTTTCAGTCCATACAATGATTTAATAAGCTTGCACACTTTAGTTTCCTCTCCGGAAACAACAAACCCCTCGGGTTGTTCCATGTAAATCTCCTCCTCTAAATCACCATTTAGGAAGGCAGTCTTTACATCCATCTGGTGCAACTCTAAATCTAAGTATGACACAATTGCCAACAAACATCGGATCGAGATGAACCTGGACACTGGAGAATAAGTCTCCTTGAAGTCTATGCCCTCTACTTGTGTGAAACCTTTCGCCACAAGTCTAGCTTTGTACTTCTCTATTGATCCATCAGCTTTGAGCTTCTTCTTGAAGATCCATTTACACCCAATGGGTTTCCGTTCATCTGGTAAGTCAACAATCTCCCAGACTTTGTTCTTCAAGATTGAATCCATTTCCTCTTGAACAGCCTTCTGCCATTCCTTGGAATCTGGACTACACATCGCCTGCTCAAATGTGACTGGATCACTAAGTACAGGTTCATCTATCGATATCTCATCTTCACCAAGCATGGCATAGTAATCCTTCAACAAAATTGAAGGTCTACGCTCTCTTGATGCTCGAGTTTCAACATCCTCATTGGATGTGTTACCTATCACTTGTTCATTACTAGTGACAGTAACTTTCTCTTTCTCAATTTCAAAGAGTTCCACTTTCTGACTAGGAGTTTGTAGGTCTATATCTTCCTCAAGAAAATAAGCATCTCTAGACTCTATAACCCCCACTGTCCCATCATCATGGTGTACTACAAATCGATACCCTTTCGAATGGTCACAATAACCTATAAAATTACATTTTATGGTCTTGGGATCCAACTTAGTTCTTAGTTGATCAGGCACCCTGACATGGGCCTTTGACCCCCACACTTTCATGTTCGAAAAGTTTGGACGTCTTCCCGTCCATAACTCATATGGGGTCAATTTGATCGACTTAGAAGGTATCCGATTTAGTACATAGACAGCGGTGTCTAGTGCTTCACCCCAAAACTGCGTTCCTAGTTCAGAGTGGTTTAACATGGACCTTACCATGTCCATCAATGTCCTATTACGTCTTTCAGCGACTCCATTCTGCTGAGGGGTATACGGTAAAGTATACTGATGCACTATTCCTTGGTTTGTACAATAGTCCTTGAACAAATCAGATGTGTATTCACCACCTCTGTCTGTTCTCAGAACTTTAATCTTCCGTCCTAATTGGTTCTCAACCTCAGCCTTAAATTCCTTGAATTTTTCTAAGGCATCGGACTTTCTCGATAACAAGTACACAAAACCATATCTTGAATAGTCATCTATAAATGTAATAAAATACATCATACCCCTTTGAGTCTTGACGTTTATAGGCCCACAAATATATGAGTGAATGACCTCTAAAAGGTCAATTGCTCGTTGTCCTTTCGGAAAGGGTAGCCTAGTCATTTTGCCAGATAGGCAATCCTCACACGTGCGCAAATTATCACTTATTCTAGGTAGTAACCCACTACCCGACATTCGGTGTAATTTTGTCGCATTCACATGACAAAGGCGTAAATGCCACAACAATGCATTATCAACAGTAACACAAGCAACATACTCAGAATCAATCATTTCATTATTAGCAAAATCATTGGATACATCAAGTTTGAATAAACCATCAACTAAAGAAGCAGTAAATAAAATATTATTCTTCTGCCCCACAGTTCCCTTGCCACCCTTGAACCTGACTTCAAATCCCTTTTGTGTCAGAAGAGGGATTGAAATCAGATTCCTACGAATAGTAGGTGCATACAAGACATCTGTGAGGACCAGGGTGTTTCCTCCTAAGAGAGGAACACGAACAGAGCCAATCCCCAGCACGTCACAATAGGTGTTATTCCCCATGTAGATCTTGTGCTCTCCAGGACTAATCTCTTTCATCTCTGCAAAAGACTCCTTTGTCATTGCCACATGACGGGTTGCAGCCGAGTCAAGCCACCAACCTCTAGTGTTAGTGTTCACAATCAGTGCCTCAGAAATCATACAAACTATGTCCTTTCCTCCACCCTGCTGTTTCTTTTTCTCGTTGCCCTGGGAGCCATTAGGACAGTTCCTGCTAAAGTGACCCATCTGGCCACAAGTAAAGCAGGCTCCCTTCTTCTTGTTCTTCGCCTTGTCTCCACCCTGGAATTGAGGCTTCTTTCCTTTCCTCTTGAAGTTCTTCTTTGAAGTGCCAGCATAGGACCCACCTTTCTTAGAGCCAACATGGTGAGCAAGGTTGGCAGATGCATTAGAGGCCCTCATATGCTCTCTCCTTTCCTGCTCCAAGCCCAGCTTGGCAGTAAGGTCATCGAGAGTGAGTTTCTTGTCACTCAGGTTCAACGCCACCACAACTGCTTCCCATGATGGAGGGAGGCTAGTGAGTATCGTAGACACTTGGACCCCCAATGAAATTGGATCTCCAAGCATCTCCAACTCACTAGCAATAATAGTCATGGCATTTATGTGCTCAAGCACATTCTTGCCCTCCTCCATCCTCATGTTGGTATAGCGAGTGTGGAGCAACCTGATATGTGCCTCAGTATGCTCTCCATACCTCCTCTCAATGGCCTGATACATTTCTTTGGCCGTTTTGTGCTTCTCAAAAAGCAACTCCATAGAAGGCTCCATAAAGGTAAGCATCGTGGTCCTTGCTCGTGCATCCTCCTTCCTGAACTTCTCGTACTCTCTCTTTTGAGCAGGAGTACTACTTTCACCCGAAGGTTCAATAACTTGGTCTAGTAAATGACCCAAGTCGTCAAGGAATAGAATGTGACGGATGCGCCTCTTCCAGGTAACAAAATTGGTGGCATTCAACTTCTCAGTCTTTGCCAACTCACTGGAGACCATACGGGAAGCCATTGCAACTTTTATGAAATCAGCAAATGTTTCAATCAAATTGAAGATAAAAATCTACAATCAATGGAACAGGACAATCAGTGTAAAGAATAGCACAGTTTGAATCACTAATTACTATCAACAATTATATAATCAAGTGGCACAAATACTGCTTCAATATTAATTAGTTTTTCAAATTTTATCCCTCCGATCGATCGTGTCAAATACCCGATCGATCGCAGCTTTTCGCTGTCAATTTTGTTCAACTTCCAGTAGATACGATCGATCGCAATTCGTGCCGATCGATCGTTTCCCTTTTTCAAAGCAAATCTATGATCGACGCCGATCGATGCCGAACGATGGCGATCGATGCCGATCGAAGCCGAACGATGGCGATCGATGCCGATCGAAGCCGAACGATGGCGATCGATGCCGATCGAAGCCGAACGATGCCGAACGATGGCGATCGATGCCGATCGAAGCCGATCGATCGTTTTCCCTTTTCAAGAGACTTAACGATCGATGCCGAACGATGCCTGTCGATCGTGACCAGTCGTCTTCTCCGATTTTACCTTAGCGCGATCGATCGCTCTTGACTCCGATCGATCGCGACTGTAAAAATCGAGATTTTCAGTCGGCAAAAACCGCGAGGAAAATTCCCACAAATTTCTTGGAACCCTCACACCACCACGGAATCAAGGCTCCGATACCAATGAAGGGTAATTGAGCCGCAACGGAAGCGAATTTAGGATTTGAATCCGGTTGATGTGGGTTCTCAAATTTGGGGGTTTTCCTTAAATCAACAAATAAAGCTCAAAGATTATGAAATTAGAAACACCAACCTTCGGCCTTTTTGCCTACGAATCACTCCACAGATTTGATTATGTCCGAGAACACCAAATCCTTCACCGATCAAGTGTAGAACAATGTGAAAAGCTATATTCCTCGAATTAGCTTTTTCACCCAACAAATCAAGGTCACCAAAATCCTTCTTATTGTAACCAAAAGTCGCCCTTTTCGTATGGTATCGAGGGCGTCCCCTCTCTTCCCCTTAATAAGGCATAAATCCGTTACAAATCATGCCAATTTCGGTTTCCCGAAATTGCTCAACAGATTTTCCAAGATGGTGACTCATATTTGACAATTCCATTTTGGTCGTACCAAAACGGCTAATTCCAAATATGTGATTTCCGGATCGGTGATGATTACAGTGTCTCTTCCAATTTAGTGTGGACCGGGCCCACGGAAGCCTAACTACTCCACATGCCTACACGCGCACGAGAGAGCCGACTCCTCTCAATCAAGACAAGTAAAATGGGACAAATAACCCATATTTACTTACAATTTTGACTTGCCTGAAATTTTACGTATACAATTAGAATTCAACTTGTTCCCACCTGTGTGATTTCTATTTGTTTTTGTTATTATACAATGAAAGTGAAATGAAGTTGTGTTGATCAGTTAAATATGATTTATATATGCTCCCTCCATCTAAAAAGAATTGACTGCGTCAGAAAACCAAAATGAACTAAAATTAGTCTGTGATAGTACTATAATATGGAGTACTTCTAATGTCTGTTACCTTATGACGAGATTGCGTGCGTGTTACAATGGAAAACCTATACTCCTCATAGTTTCAGACACATGCACCTTCACACTATATGCGCCAATGGGATTAGACCCTGGGATTTCATCCATGACGGGGAGAGGACCCACTAGCCACTAAAGCTGGATCCTCAAACTCATAACATAGTAATTTTGACTTGCCTGAAATTTGACATAGAGAATTAGAATTCAACTTGTTCCCACCTGTGTGATTTCTATTTGTTTTTTTTATTATACAATGAAAGTGAAATGCTATCAACACCAGTGCCAAAAGGAATAAAAAATTGCTTACCGCCACCCCCTATCTATTGTTTATATATCTGGTAAAGTATGAGCAGTTTTTTATACTTCCTCCGGGTAGTAGTAGATGAGACATTGAAAAAATGCATGGACCACTTGGACCAACTCCTAAAACAAACGCTTTTTGGGGTGGGCCCCACATTTCAATGAAAACGATTTTTTTGGCAGTCTCATCTAAAACTACCAAGAGGGAGTAACTGGAAAAAAAAATCGACTAAACCTAACGAAGATCAGGTGCAATTGTACCACATCCTCTTTTCTCTTTTATTTACTATTAATACTTTTTGTGTCGAGAATCCATCCATCAATTGTTTCCGCTGATATGCCTGCCGTTGACGCCTTTATCTGATTGTTTTTAAAAAAAAAGGAAACGGACTACAAAATTTCCCAAACATTTGAAGTTGGTCAGAAAAATGTAGGCCAGGCCTTGCCCCTTGTTGACCAGAAACAGGGGTAGCTTATCCATTTAATGGCTTCCTTCGTTGCCTTGGTAGTAGTTCTTGTTACCTTATGAATAGTTAAGGAAATAATACTGATAATTTTCTTGGGCAACAATAATAACGGAAATGAATAATAGTATACATTGTGAAGTTCTGTTTTATAGCAGACAAAGAAGGGTAACAAAGTGACAATAAAAAAGAGCAATTACCCTCCAAAACTCACAAAAACCAAAACACGCTAGCAAGCAAAACCAAAAGGGTATATGCGAGAATTAATCTCCCAAAGAGAAGTTAGAAACCTGGGGCGTATGTGAACAGCACCCTGGAAAGCTTTTTTTTTTAATCACAAATAACGTGCATATGTTAGCAACCTAGTTTCATTCTACTACTTACATTCATCAACATAACCAAATAATGGGGTATAAAGTGAAAAAATTATAAATTAGGCTTCTTATTTTGGCAAATGGCAACTAATAAAAAATAGGCTTGTTCTTCCAAGTGTAGTTTTAAATTGTCATTGTAATTAAGAATGTTATCATCTAGTGCAAATCCATCCTTTATTTTTTTGCCCAATCCAGTGAAAAACCTATACAGCAGTAATCAAAGCCAAGTTGGAAGAGCAAACACATAATATAAAATAAAGTAGAGATAGTCCTCAACATATCTAATTGATACAAAAGACTTTTGTTGAAGCAATCTACGAGGGCGGCCTTCATCCTTTACTATAAATACCACAACTCATGCACAACTACCTCCCAACACACCAAACCAAATTCAGCCTAACCTCCTCTTGAAAAATTGTGAGAAATGGCAATCGAGATTGTGAGCAACACCATCTTGAAACCATTTCCTTCTCCACATTCAAACTCTTTGACAAATGCAAAAATCCCCCTCACCATTTTTGACAAGGCCACATTTGATTGTCACATTGCCATTCTTTACGTGTTCCGGCCACCCATGCCTACCAACGAAACCCTTAAAGCCTCCCTATCCCAGGCCTTGAACTACTTCCCTCACTTGGCCGGCCGTCTCATCCTTGACGAACAGTCTCATGAGCCGTGCGTCCTCATTAACAACGCTGGCGTTCGAGTAATCGAAACTCGAGTATCCTCCTCCCTGGATGAAATCCTCCCACTTTATCCATCCACTAAGATTAGCTCCTTGCACCCAGCCCAAGAAAATCATGAAGAGCTGCTCCACGTCCAAATTAACCAATTTAATTGTGGAGGTGTAGTCTTGAGCATGTCAGGCCACCACAGAATTGGTGATGGGGAGTCCATGAGCTCCTTCATTGTTGCATGGTCACAACTCACCCGAGGTGCAACCGTGACACCATTGCCTTACCAAAACCGTTCATCTCTTACAAACCCTAGAAATCATCCTACACGCAGATACAACCACCTTGACCTTGAATTTTGCAACAATACTAGTGAAGCACTCACTCCACGACCAACCATTTCCCATAATGAAGCTGTTGCACCTATTGAGAACTTGGTCGTACATTTCTCTGCTGATTTCATTAAAAGGCTTAAAATTGAGAGCTTAGACCAGCAGACCGGCCAATCTTTCAGTACCTTTGAGTGCATCCTTGCACACATGTGGAAGAAGATGACATTAGCCAGAAGGCTCGAAGGGGATGAAGTCACCAATGCAAGGGTGGCTGTGAGTGGCAGATATAGGATCAAACCAGCCATCCCTAGGGAGTACTTCGGCAATTTAGTGCTTTGGGCTCACCCAACACTCAAAGCTAAAGATTTGCTGCATGGAAGCTACTCGTTCGTAGCAAACATGATTCATGAGGCAGTAGCTGAAATTGATGATGAATATTTCAAGTCCTTTATAGATTTTGGGCATTCTTCCATGGGGAAGAATTTGGCAAAGGCGGTAGCGGACATGAATAGTTCGATATATCCGAATGTGGAGGTTGATAGCTGGTTAGGGTTCAAGTTCCATGAGATTGATTTTGGAGGGGGCAGCCCTTGTGCCTTCTTGCCTGCGTATGTGGCTATTGAAGGTTTGATGCTTTTTGTTCCTTCTTGCACTGAGAAAGGTGGTGTGGATGTTGTGGTAGCACTTCATCCGGATCATGTTGCTTCCTTCAAAGGGATTGTTTATTCTCTTGGGAGGAAGCCCATGATCATTAGTAAGTTGTAAGTTGATCATCGAATTATTCAATATGGAAAAAACATGCAATTATAGAAGATTACGTTGGTAATTATTATTGCACTGACCATGAAGAAAATGAATGTGAAATGCCACCTAAGCCAGTGCCCAAAAACAGTATGCTCGCACCCTTTGTATGAGCCGCATACTAGTATGTACGGTAAAGGTACAACCCTGTGTTAAAGTAAATATGTCAGATCTTCCTTAATACTGCAAATATGTTTCATTTGGCGGGATTGAAACCAGAGAAATTTCCCTGAAGGCAATATCGTAACACTCAGCTTTTCAAGCATTGCGAGGCTGTTGCTCACTTTTACATCTTATATCCCGACGGATCCCTTATAAAACTATTGGTTGTTGCTTAGAGCTAGATGGAGAATGCATACTCTCTTCATCCAAATATTAGTCGTCCACATTTGAATAAAAATGGAGGATTGAAGGAAATCAATTTGCATGAATTGTGTATCACCTCTTTTGAGCCACAACTACCTCCCTTAACACAGATAGTGGATATCCACTGTCGTGTATGATGGTGGATATCTACCATCTCCAAATGGCTGGATAGACTGGCTAAAACAAGGGTTGGCAAACTACTCGCTCATTAAATGTTGACCGCATGGTATTTGAATAGAACATCAAGGTTTGAAAGTGTTCCTAGGGTCATACCATCCTAAAGTGTGCCATACTTTTGTTTTTTAATAGGAATTAGCCTGCAAATAATATTTTCTTAATCATATTATAAGGATAAACAGTATTGTTTTTTGTTTTGTTTTGGATCGAAAGGTTATTTTTTTAAGAAGACTGAATAGGCTATGATGATATGATCTATCAACGTGTTCTCACACAACTATAAATTCGGTAAACCTCATTTAAACAATATATGGGTTTTGAAAAAGAAAATGAACGTGCATATTTTAGGGAACTTGCTCAAATCGTGTGCTAATGGCAGCCATCTTATTGTGCAGGCCCCACTTCATCTGACGGTTGTCACTCTTGAACACGCTCTTGAACATTTTTTCTTTAGGTGTAATGATTTCTTCTTTTTTTGGATAATCTGATAAAATTTACCCACAAAGGAGAGGCAGAACAATTATTGCATTGTGTTGTGACATGAATGCTCCCGTTGACCGTCTTAATGCTAATGTGGTATCAGCAGAAAAGCTTTCACAGCTCTGAAATATTTTGACCGGAGGAAACATTGACTCAGAACATCAAAATTTTTTTTTTGGATGCAAAGAACATAATACTTCTTTCCCCACGTGAGATATGTACACAATATTAACGAATCAGCTGGTATGTTTTCCCAACACTCAATAATTTGCCGTCATACAGATGAGAGCGTTTCAACGATGACAGACTTGACTAAGCCTTCCATTAGCAGTCAACGAAAAGAGAGTAAGTTTTTACCAACAACAAGAGTGCATACAAGGGAAAATGGAAGGAGAGCAAACATTAAACAGCCGCAAACAAGAATGTAGAACATTGTTACGAGGATAAGTCTCCTTTTATGGGGACCTGGTGGACCTATATATATAAAGCTGATTTTGACGGATTCGGTCGTTAATATGCTTGTACTATAGAGGATGAGTCTATGAATTCTTACATCATTACTTAAATGCTTATTTTGACTTAGAATATCAAGACTAAACATGTTTTTGGAGTCAATAAGGAGTTTTTAAACTATGCTCTAAAGTCGATCTGATTTGTCATGAGAATGCAAGGCTTAATTATTGAAAAGTTTACAGCTTTCAAACTAGCCTTAAGGCATAACTAAGTCTACATAAAGTGCGGATTGAAGAGATCAATGAAAAGAAAAGATGTATAAACCGGTTGCCCAGGCTTTGGGTGGGGCCCATGAATCTGATTGGTACTGATATGTGGGCCCTACCACATCAGCCTGGGCAGCCCAGGCTACTAGTGTATAACATGACTCCCAAATTATTCTCTTCCCCTTGCTTTGCACAATATTTTTTTTTTAGCAGAAAAGCCGTAGATAACGGAAGACCAAACTCCAAAGAAGGGCTAGTTTCAAATTGGTTCAATGCATAATAGTAGTACTTTTTTGTATATAAATAGAGGTAAAAAAAATGTTAAGTGTAATTGCACAGTATTATTCCAGATAACACATGTTTTTCTGCAATTTAGAAACCACGAAAGATCAGGATAAGGTTTTTTTTTTGGCAACATGGAAGATCAGGTGAAGTCGAGCATCATGGATCTTGTCACTTTTAATTTTTATTTTGCTTTGTCTGAGAATGCATCCATCAGTTTTAGGAGATTTGCCTACCATTGACACCTTCAGCTCAATGTTTAAAAATTCGAGACTCGGACTTGACTCCAGTGACCATTGAGTGGAGTCGACTCGGAATTTTGATGGAGTCACCATGGAGTCATATAGATAAGTCTCCGAACGATATCGTAGAATATAATGAAAATTATAAGATTAAAGATATATCAAATAGGTGCTTTCTAGTTGCATTCACTATAATCCTCCAACACAAAGTGATATTATAATTATACTTCAACCACGGAATTAAATTTGATAGTTACCAATCATGTGTAAGAAAGTTACGTGTTGGTGGAATATAGAAAACTTCCTACCACTGGGGCGGGTCTAAAATTTTATTGAAACAGGATATGCAAACTTCATGCACAATGAGAAACCAGTCATCGTTAAGAGAGGCCAGCTATGCGGACATGCACAATGAAAAACTTGATTTATAATTAATAAGATAACGTTACATATAGCAAACATTGATTAGGGCATTAGTTTCTATAGGAAGTGTAGCAAGTAGTTAGCAGGAATTATGCTGGAAAAGAAACTTGTTGAGAATCAAATAATAAAATATCATTTGACTGACATTGATTTCGGTACTAGTTTCTATAGAGAGTGTTGTAATTAGCGCCAATCAAAGGCTGATTACATATAAGGAGGTGTAAATGTGGCAAGCCGTTCATGCAATATCGATTAGGAAACAACGGAGTCAACCAAATGAGCGAGTTACACTAGACTTGGAGTTGACTCAGTGAGTCAATCTAGTCAAAGGCCGAGTCATGCGAAATGGAGTCTGCAGAAGAGTCTGACTCACTTAGCCGAGTTGACTCTATCTAGTCTCTGGAGTCAAAAATGAGTTTTGGAACTATGCTTCAGCTCATAAAAAAAATAATTACAAAATGTTTCACCGTGTGAAGTCGATAAAAAAACATGGGGACTTGTGGTCATTCGATGTCATAATGCTAGTGAGTTTTTTCTATATTACTTGGCCAATGAGTCAAGAATTCCATATTACTTAGAGTTTCCACCATAATGTTATTTAACCTAAATAAGACACCTATTCTTCTAAAAATACCCTCCTGACACTATTAATGGTTTTACACGCCTGGACACATAGCCTAATGTGGAAGAAATCACTGGAAAATACCTGAATAAATTGGATGGAATTGTAACATCCGGAAAATTAGTAAGTATCTTAAAACTGAAATTTGACCCTCTTAATGATTGATTTGACCGTGTGATGCTTTGTTTAAATTAAAGTTGGTGAGAAGAGCTTTCCAACGACACCAATTTTGTGTGATTTGGAGTTCGGAGTAAAAAGATATGGGAAATTGAATAAAAGCGATCGATCGCGTAAAAACGATCGATCGGCTTACGGAACACGATCGATCGGCTTCGATCGGATACGATCGGCGCCATCGCGCGATTGGTAATCAGGGCAGGACGATCGATCGCCGTATTGCCCGATCGATCGCCAGTTGCGGTTTGGCGAATCCTAACCTAATTTTGAGGCGGATTTGTTTGGGAAAGATGTCATATCCTAACTAAACTTATATTGCACGTTCCTAGGGTGATTTAGGGACTCTCCCATTGGTGGAAAGGGCCCAAGATATGGTAGAATTGATTGGGCAAAGATCTTCTAAAAACTCTATATAAACCCATAGAGTCTAGGCTTGTGCTTTTGAAAACTAAACCCTAGAACGTCCAGAGGCTTTCCCCTCTCCTTCCCACGTTCATCCCTCTCTTAGAAGACCTCTTCTTGTGGGAATTGCTCAAGAGCTTGGATCGGGAAGCTTTGAAGGAAGCGGAGGAGACGAACATCGCGTAGAAAGGCGACGTCTTGTGGTGATAAAGAGTAGGATGGTTTTTCCCTCTCTTCTTATTCTTTTCTCACACTATATGATGAGTGTTCTTACTGATTTCCTTGGAGTATTGCTTTGAATCTTGCGGGATTAATGATTTATGTCTTGTCTTTCCATATGTATTGCGATACATGCATATATGCCTTCATGCTTCATGTCTAGATGGTAAATCACATCAAAGATGGATGCTTTATTAATTATTACAGAAGATAAAAGTTCTGATATTGTTCTAATTATGATGTCTAATGATTGAGTCTTATACCTTAATGATCGTTTTGCTTAAATCAATTTAGTTGAAAGATATTATGGTCTAAGATTGTGTTATATGTGAAGAAACATGATAAAAAGGGAATCTTTTGGTAATTCTAGTTAATTCCAGGATCTGTAATTAATCTAGGAGGGGAGTACTATCATCTATCATGAGTATAATATCATCTATAAGTGGTACGGTATAAGTTAATTAAAGTTTAATCAAGTTTCTCACTTTCGGCCAGAACTGTTTCTGCACGGACAGTCGACGGTGAATAATTCATAACTAATTCATATGATATCATAAAAATATAAAACTGGTGGGGTTAGAAACTAGACTCATAAGGGTACTCTCAGTAAAAATTTCAGAAGATAATATTAACTGTACAGAGTCTGGGAGCCGCCGGAAGTGGACTGTTATGCAAAAGACAGTGAGCAGAATCCAAGTGAAAACACTAAGTACTTAAGTAAAACCACTTAATATGATGTGAAGATGGTAGGACGTGTCAGTAACTATTACTGGATTATATCCTTATGATTATCACAGTAAGGTTGGGTTATGGTTAATATGATAGATGGGTAATACTTATGTCAAGAAAACCGTAATCGTGTATTTGAAGATAAAGCGCTTGTGTCGGTTTGAGGTTCCATTTGGAATCCAAATCATCTAGGACTCATTAACACCTTGTCTCTGATTTATATATATATTTCAATAAGACCTATATGAATTTCCATCTAGGGCTGAGCATGAACGTATGTATGGATTGTGTTATTCTCTTTGTGTGTGACATTCCCACTTATACTCTGTATGTGAGTCTGTTCCGGTGATTGACACCTTATGTGGTTAGAGCGTTGCGGCCTCTATTTCCTTGAATTATTATTCATCATGATTATTTGATTGATTCCTCCACTAGAGGTCTTGCGGGATTTCTCCGGAAGTGGATTCATAGTATGCTCACATTATGCCATTGCTTGATCTTGCGGGGTCACTAATATTAGTGGTACTGCGGTTCCACACTGCCCAAAAAGAGGCAACATACGTACGTTAGATTGTTGACATTACGGAAGGTCATCAGTCTCCGCCCATCGTGCCCGTAAGCACTGGTGGGGCCAGCATCCTAGACGCATGGCAGGGTTCCAAAAAGAGGACCCCTAGGGTGGTTCTGGTATAGTCACTTGCGGGTGATCGGTTCAGCGAGCAGAAATTGTACTCCTTTCACTTTTAATGTCTGGAGCTTTTTAATATGATTATCATTCCCTCCTTACTCATATGTGTAGTAGGAGCCTTATTGTTGTTTTCCTTACTTGCGGGTTGGAATTATTATTGACTAACCTTTCAGGTGTATAAATCCTTGGTTTAGTCCGGATGTTGCGGCATCTTCATAAACCTTTGTTATTCTTATCCTATTCATATTGTTTGTCCTTATTCAGTGGGTTTTTACATCCTACTGAGTGTTTCTATGAAATACTCATGCATCCTCTGATGCAGGCGCAAATGGAATTTGAGTTCAAGAAGTTGCAGTAGTGAAGCGGTCGCAGGAGCCGTGAAGACTTAGAGTTTATATTATTTGCTTTGCTTATTTGATGCTTATGACATTTAATGGCAATTGTGTGCCATAGATTCATAGGTTTATTTGATTTGACTTTCTTAAATGGATTATCAGTATTATTAAGTAAATTTCCATTCCATAGTATTCATTAATGTTTGTATGTGTATTGCACTGATTATGGGCATGACCGATTACACATCCTTTTGAGATGATCGTAATGGGTGGTTAATTCGACAGTTCGGTCTCGCGCCCGAGATTCTCTACCTCCAAATGTATATCATTGATTGGCTTCCGCACTCCGTTCGAGGTATGGGATTTCGGGGCGTGACAGGAATAAAGCCATCAAAAGTTCAACCTAATGCATCTCAACCTATAAAAAGGAGCTCAATGATCTAAGAGAAATCTAAGACCAAAGAAGTTTAAGGCAACTTAAAAACTTAAAGCCCATGAAGATAGGATCAAGGAACAATTTTTAAATTTAAATTTTGTAATAAGTTAGAGTTATAGTTAGCTGGGGCAACTAAAAATATTTATAACCTTGTAATATGCATTTATGCTTGAGAACAACTATTTTTTATTTTTAATGCACTGGTAGGGTAGTTGGGGTATAGTTATTTTGTCTCTAATCATCTTTGATGAGATTGAACTATATATCTCTATATAAAGACCTCTAAAGTAATGAAAAGAAATTTTGGCTTCTATATGAATTTATCTTTGTGTTTATAGAGTGTGTCACTCCAAATATTATTTCTTGGCTATCTCTCCTTCTTTAGAGATATTTTATTTGCTTGTGATTTTCCAATAATCACTTGCATTTAGAAATCTTTGTTACTTTGAGAGATGAATTCTTTATGTAACCGGATTCCGTTCGTACTCGCTCTTATTGCTACCTTCGCCATATTTAGTGTATACTCATCACGCCCTACTATAAAAGTAGGGACCTATCAGTTAAGAAACACTTGTAGTGATGGCCTATTGGTGCTAGAACCACTCGTGGCTATTAGAGGAGAGGATAAAAATGTCTTCACACAACTCCACACAACTTCTATCGGAGACAATGAATTTACAAAGAGGGAGCAGTGGTGAAGTTATTATTAGCCCGCTTCATTTCTTTTTCTATTTTTCTTATATTTGATCACCCTTTCTATAAATTTCTTATATTTGATCACCCTTTCGAGAAAGATTTGTTAGAGAAGATTAATGGGTTGCTCTTCTTTTGAAATTAGTCATCCCTACTTATGATGTCTAAAGATATTTCACCCACGAGGGTTTCTCACCCGGGCCTTCCCCTACGAATCCGAATAACAGATGAAGGGAACTTGGCCCATATACAGCGGCCCACCTCCTAGCCAATGAAAAACCCAACAGAACCAAAATTAGGGTTTCTCCCCCTGTTGTGTGCTCAAAGACGGCTCCTGCTGCTGCCGCCGCCCTCCCTGCCAAGGTAGATTTCTCTCGTCTTTTACTCTCTTGAATCCGTTTCTTTGAATCTTGATGCATTCCAATCACGGACCATGCATGATTTGTTGTTTGAAGTAGTGCTAGACAAGGTGTAACAATGGCTTCCTTTTCCCTTTCCTCTTAGCTTACTGTTTTGAAGCTCATGCATCAGTTGCAATTGCAAAATTAAACAATATAAAAGCCCCTCTGGCTGAATCGTAGGATTTTACTTTTTATTTTCTTTTTGAATTTGGAATTTCCCTGTCTCTTGTTATCTGTTTCCATTTTCAATTAATATTTTTTACTTCTTCTTTGAGTATTGGCCTTTGGCTTCATTTACTTAAATGCATACTCCATCCAATTTTACTTGTCTGGATTAGTTTGTTTTGGCTTTCTAATCCAGACAAGTGGTATTGCACGGAGGGAGTTTATTTGAGGATGCTGAAATATTGCATCTGATTGACTCTGGCATTATAACTTTTTAGAAATTTTTGTTTTTCTCTTCTGATTTGAGGTGATAATGATGGAGGAGAAGGCTTTGCATTGTAGTATTATTGGAAGAAGATCTTCCCACGGGATCCCCATTGAAGGAAAACTGATGAAATTGGAAATTTCTGCGTTAGAATAACAGTTTCAGCTGCTGAAAACCATTTCAGCCGTGATGTCATCTCAAAAGCCTAATGAAATGCTAAGTATTAGGAGAAAATTTTGGCATAAGAAGTTATAGCCTTGTGATGTGTATTGTTATGATCTGGTCAAATGATAGATTGCTTGCTTAAACTGATGAAAGCATGTAGTTCCTTTTAACAGTCACGGTTTTTTCCCCTTCGTGTTCAATGGGTCTAAATCTTCTGTATGTCAGATAGTTGCAATTTAGGACACTAAGAGACTACAGCTGTTTTTGGGTCTCTTCAACTGTTTTTGATGCGCTTCCCTAGTTTCTGAATGTTGTGTTTACTCACTGTGTGGTATATTATTGTTTGCAGCAGCGTAAGAGAAGTCTGCACTCTAGCTGTCCAGGAAAATGTCTGGGTATGTGGATTCGTCAATTTGTTACTTTATACGTCTTTTACATTGTATATGATACATTTCAGTCTTGTTGGTGTCGTCGGTGTTGTTAGTATGTGGCTGTTTCCTATTACTGGTATTGTAGCTCCTTACTATATTGTTGTGGATGCTGACCTTAGTTTGTCATTTCTTTATGTTACTTCATTTTGTTTTCATTTAATTTTTGTTGCAATTACTTTATGGTTGAGTTTCCTATGATATTTTCTTTCTTTTTCTTTCTTGTTGGGAAAGAACTAACCTTTTGATTATTTATAAAAAATTTAATTTTATGGGATGCTAATGCATAAACTCCGTGTTTGCACGAGCTGATTGATTTTTTTGTTTTGTGAATGGTGCATTTATAAAGCCAGTTCAAACTCATCTTGTTTCTAATCATGTGGACTTGGTTGATGTGGAAGCTTAAAAACAGGAAATGCTGTAATGCTTCTAAAATAAAATACCATAGGTCTCATGTTTGTTTTAGGGCGCATTTACATCACAGTGATGGATTATATGGCCTTTCTAGTTCAGTTTAAAGTGGAAGTATCTGAAGGTTCATATGTTCAAGGTCTAACAAAATATTTGCAACAGAAATGTTATGTTCGAATGTGAACCTATAGTTTCAATTGATGAATTCACATCGAAGCCAGATAGAGCTCCGTATAAGGAGAGCCCTATTGCTGTTTTATTTTGTTCCAGAATGTAATATTGAGTTTATTGCTTTTTTAAATTGAGATATCGTGCTTCCATTTTTTATTACTCTACTACTTATTGGAGTTGCATTGTACTGTACTAGTTTCATTTGCTCCACAAGAAAATTTAACCATTCCATTTGAGTCCATCCCTCCATGCTTAATTTTCAAGACAAAAATTTGAAACCTGAGCTTTATCTTATTGAGGTTATTCAAACAGTGAAAGTTATGGAAGTCCATGGATATGTAGATAAGAAAGTTTCAGTATTAAAATCTTTGAGAACTGCAAATGTTATTGTACTGGAACAGTTTACTAACTTGGCCAATTTGCTTTCCATAGTCTTTAAAAAGTAATTTTATTTTTCTGAAGAATGACATGCTGTATTGACTTATCTACTCTTGATAACTTGACATGTGCATCAGCTTCATAATTATGGCGTCTTACTTTGTTGCTTGCTTTTTATATGCAGTGAAGAAGTTGCAGCAGAGTCTTCTGCACCGGCTCTTGGTGAGCCTATGGACATCATGACTGCTCTGCAGATGGTGTTGAAGAAATCTCTTGCCCATGATGGGTTGGCTCGTGGGCTCCACCAGGGTGCCAAGGTGATTGAAAAAAATACAGCGCAACTTTGTGTCCTTGCGGAGGACTGTGACCAGCCTGATTATGTGAAGTTGGTGCGAGCTTTATGTGCTGATCACAACGTTAATCTAATTACGGTGCCAAGTGCCAAGACTCTCGGGGAGTGGGCTGGAGTAAGTTCATAATATTGATGGGTTTAGAATCTTTTTACTTGTATTGTTGCTAAATTGTCAATGGTTATTCCCGTGCTGTATTCTCTCTGTCTGTTTTGAAATATTTGACTAAACAATTGAAATTCTGTAACTTCACTAACTCTATTCATTTTGCAGCTTTGCAAGATTGATTCAGAAGGGAAGGCGAGAAAGGTGGTTGGTTGTTCTTGTGTGGTTGTGAAGGTAATGCATGTGAAAATAATAAGATTTACATCTTAGAGCATATCTTGCCACTTCAGAAGCAGTTCGACAAAATAAAATACTAACTGCCAAACTGCTTGTTCTGCAGGATTTTGGGGAAGAATCAGGTGGTCTTAATATTGTTCATGAGTACGTGAAGTCCCACTAAATTGGAAGGGGAAGTTAAGCTTAGTTTTGTTTTGAATATATGGATGTAGCATGTTTTTTTCTGGTGACTGGATATTTTATTGAGATTTTCTGTTGGGAGTCAATCAATTGAAAGAATTGAACTGAAAATTCTTGATTTACCCTCTTTCTCTACCCGACTCTATTAGATGTAGTGAGAGATGCATTGGCTTTCTAAAACATCTCTTTCAATCAGGACGATATTGAAGTCCTGTGGACATTTTGTTTGCCCTATTAAAGTCTTTGTCATCGACAAGTTAAAAATGCTCAAATCATCTTGTGTTTACAGTTATTTTTTCTCCCGTTGGTTTACGTAATTCTGTTATCCAATTATGAACTCATCAAAACTCATTCAAGAGAATGGAAGTGAATGTTTTTTCACTCCCTGTGATGATTTGAAAATTTTTATAATTTTTTTTATTGATCGATCTAATTCAAGACAGTAAAACTCGAATTGGTATTCTTTTAATTAAATAAATAAATTTTTTTTTGTTATGTTGTTTTTGTTAATTATATTAGGAATGTGATTTTATGAGTGTTCTGATTTAGCTAGGATACCCTAGGGGCTTGAGCCACGCTTGGGACATGTCTAGTGCTATGACTGAGTCAATGAGGGGGGAGATCTTAGTGTAGATATTTCTAGTTAGCACATTCTTAATCTAAAAGGAATGAGAAGTGAGAGATAACGGTGGTGATGTGATTTAAAGTTGAATATGGTACTAAGTTATGTATCAGAGTAAGTTTTTTAAAATGGTAAAATTGCATTGACCGGCCTCTCTACTAAGGGTGTAAACGAGCCGAGCCGGCTCGCGACTCCGGCTCGGCTCGATTTTAGGCTTGGCTCGGTCCGGGCTCGACTCAGCTCGGCTCGGGCTCGTCCCACTACGAGCCCGAGCCCAATGATACTCGGCTCGGCTCGACTCGTTTAAACTCGGCTCGAATAAACTCGCGAGCTCGGCTCGTGAGCCGGCTCGAGCTCGGCTCGTGAGCCGGCTCGAGCTCGGCTCGTGAGCCGGCTCGAGCTCGGCTCGTTATATTATATATATATATATAATAAATATATTAGTATGTATAAATATCTATTTGTAAAAGATGTCAATAGATGGAAAATATCACTTTCTTGTTCACACTAGAAGATATAGTACCTACTACTTTAGTGCAAAGTTTTGGAAGAGAAATACAAAGGCTCCAAGCTCAATATGCGCTTAGAACCATTTATCGAAAATGTAGAATAACTAGAGATAATTAAATTATTTTACTATTTCGTTATTAATTAAGTGGCTTTATCAAGGCAAATTTTGCCTTCGACTAAACATTGAATTTATTTATTTTTCCACTTCATCGTAAGTTAGAGAAGCTGGTGTTTGATAATTTTTTTAAAATATGATAATTGTTCGTACAATCAACTCTACCAGTATCTTGAAAATCAAGAATTACCATTAGACATGGGTGATGGGGCTTATACAAGTGAATTTGAAATTTTGAAGTCGAGATAAGCTATGCCTAAACTTGGCTCGTTTACATTCCTAATGTCAATAGACTTAGTACTATTTTTATCTTTTTATCATTATTATAATTAAGTAGCACATTTTCCAATTATTTGGGGTCGGTGACACGGATCTTTTTATAAATACAATAAATATAGTGAATTAAGTAATTGACTTTCATGGTTGCAGACTCGTTAATTAAGTAAGAAATGATCACTGTTACTCTATTATTAGCCATTTTTTTTAAAAAATGATTCATCTCTAATCCACCCAACTCATTTTAATCAGGCAGTCTACATGCCTAAAAGAAAATTAAGAAATTCCTCGACTTGCCTTGAGTGGAGGCCTTAAGAAAGGTGGAGGTATTGTAGCAGAAGAATGTCAGGCGTTTGAGTCGTAAATATGTTGGGCTCACATCACATGTCTATGTTGTCTGTCAAAGCACAACAAAGCACCAGAGAGCGAGTGAGTGGTATAGAAAGGTCTGCCATTTCTAAGAGATCGTCGGATCACAGAGCCCCACTATTTCGTCTAGGCTTCAGTAATGTTTTAAAAATCGGACCAATGACCCAGAATTCTTGCCGAGTAAGTCCAACTGGGGGTCTACCCGAGTTGACTAGTTGATGATGTCATGTAAAGAAACAAAGAAGAAGATACCAAATTAAAGGACCAAGGCCCCCCCACCCCATGGAATGGCCCAGTGGAGAGGGGACACACTTGGGGTTTCGGGAGGTCCCGGGTTCAAATCCCCCTAGTCCATCCTGTGTGATTTAAGTGGGGGACCATGGCGGTGGGTTGCTGTGCTAATCACCCTCGGGATTAAGTCGAGGTGCGGGCAACTTGGACACCCGGGAAAAAAAAAAGGCTTGTGTGGGCATGGGGCCCAGGCCGCATGCCCACATGGGCCTCGGTCCTTCCCAAAGGGGAGAGAGAGAGGAGGGGGGGGGGGGAGGGGTTGCTGGCACGCGAGGGGAAAGGGATGAGGGGCTGTGGCACGCGAGGGGAGGGGGGCTGTGACTCGCCGCCACCGCCGCCCTCCTTTGGGGCCAAAGGCCGCTTTTCTTCCTTTTGTCTCCCCCTCTCATCAACCTCGCTAGAGCTTTGCACGATGATCATGGGCATCGGCCACGGATTTGCGACGGCGGTTTTGACTGCGATCGGACCCGCGGGAGCAGCAGGGGCGGCGACATCATGGTATGTATCATCTAGGCTCCTCCTCATCAGCGGCTGAGACATCATGGCGGCCAAAAGGGCCGCCATTTCTAAGTTATTGCAATCGACGTGGCAACCGGAAAAGGGGAAACAACAGCGACACCACCCGGGGGGGGTGCTAGCGAGGGGGGCCGCGACGGGGCTGCCTAAGGGGGAAGGAGGAGGCGTCGACAGGGCTGGCGAGGGGGGGGGAGAGATGGCAAACAGACAAAGGGAAGGGGGGGGCGGTGACGGGGCTGGCGAGGGGGCGTCAGGTCGACGAGGCGATGGGGTCGGGGGCGCTGAGCGAGTCGACGACGGCAGCGGCGACGGCGACGGCGGCGCGGGGCGTCAGGTGAGGTTCCGCCGTATCAAAAAAACTGTTTTTTTTATTTGTTCGCCGGCGACACCGAAGAGTGGGAGTTCTACACCGTCGGCGGTACGTCCGACTGTCAGCCGGTGATGCGCCGGCGAACTTGTACCTCACGAGCCGAGCTCGAGCCTGGGCCGAGGTTTCCTGTACAAGGCACTCGAGCTCGAGCTCGAGCCGAGCTCCAGATTTGTGAACGAGCCGAGCTCGAGCCTAGAGGGACCGAGCTGTGAACGAGCCGAGCCGAGCTCGAGCTCGATTGTGAAATTTCGAGCTCGAGCTGAGCCATGCCCAAGCTCGGCTCAGCTCGGCTCGTTTACACCCCTACTCTCTACTCTCTCGTTCTTCTTCTCTCTCCTATTTGGCCTCATTGTACTTGTTGGTACTTGTTGGCTGACCTATTTTGGCAAGGAAGAGAATTTGTATTGGTTCGAGTTTTTTTCAACACTAGAAGGATTTTTGTCGAAATAAGGCAGGATGATTTTACATCACCTCTTCTAGGTTTTCAATTCTTGAATGATTTTTTTTCGATTTAGTTATTGAATAACGATTTTCTTGTGTTGATATTGATGATCCATATTATTTTTAAGGGGCCGTTTGGGGTGTGATTAAAAGCAAAACATCCACAGTGGATGTTTTGTTATACTGTAGCATCCAATGTTTTTTCCATTTTCAGCTTAAACACCTTAGGTCGCATTTCATGTTGGATATGGAAAAAACATGGATGCTACCGTGGATGTGGAAAATCCACTGGATATTTTGGTTTTTTCACGCCCCAAACGGCCCCTAAGAATCAAAGATTTGTTCTATATTATTGGCTGAATTGATTCAACGACAATTGATATTTAAATATAGAATGATGAGATGTATAAATTCTTGTTGATTCCTTGTTTTCGTGATCATCTATTGTGCGCCACTTTTGTCCCATTAAACTTGTTTAAGTTGATAGGGATTATTATGTGTGGAAAGGTAAATTATTGTTTACGAACTAGACTTAAATCATGTCAAAAGTACAATTTTGTCGATCTAAATTCCTTTCGTTTGTCATAATAAATTTTGGACAGCATAAAAGAGGTATTACTTAAAGGATTTTCATTAGAGTATAAAACAATCGTTGTTGAAAGCTTCTATTGAAATTATCAGGTATGGGATAGTTATCTCCTTTTGATTGGTTGCAAGACTTTGTATGATTGCAACTTCTTTTTCTTTTAGTGTGATAATTGTTGAGTCAGACAACTCCTTTGAATTATACTGTTTGGATTCGCATACTTGCAAGACTTCATATGTTTTCAAAGTTTTCGTCCATTAGAGACAACCAAGGAAGTTTTCCTAGGGTGAGTGACTGCATCTGTTCAAAATTATATATCTTGGAAAACTATCATAGTATGCTTATTAAGCTAAGACAGACTCTGTTAGGGTAATAGATTTTATATTCTCAAAAGTAATTGTGCAAGAGCTTAGATTTATTTGGACTTTGTAAGACTGTATGCTCTAAGGCTCCTGCCCAAAAAGAGACAACACACGTATGTTTCTAGGTTGGTTAGACATCACGAAAGGTATGACAGTATCTATTCATTGTGTTCGTGAGCACTGTTAGAGTCCTTATCCTATACGCATAACAGGTTCAAAAGAGAGAACCTTAAGGTACAAGGCATGACAAGACTTTGTATGTTTTAATTGTTTGAGAGCATAAATTATATAGGAGAATTTATTAAATAATACTAAAAAAAATTACCGATCAGGAACGCTGTTCAAAATATTTCCCGATCTGGGTATCTGATGAGCCACGCAGGTGCCAGAGTGGCCGCTGGCGCATGCGGTTCAACCGATGCCTTTCTTTTAAATTGAAAGACGCCTTTCAGCCCCTTAGTCCTTTCTCACCTCCATTGTCCTTCTTTAAGTAGAGGCGTCGGTTAAATCGACGCCTTCTCTTACGGCTTTCCAAACCTACGTGCCGAAATGAGAAATATAAATTTTTTAACACCTGATAACACAATATAAGCATTCTAAGAATTTCAAATAATCATTAAACTTACGCATAAATACATGAATGCATCTATTACAAAGTTAAAATATAATACATAATAAAATTACTCATAAAATTACAAGAGCTAAGTGTCGCCCCTCGGTTGATATAACATCTCCGCCTAATACACAGGTGGCAAGATAATTCTCCTAGTGATCCTCATGTACCACCTCATGTATGCATTATCAGCATCTCGCTCCGTCACGGTAGGCTCCCCCTGAACGAGAGTGGTCATACGGTCGTCCCATCTAGTAATATAGGCTACATGATGCGACCTCCAATTAAAACTCCCTCGGCCTCGATGCGAAGATGGTTCAATGAACTCCACAACAGGGGGGGAACGTGCTCTAATCCAAATTGCAACATAACCCGATCCGAAACATGCATCTCAACGATGTTTATACATATAAGTGGCGTCCTAGATAGCCACACATGTGCTCCATCTGTACACACTCCAGGTAACTGTGTTAAAACCTCATCATTATATGGCTGCCATGTTACCTACACAACATATGAAGATAGTGGATTACTTTTTGTGAAATGTGCATTTGTTATATTCATAACATGTGCAATATAAACGACCATTACCTGGCCGGATCGTTTGTAGTCTAATTCAAATCTATTCATCATCAGGACACTGTGAGGATTCACAATTTTTTCTTCTTAGCAGTTCACCTAACATAAAAAAGACAAAAAATAAATTATTTAAAATGTCAATAAAAGATCATCAGATAACTTAAATAGATAAAACATACCGACAGTGGAGTGCTCTGAATGTTTGGACATCTAACATGTAATCTCTCCTACAACCATAGTTGTTTTGACACATACACACCCAACATGAATCAAATTTTATACTTGTAGTAAATAGAATAGCCAAATATTATTGATGATTTACCTGGGTGAGGATGACGCACCCGGAAATCCCTAATGTGCTGGGTGGGCAAGTTTTTCCCTACTCTTTGTACAGGTAAGCAAGGGTGGCACTGCTCCATGCATATTGTCCCGCAGTGTGCAAATCCTCTAATAATATGAGATACATGGGGTGCACATGGTTGTTACTGCTATCAGCAAATATAGTGCAACCAAGCATAGAGTAAATATGCTCGTGCATGTTGCTTGATGTCTATCTCTATGGCATCCTTCGGCAAGCGATTGAAGTGCTCTCTCAACTACAAAAGACTGACATGAGTTCATCCTTTCAATGCATCACGTGGAGGTACCCGTCCAAGAAGGTGCTCATATACTTCATTCCAGTCAATGCCCATAGTCGAGCAACTCACCGCAATTCAATCCAAGTAGTACAACAACATCTTGTAACGTAATAGTCATCTCCCCAAAATGCAAGTGAAAGGTTTCTGTCTCCCTCCGCCATCTCTCAATTAGGGCAGTTAAGAGAGCCATATCAATCCTGATATATTGTAAGCATATAAACTGCCCAACTGTCGCATGTTTTGCCAGTGCTCAGTGCATTCAATGCACTTGGGATCCTATACACATGAAAAGTAATTTACAATCAGAAAAGTAGTTAACTATATGCAATATCCAAAAATAAAAAGCTAATGGATTTGCACATACCTCTTCATTCCATATGCCATCAGATCTATGCGAGCTCTGCTATGTGAGGACGGAGGGATCAATTGGTCCTGGGTCCATAATATCTACAAAGAAACCAACAGTTAATAATAAGTTCAAATAAGGTAAAAAAATAAGTTAATTATATATAAAGATCAATGTATGGAAGTACCAATCAGCAAAAAGTGTGTTTTGGTAAGTTAGTCTGTTATGTTCAGCTTGGTTACAATTCCGACAATAGTATTGTGATCGACCATCTGTCGTTATGCCTGCACTATCCATCGCATTATGTATTCTCCTAGTGCGTGGATGACCAGGTTTTCGTGTCACTCTTGGGGGCTTCACCACAAATATAGGTGACTCTTCTTCCCAAGATTATCGATCAGGAGGCGAAAAGAATTTGATTGCATACACATTTCTATATGCATCAGATGTATGTTCCAACTAAATCGCCGATGGGTAGTCTTTGCCTTGATTAGACAACAATTAGAAGACGATATGGATGTTTGTACACCTGAGGGTAATTGCAAGAACATGTATGATGGCAGACATCCACCACATATTTTCTACCACGCAATGTTTTCACTTCATACACGTGAGAATTGATTTGCTCAACCCACATGTTGCTAATAAGGCATGCTTGTTGTTTAATCTTCTGCTCAGTAGTAGGGGTGTATGGGGTTGTCATGGCCACCCGGCCGAATGTCATTTCCCAAAGAATTTAATGATCCAGTAGAATGTGGCCGACACTAAGGCGTGCACGGGTAATGATCAGCCCCCTTCAATACGTTATTTAGACTTCTAACCATATTTGTTGCGATCATTCCAAATCTTGTAAAACCATCGTGAGCAAAAGACCACAATTGAGGGATAATCCACCTTCCTCACTGAGTAGCCATTTTGCTTCTCGACTTTCTGCACTGATTAGTTTCATCTTCTCATCAAACTCGTCTACAATAAGCATCATTGTAGCTTCCCCTATCAATGTTGTCAATACATCGTTTTTAAACTTTTTATGAAAGTTTGCCTTGATGTGTCATATACAATATCAGTGACAAAAATTCGGAAGTAGAAACACCTTTGGCACAACTTTTTGCAATTTTTTATGTCGATTAGATATGATAGCGATAGATATCCTATCAATGACAGCATGCTCATTCAACATACGTAAGAACCATCTTCAATTATGGTAATCCTCGCCCAAAATAAGGCCAAATGCAAGAGGAAACAAACCCTTGTGCCCGTCGTTAGCAGTCGCCGCCATAAAGGCTCCATTATATTTGCCAGATAGGAAAGTAGCGTCAACACTTATGATTAGGAGACAATGTTTAAAACCCTCAACACATGGCCCAAAGGCCCAAAACGCCTTATCAAACTGTCGACACCTGGCATCTTTCATTTGGTTTGTCACCAACTTACAAATAGTTCCCAGATTGGCATTAACTATTGCCTCCAAGTACATTAGCAACAATCAATAAGACTCAACTCAATCACCATACACTGCTTTGATGGCCATATTCCTTGCCATACATGCTTTTTTGTATGAAACATCCATGTAAAAAGTCTCTTTAATCCTTTCTTGAATAACCAATGGTGGGATATCTATTTTTGCTCTAATGGAAGGTAATATACGTCGACAAACAAATGCCGTAGTACATTGTCTATGACCATTGTCTAACTGAGCATTTCTACAAGTGTGTTTGCCACCATACGTCTTCACTTTAAAATCATTAATCCCCTTCCTCAATGATGCATGTACTCTCCATGGGCAGTCAGGGTATTGACATCTTGCTGTATACTGTGTCAGATTTGTACGCACCACTTTATAGCGAACATCATGCGCTATTAAAAACTCCCTCAATGCGTGTACAAATTAGTCTTTATTAGGGAATATTTGCCCCACATATATTCCTTCGTCATAGCATGTCTCCTGATGCAACCCTCGTTTAATTGCCCCATCTATTTCATCATCTGTTAGTCGCGCCCATTGCGGCTCCTCCTCATATGGCAACTCCTCCTCAAAGTCATCTAAGTTATCCGTAACAATTGCGATGTCCACCAATTCATCTCCCTTATTATGAACCATCTCTTGCACACTATCCTCTCCTCGTACGTCTTCAACATCATTAGCTGGCGAATTAGGTACCTTCTCATCATTGACGCCATCCTTTTCCTCATTCTCCCCTTCGTCTTCCTCATCATTCACATTTCCCTCTTGCCAACCACTTAGACTAGTATAAGTATAGAGGTTATGAAATGATGTTTGTGTGCCAAGCCATTCCCCACCTCGTGTCATCCTAAGATTCGTCTTTTTATGAGCATGAGATGTGTGCCTAAATTATACAAAACAAAACTAACATCATGAATAACCATAAGTTGAATGATTAAACTACATTTCTTACATAAACTTACCTCCAACTAGGCAAAAGTTGGGATTCATTGCACGCTATTGATATAGACAAATCATCTTCTTCATTATCTTCCACACGCCTTCCCTTCAACTTTCTACTCGACCTATTCCTGCTAGAACTCATACTTCTGCCTTCACCATCATTTGCAAACCTAAAAATGTGCGCCTCTTTTTCTACAAATAGCTCGAATGTATACACACAAAGCACAAGATTGATCATTTGTTATATACAGTTGTCATCATCACTTGGTAGTACGATAGTCGTTGTTCCAAAAAGAGGCATCTTACACGATATGAATTTTCCAAAATCTTTGGTCCCATCCCATTTTATTGACCACTTGCATCTCTAGTTCCTCGTACGTACTAGGCTTATTAATAAATAATCCTACAATTTCACCACCTTTGTATTCACCTCTATCAATCTTGTCACCATGCCTTAGTGCAAACGAAACCATTTCTCCCGCCATCTCGACTCACAAAACCTTTAACAAACACTAATGAAATACTACTCAAATATTATATAATCTATTTCAAACAATGTTAAAGTTAAACCAATATTTATTTGCAATGGAGTGATTGAGTTTTATGATGGTCAAATGCTAATTGCCTCTGTATACACAACAGGGGGTGATTGAACTCTGACGAGCTCTAAATAAGTGCATAATTAAGCCTTTTCACTTCAAATAGCTTGATTATGTTAAAATTGGGTGGTTGTCTTGCCCACGGTGGGTGGTAATATTAACGGTGGAGGCAGCGGTGTGTTGGTGGTGCTCCGGCAGGAGTGGCTGCATAGATCGAGGAGAGTTTTCAGTGGGTAGCAGTCGAGCTCTTTGAGATAACAATGACAGTTCTAGAGGGCAACATTGGAGTAGCTCAGTGCGGCAGTTTGGGTTGGTGGTTGTGGATCTCTTGCGCCAATGAGCGGATCTCATGGGGCAGCAAATTAATTTCATTTGGAAGGTGCTTTTAGTTTAGGGGCAGTTTAGTCTTTTATTAAACCTGGTCCAACGATGAGTCTGCTCACGAGCCGAGTCGAGTCGAGTCGAGTTTTAACTCAGCTCGACTCGAGCTCCATTTTTAGAAATTTGGCTCGAGCTCGAGCTCGGCTCGAATCGAGCTTAAGATTTAAAACTCGAGCTCGGCTCGTTATGGAATTTGACAGCTCGCGAGCTGGCTCGGCTTGGGCTCGCGAGCCTGAGCTCGGCTCGAGCCCGAGCTTGCACTCCTTCAACTTCCTCTCTGGCAGGCTGGAGGGGCGGCGGAGTCTTTTTTACACCTACCGGAATAGTCGACACCCCTTCGTGCGTCAAAGCAGTGATCGTCGGAGGGCGAAGCATATAACTTTGTTATGCTCCTCTTTCTGCATCAAAACTGCCGCCGCTCACCGGAGCTCTAGACTTAGCTGTTGAGGGCGACGGATGATGACACTAAGCTTGCCGGTGATGGCGTTGATGACGCTAAGCCCACCGACAGTGAAGGTGGCGACACAGGCACCCACACCTCTAGCTCGCAGATACCTGTCCGCCGCGTACCCGGAGTTGAGCTCGTTGCAGCAGCCGATGAGGTTGAGCTCCGGAATATGGCCGCTCAATGCTGGGGAGGGAGAAATAGACAGAAACCCATTGTAAGCATGTCCGTTCCTGTGAAAGAAAATGACACTGAAAAGGGAGAAGGAGAGCATATATATAGGTTGACAGGCTTGACAAACTCTGGTCCTTCATCCTTCCTCACCAGTCACCACCATTTCCCATTCAAGAAGAAACAGGCATGTGAGTATTATTAGTTGAGCTGAGTTTGAGTGGTCTCCACTCTCCCCCATTGTCCACAGTCTCCACTCTACCATTCCTCATATTTCACAACAATACCTAAAAGAAACCAATCAAATCAAATACATATCAACAAGCTTTGCAAGAAAGCACGCCCCACCAGGGAATCTCCACAGACCCAACATTAGAAATACAGAAAGAAAGCTCTATGCTCACATGTGAACCTTGCTACTCTGCTCTCTCACTTCCTTCTTCCCCCATGAAGCTGTCTTCTTTTTGTCCTAACGCAATCATTCCTACCCATCCAACAACGACTCTCGTCTACCCTGGCATCATTAGATAGGTTGGCAGATCCCATAGGTCTGACACCTAGACAGGGAGGTGTTGACCTTAGATGGGGGAGGGGCGGAGGCAGACGAGTCATGAAACGGTGAGATATCCTGCGAGATTCTTCGAGCTCGAAATTTTTCGAGTCGAGTCGAGTCGATTATGGGGTGGCTCGAGCTCGAATCGAGTTCGAGTCGAGCTGAGCTCGAGTCGAGCCAAAAATCGAGCCGAACCGAGTCGAGCCAAAAAAACTCGCGAGTTGGCTCGACTCGTGAACACCCTTAACGATGACGCTATCTGATTAAAAAGATTGCCACTTGAATTATATGCAAGTTTAGTGACGCTATATCATGTAATGCCCCTTCCGTACGACTGACAGTTCAAGCTTGAAAAAAAAAGGGCAGTGATAACCCTACAGTAGATTCCTACACATTTTCCATACACAGCTGATGTGTATGGAAATGAGTGGGTAAACTGATGTCACCCCACATCAGCTGTGTATGGAAATGAGTGGGTAAACTGATGTCACCCCACATCAGTTTACCCACTCATTTCCATACACATCAGCTGTGTATGGAAAATGTGTAGGAATTTGCTGTACAAATATCATTTCCCAAAAAAAAATTGGCAAGCCAAAGAAATGTCCAGCAAAGGCGAAAGAGATTGAACAAAAACGAAAATTTGGTTTATTTTTCATCTTGTGTTAGCCATAATCGTCCTTACTCGGCTTTGCCTCCTTCAATAACACTATCCCCTCCACGGAGCAAAATTCCCTGATCCCATTGGGCCATAGCACCACCTTCCCTTGCACCAGCCTCCCTGTCTAGCGTGCTTGGCACTTGATGGTGCAGTAACCCTTTTTATATAATAAAAACACCCCGACAATGTAAAAAGCCCTACACCTCGCTATGGAACAAGAAAATGTTGGGCATCCTTGGTGGCAGCGTGGGTTTTCGCCCTACCCATAAGAAGCCCCACACAAGGCGGTTTTTCAATTCTCACATTCCATAGGCATAATAAATGGAAAAAAAATAGTTGCAGCGCCAATACGTTGTAAGCAGGCACGACCATCGTATCAACGGCGGCGCCAAAAAAGAGACTTTTAAGGGACAAAAAGACTATTTTTGCCAAAAACATGTTTATTTGTATTTTTTCTTCCTAAAATTTTTTTTGGTAGAAGAGCAAGAGAATAGGTCTTTCTGTCCGTCTTTCCTCGTGAAGAGGTTTATGGTAAAAAAAGTATTTTAACTTCATCTAAAGGCATAAAAAAATTTGGACGATCTTACCCCTCCACTACTCATCTCCCTTAAGACAAAAAAATGGCATTTTTATATCCATTTACCTCACCACCTCCACCTCCCTCTGCCCGCTCCATCTTCGCCAAGGTCAGCTCGCGCTGGGCTAGGGCCTGCGGGTGGGAGATGACCCGGGTCAAGAACTCCTTCCTAACTCCCCGCAACTTCTCCCCCCACCCCTGGCAGCTTCAACTACCCCCTCTCCGCCAACCTCTGCACTATGAAGATGCCCCACGTGCTACAACCGCCGTGCAACTGCACCGCCTCCAGTGGGTCATCGTACTTGGCCTTCTCCGCTAGCTTGTTGCACCCCATTAAAACCCAAGTAGCCACGAAACAGCATATGATGGCGGCCCATGGTTCGACCACCGCGCAACCGAAGGTGTTGGCAGCGAAGCCACCTAGCAAGTTAGTATAGACGTCGGTCATGTTCTAGTGGCCAGACATGAGGGTTGCGGTCATGCAGTCACCGAGGGTGGTGGTGATGGTCATGCGACCCACCGCGCTCCACTGGCCATAGTAGTTGGGCTCGCCCTGGTAGCTCTTGAGGATAGTGACAAAGGAGCCTAGGTTGAAGTTGTCCAGTTGAACTAGAGGAGGAAGGAACCGAGGACGACAAGGGAGGGGCTAGCTGTGACCGCAAAGATTATCTCTCATGGTGCTACGATTCTGCAGAGGAAAAAGAGAGGAAGGAGAAGGTAGATATGATGATGAGAAGGGTGAGAGGGTAAGATGGATATTTTCGTATGAGACATATTTCAGTTCTTTTAACATAAAGAAATATGTAAAATATGAAAAAGTTGACTTCCCAAACATGAGCTTCATTTTTAGTCTTTTTAGCAAAAAAAAGAGGAAAATAAACTTTATTTTCTGTCCCGAAGTACGTACATCCAAATGGGCCCATAATAAATTCTAGGGTAAATAACACTTGACCCTATGTATTATGACAAAATTGTTCTTAACCCTCATGACTTATGAAAATATACACTTAATATACAACGAGATAATTTTTCCCCTTCTCTTTACTAATAAATCCACATTCTTTCTCCATTCGCCATCCCTCTATTTTATCTCATAAAGGCAGTGCTCACAGACTGTTAATGTTACTTGACAATGACAATGTGTCGACCTTGTTTTCCCCAATGTAAAAAAAGTTAACTACTTGTCATGGTCTCCATGGCTATCATGGACCCTAAAGTTGAAATAAAATTAGTAGGAGCTATCAAGGGTAAAATCATATGACAATTACGTTGCATATGGGTCAAGTGCATATTTTTATAATTTATAAGGGTTAAATGTAATTTTACCATAATTCATAAGATTGAATTGCAATTTACCCTAAAATTTAAATTTTATATCCTAAAATGCCTTTCAAATGTCAGATAGCGATATCTGGAGAGGCTTTTCATTGGCCGGATGCAAAATTGACTTGGTAGGCGGGGTGCCTCAAATTGCTTTCCCCGTCGACGAAGCTAATGATAACAAGCAGGCCCACATAATAGATAAAGTGCCTGGACCCAGGAAAAGAACTTGTGAGTTGTAATGTTTGGGAAGGACAATACGACCGTTGGAAAACAGCTGGATGACACGTCATCACGACCTCGTACGTCGCGCGTTGCCCGAACTACCCGAGGCAAGAAGGGAAGAGGACCAAGAAACGGCTAGAACTGCAGAACCCGAAATCTGACATCGAATCTCAACCGTTCGATCTACCTGACAAAAGTCCTCCACGTGATTCGTGGAAGACACAGACCCACCTTTGTCTGTCTTATAAATTCCTCTCTTTTTATTTAAAATAAAAATATAAATATAAATAAGAAAGCATTTATTCCTTGTTCCAAAACTCTTCACTCTCTGTGCTCACATTTGAAGATTTGAAGGAAGAAAATCCATTAATGGCGCCTACCCTTGTGGGTTTCTTGCTGGCAGGAGCTCTGCTGCTGCTGGTCTCCGCTGCTGTTGCTGTTGAAGGTGTGTGCTTGCTTCTTTTGTTTTCGTCAGCTGGTTTGATGTTTCTAGAGGAGTATCTTCTCTTTGGAGCTTAGACTGATCAACCCTTTTGTGGCTTGTTCATGTTTCTGAGGTTGTTTTTGTTACTCATGAAGTGTTGTTGGCTCAAGAACAAGAAGTATTATTGGGGAAAACATGATAGTGGTTAAGTAAAAATGCGATTTTTCCACATAAAAGAGATGGCTTTTCATGCAAAGTGTTTTTTAAAAAATGTTTTGACTGGGCGGTGATTGCTAATATGTGTTTCATCCGCAGTCCCTTTCCTGCAACAATGAGAGATTTGAGTAAATAGTAGAAGAAAAGCAGGACTTAAAATTTCTTCCTTTTTTTTACGACAGGTTTCTTCCTTTTTAATACCAAAAAAGTTTCTTCATTGATTGGTATTTTCAGGTCCATTCTTCGAAAACATTGTCATTGTATACATGGTGTTTCTTTCAAAATATGGTACGTAATTATTTATAAAAAGGTGCTGGAAAAAATGTTTCTTATTCAGACGGCATTGAGGTTTTGTGCATGGAATTATGATGGTCATTGATGTTTGTTACTCAGATGTTGTAGAGTTTGCCTGTGAGCCATGTCAGGTGTTTTTTTTTCAAAATATGGTATGTAATTATTTATAAAAAAAGGTGTTGGAAAAAATGTCTGTTATTCGCATTGAGGTTTTGTCCATGGAATTAGGATGGTCATTAATGTTTGTTACTCAGATGTTGTAGAGTTTGCCTGTGAGCCATGTCAGGTGCATTTAATATGGCTCTAAATACAGATCTTGGTACTAGGGGCCATGTTTGGTGATGTGTTTTCAATCCTTTGTGGCTCCCATGTTGCTTTAAATTGCTCAGAAAAGTAGATACTGATAATAATTCATGCTCATATATGTGCTATTTGTCAATGTGAACGGTCAAAAAGCCTAGTTGTCCATTATAAATTCCAATAGAAGTAATGATCTATATGTGCTTGTGGGATCCACCATGTGGTACATTATCTAATGGGACAATGCTTACTCTGCGTCCATTTGCATACCCCCAACGACAATGTCTCATGTTTTATTTACGTGTTTTTTTAATTACACTAGTTCTGTCCATTCTAGGTTTGCATTTGCTAGGGCAGGCAATTTGGCATGTCATGAGCATGTGGGGATGTGAGATGGATTTTCTTTTTTCTTACAAAGATGTGAGACGATTTTAATGAATGAAATTTGTATGTTAAACATCTATCAGATGTGGTGAATCCTGTGTTGTCTCAACTGACGCCAGATAGTGAAATTGTATAGAGCCCCATTTATATGTGCTCTGTTTCATGCGCGTTGGCAGGTGCTGGCATTTTTGGTGGATCATGCTAGTGCCCGTTAATATGTGGGGCAGGCGGGCCCTGCCCTACACGTGAGATCTGACGGATCGCAATGTGTCAGGCGCATTTCATCAACATGGGACTGATGCATATTATCTGATAGCAGTTATGTATAATAGAGAATACTCAATTCTACCATTTGCAGTGGAATGTTTGTTGCTCGTCAAATGTGTGTCCGAGGTGTAGATGAAATACTACATGTGTGACACTTCTCACACCAACTGTTAACTACCTTTCACAAATCACATGGGCTTATCAATTAAAATATCCTATATGACCAAATTTCCAAATTATTATTTTATTGGAAAGATTGTATATCCTATGCTTGCTGTAGTTGATTTTGGTTACTGACTGCTAGTTAATTGGCCTTCTTTACCATGCAGACAAGGCTTTCGTTGGTGTAAACGTTGGCACTGACCTCTCAGACATGCCATCACCAACGCAGGTAGTGGCTTTGCTAAAGGCACAGCAGATCCGACATGTGCGCCTCTATGACGCCGACCGTGCAATGCTTGTGGCTCTTGCCAACACTGGCATCCAGGTCATGGTCTCTGTGCCCAATGACCAGCTCCTCGCGGTTGGTCAGTCTAATGCCACTGCAGCCAATTGGGTTGCGCGGAATGTCGCAGCCCATTTCCCTGCCACCAATATTGTTGCTATTGCTGTGGGTTCTGAGGTCCTCACATCCCTCCCCAATGCAGGGCTTGTCCTTGTAAATGCAGTCAAGTTCATCCATTCCGCCTTGGTGGCATCTAACCTTGACAATCAAATCAAGGTTTCAACTCCACATTCGTCGTCACTCATCCTTGATTCATTCCCACCCTCTCAAGCTTTTTTCAATCGTTCATGGAATCCAGTTCTTGTTCCATTGCTCAAATTTCTTCAATCAACAGATTCCTATTTCATGCTTAATGTCTACCCATACTATGACTACATGCAGTCCAATGGTGTGATACCTTTAGACTATGCACTCTTCCGGCCTTTGCCTCCAAATAAAGAGGCTGTAGATGCAAACACCCTTATGCATTACAGTAATGTCTTTGATGCATTGGTTGATGCTGCTCGATTTGCCATGGCAGATTTGAACATTACCAATATCCCTGTTGTTGTGACTGAGTCAGGCTGGCCTTCCAAGGGTGACACTGCAGAGCCAGATGCCACGGTTGAGAATGCCAACACCTATAATAGTAATTTGATTCGTCATGTTTTGAACAATACTGGCACACCCAAGTACCCTGGTGTTCCTGTTAGCACTTACATTTATGAACTGTATAATGAGGATGTGAAGCCCGGTTCAATGTCAGAAAAGAACTGGGGGCTGTTTGATGCAAATGGTGTACCAGTTTATGTGTTACATTTGACAGAATCTGGTGTAATTTTGGCTAATGACACAACAAATCAGACATACTGTATTGCCAGGGAGGGTGCCGATTCGAAGATGTTGCAAGCAGCACTTGATTGGGCCTGTGGGCCGGGGAAGGTGGATTGTTCCTCCTTGTTGCAGGGGCAGCCATGCTATGAGCCAGATAATGTTGAGGCTCATTCAACTTATGCATTTAATTCATATTATCATCAGATGGGAATGGCGTCTGGATCATGTTACTTCAATGGAGTGGCTGCAGTAACAACCACGAACCCAAGTATGTATTCTGCATCTCAATAAAGATAGTTCCATGGTGGTGTTTTAAAGATATGAACCATGATTTAAAAAGGTTTTTTAGGCTACTTGAGAACTATATAGTTGAAATTTGATATACTCAATATGAACATCGTACTTGTATGCTCATTCAACTGTTAAGAAAAATCAGATGCCATCTATATAAGGGAGTAGTACATTATGCTCTTTTAGCTATTAAGTTAATTTCTTGTTAGCATCAAGTTAAGAGATTAAAAAACATGTAAATTTGCATAGAACTAGAGTAATTTGAAAGAAACACATAAGTTTACAGAGGAAAAGAGAGGACATAAAATGTCAATTCTTAAAAATATTAGCTTTTATGTTGTTGTCCTATATGGTTCATTCTGCCTAGGTGCTAGCTATTTGAAACAAATGTCTTTTCTTCATCAACTCAAGCAATTTTTAAATCTGCACATAAAGGGAGAATATGTTTGTGCGCAGGTTGCGGTACCATTTCATGCTTAGGGAGTATATTCACTGTTTACATGTCATTTAACAAACAAAATTTTCTGTCAAGTTGGTGTCCGTTTATAAATTCGGTTTGTATATGACTAGTTTGGTTTATTTTGATGATGCAGGTCACGACACATGTATATTTGATGGAAGGTATAATATATGATATGTTTCTTTCTCCCATTCCCTTCACAGTGATATTTTGAGTTAATTGCTTTTGCTTCACTAAATCATATTTTGTTCCTTCTCATTGCTGTTGTACGTAATTGCTTGTATGTAATTGTTGCCGACTTTCACATCAAATTATTGTCTAATGACTCTACGTTTGCATGTTATATATACAGTGGTGGCAAGAATGGAAGCTTTATAAATGGGACATCGTTGGCTCCATCATCAAACCTGACCTCAGCATGTCCTCATCATGTCCCAAGCACCACTGCAGGCCCCCTTATTCTCTTAGCTCTGCTATGGACTGTTTTCTCATAACTGAAACTGGGAAGCTTGATCAGACTTACTTTGAACTTGTTCGAAATGTTCTCTTGGTATGGCGAAGAAGCTGCAGGCTCAATTTTGCTGTCCACAATAGAGGCAAACTCTGTTGTCACATGGCTCAGTCTACCTATTTTTGGAAGGATGATGAGCTGTGGGATGTGCAGTCTGCTGATTCTGTATAAAGGAATGGAGGCCCTGTCCGGCATTGGGCTTTTTCTCAGATCATATGTGATTCATGGAGATTAAAATTTCACTTTGATATTTGTTTTTCATTCACTAGTTAGGTAGGGAAAGATTGGTAGTTATGAACTGTCATAGCTATATCACATTCCAGTAGATTTCTATTATCTATAAGTAGAATAGAGCCAGTTTCCATAAACAGGTTCAAGCAGACAAATTTCGACCCCTCCATTTTGGTCTGCATTTGCTTACGTCCGGGTGCAACAGACACTGCTAAATAGACCCGAGACAACTTTTTTTTTTTTTGGGGGGGGGGGGGAGGTTTGAGGTGATGGTTTTAAAACCAGGCTCAGCTACTTCTCAAAAAACCAAAAAAAGCTCAGCTGGGCCAGTCGAGGCTTTGGTTGTGCCTGCTGAGGCTGACTGATCTAGTTTTTTGATGGTTTTAAAACCAGGCTCTCAAAAAACAAAAAAAAGCTCAGCTGGGCCAGTCGAGGCTTTGGTTGTGCCTGCTGAGGCTGACTGATCTATTTTTATTTTCCCTTCATCAGTTTTCGTTGTGTTGGACTACATTACCATAAGTTGGTCACCCCTAGTAACAATTAGTGGTGTAAACAAGCCGAGCTTGGGCATGGCTCAGCTCGAGCTCAAAATTTCACAATCAAGTTCGGCTTGGCTTGTTTACAGCTTGGTCCCTCTAGGGTCGAGCTCGGCTCGTTTAGGAATTTGGAGCTCGGCTCGAGCTTGAATGCTTTATATAGGAAACCTTGGCTCAGGCTCAAGCTCGGCTCGTGAGGTACAAGTTCGCTGGCGTATCATTGGCCGGTGGCGTAAGATTGCTCCCTCGTCAGTGTCGTTGGCAAACGTATAAAAAAAATAGTTTTTTTGAGATGGGGAAACCTCAGTTGACGCCCCGTGCCGCTTAGCTCAGTCATCTCCCCCCTTTAACCTCGCGTGCCAGCACCCCCTCGGGAATAATCAATACCATATTAAAGAGGCGTGTATTTTTTTAATCTGGTATTGAAAATGAGTAAGGCTAGATGGACTTCTTTTTCTCTGTTTTTTTACATGACGTTAGCAATTGATCAATCCGGGTTGACCCTCGGTTGGACTTACCCAGCAAGAATTCTAGGTCACCGGTCTAGTTTTTAAAACATTATAGAAACCTAGACTTAGCAGTGGGGCTCTGTAATCCGGCGGTCTCTCAAAAATGACAGATGTTTCTATACCACTCACTTGCTCTCTGGTGCTTTGTTGTGTTTTGGCCGAGGATCTTGTGAATATATTGCGTGATATCAGACGGACAACATAGACATGTGATGTGTACGACTCAAACGCTTGACAATCCTCTGCTACAATCCCTCCACCTTCCTCAAAGCCTCCACTCAATAGAAGCCAAGGAATTTCCTATTTTTCATTTAAGCCTGTAGACTGGCCGGCTAAAATGAGGCAGGTGGATTGGAGATGAATCATTTTTTTTAAAAAATGGCTAATAATGGAGTAACATTGATCATTTCTGTTGTGAATGGTGGTATGCAAAACCATATCTTGGTAGCTAAAAGGTCATATGCTTTAATTATTCTAGGAAGCTGAAAGGCCATATCTTGTAATCAACCTAGGAAGCTAAAAGGCCATATGTTATAATTATTCTAGGAAGTTGAAAGGTCATATCTTGTAATCAAGCTAGGGAGACGTGCCCTCTCTTTCTTTATAAGGAGGTCTTCTTCCTTCTTCTGGGGCATGCAATATTGAATCCAGTTTTCCTTATTCTCTTTTCTTCTTCTTCTTTTCTCTCTTTTTCACCATGGCATCTGATTTTGTTCGTGTTCCATACGGGAACACAACATTGGTATCAGAGCAGTTCCGATCCGCCGGAACGAGGAACGATGTGCTAGATATGTGTGCCGACATACTCAGGCGGATTCAACGAATTGAGGCGGCCTATACCCCCGTCGTTGTTCAGTCACCGGCCAGGTCGCCAACAGCCCCGTTGCCGCCGACACCGTTGCCGAGCCCCGCCACATAGTACTACACTTCGCCAACTCCCAAGCCTTCGCACTATCCTCAGATCGCTACCCTCGTTTGCGATGGAAAATGGGTAGGTTCTTCATATACAGATCCTTCTCCTCCGGTTCACTCCCCACCACCATCAACGACTTCCTTCCGGATGCTGCCGCCATCGGTGTCCCTTCCCCAGTCGTCGCCATACTCCTCTGTCCAACCACTGGTTCCCTTTCATTCAGACTATGCACCACCACAATGGGTTGCCGACATCTCCGTTGTCTCCTCCACTGTCGCTATGCCTGTGTCTTCAGCCCCAGCCGTGGCTTTAATGACCATCGCCTTCCCGATCGACAGCATCGACGCGATTGTCTCCTCCGGCCATGACAAATCCGTCCCAGCCGCAATCGCCTCTGCCTCTATCGATCCCTCCATCGCCGCCCAGGTCAGCACTCAACTCTACTGATCACAGCCACTTCGTCGGCCACAACAACCTCTCTGGCCACAGCCACCTCGCCGATTGCAAAGCTACCACCTTTCCCAGCTTCGCTGCCAAAAGGCAGGATTTTTCCAAAAGCTACGGCCGCCACGACACCGCCCATCGCTGTGCTGCAGTCTCCGCCTCTTTGGCCGGCGATGCCATGCATGCGGTCACGAACAGTAATGGCAGCACAATGAGTTCGGGGGACGGCTACCTTTCCAACCTTCTCATGGCTCCCATGTGTTCGACGAAATTCCCCATCCAAATAGAGAAGAAGATAAGCCCCAAACACAGAACGAGATAGGCCGTCACAAGGAGAAGCTGTTTGAATCAAAACTTCGGCAGATTAAGGAGGCAGAATCAGCAATTCTTGAAGCAAAATTGAAGCGGTCAAAAGTTGGAAACACTCCTGGTGGTAACTCTTCTTGGTTTGGTTCTCTTATTGCTACTATTGGAAATCTTAAAATTACCATTAGTAATGTCCATGTACGATATGAGGATACTATCAGTATTCCAGGACATCCATTTTGTTCTGGAGTGACGTTGGCAAAACTTGCTGCTATTACTATTGATGAGCAAGGGAATGAAACCTTTGATACTAGTGGTGCACTTGATCAGCTACGCAAGTCGTTGCAACTTCAATGGCGAGCTGTCTATGATGATTTTGGCACTCTTCCTTGGAAGGTTAACAATAAATGGGAGGACCTTATACCCAAGGAATGGATAGAGATTTTTGAAGAAGGAATTAATGAACCTGCAGCTGTTAATCAATCTGTTTGGTCTAGAAATCGGAAGTACTTTCTTTCACCAATTAATGAAGTGTTGAATTATGATCGCCTTGGAAAGCAAGAAAGGAAGGACCCTGATATTCCTTTTGAGAAAGCATCTTTCATCTTGATTGATGTTTCAGTAATTGTGTCTGAGGCTCAGTATCACGATGGCATAAAAGTTCTTGAAGCATTTTCAAGGTATCGAACTCGTGTTGATGTATCTCACCTAAGATTTGTGACCTCTGTTTTTGATGATCCATGCGTGTGGTGGCGCTATGCTATTCAGGCTGGTCTACAACAGAAGAAGATGTGTTACCAATTTTATTGGGACAGAATCCGACATCTATGTCAGTTTCGAAGATGCTACATTCAACTTTATTCGAATTATCTGCAGCAGTTGTACCAAGTGGAAGTGTCTGGAATCACGAAAATTGAGAAAGATTTAGATTCAAAAGTTATTTTGCTATGGAGGTTACTTGCTCATGCAATGGTGGAGAACAAAGAAGCAGCTCAACAAAGGGATAATCTGAAGAGGAACTGGTGGTCTTTTGCATGGCGGTCATCTTGTGGGGACACCATGAGAGATATGGGAGTACTTTGGAAAAGGGGAAGACAAGCCGTCTCGCCTTGCGGACAAGGCGATAGTGGAAGCATGGTGGAGTGTTGTGAATGGTGGTACGCAAAACCATATCTTGGTAGCTAAAAGGTCATATGCTTTAATTATTCTAGGAAGCTGAAAGGCCATATCTTGTAATCAATCTAGGAAGCTGAAAGGCCATATCTTGTAATCAGGCTAGGGAGACGTGCCCTCTCTTTCTTTATAAGGAGGTCTTCTTCCTCCTTCTGGAGCATGCAATATTGAATCCAGTTTTCCTTATTCTCTTTTCTTCTTCTTCTTTTCTCTCTTTTTCACCATGGCATCTGATTTTGTTCGTGTTCCATACGGGAACACAATAATTTCTTACTTATTAATTCACGAGTCTGCAACCATGAAAGCCAATTACTGACAGTGTCAACCCCAGAGAGAGCCCATAAACTAAATCAGTCAGGGGAAAGCATGAACAAGTCTCTTCTCTTTGCAGCATTCTATAATTAGATGGCAAAGAGGAGGTTGACTCAGCCTTGAAAACTTTGCCCCAAATAGTAGGTATTGCATCTTTATGTAGGAACAAAAAATTAATTTTTTTCAATAATTGAGACCCATAATGATAAAAGTCATATGTGGTAGAATCCGAAGCTGCAAATGCAGAAGCTCTATTCTTCTGAAAGAGGGAAGGGAAAAATAACGGTATAAAAACCGATGGCTTCCTAAAGATATGGTATATTTTTTTAAGAGCAAATTTCATTTTTGTTGATAATAAAACTTGAAAGAATGATTAATTTATAGTGTTGTCACAACACTATTGTGTCACATTCAAAACATAACTTTGCAATTTAATAGCTTTGCTTATTTACATGTGTAAAATAACAAAAATGAACAGTTAGATTTGTTCAAAAATAAAAAATTAATATTTGTTTGTTAAAAACTAAAACTCTAATATCCCCTTTATGTGTCAAAATTAGAAAACAAAAATAAAATACCATGCACTTGTACATATAAAATATTGATATATTTGTTTTATTTATAAAAAGATAAAAATGGTATTAAGTCTATTGACATTAGAAGTGTAAACGAGCTGAACTTAGGCATGGCTTAGCTCGACTTCAAAATTTCAAATTCACATGTATGAGCCCCATCACCCATGTCTAATAGTAATTCTTGAATTTGAAGATAATGGTAGAGTTGATTGTACGAACAATTATCTTATTTTAAAAAAATTATTAAACACTAGCTTCTCTAACTTTCGCTGAAGTGGAAAAAAAAATTCAATGTTTAGTAGAAGATAAAATTTATCTTGATAAGGGCACTTAATTAGTAACGAAATAGTAAAATAAATTAATTATCTCTAGTTATTCCACATTTCTGATAAATGGTTCTAAGCGCATATTAAGCTTGGAGCCTTTATATTTCTCTTCCAAAACTTCACACCCAAGTAGTAGGTAAATCTTCCTATGTGAACAAGAAAGTGATTTTTTTTCCTCTATTGACATCTTTTATAAATAGATATTTATACATACTAATATATATAACATAACGAGCCGAGCTCGAGCTGGCTCGCGAGCTTATTCGAGCCGAGTATTGTTGGGCTTGGGCTCAGCTCGTATTGGGACGAGCCCGAGTCGAGTCGAGCCGAGCCAAGCCAGAAAAGCTCGCGAGCCGGCTCTGCTCATTTACAACCTTAGTTCCAACTCTTCCACTGTCCAACGACAAAAATCCGATGTCAGAATATATAAAATTTCAAGGAGGGAAGTATTAAGAGAGAGAAGTTCTTCCCTCTCTCCTCTTTTTCCTTCCAGTAGAACCTCCTCCCCATCCTTTTTCCCCTTGCAGGTCCTCTGCCCTCGACTTTAGTTTTAACACTTCCATTGTCCAACGGCAAAAATCCGATGTTTGGAATATATGAAATTTCAAGGAGGCAGTGTTAGTATTCTATGAGAGAAAATTGAGTGGGAGGAGAGAGAAGCTCTCCCCTTTTCCCTTCCAGCAGAACCGCCCCTCTCTCCCCATCATTTCTTCCCTTCTAGGTCCTCTGCCCCAAGGCCAAACTGGGCACTGTGGTACTAGGACGGTGGGTAGGGCGGGAGAAGGGACAAGAATCATTGGAGGGGTGGTGAACTTTAAAATTTCCCACCCCTAGTTTCTCTTCCATCGATCTCCCTCCTCCCCACCGGAGCTTGGTACACAGCCTGACCTGTTCGGTGTCATCCACCTCTCCGTCTTTTGTTGTTTTTCTTTGTGGGTCTGGGAAGTCTTTACTTCTCCTCCTCCCCACCTCCACCACCTCCTCCTCCTCCTCTAATCCTCTTCCTCTGCCCTCATGTGGATGTATTGGTGGGCTTAGTGGAAGTTTTCATATACAAAGGCGATTTTCTTTTGTGGTTGTCCTCTTGGGGTTGCTGATTGATTGATTTTTAACTATTTTTACTCGCAATCGCACGAGACTCAGTATAGTCTAGTGGTAACGAGGTCGAACCCAAAGGACTTGGACTGATTCAACTTAACTCTAATGAAAGATTTGATTTTTTTATGAAACTAGTTATAACAGAATGAAAAGTTCTAATTTAACAAAGCAATGGAATTTGTGAGAAAATAATATGATGAGAAATATACTAAGACTTCGAATCCACCCAAACCAAATAGCTATCCTCTCCGTTAAACCCGTACAATTCCAAGTGGTCAATTACCCGTGCCCCTCTCGAAGTCACGAATAATCGTAATGTGTGCAGCCCTCTCGAACATGCAACTAAACAATTAAATCTAACTTAATTAATCTCCCTCTCTCGAGCAAAGACCAATCATAAAAATGCAATTTTTATTCAAATAACACCTTGGAATTCGCTAAGATCTCTCGAACATTAACAAACCCTTAACTAACAATTACTCTACCCTCTCTCGAGCAACAGAATAATCATAGCAAAATAATAAGCATATGGAATAAAAATCACAACTTTAGAATTGCAAATAAGTATTGAGAGTCAAACAATCAGCAGGGCTTCATCTAATCTTAGTACAATGAAATTTAGCTAGACATGAAAATAAGGGAAGAAAAAGCCTGATTCGTCGAATTGGTCATAGGAATACTGTTCACCGAAGTACTGTAGCAATTTCGAAACACTGTAGCGATTTCACTGTTCACTATTCATGTAGCACTATTCATCATCTTCTCCGGCGGACTCGTACTGTAGCAGTTCGAAACGGTGTGCAATTCGTCAAAAGACCAGCCCTTTTCTTCTCTTCTTCCGGCCAAAATCCCGACGGAATCCGGCCAAAATCCCGCCGGAAAAGGCTCTGTTTCTCCTCTGGTTTTTGCTGTTGGTCGCTCTGTTTTTCTCTGTCGAGTCTTCGTCTCTGTCTGTCTCCTTTCTTCGCACAGCCGGCTTGGGTTTTTATAGGCGATTCCAATCCAAGACCATTCCCCAATTGCAATCGAACCAATTTCAATCCTTTCCAGATCGAGCACAAGTTGCTATTTTGAACTCCGGCGAGATTCTGTTTTCCCGATTCAGCCCAAGTTGCCTTTTTTCGTCGATTGAGCACGCCGTCGATCTTCACTGCCTCGCCGGGAAGCTCGCCGCCTTGATCGTCGCCGATTTCTGCGTCTGCCCAGCTCGCCGCCGTCCAGACCTGAGCTTCTTCGCCGGCGTTCGAGCAGAGCTCGAACGCCCTGTTCTGTCCCATCGTCACCAGCTCCGGTCGTCTTCTCTTCCTCCGCCGCCGTCGAGACCTGCCTCCGTCACCGCCCAGCTTCTCAGCCCACCGGCGAAACCCACCGTCATCCCAGCGGCCGTTCTCCGGCGATCTCATCCAAAACAGAGCACCGGCTTCTGTGATGAAACGGCCGAAGCCCGAGCGCCCGAGCTTCGGCTCGGGCCGGGTTTTTTTATTTTTTTTTTCCTTTTTTTTTTTTAACTGAACCGGCACTGAACCAGCCGGTTCAGCGCTCTTTTCTTTTCTTTTTTTTTTCTTTTTCTTCTTTAAAACCCGTCGTCATAATCTCAACCGCCGGATATAATCTGAACGGATCTTCTCTTTAATTGTGTCTCTTTCGTGCGCGATATTTCAAATGATCATAACTTTTTGCTCTGAACTCCGAATTGCGAACAGTCAGTGGCGTTGGAAAGCTGACTTCGTGTACTTTAACATAAAGCTTAAATCAGTCCCATCAGAGATATGCATCGAAGTTGTAAATATTCAATCATTAGAGTCGCGTTTTATCCCATTTCTGCGTTTTGCTCTCGTTTTCTACAAAAATCAAAAACTATATTAAAGTAGCAATAATTCTAAACAAACACTAGCAAAAACATAAGTTTAGGAGATAATAAAATGCATATTTCATGTACAGATCAGTTGCTCCGATCAGCCCTCTGATGTTGGATCTCATCCCCCTTGGGTATAACTGGTTGGTTTTCTGTTTGGGCATGCACTAGTTGAGCGACTGGTGTTCAACTGGGTTGAGGTTCATGGGATGAGAAACCAATCCCTGTTGCTATGGGTGTGCATTCAAACATCCTGATTTGCAGTAGTCGCCTAACGGTTGGGTAATTATCTCCGAAGCTACTAGTTGTGAAGCTGCTAATTGGAGCTTAGATCTATGGTATGTTTCTCTTGAGAGATGTATTTTATTAGTTAATAGGCATCCGTCTACACACTATTTGGAGATAGCCCAAGATGTTTAGGTTCGAGGTCCACTACAACGGATTCAAGCTCAACTTTGTCCCTCTCTATCTATGGAGCATTTACTAAATATTTTTTTATCTTATTTTTATGGTAAGATGATGATCAGTGTCAATTGTGTGTCTGGAGTTCCTTCCCTCTTGTGGATTGAGGAGGACTCCTTGTTTGTAATTTCTATTTTAGTTAAATAAAGTTTCTTTGTTAGCAAAAAAAAAATCTACCATTCATGGAAGAGATAAAATTGCCGCATGAACTTGTCTATTCAACTAAAAAGGATATAAACTTGACTATTAAACAAAGATTATGAAAGTAGATCAAAATAACAAAAGATAATGAAAAGGCATCAAAAGATTATAAAAAAACAAAAGACTATGTGCAGTAAACTGGATGTTGCACCAACTGTGCGCGAGATTCATTGGTGATCCATTTCCAAGACACAACGGACCTCTACGTTATGCATAAGATGCGCTACACTCGAATTCATGAATGGGTGGATTTCTGCTGCCCAAAGATAATGCTTTCTCTCTCTAATAGGGGCTCCAGATCATAGGTATTTTATTGAAAGGTTCTAAAAGGCCTCTAGATCATTGGTATTTCATTGAAAGATTTACATGCCTGTTGAATATCACACACCATAGGAGAGTCATCATGTCCCTGTGGATGTAGATGGATATGAATGGAATACACCCTACGGATGTAAATCCACGAACTACATGGTACAACCACTCAGATAATCAGAAACAAAACGATCGACCTGAACAAAATTTGTGTTAGATGTCATCTTGTGATGATTTACATATACAGAATTGTCGTCTTTCTCAGGCACCTTTTTACTACTGATATAAGTGTTATCCTCTTATCACGGCATTTGCAAGATAACTTGTTTGCATTTACAAGATAACTTGTTGTCTTATTGCATTTTGTTGTCTCTCCATCGGCAAGCCTCTACCTCCGAAAGGGAACTTTCTCGCTGTATGATCACTGCAAGGTAAGCTTGTGTAAAATGGGGCGCAGCTCAGGGCGAATAAAACATGAAGTATGTGTAGGCAAAATGGGAAGACTAGGTCCCAACAATAAGTAATATGATATGAACTCAAAAAAATATGTAATATGGCATTTCGGGCTCATTGGTTAAGTAATATGGAAAAATCTTGGGTAAAACACTATATAATTTATGAAGAAAGTAGTCGAGAACCACACAACCTCTACCCACCTTAGAAAGCACGACCTGAACTACACTAGCAACACTACAAACTATAGGCTACAATAGCTCTCTGTGCTCATATAATACTGTTTCTAAACAATAACATGAAATTACTTATGGCAGAGTGACGAACTACTCTTTCCAATTTGTCATCCCCATAAGAAGGTGTTTCAAGAAATGGCACAGGTTTGCTCTATCAGAGTTGGTCATTCACTAAATTGATCGAGCAAATCCATTGTCACCACGAAGACATGATAGTTTGCCCGTGTCGGAGAGTACGAAGGCCAACTGCTAACAACTCTGCACCTTCAAGAACATACTGTTTGCACTCTTCGATCTACTTGAGGTCAAAGTACAATATCTTCTACCAGGGAATTCAATATTAGCCCAATTTCTATACTTGATGTTTATGAATGTATTTGAATGTCTCTTTATTGTGTTGCTTAATTTGTTCTATGACCTCATCAAAATCTGATCTTATGAATTTCTAAGCGATTCTAAATAAAAGGTTCTTCAAGTGTCTGTCTTTCCATTTGTCTAGGATATTCTGTCGTATATGACATAGGCAAAACTCATGATGAGCCTTCGGCTTTGAGAAATCCCTTCTGTCTATTTGAAATAATTGTGTCTAGTCTTGAGAGCAGCTCCATGAAAAGAAAAGTACGATTAACTTCAGAAACCACGTCTTGAAAGTAACATAGGATAAGAACTATGTGAGAAAAACATGACTGCAGTTATCATAATAAGTCATTGTAGTCATGTCATTGAGGACATGTCTCCAGCAAACAGATACACCACATTCTGCCTGTGTCATGTCATTGTGAACACAATATGCAATGCTATTGTGTCATTGAGGACACGACTCCTACATATCGTGTTCACAATGACATGACTATAATTAATGATTGTTCCATAACTTGCCAAGTGTTTCTTGTCTCCATCTCAACAATAGCATATGCAACACACACCATTTGTTGATTACCATCAATGGCTGTATAATCAATAGACATCTGGGATACTTTCCTTTCAAGAATGTTCCATCCATAGTTAAGAGAGGCATAAGTGAACTTTTGAAAGCTCTTGCGACGGGGCCAAACATTTAAACACACATTTTAAATCGTATCCGCCTAACTTTACTTCAGGTATATAAAAAATCCTTTCCATAACCACATATGTTCCTGGATTATTCCTGTCTAATTCTTTGCCATATGCGGGTAAAATGCGATATGAGTCATCTGAGTTGCCATCAATTAACTCCGATAAATCTTCTTTTGCCTGCCATGTTATTTTATAGTTGATTGTGATGCCCTAATGTTTCTCAATGTACCTAATGATATTCTCTGGTGTGATAATGTTTGACTCCTGATATGCATAAAATATACACATTTATATACCTTATTTACCTATTTGCTAGTGTAGTTTTAATGATAAAACATGGATAAAATGGGTAATTTGTGATTAGGTTAGTAATTAGGGGATTAATAATTAAATTATTCTAATTAACTAATTTAGATGCATTAATAAATTTAATGAATTATATTTTTACTATGCATCTCATTTTTGTTTGATTTTATTATTGTAGGTTTTTAGAAGTTAGAGTTGCGGATCGTGGGATTAAAGCGCGTCAAACGGGTTTATGTGCAAAGAGATCAAGTTTTAGAAGATCTGACGTCTCGGAGGCTTTAGCAGGTTTCTAATGCTTAAATCAATTTAAAAATGACCAAGTGTAGAGACTATCCAGATCGTTGATTTTCATCCAAGGAGAAGGCGGGCGTAAGTTTTAAGTGAAGTAAACGAAATGGTCGTTCAGATTTGATCTGATGGAGGCGAGAAGAAGATGGGTTTTGTTCCTAAAGAAAAGAACCGTCCAGATGATATCGGACGAACGAGAAGGATACGACGGGTTTTGAAATAAAAAAAAAAGAAAAGAAAAGAAAAGAAAGAACAACCCGAGCCAAAGCTCGGGTGTTCTCTTAAAAACAGAGATGGAGCAGAAGAGTTGGACTGAAAGTGGAAGCTTGGTTTCGAATCTGATTTGTATTCGGATTGGATAGACTCATCTTCAGCAGGGATTTGGATCACCTGGAAGGGGATGGCAGAGACCTGATTGAGTAGGGATTTGTACTCGATTTGGATTGGATAAACTCAAACTGGACAAGGCAGAGATGGAAATTGGAAGCGAGTGGTTTTGGGACTCTCAGGAGGTCTATAAAAACAGAGAGAAGGGCAATTTTAAACAGAGGAAAAGGACTGTTTTCGGAAAAAACAGAGCTTCGTTTTTGGACTATTTTGGCTGATTTGGGTATTGCTACAGTGATTCGACGTGTTGAGGAAGGCAACGAACAGTGCTCGCGGTGAACAGTGTTATGCTACAGTGATCCTCCTACAGTACAACCGTGAATAATAAACTGTGAACAGTGTTCCTGCAACAGTATTATTAATGCAAATCTTTTCAAAATTCGATTTTTCTTTTCTCATGAATATACATAGCTAAATCTTTTGTCAAAGCTAGAGGTGATATTATTTGATTGATATTTCTATGTCTATGAAAGAGCTACTAATTACTTATTTGATTGAATAACGTTATTTGTGATAAAGTGATAATATATATAATTGTTTGATTTGTCGTTAACGTAAGGTACGGTGAATGCTTATAATTTCCTATGATTAGTAGACTATGCTTGCTAATGATAAATGTTCAATCGATATTTTTATGCTAATTGTTATGATGCAATATCATCCGATTAGGTCAAATCATCATTTGAACCTAATTGAAAAATTAAATAGATATACAAGTATTAATTAAATAATTGATCCTTGAAGCTTTGATATTTCTCATCGATTATCTTTGCCCATCTTTATTTAGTTTTAATTAAATTTTTACTCTTCGTTTAAATTAGTAGTTAATTCAATTGCGACAATTCTACAATAATAGTTTTTAAATTAGTTTGGAATAGATTAATTCTACATCATTCCCTGTGGTTCGACATTGGACTTACCAAGAATATATTATAATTTGTCAACCTATTTTGGGGTTTGATCAACTCCTTATGTAGGTTGATATCTACAAAATATACATATTATTATATGCCTTTTTGGCTATATATTAGTCATAATTTTAGTTGAAAGTAAAGATTATTAATGGTAGGTGAGTAATTTGGAGATTAATAAATAAATGTATTTAATTAATTAATTTAGATGCATTAATTGGATTTAATGGATTTACATTTTCTAATGCGTCTAAATTATATTTAACTTTATCTATGCAGGTTTTAAAAATTCCAATTGCAGATCGCCAAAGTGAAACACGTCAAACAAGTTTAGATGATATTCAATGGATGAGATGGTTATGACGGGTTAAGGAAGAAATATAAAAAAAGAAAAGAAAAGGAAAGAACTGAATCGCCTTAGTTCTAGTTCGGTTCAGTAAAAAGAAAAAAGAAGAAACTTGACCCGAGCCAAAGCTCAGGCCTTTCAGACGGACAGAGGAGCTCGAGCAGACGGCAATGGCCTCAATCTCGAGGGCCTTTCAGATGGTGGAATGATGGCGGCGAGCTCGGCGGCCACCTAATGACGACGATGATGCTTGGTGGCCACCTGAAGGGACGTTTGACGGCAGTTGAGATGTTGGCCTCGAGGCTGTAGTTAGGCAATCGACAAAGAGCACGACAGTTGAGAGGTGATGATGGCGGAGAGCTTGACGGCGAGTGGACGATTTGGAAATGAAGGAAACGATGCCGGTGATGTGTTTGATTTGGCCGGGGACAAAGCCGTGCTCAATCAGGAAACCAAAAACAGTCATGCCGGAATTGGGAAGTCTGGATTTGGAAAGAATCGGATTTGGGCTTGATTCGACTTCAATTAGGACTTGCATTCAGGTTTGGCTGCCTATAAAAACAGAATGGAGGATCGAAAAAGGACTGGTGGCCGGAAAAAAAAATAGAGAATTTGAAAGGGAGAAGAGAGGACTTTCCGGCCGGATTCCAGTGTGTTTATTGACGGGAGAAGAGAGGACGGAGGCAGGGTCTTGGCCGGAAGGAAAGGGAGGAAGAAAGTAGTGATTTTGGGCGATCTATAAACTGCTACAGTACCGAGGCTCGTTGGAGAAGACGATGAACAGTAACCAGTACTGTGAACAATGATTTTGCTATGGTAGGAATAGTGATTCTGAACAGTGTTTTGATGAATAGTGTGACATGACTATCAGGCTATTTCTTTCTCTTATTCTATGTCTAGTTAAACTATTTATCAAGGCTGGATGAAGCCTTAGATTTGTATTTGCTACTCTTAATTATTTAATTTAGTGAAATTTGATATGATTTTCTATGCTTAATACAATTTTATTGTTATTCCTCTTAAGTGCTTTGACCGAGACTTAATGAATGATTAATGGAATTTGATCTTGATATTTCCTGTGTCTAGATAATAACGGGCTTATGATTGATTCTATACTCGGCCAAGGATAGAGTTAATTGTATTAATTTATAGCGGATGAACTTTTCGTGTCTGGACAAGAACGTGTAGTCCATTCATCGGTAATTTGTGTGTCCGGCCAAGAACATAAAATTACCGTATCATATCAATTTGTGGAAATAATAATTAAGAGTAGTAATTGCATGTTTAGTGGTGGATTCGATGCTTTGATGTTCTCGTTACTCTGATTTCTTGTTAAAATTTATTTCTTTAGTTGATTAAATCATTAAAATTCAAATCTTTCATTAGAATTAAGTTAATCAATCAAGTCCTTTGGGTTCGACCTCGTTTCCACTAGTCTATACAATCAATCATAGGCCATGACATATCCTTGCAATCCACATATGTGAAGCTAAAGGATGATCTTTCGTTCCTAACTTTATGTCACATGTATGCTGATCTATACATGAAATATGCATTTTATTATCTCCTAAACTTATGTTTATGCCAGTGTTTGATTAGAATAACTACTACTTTAATATAGTTTTTGGTTTTTGTAGGAAACAAGAGTAATACACAGAAATGAGGTGAAAAGTAACTTGAATGGTTAAATCATCATAACTTCGTGTACAAATGTCGGATTGGACTGATTCAAGTCTCATGTTAAAGTTCAAGAAGTCAGCTTTCCAAGCCACCAACCACACGCAATTCGGAGTTCGGAACAAAAAGTTATAGCCATTTGAATTTCATGAACAGTAACAACGATCGATCGGCTATCAATGCGATCGATCGCGAGACCCGTAAAAGCAGTGTATTAAAGGAAACGATCGATCGGAATCAAAATGATCGATCGTATCTACTGGAATTTTTGATCCGCGCAAAACAGTAACTACGATCGATCGGTATCATACGACGTTGATCGCCAAAGCGATCGATCGGGGTAAAATAACGAAGGAATTGCGATCGATCGCTAAGCGAACGATCGTCAATACGGAGCGATCGATCGCCGTATATAGAAAATGAGATTTTGACCTATTTTGACTCGGATTTGGAAGGGGACTTCATGGTTTCTCTTCATTCTTATAAATAAGTCTTATGGGAGAACGTTTTGGGCATTCAGCCTTGGAGAACCAGAGCTTTATTGAAGGCTAGAGAGGAGCAAGAGAAGGAGTCTTTTGGAGCAAAGAAGAAGAAGGATTCATGACGATGGATCTACATAAACAGGCTTTTCTTTTCTCTCTTTCTATGTGTAACTAAATTCCTTGTCAAGGCTTGATGAAGCCCTAGATGTGTATTGCTACTCTTGATAGTTTAATTCTATAAAGTTGATTATGATTAATGCTTAATGCGATTTCATGAGTTTCTTTTGAGTGCTTGATCATAGGCTTGATTGATTATGAATGAAATTAGATATTGTGATTGATTTTATGCCCGATCAAGGATAAGATTAATTGCATTATAATAGAGTTGTGATTGATTCTATGCCCGATCAAGGATAGGATTGATTACACAATAATGGATGAATTTTCGTGTCCGATCCAGAACGTTAGTGAATTCCTTAGTAATTCATGTGTCCGATCAAGAATACGAATTACCATATCATGTCAATGTATGCTTAATAATAATTGAAAGTAGTAATTGCATGTTTAGTGGTGGATTCATTGCCTTGATAATTCTCCATATTGATTAAATCTTAGTTAGATTAGATAAAGTTCATTGCTTTCTTTAGAATTAATTAAACTACATCTTTTTCTTCTCTTGAGTTTGGTAAAGTATTCACCGTCCTTGAGGTTCGACAACCCATTTAATACTCGCCGTAGTACAATTGCCTTGTGCACTTGCAAGGGTTTAATTTTAAACGATCATATGCTCAACCTCCCTTTTTGTGATGCCAACATCGTCTGACTTGTTTGACGCCCAAATGTACCACTTGCACTTTGTAGTAAATGTATCATTGTTCTCATCAAGCACAATATAAGTGAGCCTCCTTTTGATTGCCAAATCAACAAGAGTTCTCTTAAAAGTTAAATGTTTTCGAACTGAGCCCCTTACACAAGAAGAGCCTTCTAGTCGGTTGCTTGCAAACTATCGCTCAACATCACCTCCTCCTTGTATATATCTAGCTCCTCATCGAAATTATATTCAATTCCACAATCCCAACCTCCATCTTCTTCAATATGAATAAACTATGCGTCCAATGATTCTTGGTTATCAGATACAACAACATTCTTCCCTTTCCACGTGGATGGTTTTGTAGCAGCCATATTTAGAAATTCTTCGTACTCAAACTGATCAATTTCTAGACGTCCCCTGTCCAGGGGCTTTTGTGTGTAATGGTAACAACCACTCATCCCCTGACCATGTATCATCAATATCAATAAATTTTTCGTATCAATCAACACCTTCATTTGAAAATTATTCATCATTTTTAAATTGCTAATTCTCTTCATTTACTGTTTTTGCTTCTTCTTCTTGTACTGTATTAGATCCAACCTCTTAAGGAGTGAATGTCGTTGCAATTTAATTACTTTCTTTCAAACTACAAGATATGAAGATGGCATATCAGTGTGAGTTGTGTAGAGAAATATACAAAATATTAGAATATCGTGTAATTACTTACATGATATTCGATTAATGTGACTTCGAGTCGTGTCATCATTCACACGACTTTTTTATAGTTGTGCCATCGTCAACATGATACAAAGTCACACACACACACACACACACACACACACACACACACACACACACACACACACACATATATATATATATATATATAAAATAAATGATAACTTCCAGAGTCGTGTCACCGATGATGCAATATTGTGTTCTTAGCTTGCTATTCCAAATACAAGCTCCAGTTGTTTCTTTCATCACCTCCTGATGATTTCAGGTCATCATATGTCAAGTGAACAGTTGATCTGATAAGGTTATCCTCTCCTTAATATTTGATTGGATTTGCACTACAGGCTAATAGATCCTCGTGAACGTTCATGTGTAGGGGTAAGTGGAGGGTTGAAATGTTGTAGGCCCTATGGGCCAATAAGTTTTAGCTCATTTCCAAATACTACCAAGATTTTTTAGATGGATGGAGCAGTTTGAGTGGAGGTTTTGCCATATTATCTGGCCAATGAGCCTGGAATGCCATAGTACTTGATTTTTCCCAACTCATGCCATATAACCTAGTTTTGGGACCTAATCTTCCCATTTTACCCTCCTGCACAATCCTTTATGTTTTTACTCACGACAGGCTTCTTCTCGACCTTGGTCGCCGAGGCCACCTCCTCAGTTGGGAATAGGATGGAGTGAGATTTGGCAGTCAGTGAAATATCTGCATCAAAGAGGTAGGCCACGTTGTCGCCATGCACAAACTTGACCGAGCCGTCGGCCTCCCGAGAAATTACACGATGGGGGAGGTAGAGCCAATTAACTAATAATGTGATTGATGGATTTCATGATTAATATTAGACGTTATAATAACTTGATCGAGCTAGATAGACGAGGTAAGTCGGGAGACAATACACGTTTGGATGATAACCTAAATATGTTGAGACACTATTTAGTGGGGTATTGTAGATTAAAGGATCGACGGGTAATTCCATCAAAGAAAGGGAAGAAAGAGTAGGATTAGGGCTAAGAGAGACTAACATTAAACTACCTACTCTAAATAACTATAATTTCTTTTGATCATGCATAATGAATTAGGGAAAACCCTTTACATATTTATAGACTTATAAACTATAATCCTAATTGACATAGGAGTTTATGGCAGAGGTGACATCAATGGCAGAGGAGACAGCAGCAATAGCGGCGGTGTGGGAGGGAATGATGCAAGTTGTTTGCGATGGCGAATTTGTCACCGATAGTGGACTTGGAAGTAAGGCAGAACTCGTTGCGGGTAAATCTGGAGAGGAGGTTGGACTTGCCAACACTGGAATCGCTGATGAGGAGGACCTTGAAGAGGTAGTCGTATGCCTCCTTCAGCCTCCTCGCCATGGTTTCAAACGTCTGATCCAATCCAGCCGGGTCAGACAATGGCGATGATAATGATGACCTCCTCCCCTTCTCCGCCTTTCCTCGTTTCTTTGTTCAATTTTTTCCCTCGGATTATTCGCTGATTTTTGCATCTCACCGGCGCTGAAAAAGGAAACTGGTTCACTAGTCATAGAGGGTGGAGGTTTCGGTGGTCGGAAGTGCGCCGACGGTTCTGAAGGTGGTGGCTTTGGTAGTGGCAGACACTGGACGATGACTGCCGGTACCAAATCTGTAGCTAGTGATGGAAGACGTTGACATGGGTCGACGAGAAACCCATCAAGTGGCGGTTTTGGCAGAGGCAGAGGCAGGACAAAGGTTTTCGTTGGTGCTAGAAAACTTTCACCTTGGTCGATTGAGAGCCCTGACGACAATGAAAGTGGGGTCCTTATGGGGGAGGAGGCCGCTCTGTAGCGAAAGCCTGAACTGTGGGAACCGAAGAAGATGGTGACGAATGCGGCATGTGGCTCCAATGGAGGAGGCCAAGCTGCCCACCTTTCAACTGGATGTTGTGACTCCACTGAGGCAACCACTGACGTTGTTGTATCCATCGTCCACGTTCTTGGCGTGAATTGCATTTGGAGGTTGATCGTTAGACATTGCTGCATCAAACTGCAGCGAATCGGTCTGCATGATTAAGGTGCACAAGATGTTTTTTAATGATTCTCTTTGCTCAACGAAGAAGTCATCAATATCCTCTTTAAGCTTGGCTAAAGAGGCTTCGTAATCCCATGGCAGAAGCACGGGAGGGTGAGAGGGAGCGCAAGTTTTCAGAACCGGCTCTTGTCCAATTTTGTAGATCAAAAGATCTACGGACAATTCCATCGAAGAAAGGGAAGAAAGAGTAGGATTAGGGCTAAGAGAGACTAACATTAAACTACTCTAAATAACTATAATTTCCATTGATCAAGTATAATGAATTAGGAAAAACCTTTTACATATTTATAGATTTTAAACTATTATCCTAATTGATATAGGAGTCGAGTCCTACTAATCCAACTAATGAAGGAAAGTAATAACTTATTTAGAATTCTAATTAGAGTAGGAAACTAACAAGATATACTAGCATAATTAAATTGGTGGACCCTACCCCTAAGCTAGGTCATAACATGGGGATGAATAATTTATCATGTATTTTCCCAATGAGCCATGTCTTCAAACATAACTTGTTGTGTTTGTCATTTAAATATGTGTTATCTCCCAACTTACCTGGTCCATCTAGTTCAGTCAAGTTATTATAACTTCTAATATTAATCATGAAACCTATCAATCACATTATTAGTTAATTTGCTCCGCCCTACGAAGCACCGATACGGGGTTTTGGCCCACGTATCCATATCCGATACGTATCGGATACGGATACGCCATGGATATTGCTGCCTGCGTATCCGTGGCGTGTCTTTTAAATTTTTTTTTAATTCCGATACGTATCGGATACGGGGACGATACGTTTCGGATACGGGGCCGATACGTTTTATATGAAACTTTTTTGTGGATAATTATTTTATATGAAATCTTTATTCCTCGTTATGCCTATTTTCAAAAATATAATTTGTTTTGGGGTGGTTGCATTGGGATGTTCTGCTGATGATTCTTTTGACCGGAGGTATTGGATTTATTCGAGCTTGTTGGTTTGTGGTTATTGCATCAATGCAGGTTGATTGTGTGATTGATTTGGGAAATGTATAATTTGATTTTCGGACTCTGATGGAAAATAGGGAGTTAGCTTTCTGATTGCTGCTGTGTTTTCTGGGTTTATTTTTAATCTAGTTTTATTTTTATCATACGTGCTCAAATTATTGATAAAATGGTAATTATGTTGTTTGTAATTTGTTTTGTTCATCAAAATGTTGGAAAATGATGAGCCAAAGTGCTAGCTTTCTGATTTCTTCTGTATTTTTTTTATAAAATTTATTTACTATGTTTATTGACTTTTGACACTAAGGACCAACTTAAAATATGTCTTAAAAATATAAAAAATATCGCCGTATCCGTATCGGTGCTTCCTAGGCTCCGCCTCCTCCATCGTGTAATTGCCCAAGTGGCCGAAGGCTCAATCAAGTTCGTGCATAGCGACAACGTGGCCTACCTCTTAGACCCCGACATTTACACCAACGGCCTAATCTTCATCCAAGGTATCAACTCCGTCTTATTCCCAACCAAAGATTAGATGGTCTCAGCGCCCGAGTTCGAGAAGAAGGTCGTCGTGAGTATAAACATAAAAGATTGGGCAGGAGGACAAAATTAAAAGACCAAGTCTTGAAACCAAGTTATATGGTATCGGACCGAAAAAACTAGGTAATATGACATTCCGAGCTCATTGGCCAGGTAATATAAAAAACTTTCGTTTGACTGCCCTTGGTGTTTCTCAGCTAAGGCATAAATGAATTCTATTTAGCAAAAACAAAACATGTCCCTCAAAGTTGATCTTGGTCTAGCCAGGGGGAGGGCAGCACCAGCTTTCCCATGGTGCCACCATTTGCATCTTCACCGTTTCATTCATCTTCCTGTTTCAAATCGAGCCCCTCTTTCTTCTTCTGCCTCCTGCATCTATTCCACCTTTCCCATTGACTGTGTCCTTTCCTATTTTTGGCATTGGGATTCCACTCCCTTCTTCCCGATGCCCAATTCTGCAGCATTCAGGCCTGATTCCAAACATTCCAGCACAGTCAATGTGCTGGAATGTTTTATTCCGTTTGGATGATGGAAGTTGGATGTGCTGACTCCCTTAAATGACACGTTTCATTCACCGGTTCATAGATGATGGAAGTTGATGATATCTTGCTTTTGGGCGTCGATCAAGATTCATTGAGAAATAAATGACAACAAATTCATCGACTTGCCTTCATAGATGAAAGGGTGCTGAGCCTTTTGCAACAAGCAAAATACATCAAACATAACATAAAAGATCGCACACCAATAAAAAAAGATGCATCAATGAATATACAGGAAGAAAGCAAAGAAGTGAGAAAATGGCCTACAAAAGAAATCTTAAGGCTATATAAGGATGCTAGACGTCTAAGCTCTGTATTACCACATTCAAAAATTTTGCTCATTTCCACTCGCACCTCCATATTTCATGTGTCTGGATCTGGCCTACTTGCTAAACAAAGCTCATGCAGCTCATTCAGAATCCATTCTTCTCCTGTGTGGCCACCCAGAACCAGAACTCTGGTTCCCCCAACCACACAAGTACTGTGTCCCCATGCAAACTTTGGAGGCTGGCCAGGAACATTGAGAATCCTCCATGTTGGTTTCTCCTCGGCTGGGTCCAATAGAAAAAGCTGAGAAGGGGAGTGCAAACCCGCGATTGACCCACCAAATATGATGATTCTTCCACAAGGCATGCTTACAGCAACATGATCCAGCCGTGGTGGTGGTGCTGTGGCACTCTGATTTCCTACCCCTGGGAATGCATTACAACCAAGTTGCCTCCATTGTGGGTCATCTTCATCCAAATCAATTGTATAGGCTTCACAAGATCTCAATCTTAAGGGACCACTCTTTGCCAACCCTCCAAACATCAGAATCTTGGTTTTCCCATATACCGACAATGTGTGTCCCAATCTTGAGGGAGGAGTCCACGAGCTCGGAATCTCCCTCCACATTGGCTTCTCTGTAGACAGATCAAGTAAATAAGTATCACTCAATAGTACACCAGAATCAGTGCAACCACCTGAGACAACCAACTTTGACCCGCTGACTGTGCATGAACTATGCCAAGATCTCGGAAGGGGTGGACCTATCCCAGGAACTTCCTTCCATGTCGGCTGCCTCGCATCTAAATCCAGAACGAAGACATCATTCAATAGTCCTTCCCTACCACAGCCACCAAATACCGCTAACCATGAACCATTTATGCAAGAGAGTGTATGACCCCACCTGCCAGGGGGAGATGAGGCTACCTTCACTCTACGCCATTCTGGATGTGCTGAATCAAGATTTAGGACAAATGTGTCATCCATCGGCTGCATATTAACTCCTTCACCTCCAAATAAAACGACTCTGTTCCCAACAGCACATGCACTAAAATTGCAACGTGAAGGCTCCACAGCACCCCCCACCGTCAATTTTTTCCAAGCAGCTGCCTCAAGAGTAGTCAGTTCTCGAGCTAGCCTCCCCCATCCCAATCTCTTGGTCATCAACTCCAATGTTCCCGTCACTTCTGTTCCCCATGCATTCTGACATACCATTTTCCTGAGATGCTCATTTTTTGTTAGTTGACGAAGCCTTCGACACACAGAGCCAATGGATGCCACATCTCTAGGAGTTAAACGGGATAATATATTGTGCGCTAAGACTTCATCAGAGAGCTGAAGAATCCCACAAACTGTTCTAATTTCGGAATCGGCTGTTTGTTCGAAAAATGGAGAACTCCTATCCTTATAATCAGACTGCTGGTAGGAACTCTGTTTGAAGACGGGATAAGATGAACGGTTTAGATCAATTTTTGTTTCAGAGAAGACCTGAATACCTATAATGTGTGTGACGGTGCCATCATCTCCATGAATGGGTGTGAGGCGTAACCTATTCATCAAGGGAGTACCATCTTTTCGGAAGTTGAGAAGCTCCCCTTGAAACTCAATTCCTTCCTCAAGACATCTACGAATCTCGGAAACAACCACAGGGTCCACTAATGGATGTCTCCTTTGTGCTCGAGGGTCACGAAACTGCAAGAATCGACTGAAATAAAAGGTCCCACTTGTCAGTGACAATTAAGCTAAACTGAAACATGCACTTATAATGCCATAGATAGAAAGATAAAGCCATTAATAATTTCAAGATATGCGCATATGCGCATGGAAAAAAATGAAGCAAATTCATGTTTTTCCACCAAAACTTCTGACCACAACTCTGCCATGAATATATTCTTTATGCTGCCCGCATGAGTTGCTAGTAAATTGGGGTAAGTAATATGCTTGACAAAATGCAGCAGAAGCAACATATGCAAACCCGAAAAATTGAAAACCGTACATCCAGCACAGAAACAAGGACTGGGCCGGCATAATTTTTATCACATGAACGTCGTGTTGGGTGACATCTGGCACAGGATAGATCCAACAACAGTACCAGCTTAGTTACACATATTCAAAATTTCATGTAAAGAGATCAATTGAATTTCAGGAGGGGGATAAGGGGAGGGGAGCCTGAGTCTTGAATCTTGGTGACCAATAATCCACTCCACAGTGAACGAAGGAGAATTTCAAACATCAATATTTAACACCAAAAAAATCTCAATAAGCTTGTCCTTTTAAGGCCTCTAGTCAGTACGATAATTGAGAGAACCTTCTAAGTGACAGGGGAGAAAATAATTGCCATTTCCCTCCTCCACCTGTCAATTATCACAAGGCTAAGCCATTATACAAGGAGTCAACTAAAAGCTATAAACTAGGACAAAAAAACTGCAGACATGCACTCCAAAGACAACTGGAATCTGCCTTATAATTATTTGGAGTTTCTATGCCAAATAACTCCATGCCAAATGAACAGTTCAATCGAAAAAAAAGGACTAAGGAAAAACATCCTGGCCTCCTGGGCAACAGTTCGCTCATAATTATTTCTAATTTACCTCAACTCAGAGAACAAACAAATTTAACCTACCTACAAATTAGTGCCTTTTCAATGTCATTTAATTCAGTTCACTAAATCCAGCAAAAAATTTGTTCCATGACCCAATATGCAGCTAGAATTAAAGGATGTCCACCGATTACGTTGAACCATCAACATAGAGTATAATTTCTTATTTACTTCAGCGTTCAATACAAACAATATTTCACCTCTCTACAAATAAGATGACCTTCTCATTCACTCAATTCACCAAATCAAACAAAAAAAAAACCTTGTACATAGCTGAATGCGTAGCTAGAAATACAGATGTACAATTATTTTGTTAAACCATCGACATGAAGCATAGTTTCACTCTCAAGAATCCACAAAACCTATGTCAAACCCGACAATTGTAAAATCATCTCACTCATCTAGATGTACATTTAAACACGTCAAACAAGTCTTCCTCGAGAATTAAGGTCCTAAGTCACCAAACACACATAGCAATAGTCCATCAACAAGGAAGAATAGCGCAATCTTTAGATTAAAAAGGTCTACAAAAGGGCCGAAATCCGGTGATAAAACTTGCTCCATAACTCAATATGCAGCTACAATTGAAGAATGTCCGACCATTTTGTTGAACCATCAACATGAAGTATAGCTTTACAGTCAATAGTCCACACATATATAGTCAAACCCTACAACATACAATACCATTTCATGCTCATCTGGACATCAATCCAAACACCTATAATCACTAACTACTGTAAAACAGGTTTTCCTCTAGAATTCATGCATTGCAACAGTCCACCAGCAAGGAAGAAAAATTCAATATTTAGATTAACAAGACCTACAAATCAGACCAAAACCCCACGGAACTAGTGATAAAGAATTGACAAATGGGTTATTACCAGTTGCGACCGAGAACCTCGTCAGCGCGGTAGCCGGTGAAGATTTCGAAGACGGTGTTGACGTAGATGATGGGGAAATCCGGCTCAAGGGCGTCGGACACCACGAAGGCCGACGGCGTCGTCGGGTAGAAGAAGATGCCCGGCTTCTCCGCCGCCGCCGCCGCCGATCGTTTGTGCCTCTTTCCGGTGCCCTGCTGCCTTGCCGGCACCACCATCGCCTCCGATTCTTCCATTTCTGAGCTGCTCAAGCCTCTCTCTGAGATATCTCGCCGGGCACTGAAATGTGTTTTTATTGGGAAGTACATGGAAGACGCTCCCTTGACAAATGCCCCTATATTTCTAAGAAACTATAGGTGTGCCACTTAGGTATTTGATATTTTATTTCTCATTTTGTTTAAAATAAGAAGATTAATTTAAATTTAAAATGTTTCCTTTTTTTTAATATAAGAAGAGGTGTTCGAGTCCTTAGGACCTAACTAGAGAAATTAATCATCCTATGAGAGCGCCGTATCCTGTCGCCAATCCCCTTCGGTGCATACACAACCCACAAAATATAAGCCCTGATTAAATTGAGATATAATCCATGTGGGTGGTTAACGAAGTTGGGTTTGAACTCAAAAGCTCTGCTTAAGACAGCGTTCTGGCCATCACAATTGAAAACACTACTTAGCCTTGACGTGAAGGATGCTAATGAAATATCGCTTGTTGCAATGCATGAGCAAGATGTGCATGTTCATCAAAACTTAGGTCCCATGCCATCATCGTGACAAGTGCTATATGAGTGGATGCAAGCATTTTCAATCTTAAAGTGCCCGTGCATACAAAGTTATGAATGAGATAAAGGATTGAATTATAAAGGGTTTTTTTATTCTGTTCTAGCTCATAGGAGAGCTCATTTGAGTGACTATATGCAGTAGTAGTCATTGAATATAAATGAACAAGATTATCCATTTTGGACTTGAGAGCGAATCCTAAAGGGCATACATTTTCATTTTCTAACTAGTAGTAAATTTTCTTTTTCTGTTTTCAAGTTATTACTGCAAGAAAAAATTTCTCAAGGCAAAAAGTTGGAATGCATGCAAGTAGCTTTTATAGATTCAATTAAACTAAATAAAAAACTACTGAAGGAATAAAATTAACCTAGTAATTTTATTTTTTATCCAATTGTTAATTTTATATCATTCTAATTTCTAAGTACAAGGAACAACATAGTTTTGGTTCAAAGAACTCCACTTATTCGAGATAAGATATCTTGATTGATTTATATGGTAATTATACAAATGCACAGATGAAAATGTGTCATTAAAATTGATGACAAGTATCTATGATTCTTGTTGCGAGAAAAGCTATCTATGATTTTCCTATAAAATTCTGCGGAGTGATTAATGCATCGTACCACCTTATAGCAAACTCAAAAACAACGCTATATGCAGACACCGAACCTAGATTATATTTTTTTTAGCAGTAAGAACTTGGAAAATAGTAGATACTGAGCTCCAAAGCTGGCAGTGGTATTTCAGAAAATAATAGCTCTTCGGGTGGCGAAGCCAATAGAAGAACACGTGTCAACGAGATATTTTCTGAGAAATATCTAAGCTCGGCCGGTCCAGCCAAAGGGGGCCACGTCACCCAAGTGGGAGATATTTTTGCTTCACCATCTCCCGCCAAAACGTTAAATAATTGAAAACGAACAAAGCACTTTTGTTGTTGCCGACTTCACCTGAACGAGGTGGTGTGCACTTGACTTACGCCACCTATAAGCGCATATGAGGTGAGCATTTTTAGAAACCCTTTTACGGTTTTTGAGTCACGTTTGTATGAGATACGGCTCATGCGCATCTGCGTGAGCAAGGGTTCCTCATTCTTCTTCATGTGCCGTTGTTGCCTACTTCACTTGGACGAGGTGGTGCACACTTGAGTTACGCCATCGATAGGCCCGCTTGTGTTGGCTTTTAGAAACCCTCATTTGGTATTTTTATCTACATTTGGGAAGTCTCGTGTCTTTTTTGTTTATGAAGTTATTATCTCTTTGTGTACGATTTTCTGGTATGAGTTCTATTTATATGAGTTCTATTTATATGTGCACGATCTATGCATAGATGTGTAAATAGGGTGCTTTGAGGGCCTTGATTTTGATTACACGATGCCAATAGTATAGTGGCAGGTGGGCCCGCATTATAAAACACTTGAGCTCCCTCCATTCCAAAATACTATGTGCATTTGAAAATATTTATTGTTCTAAAATATTGTGTATATTTTGCCAAATACCATGACCTTCTCTTTTCAAAATTGGAGGACACTTGGAAGGATTGACTTGAACTTGGTTCATAAACGAGCATACGAGTTGGACGGGATATCAAGGAGAATGAGTCATGTGACTTCCTTGTAGGCTTCATGGTCTAATAAAAATAAGAATTTTCTCAAATGTACATAGTATTTTAGAACGGAGGGAGTAATTTTTATGTATATTCTTTTAATAGTCCTTCTGTACAAAAAAACCTAACTACATTTAAAACATTATGTAAGGACCGGAAATTTTATATTAATAAAAAGAAATTTTATTGCTCAAAGTGAGTAATTTTAGTTTTGGGAAGCTTGTTAAAAATAAATGAAAAAAATTTATTTATTTTTTTTTCGTCAGGCCGATCGATCGTTTTTGAACAGCGATCACGTATACGGACCGATCGATCGCCGTTAATCTCACGATTTTTGAAGCAAATCCGTTGGGGAACCTCTTGGGCTGATTTTGGGGGATTTCTTGGAAACGTGTCATGCCTGTTTAAGGGATCTAAGTGCGGTAATTGAATTGGTGTCAAAACCTTAATTGATATCTAATTGGGAATCAATATAATGGGGGATTTAATTAGCCTAAATAAAGTAAATATGGAGATGTGTATTGGACGTCTTTTGGCAAGGTTGTATAGGCCCTTCTTTGCTTGTAGTTGGCGCCAAGAGAAGCCTTTAGGGTTTGCCTTTAATTCGTAAGTTTCAAAGGTAAATTGGTAATAATTTGAGAGGAGATAAAATCCTACCTTAATGCAATCTAAACAGAAAATCTTGGGGTTAGAGGAGATCGTGTTGGTGGTTTTGGGAGGGGCTGGGATGATCCTTGGCCCTTGGATGAAGTGGAGATGGACGGGGGACATTCATTGGCTTGTTCTATTTAAACTCAAATTGAGAGGACCGGCCATCCCTTTGGGAACCGGCAGCCCTCTCTTTCTCTTTTCTTGGTGATTCTTCTCCCCTATCTTGTCCCCCCCCTTCTCTCTCAATCATCAGTAGGCCTCTCCTCGTGGTGCGTGCAAGAGGTATTCATTGGTTCATGTGGAGATCGCGAGGAAGCAAGAGGTTATTTCAAACCGGTTGACGTGCAATTAGTACCGGTTCAAAAGTAAGATGCCCTTTTTCTCACAGGTGTATATGTATCAAAGTTATGATCTTTGCATGATAATTCACGTTCTGGTGTGTGATATTGATGATCTTGACGTCTTGAATTAGTTATCTTATTGTTTTGAGATTGACTTGTCAAATGACATATACCGATTTCTTCATGCTGAAGTTATCTCATGCACAATTCGATCAAGACATCCCTGATGTATACTATTCTTTTACTACTTTTTTTTTTCATGTGTTTGTTGTCTATGAATGCATGTTGCTCTCTGTCTCGAGTGGTTTAAAGGTCTGTTTATGAAAAGTTGTCACCTTTCTTGATATATGTCACCGATGCTATGTTATTTCATGCTTTGACCTAATCGGTCCAATATGGGTGTGACTCATGTGTTTCTCATCCAAAAGCAGCAAGCTTTCAGAGTTGATTCCACTGGTTTGGTGCGTCCTTATGAGTCACAGGTTGTACTTTGTTGTATTGTTCTGTGTCCTGATAAAGTTGTCTACTTTATGGAATATTTGCGTTAATTGATATAGTATATGGGTAATAAGACTATCTAAAAGAGATTAAGGGATGTATTAGTGAGATGAAAGTGGAAATCCTTATGGATCATTGCTCATGGACCTTAAGACCTCTGTTAATAGGTCTGACCAGGAGCCGAGGTGTCCTAGAAAAGTTGTCCAGATTGTGGGTTAATGAACCATTAAGGCTAAATTGTAAAACAGTCTTAAAAAGAGACTATTAGGCAGATTAATACATAATTAATGGTCTGACCAGAAGCTAATAAAGGCCTAATGTGATAGGTTTTTGAGTCTAAAAGACTTTGGTTAAGGTTATAATTAGTAATAACAAGTGAAAATTGGGTTATTACTTAGTATAATGCTCTCGGCCAGGATTTATCCTGCACCAACAGACTGCATTCTAAAATTCATAACTAATTGTAGAAAATTCGGAAAATTATTCCGTAAATTGAGTAATAATCTGAAAATAGAGGGCTGTCTACCATAAAAATTTCAGGGACTGTTAGGTTCTGTGTAGACTGGGGAAAATCCGGGAATAGGGCTGTTGTGTCCATAACAGTGTCTTTTCGCGATTATAAATAAAACACTATGCTAAGACCGTATATATATTATATAACACAAGGAGGGTACTATGGATTAAGAATTCCAGAGGGTACTTATGACAGTATCATGTGTGGGGTACTGGCTCTATTCTAAAAGTCGGGGTCATCCATGTCTTTTCTCGCGGTGCCTAACATCACGCATCTTCTACCCCATGAAACCCTGATGTTAGGTTAGGGTTATTCTTTCCAATTCTACCATTAAAGTTTTTGAGATACATCGATTTCAGAGTCTTGAGAACCAGGTATGGTCTTGATTGCAATAGTGTTTGGTGATGACGTTGGAAGAGTCTATACCGAAGAGTTCAGTTTCGAGTCAGCTCGTGCTTCAGCACAGACCCATTGTGGGTAAATCTCAAGTGAGTCAATTTGTATTAGATGCTGACAATTCCAGCATACTTCTTCGAGAGTTTGATCTCCGAAATTGATATTCTAAGTATTTCATGAGAGTACCCTTGTTAGGGTTAGACAGATCCAGTTCCACGTAAACTGTTCTCCACCAAGAGTTTTGTTGAACACTCTTAGGTTGGATCATAGTATGCTCACGAACCATAGCTAGACCCATAGTGGTCTCAGATATTTATGAACCTCTGTAGTTCAGCCGATGATGGCAACGCATGCGCTTTAGATTGTAAGACATTACGGAAGGTCTGCAATCTCTGCCCATTGTGCCCGTAAGCACCGATGGGGCCAGCATCCCTAGACGCATGGCCGGGTTCCTCTGTAGAACCTCTAGGATGTTCTGGTATCAAGGTCCATAGGGGAAGTGGACTGAGCAGAGAGCAGAAATTGATTTCTCCGACACATTGGTTATTCAGAGCAGATATGTTGTTTTCTCCTTGGAAGTCTGGAGTCATATTGCTTATTTTGATTTGTTCATCCTCGATCTTCAGGAAAGTGATTCCGTTTGAGTTAGTCCTGTGTTGTTGGACCTCTTATTATCACGTCTTGTTAATCTCTTTACTGTTGTGAGTTTTTCTGGTATCCTACTGAGTATTTCCTCTGGAATACTCATGCATCTTCTGATGCAGGGATTAAGACGGAAGAGAAGTGATCAGCGCGCATCGACGTGGAGGTTGGTGATCTTGCAGACGTAAAGATTAGATGGCGAATAATTTTGTTTCTGTTTGTTTTTGGGTTGTTGGTTTATTTGTGGCATGTGCGCCATTTATCTATTTGCTTTTGTAAGAACCTTCTAATTATTATAATAAGATAATTGTTCGTTTACATAGTTATTTTATATCTCATGTACGTGAATATTCATTTAAGTCATGACGATCCGGTGAAACCCATGTATGCAAGTGGGTATGTGATGATTCGAGTATTCGGTCCGTCTCATATCTTCTGCCCTATCACCTTTATTGGATTATCACTTCCGCGTATTTTGGGGTTGGAAATTTGGGGCGTGACACATTATGGATATAGAATTAAATAATTGGATTTACCCTATATGGCAATAAATCCTCATGAATGTGCATGTGCAGGGGTTAGTGAAGGCTTGAAATGTTGTGGGCTAGGCCAATAAATTAACTCATTTTTAAATGCTGCCAGAATTTTTGGATGAAGACAGTATCCTATGCATTTTCTATTTCCCTTGTTTAGTCGAGGGGCTCTAGGTTTGGCCACTCTACTACACATCCAACGAACTTTCCTCCTTTCTATTGCTTGGATTGTTTTCTCCCGGGCCTCTTAAGCTCATATCGTTGATCTATAATTTATCACTTGGATAATTTTAATGACGGTTTGAGAATAGATGTATGGAATTACCGGATTTAGGTTTGAAGGATCTGCAACCTTTAACACATTTGATCAATTTTGTTATGTTTTGTTGAGATGCTCCAAGCGGGGTTAGTAGAATGGATCTCTCTCTCTCTCTCTCTCTCTCTCTCTCTCTCTCTCTCTCCTGATGCAGGTGAGGTCCCAATGTGGAATCCCATTGGTGCATAGTTTGATTAGGATGAGTAAGTAGTTCGCCACCCCACGTTTTAGCACGACCACCATTATGCGCTTAGCGGACATCAACCATCTGTGTATAGGGGGTGTGAGGTGGTAAATTTTCACCTTTCAGAGTAAAAAGTGTTTGGAAGCTGAAATGGTGAAAAATGGTGACGGTTTTGTGTTTGTTTGCTGAAAGGCTAAAAATGGCCCTGAAAGGTGATAGGTGATAATTTTCACCTTTCACCCCTGAAAAACTGATTCTCATCGAAGTGAGAATCAGGCTGACAAATTGATCGTCGTGCCTCTTCAGTGGAAAAAATCAACTCTCTCATAGGTTCGTCCCCCCAATGAGTACCCCCACCTCGACGGTACCCTGTTGAGCCGGGAAAGTCTGTGCCCCCCATCCCCGCCGCTGCTCGTTGAGTGCCCCCCCTCCCCCCCCGTCGCCGCCAGGAACCCATGCCCACCCCTCTCAGGCAATTGCTCGGGTCGTCCAAAGCCGGTCACCCCGGTATTTGCCTCGATGCCTCCGCCGCCGCACCGTTAAGCCGAGGGACCCCCCCTCTCCCCATCATATCTCCCTCATTTTAGTCCGTTTTTTGACATTTTTTCATAATTATAAGAAAGAACACTAAAAATGAGGAAGAATGAAAAAAAATGGGCCAAAACGGATCAGAAATGAGTAAGATACGCATCGTTGAAGTTTGTCCAATTAAAAAAGTTATCGCATAATCGATTACTCGATAGCCAGTATTATAGTATAACCAGTTACTCGATAGCCAGTCCTATAATGTAACCAGTTACCCGATATCAAGTCCTATAGTGTAACCAATTACTCGATAGCCAGTCCTATAGTGTAACCAGTTACTCGATATCCAGTACTATAGTGTAACCTGTTACTCGATAGCCAGTCCTATAGTGTAACCAGTTACTCGATAGCCAGTACTATAGTGTAACCAGTTACTCGATAGCCAGTACTATCGTGTCATCGATTGCACGATAGCAAACTGGATCGTGTAATTCTCCGTTAAAATGGAACAAACTTCAACAATTCATATCTCTTTCATTTTGGGTGCATTTTGGCCCTTTTTTTCATTCTTCCTCATTTTTAGGACTCTTCTTATAATGATGAAAAATAGCCAAAATAGATTAAATTTAAAGGAGATATGACCGGGGGGCTCCCTCAGCCCAACAGTGCGGCGGCGGAGGTGTAGTTGTGCATGCACACACCGGGGTGAGGGCGACGGTGGGATCGAGGTGGGGGGCTCAACGAGGCAGCGGCGGCGGCGACCGGGGGAGGGGGCTCAACGAGGCCGCCGTCGCCATCACCACCGGGGAGAAAGAGGGGGACATCAACGTGATTTATTTTCAGTTCTCAAACATATTTTACCTTTCACAAATCAGGCCTGAAAATTTTCACCCTAACGCTTGTTTACTTTCAAGTTCCAAACGGGTTGTCACCAATCAGAAAATATCAATGTGATAATTTTCAGGTTGGTATAAATTTTCAATCTTTTACCTATCGGCTTCCAAACGCACCCTATGTCTTTATTGTCTGAAGGTTCCCACTATGTGTACAACATCAGTTTCAGAGTATTTGTAATAGACTTGTTTCTCCTTAGTTTTATTATGGGAACTTACTTCTCATCGTTCACACACAAAGTTTCGCTCTTTTCTTGGCATATTCCTGTGCCGAGGTTGGAGTGGTGCTTTGATATTTCATTAAATGGCTAGGAGTGAACCTTGTGAGGCATCCGAAGCAATTCCCAAAGGAGTTGGAGTCAAAGGTTGTGTGATTCACTGCGATGTGAGCGCCCAACCAGCGGTCCAGGCCAAATAGAACTTACATGGGTGGCCCCCCTTTTTACTGTTGGCTAAAGAATGCAAAGGTCATTGTGGTTCATGGTCAACCTAGTTGGAGCTTTGTGTGATTCAAATCTCGGATTAAGTAGCCATATCTATAAGGCCATCTATCCTGACACCCTGCAAATTTGCAGGGGCCTCTAAATTTACACCGTTTTTAGGCAAGTTTAGAAAAGTTATTTAGTTTCAACACCTAAAAGGGACAAAAATGTAATTATATTTCGTAATATCCAAGTGGTGCCTAAAGGCTAAAAGTTTGTTATAAAGATAGAAGTTAACAAAACAAGACAGATCTCCATTTGAAGAGTGCTTCACTGTCTCCTGCGTTCAAAAAAAAAAAGTGCGCTTTAGTGTCTCCAGGATAGTATATAGTTGTATACCTTCTTTCTTTTGGGAATCACAGAACATACTTTTTTTTATCTCACTAATCGAGTTTTTTCCATATTACCTGGTGCCAACTTTTGTTTTCCTATATTACCTGATTTTTCCAGCAAAATCCCATATAGCCAGGAATCGGCACCTGAAGTACCAAAAATGCCCTTCAATCGTATTTTTCGTGCCATTTCTTTGTGAAGAAGCGTGTTGTAGAAAACACGAAAAACACAATAGTTCCGACCGGCGATTTCCACGGCTTGTTTAAGCGGCAATTCCACTGGCGATTTCGAGCTGCCCCCTACAAATTTCGACGCTCATATTCATGTCCCCCTGCGGATTTCGACGATACCTTCGCATATCTGCAACCGACAGGAGTGACGGAGAGTGGACAAAGGCGGCGATTTGAAGCGGCCTCCTGCGGGGATTTCAGAGCGTCATCTTGCTGACTTCCCCCCGCGGCTCCCTACGCCTACATGCAACCGACAGAGTGACTGATTGCATTTAGACAGTTTTAAAGGTACGATTTGCGACGAGATTACCTGGTTTTTCTGGGAAAGAGTTCTAAAAGGAAATACAGAAAACTACACATGGTAAATTACAACAATTCGTAGTGATTTTTGTTTTAGACTACACGACTTTTGGTTTTTATCTTCAAATATACAGTCGTGTCTTTGAAGACACGACTTTATATTTAATCGTGTACTCGACGACACGATTAAATATTTAGTCATATTTTTTATGACATGACGTTTACATTTTCGTATTTTCTTGGCATGACTTTTCTATTGACCACTCTCTACCTATCTCCATGCATATGGATACAAAAAGAGATGAGTCTATGGAGCAAATACCAAGGGAAGAGGAGGATCAGGATTTTCTGTTTATACCTCGAGAGCAAAAACAGAGGGGCAGGAAGAGGAAGGCTCCGATGGACCCATCAGGCAAGAGAACATACTATGCGCGACCGGTTCTTCAGATGTTTTGTCAACCGGGGGCACTGAAAAAGTGTGCAGCCCTTCTACGGCGTCACCAAAGATGTTGTCAACTGATCAGAGAAGCTGGTTTCTCTGTCATTTTTGAAGGTGAGGAGGTCGTAGTTTTGCAGAACCTCCTGGACCATTTAGTCAGGTATTGGGATGAGTCGGCCAAGGTCTTCAATATCAAGGGAAGGTCGCTATATTTCACTGAGCAAAAAGTTGCTCTTATCACTGGATTGCTCGCAGAGGGTGAAACAGTTTAAGCCGTTCCCTCCTTGCCACGCCGACCGCAAGGTGAATTCTTCAGAAAGTACTTCGCCGCGAGGAGACCAGATATTCCACACATTGAGGAAATTATTGAGAAGGTTAGCATTGGCGAAATGAAGATGGGAGAGGAGGCTAGGGCGCTGCTGCCCTGTTTGTACCGTTACATAGAAGACCTCCCAAGATTGAACTCATACAATTGGGCGGGGGCTATCCATAAGGTGTTGGTTTCTGGTCTAACCCATACCAGGACACAACTGGGTTTCAGATCTGAAGGAGGGGCGAGGGCCGGTGGATACCTAAACGGCGCCTCATATGTCACTCAGGTATTACCATTTATATGTTTTTAGTGTCTTCGAAAGACTTTATATAAAATTGTCTCTTCTGCAACATGACTTTATATATAGTCTTGTAATGAATACACGACTAAGTATATAATCGTGTTGCAGAAGACACGACTTTATATTTAATCGTGTACTAAAATACACGACTGTTACTAATGTTTTCATCTTCTAACTATGCAGGTTTGGTTTTTTGAGCACACGACAATGTTCCATGCTGTCGTCGGCCCTATCACTCCACGGGTGAAAAGGTGGCTAGGAAGTGGGGCCCTAATTACGGAGGTCAAGCAAGGTGCACATAAGAAGCATCATATAGCGGACTACTAGAAGGGCGTGTTTGATAATCTCCAAGTATGGGAAGAAGTCATCAATGTAATCTTCCCCATACCAGAAGAGGCATGCCTACTTTTGTCTCCCTCTGTAGCCCCTCCGCGACGACAGAAGACGGAGAGGCACGAAATGAAGAGGACTCCCATTCACGATTCCCCCTCTTCCTCGAGGACAATCGTTGAGTCAAATGCGATGGGCCGATTGGAGGGTTCGCTTGAGAGCATAACATCATTAATTGAGATCTCTCTGTCTTCCTATGACAAGATGGGAAGGAGTGTCAGACCTCTACAAGAGGTTCTTCACTCTATCAAGGCATCTGCCGCCGCAGCATCACTGCTTTTAAAGGGTGAGGGAATTGAGGAGCCGAAGAAGGAGAAGATGAAGAAGTCGTCGGTGCATGACAAGGAGGAGCGAAAGCATAAAACCGATGACAAAGGAGAAGGAGAAGATGAAGAAGTCGTCGGTGCATCACAAGGAGGGGCGAAAGCAGAAAACCGATGACAAGGAGGAGATGAATAAAACTCCGGTGCATATGCGGACAAAGGAGCTGGCACGCAAGTCAGCCGGTGACTCCTTCAAATGTAGTAAAGGTAAGTTCTACATGACTAGAGCATATTGTGTGTCACATCATACACGACTATTTCATTTTTCGTGTCACAATCTACACGTTTATTTAAATTTTTGTGCTACTACTGACAAGACTCTGTAAAATGTCAATTAGCTCCCATCAAGCGCACGCAGGAGGAAGAGAAGATTGAATTAGCGATAAGGAGATCCTCTGCGAAGATGTTTCTGAAGAAGCTCCAACCAGACTTCGATGAACATATGGAGCGTGCAGAAGTGGAAAACAGTCAAAAGTATAGACGAGACCTATTCCCCGAAGGTATGGTGGTAAGGAAGAGAAGGAGGGCCGTCTCTGTAGTGACCATAAATTTTATATTAATAAAGTGGAATTTTATTGCTGAAAGGGAGTAATTTTGAGTTCTAGAAAACTCATTAAAATTGAATTTAAAAATTTAAAGTGTTTCCGTCAGACCGATCGATCATTTTTGTATGGCATCGATCGCAGGACGATCGATCGCGTACACGGACCGATCAATTGCCGTTAATTTCACGTTTTTCGAGGCAAATCTGTTGGGAAACCTCTTGGGCTGATTTTGGGGGATCTTTGGAGGACGTGTCTTACCTAATTAGTCCTAATCAATGAATTTACATCTTGGTAAGTGTTTCAAATTTGAAAACCCTAATTAATAGTTAATTGACAATCTATTTAAATGGAGAATTAGTTATGGCAAAGAAGTAGATATTTTTTGGGAGATTGTGAACGTGATTGGGATGAGATTATGGCCTTTTCCATGTGAGTGAAGGAAGCCATATGTCAAGGAAATTAATTGGGATAATTGTTTTCAATGAGGATATTTACTTGAAATCGGTTTAGTAACTAAGTGATTTGGTCAAAGATACTTACCAACCAAGGTGTGTATCTGTTGGGATGGATTGATCATGTCCCTAACTAAGAGATTCACCCTTATTTCTTGTGGATCGTGGCCCTTAGATGAGTGTTTGATCAACGGTGGAGGTTTGACCTAGAGATTTAAGTTTTTTCTATTTAAACCCTCCATAAGAGAGACCGGCACCCTTTTTGGTGAGCTTTGGAGAACATGCCAGCAAGAGGAAAGAGCAGCCAGCCTCCTCCTCTATTCGTCCAAGGTGGTGGTGAGTCCGTCGGTGGTTTTCGTGGTGCTTGCACGAAGAAGAAGAGTCTCAAGATCGAGTAGAAACCGATTTATGATTTTTGGGTATCAGTTTCTACATGGTAGGATAATCTTTTCCACAATTTATTTTCCTTAATTTCGTATGATCATGAGTATATGATGTTGATGATTTTATAGCCTACAGCATGTTCTATTTACATGTCTTACTATTGTTGTTAATGCGATGAAAGTTATATGCTTCTGTTTGCATGTTCTACCGTATTTGATCATACGTATGTTTCAATTCTTCTCGTCTTATGCCTAGATGACATCCCCACTTCTCGACATGAAAAGATTTGTTCTTTATGCTCTGTGAGTTGTATTGGACGTCTGTCCAGAATTAGTTGTCTCTTTTCCTTGATATTTGTGTATCATGTTGATTGTAAACGTGACCGATTGCCTAAATTCGGAGTGATCCTTTGTCGTACATCTTTCAAATGTGAACAAAGTACCTATCCAAGTCTCTGATGTTGAAAAGTTATGATCTTTAAGTCAGAGTCCAACATGATAGAGTGTTGTATATCTAAGTTTAGGTGTCCTAATTATGATTACATGAGACTATCATACTAGAATACATATTAGCAAATCGAGTAATGTATCTAAGTACTTACTATGCTAAACAATGAATTAATTAGTACAAAATTTATAAGAGTCTCTCTGTCATACCAAATGGGGTCTGACATCATGTCAGTACGTTCCTGTTCACAGCAGTGTCCGGGAATACTTGACACATTTGGTATGAAGTGAGCAATGGATTAAGTGGAGAGAATCACTAATCGGGTTGTGAATTTATAGTAGAAAATGAATTAAATCAGCAAATTTCAGAACCATTTGGGTTCTGTAAAAATTGTTAGGATTGTCATGATAATGTCAGAAAGGGTCATTAAGGAATTAATCAAGTTTGTAACATCAGTTAATTAGTATAACTTAAGTTAATTGTTCTCGGCCATGACTAGTCCTGCACCAACGAACCCTAATCAAAAAATGATAACTAATTGTACAAAAATCTAAAAATTATGCCGTCTTCAGGTTGTAAACTAGACTCCCAGGGCTATCCGTAATAAAAATTTTAGAGGATGATTCACTCTGTACAAGAGGTGGTGATCGTTTGAAGTGGACTGTTCTGTTTGGGACAGAACAATGTTTTTGGTTCTAAAAACCCTAAACCGTAATATTACTATTAATTAGGGATTAAAACAGTAATTAAAGTACTAATTAAATGTGATAAGACCTCTAGGACCTTTGTAACAGTAACTATAAAAGTTTACTTTTGGGTCTTAGAGCTGAGAACAATTGTCCGTAATTAATCGTCCTTTGTGTCTCTTATCTTGAACAATCCTTTGTTCAAGAGGCCTCATTGCTTAACCTGTATTTAATGCCTATGATATGATCTATTATGGGCATGTCATTCAATCGTTTCTGTGTCGGGGATTGTCAACTCTAGGGCTAGGTATGGTGAAGGTGGCAAAATGTGATCTTTGGTGAATCTTGTGGTGTCTCGTTGAAGAGTCATTTTGTCGGGTCTCAGTTGAGTTCCCAGACTTCATTGTTTCAAGATATTGAACACTCCTTTATGATTCAATTCGAGTTTTGTCCAAACATGGTCTTGCACTCCTACGAAGAGTTGAATTTAGAATGTCAGGTTTCAAGCCTCTTAATGAGATGGCTCAGATGTATTCAGTGTCACTCGGTTGAAATATTTGTTTCTCCGCTAAGAGTCATTTATGAGAACTCTTAGTTGGAATCATAGTATGCTCACGAGCCATAGCTAGACCCATGGTGGTCTCAGATTTATTGAACCTCTGTAGTTCAGCCGATGACGGCAATCGCGTGCGCTTTAGATTGTATGACATTACGGAAGGTCTGCAATCTCCGCCCATTGTGCCCGTAAACACTGATGGGGCCAGCATCCCTAGACGCATGGCCGGGTTCCTCTGTAGAACCTCTAGGATGTTCTGGTATTTATGTCAATAGGGGAAGTGGACAGAGCTGAGAACAGAAATTGTTATCTCCAACCCTTTGAATGTTTGGAGCAGATACTCTTGTGACATCTCCTTACTCTCTGTAAGTTTGGAATCTTATATATTGATTTTATCCTTCCTTGACCTTTGAGAGTCTCGGATGATGATTGGTTTCCTAGTAAGTGAACTGCATAATTGATGATCCCCAATCTATTTGTACTTGTCTTCAATCTTTGAATCTTTTGACATTTGAATTATATTTCCATTGTGAATTTTCTTGTATCCTACTGGGTATTTCCTATGGAATACTCATGCATCCTCTGATGCATGGATTAAGATGGAACGGAAGTGATCGGCTATTATTTTTGGTGATGTTGGACGCTGAAGTCAGAAGACGAGTTACTTTAATTTATTGTTTATGTTGATGATTGTGGACTTGCGGCCTGTGTGCCATTTTATTTTATTTTTTAGTTGTGGAGACTTGTCAAATAATGTAATAATTAAATTAGACTTCTTTTTTGTTATTCTATATTATGTGCGTGGATATGGTTTAAGTCTTACCGATCCAACATGACCCAAGCATGTAATTGGGTATGTGATGATTCGAGTATTCGGTCCGTCCCAGATTCCTACCCTTATAACCTTAATTGGATTATCGTTTCCGCGCATATTGGGGTTGTGGAAATTTGGGGCGTGACAGTCTCGACTACAGAAATGCAAAGGATACGTGAAGATGAGCATATAAGGCGAATGGCGAAGGAGCGGGCAAGGAGGAATTTGGGGGAAGAACGGAAAGCCGACTCCGATGAGACCAACTCCGATCAACAAACAACCTCTATCATTAATGAGGTAATCTCTTCCTTGCAGCAGTCAGAAATTGAGGCAGCAAAGGAGGAGGATTTGGCGATAGAGGAGGTGGAGGAGAAGGACGAGGAGGAGGTGAAGGAGGAGTATTTGGCGATAGAGGAGGACAAGGAGGAGGTGAAGGAGGAGGAGGAGATGGAGAAGGAGGCCACAGGCTTAACCTCATCCCAGCCTAGTGACGTTGATGTCCTCCAAACCCCTCGAAAGGCTGGAATTGAACGCCCAGAAGACTATTCTCATTTGGACTTCTACTTCAACATGGAAGTCTTGTTGGAAAGGGATAGAATGACAATATATGGATGGATCGCCAATCCGAGGAAATAAACACTAATGTAAGTACATATTATGTTTTCGATTTTTCATCTTTTTATTTTTCGAAGACACGAGTTTACGTAAAGTCGTGTATTCTATGACACGACTTCACGCATAGTCGTGTCTTCGAAGACACGACTACTATTGAAGTCGTATATAATATACACGACTATTATTGAAGTCGTGTCTTTCCTTATTTCGACTTTTCTGACTATGTTGTTATTTTCTACAGGTTATAGATGAGTTTCTGAGTCTCTTGCAGCAGTGCAATGAGAGAAAACATAGGAAGTATCCCTTCTGTTTTTTTGGATGCCACGCATTCAAAGAGATATTCGACAACGTATGTGTTCCCTGCATCGGTAGTGATAAGATGACATTTCCAGCATCATTTACTGACTCTCTTGCGGTTTTGCACGAACACAAAGAAGGAGGCGATAATACGAAATTGATAAAAAAGCTTGCGAGGATACTGAATGGATTGAACAGAAACATGTTCTACACATTTTTCCCAATCCGCACGGGCTCCCATTTCTGCCTCGTTTATGTAAACTTCCCGAACTGTGTATGGCGCTTCTATAACCCGCTCTCCGGCAAATCCTCACTGTACCCACATCACTGGGTCGCAGCTGATAAATTCACGCAGTTTATGAACGTTGTGATGGCACGCACACTGGGGTGGTTTGGTTGCATCGACTGGAAGATGACTCAGATCGCCAAAGCGCCCTGCCAACAAAACTCAAAAGACTGTGGCATATTCGTCATGATGTACGTCACACACTTGGCATCCAATGTCAGCCCACCCAACTTTGATCAGGCCAAAATTACACGTTTCTGGCGCCCAGTCATTGCTGCATCTATGATTCGCGGGGAGATTGATAATGAATTTGACGACGACTCAATTAAAGACAAAAAGCACCAAATCACAGTGGCCGGTTTTTTGAGGATGACAGATGCAGACTGAACTTCTTTTATTCTTTTGTACATATATTATTTTGTACCCGAATTAATTTTTTGTACTAAGATTATTTAATGTATATACTTTCCATAATGTAAATACATTATTTTCATCTACGCGAAGAAACAATAGTAACGGCTAATTCGCACTTTATGACACAAGTATAATAGTCGATGACACGACTATAACGGAGACTTGTTTTTTGTATTTTCATGTCTTCAACAACACGACTCTAACGCTATAAGCACTACTGTGTTCGCGTAATCGTGCCTTATACAACACGACTATAATGGAGATACATGACTGATACACGAAATATTTTTTTCATGTATAATATTTTTTCCTGTATAGGCAAACATTTCGGTACAAATATTCTTTCTTCTACCAACATTTCAATACGATCTACGTGAAGAATGGTGGGGGCTTAGGTAAGCCGAAGTGACGTATATGGGAAGTCTCGTTTGTAGTAAGTTTGCCTTGTTACAGGAGTCTTCGATTCCTGCGCTTCCTATTTTCTTTCGGAACCGTTGGGTTAGTGCACCTTTTACGGTTGTGACCAACTTGTCAACAATTCCCACATTTAGAACTCGACCTTGCAGGTGGCTCGGGCTGTGACTCAATTCTCTTTGTCTTTCTCCTGCCCTTCTTTGGAGCTTCAAGCATGGGCAGTTCACATTTAAATAAAATCCCGTAATTCCCCCATTGATTTCTGTCTAAAGTAGGAAACACTACTTCTTCGTACATGGTGCGGTACATACTTGCGTAGTACCACTTCTCACAATATTCTACCGGTTCCAAACTCCTCTCATCAATACATGTCATGGCGTGCTTGCATGGAAGTCCCATGCTCTGGAAGAAGCCACATGTGCAGGTTCTCTTCGTAAGGTCAACAACATCCTAATGCAAAAACATCAACAACATCAGTGTCTTCGAAGGATACTCGTGTCGTCGAAGACACGATTGTATGACTACTCGTGTCTTTGAAGACACAAATTATTTATTAGTAGTGTCTTTGAAGACACGACGAATTTATGCTTACCACATGGTATAAAGATGTCACTTCAAACTGCCGAAATGATAGCGGTTGCACTCGAACTGTTCCAACACTCTGATTTCTCATCTGATTGATATGATTCTGTACATACTTTGTTAATGGAGTCGGTAGCCCTTCTGCTTCCATTTGGCGTCTCTAAAAATGGACGGTTGTGGTCGCACGTGTTTGCTCGATCAACCGAGTGATTGGCCAAAACCTAGCCTTCAGAAGCATATTATTTACACTTTCGAACCTGCTTGACGTGAGAGTGTCGTACCTTTTACCCGAATATTCCACGTTAGCCCAATGTGTTTTATGAATTATCAACATATTTTCAGGACGCCTCATTGTGTTCTTTCATCTTCTCCATGGTTTCATCGAATTCTGGTCTCCTGAAGCATTTTACAGCTCAGAATAGAAGTTCGTTCCTTCAGGTACTTATCCTTCCAATAATTAAGCATATTGGCGGACATATGCCTTAGGCAAAACCCATGGTGAGCCTCGAGAAAGACATCGGCGACCGCTCTTAAAAGTCCTTCTGTCTATCAGAGACAATAGTGTCCAGAGAGGCCGGGGGGTCCGTAAAGAGAAAACATTTTAGTAAGGTGAGGAACCACGTCCTGTACAAGTGAGAGGCAAAGCATATTAAACAAAGAAGGCTTCAGGTTGTTAGAAGGTCATGTATAAAAAACACGACTGTATGACTAGTCGTGTTTTCGAAGACAATAAATTTATGCCTAGTCGTGTTTCCTGTGTATATACTTACCACATTTGGATATTCTCTTTATCGACAATTGCATATGTAAGACACATTAATTGTTGATTGCCGTCGACTGCTATAGCAACAATAAAACTCCAAGGTACTTTCTTTTTAGGAATGTTCCATCAACAGTGAGCAACGGTTTCAGTGTTCTTCGAAATGCTCTTGCGACCGGGCCGAATATCCAAAACACACGTCTGAAGTCGTAGCCGGCTAACTCAATTTCAATTTCAGGTATATCATCTGATCTTTCTATCACCACATGTGTACCTGCGTTAGACCGCTCTAATTCCCTTCCATAATGTGGCAAAATGCGATATGCGTCTTCAGGGTTGCCATTAATCAATCGGATCAATTCCTCTTTCGCCCTCCATGCCCTTTTATAGTTGACTGTCACACCCCAATACTTTTCAATGTATTGTTGGATATTTGCGATTTTTATGGAGTTTGAATCCTTATGGAGGCCAAGACACTTCCTTGCAATCCAGAGGTGAGAAGCCAATGGATGATCTTTCGAACTTACAGAAGTGTCACATGTATGCCTTCCTTCCCTCCTTGTCACACTGACTCCGTCAAGTCTGTTCGAAGCCCGTATGTACCACTTGCACCCCGTAACTTTGCATGTTGCAGCAAATGTGTCCTTGCTCTCATCCACCACTTTGAACATGAACTTTCTCTTGATTGCCAGATCAGTCGGAACCATGTTGAACTGCTTGACGCTTTCGAACCTAGCCCCTTAGGCAAGTTGTGCCTCGTAGTCTTCTGCATGCAAACTTCCGGTCAACATCATCTCCTCTTCACAATGTTTTGAAGGACCGGCCTATGCAGAATAGGTACCCCAATCCCAACCACCATCACCCTCTATATTGAGGTACCCATCGTCCTCCGACGCGACAGATTTTCCTTTACATGTGTCTTCCGCCGTGGGAACTCTAGAAGTAGATGCTCCTGTGCGATCTGGCTGGCTAAAATATGGTACTGTAAGAGGCTCATCCCACTCATCTGCAGACCACGGTAATTCTTCTTCATCGAAGAATTCTTCTTTGTCTGCATCTGCATCTTCATCTTCATCTTCACCTTCACCTTCTTCCCCATTTCCCAATCTGCGTGAAAATAATTGTATGAATGGACTTGAGAACACGACTTTATATTTAGTTGTGTATTTGAGAACACGACTTTATTTTTAGTCGTGTATTCGCCGACACGACTTTGACTCAAGTCGTGTCTTGGACAATACGACTTCTGGACAATTAGCGAATTTGAAATCTTACCTCCCAGCTTCAAATGAATAATCTTCATCTCTTCCTCCTTCAACTGCTGATGCGGGTGTTTTATTGGCCGGGCTGGACGGCCTCTCCTGCGGTGTCTTACTGACCGGCCTCACTTCTGCCTCTGGTATCCTCTCCTCCTCCTTATTTGCACTGGAATTCATTTCCTTATTGCGAGTGGCAGTCTCCATGTTATTGCCAGTAGAAGTCCCCTCCACGTACAGGTGGAGTAGGCCATTTGTGCCTTGCTTGCTCTTGTGAACGATAAATATTATCTCCAGGCCTTTATCGTCTTCAAGGACGTATGGGGATTCAGAGTCAACACGATATGACAAAGATAATGTACCAGATGCAGACTTCAGCGGTAATCTTTCTTCCACTTGCTGCAGCAGTTCCAGGTACTTTACTAGTGTATATAAAGGCATGAGCTTCCGTTTCCCGCCCACGTACACATCAAAATTTGTAAACACTCCATCGTAGTGTAAGCAAACAAGTATCTTCTCCATCAATACCTGAATTACAATACCGAAATAAGTAAAAAAATCGTAAAGTTTTAAACCGTAAATATCTGAAAATCATCGACTATTGCATTACAGTCGTGTCGTCAAAGACACGACTTTGCATTACAGTCGTGTCGTCGAAGACACGATATTTTCGACAAGCTAAACACTTGGTAAGTTTTCAACTTTCTTCTCTGGAACCAAATATCATTTACAAAAATCGTCATATTTGCAACCATATGGATTATCTGCAACCAACATACATGAATACTTAACAACGATAAAGTACTCACAATTTCAACACAAAACCACCAACATTAACAATAATTCATTTAAAAAGAAAATTCATTAATTCATCAAACATAAACCTGAAAAGATTATAATTTTCACCCCAACAGCAAGAATATCAAATCAATTTGAAAATTGAACCTTGCCCGAATGGCGCGCATGCTGGTGGGCTCATAGCCGGTATACGACTGCGTGCTATACTCAAAATCAGAGTCCGGCCCACCAAGGCAATACACGCAGATGTTCCCAGTAGTGGCAATATGGGGGCACCGATGGGGCTTCGACATCACGGCCACCACCGCAATACCAGAGGCGGTGCGCACGGCGGCTATCATCTCCACCAGCTTCGGAGCCCAGGAGAGGCCGTACTTCCGGCAAGCCGCCGACTTGAGGGCGTTGAGGTCGACGTCCTCGCCAGCCTGGCAGCGCTCGACCATGGCCGCGACGATCTCGCCGATAGCTCGGACCCGGGCCTCCTCCTCGGTGAGGGAGTGGGGGAGGACCCCACCCCGGCCGGGGTTCGGGCGCTTCTTCCGGCCGGAGTCCGGCGGCGCCGGGAGGAGCCGGTCTGAGAGGGCCGCCATGAGAGAAGAGCTTCTTGGTCAGGGAGTTCTGAACCTGGGAATATAAATTGGATGGGCCAAAGCTCAGGCCCAGTGTAGAATGTGGGCTTGTACAGGTTTGGATAATGTGCCTTCATACAGAGAACACGAACACGGACGGCTGCAGAGACGGACGGAAGCTGATACGGAATTGTCCACGAACACGGAAGGCCTATTATCCAAAGAATGATATTTGTGCAAGGAATCTGGACATCAAAATTCAACCTGGCTGCTGGCGCAGCTAAAAAGGATGTCTTCGACCTGGCTGTGTCGGAGTAGTTTTCAGTTTTCACCATCCCAAAATAGTTTGGTGGACAAGGACAGCTTCGGTCTGCAGCTATCGGCCTAAAGGACGGACAAAGAAAAATGTCCGTTTATGGTGATGGACAAACAAGCGCGGTTTGCCTAGCCTGGGACTTCTGAATCTAGGGAAGAAATTGGATAAGTCCAGGCCCAGTACAATGTGGGTTTTCTGTAAGGCTTTGGATAATAGGCCTTGAGATGTAGGGCCACTAAGAATCTATAAACAAGGAAGGGGCCAGCTCCTCGAGGGCGGCCATGGCGGCTGCTCTGTCCTGGTTCTGGCCATGTCCGGCGACTTCTTTGGCTAATGTTTCGCGGACCCATTTGCCGCATCGGGTCCCGGCATCCCTATCCTTGGCTTCGACCTTTGGTTCCGACGCAAACGCATTGGTTTCCGGCAGAAAGCTGGGTTGGTTCTCGTTGGCGGTGGGGCGAGGTTTGAGGAGGATGATGCCGAGGGCGGCGTGCAACGTGGTGATTGCGTCAGAGGAGAACAAGCTGGAGAACGTGCTGGTGAGGAGATTCAGGAGCAAGGTGCTGAGGGCGGGGGTGATACAGGAGTGCAAGAGGAGGAGGTTCTTTGAGTACATTACATGGCTCCGTTTTTAAAACCTTGGTGGAGTTTGTTAATGTACGATGCCTCAGTTGCACTTGTTTTTGCATACCCGGACATTCCAGCTCATTTCCCCGCTTTTTCGTGCGAAGATTACCTTTCCCGATTTGGATGGCGCCGGCACCGGCGATGATATGGGCATAGATGCCAGACGGAACGCCTTCTTCTCCGACTGAACGCGAGCTTCTCCGGGTACCTGCTCCTCAGATTCAGGGTAATATGGAAAAACGCAGAGTATGGGTGCTTATACCTAAACCTAAGGGTATTTTGGGTACTTTTTGGGTTATATGTAAGAAAGAAAGTGATTCCGGATAATATAAGAAACCCAAAGTTAGCGCCAGGTCATATATAAAAAACTCCTCACTAATCTCTTACTTATGTGCAAGTAGGGGTGTTCCTGGACAGACACGGACACGGACAGAGGTTGTCCGTGTCCGTGTCCGTGTCCGTATAAATTTGTCCGTGGGTTCGCTGTCCGTGTCCGTGGCCGAATGTCCGACGGACACGGATGCGGACACGGCCATTTTCCCCCTTTTTATACCCCCCCTCCCTCCTCCCCTCCCCCCCTCTGCTCCCTCTGCGACCCCCGCCGCCCTCCCCTCTGCGACCCCCGCCGCCCTCCCCGCGACCCCGGCCGCCCTCCTCTGCGACCCCCGCCGCCCTCCCCGCGACCAGGCCGCCCTCCTCTGCGACCCCCGCCGCCCTCCCCTCTGCGACCCCCTCCGCGACCCCCGCCGCCCTCCCCTCCTCCCCGCGAGCCCGGCCGTCCCTCCTCTCCGCCGCGGCGCCGTCCCTCCTCCTCCACGACCGGAAACGAGGTAAAAATGTAATTTTTTTTTAGCCGCCTTCCTCCACCCCGCCGCCCTCCTCCACCCCGCCGGCAGCCGCCCCTCCTCCTCGGACCTCGGACAGACGGTTGTCCGGGGTCCCTTGGCCGTGTCCGTGGCCGGAATCTACGGACAGATTCTCTCGGCGCGGACACGGCCACGGACACCTCGGACGCGGCCGGCCGCGAACACCCCTATGTGCAAGTAGGTTTCATGCACAAAAAGAAAAAAACTGCATCACCATCACCTTGGGAAAATGACATGTTTCCCGATTAATTTAGTATGCACCATCATCACCTTGAAGCAGTTTGAAAACCCAGAAAGTGTTGTTTAGTGATGAACCAAGACTAATTATTTTTAGTTGTCTATTTAATTCTTTTTAGTTATAATTGTAATATTACAAGGTTGATCCTCAGAGATTGACTAGTGTGTTTAAGAAGTCGGTTCAAAATAGCAAATGAAACAAATCAAGAGTGAAGTAAAGTATTAAGGCATCAAGGATATGTCATTGTAATATTTAATGAGGTACTTCATGTATCAGCTTTTCTTAATTATGGGCAAATGAAGATTCTCCCTAATCGGATAATATGAACATTAAGAACAAATAACAAAACTATCACTTTGGCTAATTAATTATTATAATATTTAAATCTTCAAAAATTCTATGTATCAAAAGCACAAAGGATCAAGAAAGAAATCAAGTATTTTATATATTAAAAAAACAAAGAAGAAAGAGATAAACAATAATCACTATTTAAACATCACTTCAAATATCCAACACATAATTCTAGCCCAATAATTAACATGAAAAGAACTTAATTAAAGTATCACAAATCCCTCCCTCTAGCCTTAGCTAGGGGCTTAGCCAACCATTATAATAAAATAAAATAAAACTTACAAAGGAAAAAATAATGAAGAAAAATTGAAGAGAGAGAGAGAGAGAAGTGGTCATCCTTGGAAGAGGTAGAGAATTCGATGCCCTGAAGAAGAGCTCGAGTATTGCTTATATAATAGTTGGAAAGGCTCCAATCATATTTCCTGTCATTACTCCAAGATTGAGTGCATTCATTAGCTGCATTAAATAACGTTGTGTTTTCTTCCTCCAATCACAGCTCTTCATGCTCCTTTCTTGATTGCCAGAATCAGCTCATAGTAGATTTTCAATGATTGCCTTGATTAGCTCATAGTTGATTGCCAACGATTGCCTTAATTAGCTCATAATTGATTGCCAATGATTATCTTGATTAACTCATAGTTGATTGCCAATAATTGCCTTGATTAGCTCATAATGGATTGTCAATGATTGCCATGATTAGCTCATAATTAATTACCAATGATTGCCTTGATTAGCTGTTACTTGTAGATCTTCACAATCTTTCAAGTACGGGCTTTAGAGCTTCAAGATTCACAAGTCGGCCCATCAAAGAATTACCAACAATACACAATGAGCTTACATAAGTTGATATCAAATTCACAATATTAGATCCATATATATATAAATAGTTGTAAATAATTTATTTTTGCACATTTAAAGCCCAAATAACATTGAATGTCGCTCACTTATGAATTAAGTTCCTAAATAGTCATTACTCTGAAAACATTCTTCTTTTTCGTTGGACTACTATAAAATACACTAGAATCAGGGAGTTTAAGACATTAATAATTTACCATAATTTGAGCACATCAAATACCCCTCCAACTAGCATATTGCTTGCAATTGTCTCTAGTAATTCATGCATTATTAGTAGGGGAAATTATATAATAAATAAATAAATAATTCAAAAATGATGCTCTGTAGCAAATATTTCCTGAATAGGTGCTCTGACAAGCCACGCAGGTGCCCGCGTGGCACGGGCAGTTGCGTGGCTTTCATTTTAAAACTAACCCGAATAGGTTCTCTCTCGAAAGTTTGTCCCACTAAAATGGCTCAAAACAAATTTGTCCCATTTTAAAGGGGTGATAACTTCAACGATGCATATCTCTCATTTTTATCCATTTTTACCCATGTTTTTTTATTTTTCATTATTTTTAGTGCTCTTTCTGATCATCATAATATGACAAAGATGTTGAGCCATCACATACTATTTATCGTGGTTTTTGTGATATTTTTTTTGATAAATAGCATGCAATGGCTTAATATCTTTGTGATATCATGATGAGTAGAAAGAGCACTAAAAATAAAAAAGAAAAAAAAATTAACAAAAACGGATCAGAAATGAGAGAGAGATATGCATCGTTGAAGTGATTGCCTCTTTAAAATGGGACAAAAACGAATAAGGCACTCAAAGATGCCTTTCTCTTTTAACCGAGAGAAAAAAAAAGCCACACAAGCGCCTACGTGGCTTCTCAGAGCACCTATTCAGGAAATATTTGCTACAATGCATCATTTTCAAAAAAAATTGTGATTTATTATATAATTTCCCCTTATTAGTCAGAAGAAAGCAACTAAAAATAACACAAGAAAAGAATGTCACTTTCACAGGCCTCGCGACTACATTTAGCACATTTAGCAAGCTGTTAAACCCCTAGTGGACGAGTGGTATCTCGTGAGGTTTTGTAGTGAATCTACCCATAAAATTCGTGAACTCATGGGTTGCCTCCTAAGTAGATCTAAGTTTTACGTCTTCAACAAGAAGGGGACATTATGAGGGAAGGAATTAAAGTAGTGGGAGTGGAGTAGAAGATAATAAATGTAAAGCAAGACTAAGAACCATTTCATCCCGACATAGCAACTTCAAGGCTCCAAACACTCAAGCACTAGTTTTTGAAAATCAATTTTTAAGTGTGTTTATGATAGAGTCCAAACGATCAGATTTCTTTTTTGAGGAACTTTTGAACCAATGTAACATTTAGTGTAGTGTGATAGTGAACTAAATAACTAGAGATTAGTCACCTACAGTAGTATGATATGCATAAAATAAACACATTTATATGCTCTATTTACCTATTTGCTAGTGTAGTTTTAATGATAAAATATGAATAAAAGTTATTAGTGATTAGGATAATAATTAGGGGATTAATAATTAAATTACTCTAATTGACTAATTTAGATGCATTAATGAATTTAAGGAATTATATTTTTATTATGCATCTAATTTTGGTTTGATTTTATCATTATGGGTTCAAAAGTGCGGATTGCAAAACGGCATAAGAAGAGCACATCAATCAGGTTTATATGCAAAGACATCAAGTTGTAGAAGATCCGAAGACTAGGAGGCTTGTAGCGGGTTTTTAAAGCTTGAATCAATTTAAAAAGAAATGACCAAGTGCAGAGATGATCCAGATCGTTGATTGTCATCTAAGGAGAAGACACGTGTTGGTCTTAAGTGAAAACAAAAGAACCGTTAGGATGAAATCGGATGAACGAGAGTAATACAACGGATTTTATCCCACTTGGATTGAACCGGTTCAATGGTTCGGTTCGGCAAAAATAAAAAAAATAAAAAGAACAACTCGAACCGAAGCTCGAGTGTTCTTATCCAGCAGCCTAGCCAGACACCTAACAGAGGAAGCAGAGACAAGAAGGGTGCGATTTGTTCAAGAGGAGATGAGCTAGACTTGGTTCGTATTGAAATTGGAAGCTTGGCTCCATATTTGCATAATCGTGTTTGGGTTAGAAATCTCCTGGAAGTTGCTCGAAAAAAAGAAGAAGTTGAACATGGAAGTTTGGCTCATAATTGGTAAGTAGCAGAAACGTGTTCGATTGTGTCTTGGATTTGAATCGGCTCAAATTCGGGGAATGAATTTGTGGTATGGAAGGATTAAGATGGATTTTTGGTGCGGGATTTGGAATCCAAAAATTGGAACTTTCAGATTGGTTGGGTTTGTTTATAATTGGTAGATAGCATAGACTAATCGATTTGGATTCATCTTCAAAACAAAAAAGGATTTGATTTGGATATGGAGTTACCTGATTTGAGACTGATTTTGAAGCCTATAAAAGCATAATAGAACTGTTGTTTAAAAAAATGCAAGGCCCGGAGGCGACTGGTTTTGTGCGGTTCTGTATTGAAAAAAACAGAACTTTGCAGAGCTATTCTTGGGTGGTTTTTCCGGGATTTGGATCGTGCTGTTGGCTGGAAACAAGTGAGAGAGAAGAAGCAGAGTTGAAGTGAAGATAAAGGACGAACATTGGCGGATTTTGGAAGAAGAAAGGAACTGATTTGGGAATTTGCTACAATATGCTACAGTAATAAGAATTCGAGGAAGACGGTGAACAGTGATCTTGCTACAGTGTTATGTGAATGGTGTTTCTGCTACAGTATTCCTACAATAGTGTTATTAATGCAAATATTTTCTAAATTCGATTGTTCTTATATGATGATAATGAGTAACCAATCCTCAAGTTAAGGCATAAGTGTGAAGTTTTCAATTGCTAATTAAATATCTATTTTGACTTAAATATGAACTTTAATGTTTAAATTGATTGAAAATTTATTTTGGTAAAAATTAGCAGTACGTATAATTGCTTGATTCATCATTAACGAAAGGTATGCTAAATGCTTGTGATTCCCTGCGATTACTAATGAGAACATTGAGAATTAATTTAATCAATTACTTTTGTTATGTCCATGTTTAATTTAATTGTCATATCTTTCTATCGTAGTGAATCATTATTCGTTTGCAGTTGAGTTATAATTTAAATCAGACTATGATATTTGATAGTAATTGAAAATGGAACTTTTTGCCTTTTAACACTCTTGTTCTAGAATCTTTGCTACATAATTTTTGTCTTAGTATTCCTTAGTTGAAACATCTTTTTGAATAAGTTTAATAGTTTTTAATTAGAAGTAAATTATAGTTTAGAGTGGAGTAGAATAATCCTGCATCTACTCCCTGTGGTTCGACCTTGGACTTACCAAGTATATATTACGATTGTCAACCTTCTCTTGGGTTTGATCATAGTACTGCTCATCCCCTCACTAAGAGATGCTCAAATAGCCAAAAAACAATTCAAAACTAAGCAACCTGTCCGGGAGGGTGAGCGGTTTGGAGGTTCACTTTAATACCTTGTGGGCTTTATCTGTGATATTCCAGCTTGCTCGCTTTGCTATGACGACGGCTTCGCCTTATCTTACACAAAGGAACAAAGGAACATTGTGGTTGATTTTTTTTAAACATCGTCGACTTTATCTCCAATCATCCCTCTACAATAACCTCTTCTCATCATCATTCATTTTGTTTAATAATAGGCAGCTCTTTTCGACGTACCCTGTCTAATTCACTGGTTACTTTCCATAATGAGATTACCCCAAATATTTTTTTCTTCTTTCTCAGCCAACCAGTGAACAAGGAGGTCAGAGTTCAATGAACTTGGAATCTCCAAACACTCCAAGTAAGTAGTAGAGCAACAACCACCAAAATTGACATCAACTCTAGAAATTAGTCAAGTGCAAGTGATGATTTTTTTTCCATTTTAAACATCGGCTTCTGAGATCCTCTTCATGAAAGTTAATAACAAGGACTAATCACAAAAAGATAAGTTAAAGTTTGAGAAAAAATTACCAAGTGTCGTCATAATGTAGAGCAAAAAAAAAACAAGAAGAGCACAAAGAAAGAATGAAGGTTATCTTAATCAAAACTATTAATAGGAATGATCAAAACTCACCCCTCAACTAGGATGAGACATTGTCCTCAATGTTTTAACCATTTTTTTACATGAAACAAATTTAGAGCAAAATCAATCATCATAAACAGGATTGTCCACAATTGTGGATTCAACCCCTGGCACAAATTGTTCTAAGAATGGTTTCAAACGCTGTTCATTAACCTTAAATATATTACCATTCTTTAGATTTTCAACTTCAACGGTTCCATATGGATATATAGTTTTTACTATGAATGGATCTGTCCAACGAGATCTCAATTTTTCAAGAAAAAAATGGTCTAGAATTATACAACAGAACTTTCTGAGATGGTTCAAAAGTCTTACGAAGAATATTTTTATCATGAAAAGCTTTCATTCATTCTTTGTAAATCCTAGCACTTTCATTTGCATCATGTCTTATCTTATCCAATTCATTAAGTTGTAATTTTCTATTTAAGCCAGCTTTCTAAAAATTAAAATTCAATGTTTTAATTGCCCAATAGACCCTATGTTCTAGCTCTACCGGCAAGTGGCAAGCCTTTCCAAAAATAAGTCGATAAGGAGACATTCTAATTGGGGTCTTAAAAGCAGTGCGCTAAGCCCAAAGGCATCAGTTAGTTTCAAGGACCAATCTTTGTCATTTGGATTCACCGTTTTGCAAAATATTTTTAATTCCCAATTCGAAATTTCCACTTGGCCACTTGTCTATGTGTGATATGGTGTACTGACTTTGTGTGTGATTCCATATTTTTTCATCAAGGCCTTTTGCAAAAGTGCTTACCCTGATCACTTATTATTGCTCTAGGTGTTCCAAACTGGGACAAAATATTTTCTTTTAAAAATGAACTACAACTTTGTGATCATTTGTTTTACATGGAACCGCTTTAATCCATTTAGACATATAATCCACAACAACTAATATGTAGAGATAGCCAAAAAAAGGAGGAAAATGTCTCATAAAATCTAAACACCAACAATCAAAAACTTCAATAACAAGAATAGGGTTAAGTGACATCATGTTCCGATAGGATATGACTCCTAATTTTTGGCAAGGTTCACATGCTTTACAAAAATCATGAGTATCTTTGACAATTGTCGACCAATAAAAAACGCATTGTAAAATCTTAGCAGTGGTCTTTTTAGCAGAAAAATGGCCACCCACCACAAGCCTCAAAGTGGCAAAAAGATATCACATTAAAATGCTCAGAATCAGGCACAAATCTTCGAACTATTTGATTAGGCCAATATTTAAAAAGATAAGGATCATCCCAAAAGAAGTATTTTACCTCCATGAAAAACCTGTTTCTATCTTGTTGAGACCAATGATAAGGAATTTTACCTATGGCTAAATAATTAGTAATATCGGCATACCATGGAAGATGAATGGTACCAAACAACTGTTCATCTGGAAATGAATCCTTGATTGGGAGTGTCTCTCGAGGATTAGCAAAATATAATCTGAACATGTGATCAGCCACCACATTCTCTACTCATTTATTGTCTTTGATGGTGAGATAAAATTCTTGGAGTAGGAGGATCCACCTGAGTAGTCTGGGCTTTGCATCCTTTTTGTCAATAAATATTTCAAAGCAGCATGGTCAGTAAAAATAATAATTTGGGAACCAATCAAATAAGATCTAAATTTGTCAAGAGCAAAAACTAGAGCAAGTAACTCCTTTTCTGTAGTAGAGTAATTCATTTGAGCATAGTTTAGGGTCTTACTTGCATAATGAATAACACAAAGTTTTTTATCTTTTTTTTGGCCAAGAATGGGTCCAACAACATAATCAATGGTGTCACACATTATCTCAAAGGGAATACTCCAATTAGGTGGTTGCATTATGGGACGAGAAACTAACATGTTTTTAAGCTTCATAAAAGCTTGTTCACATGCCTCAGTTCACTCAAAGAAGTTTTCCTTTGAAAGAAGGTTACATAATGGTCAAGATATAACACTAAAATCTTTTCTAAACCTTCTATAAAAACTAGCATGCCCCAAAAATGATCTAACATCTTTTATTGTCTTTGGGCTTGACAAATTGACAATTAATTCAATTTTGGCCTTGTCTACATGAATTTCATGCACACAAACAATATAATCATCTGTAGTAGAATGACGAGAACTCAACCTATATGGTTCATAAGTTTGGGAGCAACATTTTTGTGAAGGATTAAACCCTTAAGGTGTTGAGTTATTTGTGAGTAACCTGGCATCTTATACAAGGATTAGTGCTCTAAGTGGAAGATAGTGGCAAGACTATTGCGTAGTTGTATATGGGCATATAAAGCCCAGTAGCTTTGCAGGAAGATTCCTACTAAGAAGGGAACTAAAGATGTAAAATGCAAATTCTACAAAAATAGCAAAAGAAAAAGAGGAAACCCTTGTAGAAGACTCGCCGGATGGGATCTAGATTTGCAGGAAACAATCTGGTGGAAGACAAGGGAGGCAGAAGGCTTTGATGATGGTGGATATAAGAAATCTTTTTTTTAGCCGCTCAATTAGATTAATGGTGAGGATGATGGGGCGTATTCTAAAATTAATACTCAAGCGAAGGGTATAGTTGTCTATTTGCTTCCCAACAATTTCCTTTCTTTTCTATCAATCCAAACGAGATTGTCTAGATTGTCCAACAATCTAATAGGATTGTTTTTGTGTAGCCAAACAGGGCCCAAATTGTTGGACTATCATATTTTACTATCCAGATTGTCCTACCAACAATCCGATATGATAGTCTATCCAAATGCATTCATAGTGAAGGGATGTACTGGTTCGAGGATAATCAGGATTGTTTACTATCCTAAGAATCCACAGAGGGCAAATATATCCTAGTAGATGAAAGTATTCTAATAAATATGAAAAGTGTACGTATGCATGGTTGTAACTTCCACATGATGTTACACATGGGCTTGTAGCATGTGCTCTCACATGTGAATAAAATGGCCACTGATATTTAACTTATAACAATAGGTTGTTTATATGGAATGTGTTGTATGTGGTGGACAAGCTGGTAAGTTCTAGTGGGATAAGAGGTACTTATTTATGAACTATGGATGATGAGTATTGAGCCCTTGATGGATCGAAATGCCTTTTGAAGGCTTCACAAGGTATTAACCCAATAAATGGTTTCCTCATGATGCCCTATAAGTGGCTAGATGTATGGAATGCCTTGTGAAGCTGAGGAATGTATATGGAAATCCTATAAAAGTCCTTGGTGGCTAGGTGGTGGTATCATGGACCTTGAATTTCTATTAGATGTGCTAAATGTGTTTTGACATATCAATTAATGTGATATGAGCTATTTAATATTCTCAATTGATATACAACTGTTAAATATTAATATGCTCTTCATTATCAAGTGATGGACCATGAATTGAATATTAATCAACATAGTATATCCAAAATGGATTATTATTTTTTTGTACAGGATAATTTTTATTTGAAACTAAAGTGTGCTAAATTGAAATCTGGAACATTTACTTCAAGCATATAAAACATACACAAACAAAAAAGTCTCATCTTGTCTTTGTTTAACCCTTTACTTCAATCCACACATGATATTGGATAAGCAACTGATTATTATCCTGGATGACAAACTAAACATTTCCATGTCCAAGTTACTTGACGAAGTCCCAGTAACTTATAATCTCTCTATCCAAAAATAGTTGGTGTAGGGGAAAGATTTCGGAGTGCTTCCAAATCAGACAAGTCAAGAGGTTCAAAATGATCTTTTCTCGTCCAAAGCAGATTACAATTCTTTTTTTCTTTTAATGTGGGACGACCTTCTCTAGTTGATCAAAACCACTCTATATTTTTGGTGGAGTGGGAAGACAACCAATTTTCAGAACCCTTCGATTAATTGGCAAGCATCGGAGGTAAAGTGGAAATTCTATTAATAAAATAAAAGAAGTGCTAGGAGAAGTGGCTACTTTGGATTTCTCCTCTTCCTTGTGCTTTGTGCAAAACTTCAACGATCTTGAACCTTGTGTTGCTGACTTTTGATGAAGCTCTTGGGAAGAGGATTGGTTTTGGATTTTGTATGGATTTTTGGTGGACGACAACTTTTCTGAAGGCTTGAGTTCTTGGAAACTTCTTTTTAGAGTTCAATTGTCAACCCTCTTTTCATTGAAGTAAGAGGTATTACAGGAGTTGGAAGAGAAGTTGGTATGGTTTAGTGGTGGAGTGCTTGGATGTGTGGTGGTAGTGGGGAGCGAATGGAGTGTGGTGGTAGTGGGGAGTTTGATGCAATGGTTTGAGTGGTTTCAACTAGTGGTGCAAGTTATGGGTGAATGTAACATTTCCTGTTTCATCAAAGTAGGGACCCACAAGACTTTTATTGTTGTCAACGAAACCCTTAATCTTGTTTGATATTTTGGAATGACTAACTTTAATGTGGACCCCACTAAGGCTATACTTAGCCAATTGACTTTCTAGGTGGTTATTTTTATGCGAGACATACATGCCTCATTTTATGTTGTGTTCCCGTGGGGAACACGAACGAAATCAAACGCCATGATGAAAAAAAGGGAAAAGAAGAAGAAAAACAAGAAGAAGTAAATAGGTAATTCATTCCATAATCTAAACAATAGAGGATGACCCTTTATAAAGAGGAGTCCGTGATGTCATAATGACATCATTATGCTGACATGATGATGACATAATGATGGCATGATTACCTAATCACGCCTTATTACAACTTGTACTGAAAAGAAAACTAATCGTAGATAGATAAATATTACCTAAAATAAGATTATGTTCTGGAGTTGTGCTGACATACACAACATTTTATTGATTTGAATTTGAAATGACTATTTTGACCTGTGGCCTTTTTAGGGCACCCTTAGCGATTTGATTTTTTTGGTGGCTAGTTTTATGTGAGACTTAGCATCTCACTTAGCCTATCTAAATTTGAGGTGACTATTTTAACTTGTGGCATTTTTAGGGCACCCTTAGCGATTTGATTTTTTTGGTGGCTAGTTTTATGTGAGACTTAGCATCTCACTTTGCCTATTTGAATTTGAGGTGACTATTTTGACGTGTGGCCTTTTGAGGCCACACTTAGCCATTTGATTTTTTAGGTGGCTAGTTTTATATGAGACTTAGCATCTCACTTAGCCGATTTGAATTTGAGGTGACTATTTTGATGTGTGGCCTTTTGAGGCCACACTTAGCCATTTGATTTTATTTTGGTGTTGCTATTGAGATTTACATATATCGCTTAGCCATTTGAATTTTGGGTGTTGGTGAGATTTATGTATCCCATTTCACCCATTTGAAGTTGTGGTGACTATTTTGATGTGTGGTCTTTTGAGGCCTTAATTAGCCATTTGAACCGGGCCTTACTTTTCATTTTGTTTCTTTTGATGACTATTTTGAATGTGAAGACTACAATGTCTCACATAGTCATTTACTTTTAAATGACCAATTCACATGTGATGGAGGCCTTCGGTTTTGACAAAGGCCCCCTTACATAAATATTTCAACTTTTGGACTTTTGTTGTCCAATTTTGAACTTTTTTTTTCCCCTTTTTAACACTTTTATTTAATTTTGGCCTTCTTTTCTTTGAACTCTTTTTGTTTGACCTTGTCCATGTTTGAACTTTTTTTCCACTTTTAGAGTTTTTCCTTCAATGACCTTTTCTTGCTTTCTTTGAGGTAAACTCTTTTAGAGTTCTAACCTATTTTGTTCAAGGTATTTTATGTGCAAATAGTTAGTGAATGCAATCAACAACCATCATATACCAAATGAAGCAATTGAACATATCAATAACAAGTTCATATAGCATGGAGAGATGAACTTAGCAAACAAGATACTCAATCAAAATTAATAAAAAAAAGAGACTCAATCACAAAAAAAAATCCATATCTTACCAATAATTGTTGTTTTTAATATAAAATTCACTTTAGCAAATCACATAATCCTTTACCCAAATATAAATCTTGTTTTTTTAATCCTAATCCTAAAATAGGGTGATACTTTTTGGCTCCCCAAAATTTCTCAGTAACACTCACTTTCATAAGTAGTTTGGAAAAAAGTTCATTTTTTTCTAGCATGCTCAATAAGACCCCAATGTTACATTTTTTTACGGTAGATGTCAACCGAAAAACTCTCATTATTTGACAGTGGCAATCACAAACATAAATGACAATTAATAACAACTATTTTATTTAGTTCAATTTGACGGTAGGGATCCACCGTTATGTATTTGACGGTAGGGTCCGACCATCAGGATTTTATGTAGAATTCTACCGACAAGATCGTAAATGAGAATAGTGTGGTATTACTGAATAACTGTAAAAAACTTTGAGTTCTATTGAGCATGTGATGTTTTTGAGAAAGATTAAGGTGCTAAAAATTTCACCGCTAAAAATAATAAAATAATTATTAGTATTTTTTATGCTCAAATCAAGCAAAGTGATTTACGACTTACGAGCTCACACGAGTGGCCCTTCTACATTCTATGTAAGCGGGTTGGATCCTAAAAAAAACCGGAAACGATCCTTATAACTCTAGTTCGTGTCCGGGTTGCGTCCGCATCCGAACTCAATACACCAAACCCCGTTCCGAATTCCGATTTTTCCGCTTTGGGCAGCCGCCCGCGAAAACCAAACCCACGAAGCGCGCCAAATGAAAATGGAACCGCCTCTCTCAGCCAGGCTGGCGATCCGCACTACCTCCCACTCCCCAATCATAACACGCCACGCCATCCCTCCCCTCCCTATATATACTTTTCTCCGACTGACTGCCGCTCCTGAAGCTTTGTTCCTCCGTTTTCTTCCCCAATTCGCCGTCGCCGGTTGTCGGAATCCGGTCTCCGTTCTCCGAAGATGAGCTCCACCGGCACCAGCAAGGGCGGGCGAGGCAAGCCCAAGTCCTCCAAGTCTGTCTCCCGGTCGCAGAAGGCCGGCCTCCAGTTCCCCGTCGGCCGTATCGCCCGCTTCCTCAAGGCCGGCAAGTACGCCGAGCGCGTCGGCGCTGGCGCGCCCGTTTACCTCTCCGCTGTCCTCGAGTATCTCGCCGCTGAGGTGCGTTGTTTGAAACCCTAGTTAGGGTTTACTATTTGGAGTTTGAAAGGATGCAAAAAGCTTGGTTTTTATATGAAATAGGAAATTTTGGTTGATTTTTTGTTTCTGGATTGATTGGGTTTTGATTGATTTGCGTGGTTTGGTGTGGATTAGGTGTTGGAGCTGGCGGGGAATGCGGCGAGAGACAACAAGAAGAATCGGATCGTGCCGAGGCACATCCAGTTGGCGGTGAGGAACGACGAGGAGTTGAGCAAGCTGTTGGGGACGGTGACGATTGCGAATGGGGGTGTTTTGCCCAACATTCATCAAACGCTTCTGCCGAAGAAGGTCGGGAAGGGGAAGGGAGACATTGGATCCGCCTCACAGGAGTTCTAAGCTGTTTGCTTTTTTTGCAAGTATAGGAGCGTTGGCGTGTTGGGTGGGCTGTTTTCAGTTTGTTTTGGGTGTTTGTTTAGGTGGAATGGAACATGAGATGTTCTCTTTTGTAATATGAAACATATGATACTCTCTCTAGTTTTGCCTTAATGGAATTTAAGGATAATTTGCAGAAAAGTTGTTCTTGATTTCCTTATGAATTTTTACAGTGTGGCTTTTGTTGATTGTTTTGTGGATTGATAGAGGAGAGAAATGCATCTTTGAATGCCTGTTGAGGTGTTAACTCTTAATAGTCTGTCCGTAAGAATGATAAATTTTTTAAAGTCATGATATGCATTCTCTCACACTTTCTGCTGTTTTTGTTTTTCCAATCACAAGACACGAAGTTGAATTGGTGTGTCAAAATGTTTCAAGCACTTGCCAACCAGATCATCAGTTGACTGCTTATTTGGGGAATGTGTTCTGGCATCTGTGAATTGTTGAATGCAGCCATTGTGCTGTCCTTTGCAGCCTCATTAGATTTAAATCGTGGTTGTTCTGATCCTTGCAAATAAATCATGGAATGGATTCTTCTATATGTCTCTATTGTTTACATTCTTCTTTCTAAAATCATGGAATCCTTCTTGTAGTCTCTGCACTTGCCAACCTGGTGAAGGTGGAGATTAAAGATCTAAGTGCTTGGCCATCTTTGTTTGTTTTAACATCTAGCTTGTGCATTGCCTGTTTGAAAAGGTCTGCTTTGAATTTTGAAGTGAAATGTTGAAAGCTTGCTTCTTGTGTAGGGTTTACTACAAAGGATTTGTTTATTGAGCCTAGCTTTTGCTTTGTGTATTAGTAGTACTGGATCTCTGTTTAGAGCATTCTAATCCACTCCAACTTGGTGTTATTGATGTGCTAGTCTTTTATCCATGGTTGTATCAATCTTGTAGGCCTATATGTGTGTTGTAATTTAGTTATTATGTGAGAAGATGCTACAAGAGGTAACATGCGTAGCTTGTCTTACTTATTTGTTTGCTCAGAAATGTGGAGCTTTTCGTTATAATGACTTTGACTGTTGTGTAATGCGTATGCTCACTGATTGAGGCTACTGAGAAAGTATTTCCTTTTTAAGCATATGAAATCTTGTGAGCGCGCAAATATTTGATTGAGATGTCTGAAAAATCCGCTTGTTTTGCAAGTTTTCTTTCTCTATCTTTTGGCAGGAACGTTTCCTCCTGTTGGTAAATCTCAGTGTTGTGTGTATTTTGTTCTGTTGTTGGCCTTCATTTTTTTTAATTTTTTTTTGCCCAGATTATTTGTACTAGTTGATCAAATTGGATTGTTATTACTATCATATTAATGATTCTACTGCCTTATCAAATTCTTTTGGTTTCTTGAACACATTCTGATTTCTCAGCTCACAATGTGATAATTGGATTTTGTTGGACAATGTTGTGGATTTCTCTTGAGAGATTGGGAGGTTGTAATCTGCATCGTCATTATCATGGGAGAGGAACAACAAATTGTTGCTTTTTGATAAAATGATCACTGAACATGCTTTTATTTTCATCTTTTTTTTTTCACTGCTTAAGATTTGGAACTATCAAACAATTTTGCATGAAATAAATCGGTATATACTATATAGTCAGGGCTTGGAAAAATAAATAATGTAATATTTAGGATCGAAAGACGTTGGTTGAATTTGAAGTTTGAAATGGAGAAGGCAAGAGACGCCGGCGAGCAATATCCTGGCTCGTACCTGCACCACCTATCCCCATCACTCAACACGCTATGCTGGATTGGCTTGTCCCATATGAATTGTTCTCTTTCATCCATGTTATCCATCTTATTATACTCCCTCTGTTCTACTTTAGTAGTCCGATTTGACCTTTGAAAATTAACTAATGTTAGTTCATTTTGAACTAAATCGAAGTGTTAATGTGGAAGGAGTAGTAATTAATAGATGGAGTGAAAGAGGTTTGGCGATAAAGGTAAAAGATTAGTAAATTGATCGTCTTTAATACTCCCTCCGTTCGAAAATAATGTAGATTTCAAAAAGACGGTTGTTTTTATTGAACCATGGGGCTCACGAAAAACTCATCTGACCTCCACATCTCTCGCACTCCCACTCCGGGTAGTTTTGTGGAAGAAGTCGACAATGGGCTCGGTGGTATTGTTTCCATTCACGCCCACAGCCACCTCAACCCCTTGCTCCACTTTGCCTGCATCCACCACTCTCACCAGGGCCACCACCCCGACCTCCCCCTTGCCCTCACCTCCGCCCGCTCCAACATCCTCCTCCTCTCCTCACCGACCTCCCCTTGCCCCCCCCCCCCAGATTTCCCTCCTCTACCACTCTTCCGAGTCCCTCCTTCGACTCCTTCCTCGCACAACTCCATCCGCCCGCGCTCCCGTGACGTAGCTCGACGGTGCCCTCCATGTAGTCCTTTACACTTTATGCCCATATGCATGTCCATCCACAACTCCATCTTGACCCATCTCCCCAACCGCACTTGTAGTCTCGCAAATGCCAGAAACGACGATGAAGACAAGATCCTCCTATTGGACCACTCCGGAGTCTCCATCTGAATATATCAACTCTCCAACAAAATGAAGATGCCACCGACGACAACTCATCCTCCAAGTATGACGGCGGGAAGCTGGCTTTCACAAGGAACACTTTGACCATCGGAAGACTTGGGGCAGTGCGAACAGTTAAGGAGAAGAAGCGAGAATGGAAAGAGGAAGGGTATTATGGAAGAGAGATTTTTACCAAATCTACACATTATTTCCGAATAGAGGGAGTATCACTTTTTTCTCAAATGTGGATTAATATGGGATAGAGAGAATACATCATTCGTTTGGGGCGTGATTATAAGCAAATATCCAAAATGATTTTGGTCATCCACTGTAGCAAACAAGACCTGAGGTGTCTCAGTTGGATATGAAAAAAACATGGATGCTACAGTTAGGACTGCTAAATGAGCTGGGCTCGGGCGGCCCGCAACTATTCGTTAATAGCCCGAGCCCAGTAAGTATTAATGGTTAAAGCCCGTTAAGATATAAACAGTCACGGGCTGTTTATTGGGCGTTTATTGGGCTATGAAAATACTTGGGCTAATACTGTTGGACTGCTTATTTGGCCTATGGGGCTTCATCTGGTTCTTGGCCACAGCTGCCTTCTTTTCATCAATCATTCAAACGAAAAGAAAACAAAAACAAAGCAGAATATTTCATTAGCTTCCTTGAACATAACAGAGCAATTTCTGTACAAAATGGCAATCAAGATGAGGAAAAACAGAACTTTGTAGCCTTTTAGTTGCATTGGATGAGCTGAACTACTAGATTTTGAACACTGTTTGATTCAAATGAGCTCACAAACGAAAATGGGTAAGCTTAAAAATCCTGTTTCTGTCCAATGAGCTCAAAAGAATAAATTCTTATTTAACATTCATGAAACAGAAGAACAGTAAGCTCTGGACTGGATCATCAAAAGAATTCAACTTCTGAACTTTTTATCTTTGTTTCGATAAAAATGGGCTCAAAAACTAAAATGGGTATCTGTTTTTTTCCGCTCAATGAGCTAAAAAGATGAGCTTTTTCTTCCATTCTTCAAAGAACAACAGAAGAAAAGTAAGCTTGAAAGATGGTAAAAAGCTGTGATTTTTCTTTCTAGCTTACCATTGTGTGGAAGCAAGCTCCATAGTCATGAGATGCGACAAACACATGATCAGTGCCAGCACTGCGATTCCAGAATGGAAACTTGTCGGAGAACCGCCGGAAGGACGACTCCAGCAAGCTCCTGGCCCAGGAGGAGCCCTTTTTTCCGGCCATCTGGGTGTGGCTGGCATCGGAGTCGGTCACCTTGTCCATGTGGTGGGCACCGTGGGTGACGCTGTTGAAGCCGCCGGTGAAGAGGGAGCTGGAGACGTACTGCTCCTCCACCCTGGTGGAGATGGCCGGGTCCATCGCCGCCATAGGCTGGGTGTCCGGCGTTCGCGGCAAGTGCACCGTGTAGTTTTGAATCTCCGTGCTCCTAGCTCACTATCAAGGTCGTCCCTGGAGAAGGAGAAGCTGGTACTCGAGCTTCTGTGGGAGGCCTTACAATACCTTACGGGCTGTTATTGGCCCTGTAGTGGAGCCCGAGATCGGCTCACCTAAAGTCAGCCCGCTAATAGCCCGACCATTTATAGTTAAATGGGCTCGGGCTGGGCTGGTTCAGCGAGCCTTCAGCTCGTTTACCAGCCCTAGCTACAGTATAGTAAAATATCGCTTTTAATCATGCCCCAAACGGCCCCTCAATTGGTTTGTATATTCATTATTCCAAGCCTTCTCGTTGGACATGAATGTCCCTCACATTATTATTTGATTTTCTGAAGTGCATTATATGAACATTTGCTTAAGATGTGTTGCATCATTCATGACCACCCTATGATTAATTATTCATCGCTCTGAAAAAAGATCCTACTCCCTCTGTACAAAAAACAGATTTTTCTTCCCTTTCCTAAAGTTTTTGGTGTTGAGAGCCCCGACGAGAGCCTTCATTGGTTGGAGGGAATGTGATTAATCCCTACCATAAACCATAGGTTTTTATTTTCCAGCAACCAACTTAAACCATAATTTTGAACCCTAAGTAATTAATCACAAAGAAAACAGGAGTAAAATATTTTCTTTGAGAATTTTTTTGGCTCTGAGTTTGGGGATCCAAGGTCCTTTTTTGTTTTAAATGTCACGTTCTCTTCTTTTGAGCTTATATACATTTGCTAACCTGAAAATAGTAGACAAATGAATAAATTAAGCACGTAGTTTTTTAAAGGGTAAGCCCTTATACTGATGGATTTCATAGAAAGGCCGCACATCCTAACACCCATCATATCTGCATGGACCCCCCCCTATTATAGGGCCCCTTTATCTTTGCAAGGGCACCCTTATTTTTTAAGAAAAACATGTGCCTCTGTAGTTGGCTTTCCTTTTTGGCAGCAGTTTCAAAATCACAACAGTTACTTTTCCACCAATACAGAATCCGAAAATGCTTGGAGGAGATATGATTATGGAAATTATTCTTTCCCTTGCTAAATGATTGTTTTGACCTTATTCTAGTTAAATTAGGATTAATAGTTTTTTTTATTAGTTGGATTCTTAGAACTAGGTAAATTAGGATTATAGCTTAAGAGTAAAGGGGTCTTCCATAATCCATAATGCATGCTCAATGGAATAATTTATTTACTAGTTTAATTTAATCTAGTCTTTCTTAGCCTTAATCCTACTTTTTCTCCCCTTTATCCTATGATGGATTCTTACGTAGATTACAGCCTACATCATTGGTATTAGAGCAGTCGACCCTTGGCTCCCACCCAACCCACCTTCGCAGCCGCCCTCACATAGGAGACCACCCGAATTACCCAATTGGAAGCGAGATTTGAATCAAAAGTCGATAGCAAACTTACCGATTTGATGACTTCAATCGCGGAGAGTCAGTAGATGACCAATCACCGGAGATCTTGCATCGTCTGTTTGTGTCAGCTACTCCTCTGAGCTTCAGCGCCTCTCTGTCATTGTTTCGTCCCCGTTTTTCTCTGTCGGCACGCAATTGCCACCGCCCAGCATGTCACCTTGGCGGGGCCTTGCTTCGCTGGGCACCTTCTTGGCGGACTCAGCCCCGTCTGGGTTCGTCCCAGCGGCTGCAGTGGTGCCGCTTATTCATACCGAGTCCATTCTCTTGACCACCGGTGTCATGGCCTTTGCCAGCGCCCTCTCCGTCGGGTCTGTCAATGATCGTGGTGGAACAGCCTCCCCCTTCTACAGGGACGACGTTACCTTCGCCCAACACCGCCGCCTCCCTCGATTGGCAGCGAGACCTCGTGCAAGGTGGCGCCTTCCTTATTCATGCGCCTCCCCACCCCTCGCGAGGACAAGCTAGCTCCCATCCTCCAGCCAGAGTGACCGTCCCTCTGTTGAAGCTCCAGTGGACTTTTCGTTGCCACAGCCGCACCCGCAACCACCGTCGTGCCCGCCTATCTCCGCTTGGCGCTGCTCCACCGCCAAAGCTGCTGCAAGTTGGGAGCTTTCTTCATCCGGTCGCGCTGTCGCACCACCTCGAGCGGCGACCACCACCAAATCCGCCGTTGTGTAATCCCCGTTGCCCAGAACCACCACCTTCAGAACCACCGGTGTGCTTCTGACCGACAGGTCCATCGCTAATGGCTCGAATCGTCCCCTTCCACACCGCCGATGCCGCTGCTTTCTCCTCTGTCGTTGATGTCACTGCCGTGTGGCCGATCACTCCGCCACCACCTCCGCCGAAGCCATCTCCGTTGAAGGGGGTCTCTGTCCAACCGCGACCATCACCAAAGTCGGCCCCTTTCTATCTGTCGGCGAAGGCTTTCGTGCTGTTGTCATCGCGGCCAAAGCTTCTCCATTCTCTGTCACCGACGTCGCCTTCTGTTATTTCAAGTTCGTCTCTGCCTTCGACGAAGCCCAATTGCCACTCGCCAGTCTCCTCCAGCCGCCAACGAATGACCCCAGCCAGATCTGCGTCCACCTCCACCAGAGCCACCACCTTCAGCATCGGCGTTGGCATTGTCACCCTCAAGCCCACAAGATCGACATCATCGTCGTCACCGTCCCGTCCGGCCATGACTTCCTTCCCCTCATCCGCTCCACCCTCTGGTTTGAGGAAGATGAAAAGAGCAATTTTTTTTGTTGGGTTGGTCCGCAATTAAACCGGTCAGTTCGGTTCAACAGCATACTCTTTTGGGCTGGTTCATATTTGGATCAACCCTATTTTCTTCGTTTCGGATTGTTTCAGTCGCCTTCTAAAAAAAACAATTGTCAACATGTGTTGGGGCGACTCGTCTACAAAAACATTGGCAGTTCCGCCATAGAAGTTGTGCCTTTCGCATTCTCTCCTTCGATGCAAAAAGATAAGAGTACCTCAAGGATGAGGTGATGCGAAAGCGTTGGTGGAATGTTATGACCTTATTCTAGTTAAATTAAGATTAATAGTTTCTTTTATTAGTTGGATTCCTAGGACTATGTTAATTAAAATTAATACTTCTATGTCAATTAGGACTATAGCTTGGAGTTTATCCTATGTCAATTATGATTATGGCTTAATAGCCTATAAATATGTAAAGGGGTCTTCCCTAATCCATAATGCATAATCAATGAAATAGTTTATTTACTAATTTAGTTTAATCTAGTCTTTCTTAGCCTTAATCCTACTTTTCTCCCCTTTCTCCTATGATAGATTCTTATAAAGATTATGGTCTACATCAATAATGTGCTCAAATTATGCTAAATTATTAATGTCTTATCTCTTATTCTAGTGTGTTTTATAGTAGTCTAAGGGAAAAGAAGAATATTTTCGAAGTAATGGCTCTTCAGGAACTTAATTCATAAGTGAGCGACATTCAGTGTTATTTGGGCTTCAAATGTGTAGAAATAAATTAGCCACAACTATTTTTATATCTATAGATCTAGTGTTGTGAATTTGATATCAACTTATGTAAGCCCATTGTGTGTTGTAGGTAATTCTTTGATGGGCCGACTTATGAATCTTAAAGCTCTAAAACCCATACTTGAAAAATTGTGAAGATCTGCTGGTAAGAGCTAATTAAGGCAATCAATTATGAACTAATTAAGCCAATCAATTATGAGCTAATCAAGGCAATTATTGGTAATCAATTATGAGCTAATCAAGGCAATCACTGGAAATCAACTATGAGATAATTCTGGCAATCAAGAAAGGACTATGAAGAGCTGTGATTGGAGGAAAAAAAGACAACATTATTTCATGCAGCTAATAAATGCCCGATTGGAAGCTGGACAAAATTAATTAGTGATGCTCAAAATTAGTCAAGACTCAATCTTGGAGTAATGTCAAGAAATCTGATTAGAGCATTTCCATTGTTAATTTTTTCCAACCACTATATAAGCAATACCCGAGCTCTTCTTCAAGGCATTGAATTCTCTACCTCTTCCAATGACGACCACTTCTCTCTCTCTTCAACTTTTCTTCATTCTTTTTTTTTCCCTTTGTAAGTTTTATTTTATTTTATTATAATAGTTGGCTAAGCCCCTAGCTAAGGCTAGAGGGAGGGATTTGTGATACTTTAATGAAGTTCTTTTCATGTTAATTATTGAGCTATAATTATGTGTTGAATATTTGAAGTGATGTTTAAATTGTGATTATTGTTTATCTCTTGCTTCTTTATTTTTCTTAATACATAGGATACTTAATTTCTTTCTTGATCTTTTGTGATTTTGATACATAGAATTCTTGAAGACTTTAAATATTCTAATCCTTCATTTAACTAAAGTGATAGTTTGGTTGTTTGTTCTTAATGTTCATATTATCCGATTAGGGAGAATCTTCATTCGCCCATAATTGAGAAAAGTTGATACATGACGTACCTCATTAAATATTACAATGACCTACCCTTGATGTCTTAGTATTTTATTTTATTAAATTCTCTACTCTACTTCACTTTTGATTTCTTTCATTTGTTACGTTGAACTGACTTCTTAATCACACTAGTCAATCTCTGAGGATCGTCCTTTTAATACTACAATTACAAGTAAAAAGAATTAAATAGATAACTAAAGGCTACTATTAAAATAATGAGTAATTAGTTTTGGTTCATAAAAAATGGCACAGCTGCCTGGGATTACAACGTGTGACTAGAAACCGGTTTTTCTTTCTTTCTTTTTCCCTCTTGTTTTATTTTTCTTGGAAGTGAGAGAATTGGGTTGTAGAAGCATTAAGTAAAATTCAACTAGAAGATCATTTGGACTTGTCAAAGCTTGAAGAATTGTAGAAGACTACTTGAAGCACCCCGGTACTTTCATTCAATTTCTTTCTTTTCCTTTCTTTTTATTTTTAGATTTTGTGTTATATGTACTTTGTTGATGTTTTTAGGCAGAAATTGCATTTTTGTTTGATCATAGATAACTTTTTTAATTATTTTTGAAAAAAAATTTGTATGCGTTCATGGCAACATGAATTTTGTGGTCGCTTAGTTGTGTTGATAGTTTTCTTGAATTTTTTGATTTCTTATTGAACAACACGTAGGAGAATGATAGTAATGAAGCATATGATAATTAGCAAGTTAAAACCTTGCGAGATTATATGCAACCTATTAGATCTAATTCCCCTTCATGCATGAATTTACCCATTAATGCAGGCTATTTTGATCTAAAGGCAGGTATAATCCACTTACTACCCAGGTTCCATGGCTTAGACTCAGAGAGCCCATGTTTGCATTTAAAAGAGTTTGAAGAACCTTGTCTACATTTTCTAATGCAAATGTCTCTAGTGATGTTATTAGATTAAAGCTCTTTCCATTCTCTTTAAAAGAAAAAGCTAAAAATTGGTTGAACTCTTTGAAGCCAGATTCTATTGGGACATGGCAAGAAATGCAAAGAGAATTTTTACAGAAATTTTTTACCGCTCATAAAACAAATACATTAAGAAATAAGATCATGAATTTTGCACAAAAAGAAAATGAATCTTTCTTTCAATGTTGGGAATGATTTAAAGAGCTTTTATTGATGTACCCCCACCATGCCTATGAAACTTGACGTAGAATTAGTTTATTTTATAATGGATTCTTCCATGTGCTAGTTTGTTGAGATGATATGTAATGGAAAATTTTTGGATAAAGATCCTGACGAAGCTTGCAGAACACTTATAAAAGGCCCTTTTCTTCTCCTTATTCGAAAATTTATAATTCTAATTAGAGAAATCATCCTAACTTTAGCTCGAGAAATGAGCAAAATGTGTAGGTACCTCCATCTTCTTCAACTTATGTGCCACCACATAAGAAGACTCTTGAGGATACATTGCAGTCATTTATGCAGAGTCAAGCCACAATCAACACTCAGACAATACAAGTCATAAATGACTTAAAGTTCCTAATCACTCAGTTGACTGCAACTTTGAGCACACGAGAAAAAGGGAGATTTTCTTCTCAACCTCAACCTAACAAAAAAGTCAATTGGTAATTGAAAATATTAATTCTTCAAATTCTTAAGAAGAACATGCTAAGTCCATCACCACTTTGAGGATTGGAAAAGTGATTAACAAAGACATTCTAAAGAAGGTTATTGAGCCTCAGGAGTCTTTGAATCCTGAAAAAGGTGATGAAATTGACATTTCTAAGTGTGAATCTCCTATTCCTCTTCCTTTTCCTCAAAGGTTACAACTTTCTTCTAAATTGATGTAAAATAATGATATTCTTGAGATTTTTAAACAAGAGATGATCAATAATCCTCTTTTAGATGCTATTAAGCAAATTCCATCATATGCAAAGTTTTTGAAAGTTTATGTACTATTAAGAGGAAATTGAATGTACAAATGAAGACATTTTTAACTGAACAAGTAAGTGCTATTTTGCAACACAATACCCCACCCAAATATAAGGATCCTGGTTACCCAACTATATCATGTATAATTGGGAATTATAAAATAGAAAAAACATTACTTGATCTTGGGGCAAGTGTGAATCTTTTGCCTTTTTCTGTTTATGAACAATTTGTAACACCCAAAAAATTTGCATGCTTATTAAAATTAATATTTTAAGAGATTGATCTAAATATATGAAATTTTGATTCTGATTTTGATTCTATTTTTGTATATGGTATTAAAGAATTTGAACAGAGCTTTCCAACACCACTGACGATGCGCAAATCGGAGTTCAGAACATAAAGTTATGTTAGTTTGAATTTTGGTATGTAGTCGGGGTATGCGATTGATCGTCGGGATATGCGATTGATTTGGCGGGGTACGCGATCAATTGTCGGGGTACGCGATAGATCGCAACGGCATTGAATACGGAAATTGCGTTTTGAGTGGATTTTCTTGAGAAAAAGATGCCAAATCCTAACCAAACTTGGAGAGGACGTTCATGAGGAGATTTTGGAGGATTTTAGAGGATTCCTATTAGAGGAAAGAGTCCATGATAAGGAAGGATTTCCATAAGAGGTAGAAACTCTAAACTCTATATAAACCCATGAGAGGGGAGGGCTTGTGCAATTCATATCAAATCCTAGCTCTAGAAAACTTGTGCTTTTTCTCCTTACCACGTTCACCCTTTTCTCAAGCCTATTCTTGGTGTAAGTTTTCATCCAAAGCTTGGAGCGGTGGCATCACTACAAAGCGAAGAAGGCGAATGATGCGTAAAGGGCGAAACTTTTGTGAAACTAAGAGTAGGATGATTTTACCACTATTCTTTATGACTTATTTCAATCATATGAATGTTTATGACTCAAGTTCTGATGTCAAATATGTGACCTTGTTTGGGAATGAATATATGTGGTATTTCTATTCATGAGTTGATTATGATCATGCTCTTATATGTGAAGATGTAGGGGTCAATTGATATATAATATGTAACATGATAAAAGGGTATACTTTGGTAATTCCACACAATCCTAGGGTTTGTAATTGATCTAGGAGGGGAGTATGGTTGTCTGTTAATAATATATTATCACCATAATATGTTATTAAGTGAGATAATCATGTTTAATTAAGAGTCTTAATCTTGACCAGAACTATTTTTGTGCTGATAGTTTGTAGTAAATAATTCATAACTGATTCAAATAAATTCGGAAAAATATGCTTCTATTGGGTTAGAAACTAGACTCAAAGGATTATATACAGTAAAAATTTCAGAGAGTAGTTCAATCTGTGCTGACACTGGGAAGAGCCGGAATTCAACTGATATGTAAAAACAGAATACTGTAATTAGGGTAAAAGTTGGAGAAACTTTAGCAAAACATTCCCCTGTGCTAGAATAAGTATACTATGAAAGTAATATGTGTTATGCAAGATCTTTCAGAAAGAATTACAGGAGAATGGATTGAGTATAATACTTTAATATCATGGGCTAATGGTGGGTAGTTTGGTATTGAGTAAGTCCTATGTGTTTCATGGTTGATATTGACTTGACTGCATTTTCAATTGGAAGTCGAACCATCATCCCCTTTGACTAAAGTCTTAAACCTTGAAGTTTGGATCAATGTTTCTATGACCGAGTTGAGTATTGGAATAATTCCAGCTATGTTAAAGCAATGTGTGACACTTCTGTTGTTGACACTTTATTTTGATACTTCTATGGTTAGTTGTGTGACGTTAGAGATAAATAATCTCATTGGTACTCCTTTAGTGAGTCAGACTTTTGAAAGAGTATTGAAATCTTCGTTGTACTTCTTTTGTGAGCTAGTTACCAGAATAAATATGTTCTTCATAGAGGATACCTTTCCTTCAAGTAAATAGTTACATCAGAGATTTGTTATAAGAACCTTGTGAGATTTTGCCCAAGAGAGGTAAATTAGTTTCCTAGGATGAGAGATGGGTAGTCTCAATAGTACCTGAGTGAAGACATTTGTAGTATGCTGGTAAAAGCCATAATAGACTCCATCCAGTTGAGAGTTGTAGAATACTCAAAAGCACTTGGATTAGGAGAGACTATGTCCTGTTGAGAGTTGTAGAATACTCAAAAGCACTTGGATTAAGAGAAACTCAGTCAGGGTGAGAGCTAATGATATTCAATAGCCCCTGTGTTAAGAGAAACTCAGCTAGGGTGAGAGCTAATGATACTCAATAGCCCCTGTGTTAAGGGAAACTCAGCCAGGGTGAGAGTTAATGATACTCAATAACCCCTGCATTAAGGGAGATTTAGCTAGGGTGAGAGTTAATAATACTCAAAAGCCCCTAAGTTAAGAGACCCTGCCAGGATGAGAATTATTAAGACTCAAAAGTCCCTGTGTTAAGAGAGTATATCTTTGGACCTTTGTTAGGTTCCCGCCCAAAGAGAGGCATTCCATAAGTACTGATAGAGCCAGTATTCTAGACATGACAGAGGGTTCCAAGGAGGATAGTCTGGCAAGAAACCACATGGAAGTGGTGATATATGAGAGTGAGAGTTGTAGCACCATACGCTTGTGATAGTTGAAGTCTCTGTGAATGATGTTTTTCTTATGCACTCTCAATGTTTGGATCATTGATTAATTATATTATCTCCATACATTCTATCTGTTTTGGAGTTTTAGTGATTGATGATGATTTATGGTAAGAAGTTTTAGTGATTTTCTTAAGAGATTTTAATGATTTTTATTTTGGGATAATTTAAGATTAAGAATTTTTATTTTATATGGTTTAATGATGTTGATTCATATGACTGAGTGGTTTCAATTACACATCCTTTCGAGATGTTGTGGTTGACTGGTGAATGGGTATTTAGTTGCGTTCTCGAAATTCTGGTTCAAGAATTTCTCGCTTTAAGGTCGACTTCCGCACTCCGTCGAGGTTTGAAATTTCGTGGTATGACACAATTGGGTCTTGGTGAATTAAAGCCCACAAGCATAACTTTGCAACTTGCAGATCATTCTGCCAAAATGCATAGAGGAATTGTGGAGGATGTTCTTGTTCAAGTGGACAAATTTTATCTTCCAATTTATTTGATTGTATTGGACACGCTACCAGTTTTAAATGCTTGTACACATATTCCTTTCATATTAGGTCGTCCATTTCTCGCTACTTCTAATACATTAATTAAGTGTAGAAATGATGTTATGTCCCTCTTTTTTTGTAATATGACATTGGAACTAAACATTTTTAATATTTGCATGGAACCAGGAAATGATGATGATGTGCAAGAAGTACACTTGATTGAAAGTCTTGTGAATGACAAAACTCTTATATCTACTTTTTTACTCTCTTGATGCTTGTGTTTCTCATTTTAATTTGGATGATGATTTTGTAATTAATGATGTAAATTCTTTATTAGAATACACTACTATGATGGACACAAATAAGTGGAAAGCCCGCTTTGAGGAGTTACTTCCTCCCAATAGCGCTAATTTCCCTTCAAGTGTCTAAACACCAAAGTTGGAGTTAAAACCTCTCCCCAGTGAGCTTAAATATTCTTTATTAGGGGAGGGAGACATACTCTGTAGTTTTTTCCTCATAATTGGATCACACATAAGATCAAATGTTGCTCCATATCATTAGAGAACACAAAAGTGTTATTGGTTGGACCATAGCTGACATTAAAGGGATTAGTCTCTTGGTTTGCACACAGAATCTTCCTTGAAGATAATGCTAAACCCTCTAGACAAATACAGCGTAGGTTGAACTCAAATATGAAAGAGGTTGTGAGAGCAGAGGTTATTAAATTTGGATGTAGGGATCATATATCCCATTTCTGCGGTCAATGGGTAAGTCCTACCTAAGTGGTTCCTAAAAAATCAAGGGTCATTGTAGTAAAAAATGCAAATGATCAATTGATCCCCACTAGAGTCACCACTGAATGACGTATGTGCATAGATTATAGGAAACTTAACACTGATACTAGAAAAGACAATTTCCCCATACCATTCATGGACAAAATATTAGAAAAGATGACCGGTCACTAATTTTATTGTTTCCTTGATGGATATTCAGGATATAACCAAATTTAGATTGTACTTGAGGACCAAGAAAAGATAACATTTACATGTCCCTTTGGCACCTTTGCGTATTAAAGGATGCCATTTGGATTTTATAATGCTCCAACCACATTCCAAAGATATATGATGAGTATTTTTAGTGACATGGTAGAGCAGTTTTTGGAAGTTTTCATTGATGATTTCTCTATTTTTAAAGATACCTTTGATGACTATCTTAATAATTTGGAGAAAGTTTTGATTAGATGTGAAGAGAAAAATCTTATTTTGAATTTTGAAAAATACCACTTTATAGTCTGTCATGTCCTGAAATTTCAAGCCTCGACGGAGTGCGGAAGTCGACCCTTAGGCAAGAAATTCTTGAAACCAAAATTCGGGCACGCAACTTAAAAGGATGTGTAATTGAAACCACATCTCAAAAAGATGTGTAATTGAAACCACTCAGTCATATGAATCAACATCATTAAACCATATGAAATAAAAATTCTTAATATCAAATTATCCCAAAATAAAAGTCATTAAAATCTCTTAACAAAATCACTAAAACTTCTTGGCACACATGCCATTATTTGACAGCTATTTATTTCAAAAGCAACATAAACTTTGTAACTTTCTGACAGCAATCCTTGAGCTTTTCCTTCTCCTGTAACGATCTCCAAATCTAATCTTTATCCAAGCCTGCATCACAGGATGCATGAGTATTCCGAAGAAATACCCAGTTGGATGCAAAACCCACACAAACACAAAAGATACAATATATAACAATGCATAAGATTTCAACAACAACTGACAAATCAGAAATATCGATATACAATATAAGAAATTGCATTACCAGAAATCATCATCAGTCACTAGGACTCCAAAACAGCTAGAATGTATGGAAAGAATATAATTAATCAATGATCCAAACATTGATAGTGCATAAGAAAAACATCATTCACATAGACTTCAACTATCACAAGCGTATGGAGCTACAACTCTCACTCTTATATATCACCACTTCCATGTGGTTTCTTGCAAGACTATCCTAGATGTTCTCTCCTTGGAACCCTCTGCCATGTCTAGAATACTTGCTCAATTAGTCCTTATGGAATGCCTCTCTTTGGGCGGGAACCTAACAAGTGTCCAAAGATATACTCTCTTAACACAGGGACTTTTGAGTCTTATTAACTCTCATCCTAGCAGGGTCTCTTTACTCATGGGCTTTTGAGTATTCTTAACTCTCTCCCTAGATGAATTTCTTAACTTAGGGGCTTTTGAGTACTATTAACTCTCACCCTTGCTGAATCTCTCTTAGCGCAGGGGCTATTGAGTATTATTAGCTCTCACTTTGGCTGAGTTTCCCTTAACACAGGGGCTATTGGGTATCATTAGCTCTCACCCTGGCTAAGTTTCTCTTAACACAGGGGCTATTGAGTATCATTACCTCTCACCCTGGCTGAGTTTCTCTTAATCCAAGTGCTTTTGAGTATTCTACAACTCTCAGCTAGACGGAGTCTATTATAGGTTTTACCAGCATACTATGAATGTCTTCACTCAGGTACTATTGAGACTACCCATCTCTCATCTTGGGAAACTAATGTACCTCTCTTGGGCAAAATCTCACAAGGTTCTTATAACGAATCTCTGATGTAACTATTTACTTGAAGGAAAGGTATCCTCTATGAAGAAAATATTCATTCTGATAACTAGCTCACGAAAGAAGTACAACAAAGATTTCGATACACTTTCAAAAGTTTGACTCACTAAAGGAGTACCAATGAGATTACTTAATCTCTATCGTCACACAATTAACCATAGAAGTATCAAAATAAAGTGTCAACAACAGAAGTGTCACACATTGCTTTAACATAGGTGGAACTATTCCAATACTCAATTCGGTCATAGAAACATTGATCCAAACTTCAAGGTTTAAGACTTTAGTCAAAGGGAATGATGGTTCGGCTTCTAATTGAAAACGCAATCTTGTCAATATTAACTATGAAACACATAAGACTTACTAAACACCAAACTACGCACCATTAGCCCATGATAATAAAGTATTATACTTAGTCCATTATGCTATAATTCTTTCTGGAAGATCTTGTATAACATGTATTACTTTCATAGTATACTTATTTTAGCATAGGGTAATGTTTTGTTAAAGTTTCTCCAACTTTTACCCTAATTATAGTATTCTATTTTTACATATCAGTTAACTTCCGGCTCTTCTTTGCATCAGAACAGATCGAATTACTCTCTGAAATTTTTACTGTATATAGTCCTTTGAGTCTAATTTCTAATCCAATAGACGGCATATTTTTCCAAGTTTATTTGAATTAATTATGAATTATTTACTACAGACTGTCAGCACAGAAATAGTTCTGGCCGAGATTAAGACTCTTCATTAAACTCGATTATCTCACTTAATAACATATTATAGGTGATAATATATTATTAACAGACAACCATACTACCCTCCTAGATCAATTACAGACCCTAGGATTGTCTGGAATTACCAAAGTATACTCTATTATCATGTTATATATCATATATCTATTAACCCCTACATCTTCACATATAAGAACATGATCATAATCAACTCATGAATAGAAATATCACACATATTTATTCCTAAATAAGGTCACATATTTGACATCAGAACTTAAATCATAAATATTCATATAATTGAAATAAATCACAAAGAATAGTGGTAAAATCATCCTACTCTTAGTTTCACAAAAACCTTGCCCTTTACGCGTCGTTCGCCTTCTTCGCTTCGTAGATGCCTCCGCTCCAAGCTTTACCAAGAAGAGGCTTGAGAGAAGGGTGAATGTGGGAAGGAGAAAAAGCACAAGTTTTCTAGAGCTAGGATTTGATATGAATCGCACAAGCCCTCCCCTCTCATGGGTTTATATAGAGTTTAGAGTTGCCACCTCTTATGCAAATCCTTCCTTATCATTGACTCTTTCCTCCAATAAAAATCCTTTAAAATCCTCCAAAATCTCCTCATGAACGTCCTCTCCAAGTTTGGTTAGGATTTGGTATCTTTTTCTCAAGAAAATCCACTCAAAACGCAATTTCAGTATTCAATGCCGTAGCAATTTTTCACGTACCCCAACAATCGATCGCGTACCCTGCCAGATCAATCGCATACCCCGACTAAGATTATATCTTTTCTCATTTATAACTCAATTTATGCTTGTTTATCCTCATCCTTAGATGGCTATACACTCCTAAAGTTTATTCATTTAATTTTATACCTCATTATACAAACCATCGGTTAGATACAATTCGAACATACTAAGAGACATATCACAATTACACTGTCGGCTTACCCATCGTTTAGCTGATGGGTCTGCCGATAGTGCTAAACCCTAAAATGTCCAACATAATGTATCACTGCAAATTAATTATTTGATCCAACTATATACACATCTTCCAAATCTCCCCCCAATATCATTGGAATGCTAATCTTACCTTCCTTTCTTCAATTCCACCAAAAGCTCATACATATCATTTCTAAGCAAGAATGATACCAAAACCAAGCATATTCTTTGTTCAATAACATATCCACAACTCATAAACATGCATTCCTACCTCAATCGAAGCTTTTGTCTTATGATGATTCCAAGTCCTTGCAACCTTTTTCTTGGTTAGCTTGATCATCTTCTTGAATTCTCATAAGGCATGCATTCCAAGTTCCAGTAAAGCTTCCGCTTTATCAAACCCTCACTGATCCTTTTTGCATGAAGGAAACCCCTTTATATAGAAAAGAAAAACAAAATTAAACTAATTTGAATCATATTTTGTTACACATGAAAAATACACATTTTTATATGTCTTTTTGTTAGTCATATTTTTTGAATTAAAATAAAGAATAAAGTGGATTATTAATAATTAGTTCGGTAATTATGAATTAAATAATTAATGTGCTCTAAATGCCTTAATTTAAATGTGTTCCATAATTTTATGAATTATTTGGTGCGTCTAATGTGGGACATATTTTATTTATGTAGGTTCAAGTGCTCGGACTGCGGAACGGCCAAGCTGAAGCCATTAAGCCAGGTTTTGAAGTACCAAAATGACTCAAAAGCTGAGATCAAGTGCGCAAAAAAAATATAAACTGTGGATGTCCACTCAAGAGAAGATGGGCGTTGAATTAAAGTATAAGCCGTTCAGATTCAATCCGGCGGATGATAGTCCTACAACGGGTTTTAAACAAGCGAAAAAAAAAAGGAAACCGAACGGGCTCGTTGGTTCGGTTAGAATAAAAAAAATAAGAAACCCCAGCTTCTGCTTGGGTGTCCTTTTCAAGAACAGAACGCTCAGGAAGACGAAGGTGAGGTCGACGGCATGGGCAAGGAACGGCGGCCTGGGCTTGATCTCGATGGCGATGGGGAGGGAGGAGGAAGGCGATGGCGACTGTGGAGCACTCGAGGGCTGACAAAAGGTCACGGCGGAGGTTTTGAAGTTCATGGCTGAGGTCGATAGCGACCATCGGCTCAACGGCGACCCGACGACGGCAATGGATTCCGGCGTGAACAGAAGAAGGAAAGAAGCGCCATTTGGAAGGTTTCGATTTGGAAAGATTGCGTGCGATAGAGCCGATTTGGAAAAGGCGAAATCTCGATCTGTCTCAGAATGGTAAGCTGCCATTGTTTGTTTCGATTGAAGAGAAAAAGAGGTCGGATTTTGGCTAAGAGGGGAAAGTTTTAATTTTTGGGCATTTTGGTTCTGTTTCAAAATGATAAAGCTGGAATTTTTATTACAAAAGTGGACGAGATTCGAAGCAAAACCTGCTGGATTGAGAGAGAATTGACGGCAGCAAAAGGAAAGTTCTGATTTGGGGAGAAGATGACTGTTTTCTTTTGCAGTATAAAAAAACAGAAGTGGACTGCTTGGAGGGAGGCCGGCCGAGAAAAGACGACCGAAAGAGTTCTTTTTAATTTTTTTTCCATTTAAATTTTTTTTTTCTGGTTCATTTTTATTCTGGTTGTGCTTTGCATCGAAGGAGGAGTTTGTTCGAACGGTTACTGCTCGTAATAGTCGACTGAAGAGGAACAGTACGGTGTTTTTCATTTTATCTCATAATTCTTGTAAGTCAATTTTACTTTTAATAGAGATGAATTTTATTAATTTTGTATGTATTTTAGTTAATATGATTGGCTAAATTTGTTAGTAAGGATAGGATGAGGCTCTAATAAGGGCAGTGATATCCCTACATCACTTCCCTACAGCATTGACATACACATCCTATGTTGTAGGATTCTAGATTGTTATGAGTATTATTAAGAATGATCAATGATTGTAAGTTTATAATTCTCTAAAAATTACTGCATACCGATTCCAAAGTCTTAGTAGTTTGTTAATTTGATAAAGTTCAGATTTTTATTTCGTTAATTAAATTAATTAGTTGTTAGTTAGTTAATCAATTTTCACAAATTTTGTAATTAATTTAAGGGTTTAATTAAGGTTCAATTAGATTTCTGCCGTACAAGTCTATGTGGGTTCAACCTTGTAAAATTGTGCGACTGTATTCCAAATATAATTCGTATACTTGCAAGTAAAATTAAGAGATTAATTAAAATAACTACATATTTCAAGTCTAATACATTCTGTCGATGACTTGTCAGCCAATTGGCCACAATTGCTTAACCTTTTTCATTCATTTTTCTCTTCTTTCAATTTTCTATTAAATCTAGTAAATCACAAAGATATTTTATATTGTAATTGGGAGATCTTGGGCCATTACATTTTCCACCTCTTAAGATGAATTTTGTCTTCGAAGGAACAAGGGTACTTTCACTCCCTTACTTTTCTTCTTCAATCCAAACATTCTTCCTTTTGTATAGTGCAATCATTCTTTTGATTTAAAGTACTTGGCTAGATTGTTTAAACATTCACCTTTTATTCATACACCTTAAGAAATCTACTTCTTGATTCCAATCTTTTCGTGAATGGTTCTTGGCTACTTTAGTTCAGATCTTCTTTGAAAACAAAACTTTAACTCAATGACAACCTATCTTTGCTGGTATTGTCCAAGTAAATTTCTCAAAGTTTTCTTAAACTAAGTTGTCAGTTACTTCCTCGGTTTATCATGGGCTGACGACAGTGTAAAGAATTTAGTAATGCTAATTCACTTCTCTTCCTTCTTATCTTAAAATTTACACCCCTTCTTACTTTTATAAATTCCTTTCTATTTCAATATTCATGCTTTTCAAATCACCTTCTTCTTCCCAAAATTTACTTCAATTTACTCTTAAACCTATTTCCTCTATCAAAGCGCCTCTTTAGTAAGTGTTCTTAGTCAATTGCCCTTTAACTTCTTCTCCCGTTGGAAGAAATGATATTATTTTGGGGAATTTACCAAAATTTTTTTTTAAAAAATTACCGATTGGGAAAAGTTGAAAAATAATTCCCATTCCGGTTATATGACCAGCCACGTAGACGAGAGCATGGCGCTGGCCATGTGTGGGTTTTTTTTTACCCTGACCCGAAAGGCGTCACCTTTCGAGAAAGGCGTCATTTTAAACTATGCCTTTCATTGCCTTAACATTTTTACTCCATCGGTTCCTTCAACCGACACCATTAATATCTAAAGCAGAGAGGCATCGGTTTAGATGACGCCTCTATCTTTTAACTACAAAAAATCCACCAACGTAATTGAATATGCAAATTTTTATAACCCGATAACATAATATAATCAACATAAATAATAATAATATATAATACAAATCCTCATATGATCAGTAAACTTGGAACATAAATAAATTAAAATGTTTATTACAAGGTTAAATATAAGATATAATACAAATCCTAATAAGAATACAAGTGTTTAGTTAACTCTCCTTCCACTATTCCTACCCTGTCCTTGTGCTCGAGCTGGAATTTGGTCAGGCTTGACATCAGGTATAGCATCTAAAGATGAAGGTGTATGATGTAGAGCACGAAGTGCATACTGTCGCCTAGTATATACTTTTGAAGAAGGGTGCCTCTCAATTGGATCGACCGGGGCATCTGGAACAATTGGTGGTGGGGTAAAAAAAAGTTGTGCCAGCCGATGATGTCACAATGTCGGGCGAAGCTGATATAGGTTGAGAAGCCTCAAAAGGATGATCACCCAGGAATCTCTGTCATAACTAGCTGAAGCAACAGTAAGCTCACAAGAACATGTGTAGAATTATCATGTATCGTCTGACATGGAGCTAGCAAGCTCTCATAGGATCGGTCCACCAAAGCTCCATGACACTGAGCAAGTGTATGTCTCGCATAAGTAAGCTAGAAGGAAAACAAGAATATATTTTATCTACAAGCACACAATGATGGTGAATTAAAGCAAATATAAAGTAAGAGATACTAACCAACGCCCGCTCAGTGTCGCCCCTGGGTTGATATAACATCTCCGCCTCATGCATAGGTGGCAAGATAAGTCTCCTAGTGATCCTCAAGTACCACTTCATGTAAGCACTATTAGCATCGCTCCGTCATGGCGAACTCCCCCTGAATGAGAGTGGTCCTTCGCTCATCCCATCTAGTAATATAAGCCGTATGATGTTACCTCCAATCAAAACTTGCCCGGCCTCGACGCGAAAATCGCTCAATGAACTCCACAACATAAGGGGGAAAACCTGCTCTAACCCAAACTGCAACATGACCCGATCCGGAACACGCATCTCTACAATGTCAAAACATAAGAGTAGAGTCCTAGATAGCCACACATCTGCTCCATTCGTATACATGATATACATAAAATATACACATTTATATGCTCTATTTACCTATTTGCTAATGCAGGTTTAATGATAGGATAGGAATAAAGTGGGTTATTAGTGATTAGAATAGTAATTAGGGAATTAATAATTAATTTATTCTAATTAATTAATAAATATGCATTAATGAATTTAAGGAATTATATTTTTATTACGCATCTAATTTTGGTTTGATTTTATTATTGTAGGTTCAAAAGTGCGGAATGCAGAACGGCGGAAGAAGAGCACGTCAGGCGACTTTTTAAAGCTCGAATCAATTTAAAAAGAAAATCAAGAGTAGAGATGATCCAAACTGTTGATTGTCATCCAAGGAGAAGACGGGTGTTAGTCTTAAGTAAGAAAATAAAATAACCTTCCAAATTTGATCCGATGGAGGAGAAACCCGAGATGGGTTTTATAAAAAAAAGAAAAAAAAATAGCTCGAGCATGCGCTCGGTTGCTCGACAGAACAAAGAAGTGAAGAGTCAGACTGAAAGTTGGAGATTGGTTTTGAATCTGATTTGTTTTTGGATTGGATAAACTCAAATCTTGGGCAGGGATTTGGATAAACACGAATGGACTTGGCAGAGACCTGCTCGAGTTGGGATTTGGCTCGATCATGTTGCAAAGTTTGGATCATGTTCACATCGGATTCCTTTGATTGGTTGTGACAGATTCAGAGTCATCCTCAAATCAGGAAGAGATTAGTTTCGGGATTCCCTTGAACAACTTATAAAAACAGAACTAGAGAAGGATCAGAGGGGGGTTGTTTTGAAGAGAAAAAAAGAGGAGTTTTGAGACCCCAAAACAGAGGCTTTTGGGTAGAGTTTGACCTGAGGAGGAGAAGGAATCGATCGGAGAAAGAAAAGAGGAAGAAAGGGAAAGAAAAAGTATATTTGGTACAAAACTATAGAATTGCTACAGTAACTGCGGTTTGTTGGAGAAGATGAAAAACAGTGTCATGATGAACAATAACCTGCTACAGTAAATTGTTAAAGTGAACTGTGAATAATCATTATGTGTATACTAAACTGCTACGTACTGCCGATGCAAATCTTTTCCGAAATTGATTTTTCTTATATTATAATCATGAGTAACTAATCCTTGAGCTAGGGCATAGAGGTGAAGTTTTTAATTGCTAATCTGATATTTACTTTGAATTGTGAGCTTGAATGTTTAAATTGATTGAGAATTTAATTTAGTAAAAATTAGTAATATGTATAATTGCTTGATTCGTCATTAACGGGAGGTATGTCGAATGCTTGTGATTCCCTGCGAGAGCTTAAGAGCATTAATTCAATTAATTACCTTTGTTATGTTCATGTTAATTTAATTGTCATATTTTCCGATTGAAGTAAATCATTATTTGCTAGCAATTGAGTTATAAATTAAATCAAAGTATGATATTTGATATTGATTAAAAATTGAACTCTTTGCGTTAACATTCTTGCTCTAGAATATTTGATTTACTAATTCGTTTCTAATTTGTTTTTAAATAGTTTCAATTTGTTTTTTAGTTTCTTTTTAATTCATCAGTTAATTAATTATCATTCTTACACTCTTTCATATTATCTAAAAATCTTGTCATAATAAGTTAACTAGTTTTTAATGAGAAGTAAATTGTACTTTAGGGTAAAGTAGAATAATCCTATGTTCACTTTCTGTGGTTCGTCCTTGGACTCATCAAGAATATATTGCAATTGTCAACCTATTTTAAGGTTTGATCAACACACTCGAGGCAACTGTGCTAAAAGCTCATCATCATATGGCAGCCATGTTATTTACACAACATATAAAGATAGTATTTTATTTTTTTATGAAATATGCAATGTTTATATTCGTAACATGTGCAATATAATATAATCACCTGTCTGGATCGTTGGTAGTCTAATTTAGATCTATAATGACAGAGGACACTGTGAGGATTCCACTTAAAAGCATAAAAAAGAAACAAAATCAATGATTTAAAATGCCAATAGAAGACCATGGAATAACCTAAATATATAAAACATACCTAACTCTTAACGAATAAAAACCATCTAGTTGAATGCTCTGAATGTTTGGACGTCCAATATGCAATCTCTCCCACGACAAGAGATGTTTGACACATAGACACCCAACATGAAACAAATTTGTTATACTTGTGCTAAATAGAGTAGCCAAAGATTATTGATGGTTTACCTGGATGAAGATGACACACCCAGAAATCCCTAATATGCTGGGTTGGCAAGCTTTTTCCAACTCTCTGTACAGGTAGGCAAGGGTGGCACTGCCCCATGCATACTGTCTCGCGGAGTAAAAATCCTCTAACAAGATGAGATAGGTAGACATACCGGGTTTTTGTGTTCCTCTTGGGGGCTTCACCACAAATATCGGTGACTCTTCCTCCCAAAATCGTCGATCAAGAGGAGGAAGAGAATTCTGCGGCATTCACATTTCTATATGCATTAGATGTATACCAATATCCAACTAAATCGCCGATGGGCAGTCTTCGCTTCCAGCTTCTCTGACAACCGCTTGAGATCTTCGCCTACTCATCCCAGTGCGGTAGCCCTCCCATCTCCATCTACCCATTCCGATGGCCCTCTAATCTATACATGAATTATACATTTTATTAGCTTCCTAAACTTATATTTATGTTAGTGTTTGATTATATTTAGTGTTCTTTAATGTAGTTTTTTGGTTTTTTGTAGAAAAATAAACGTAAGCTGCAAATGTGGTGAAACGTGACTCCAATGGTTGAATCTTCATAACTTCGTGTGTATATATCTGATTAGACTGATTCAATCTTCATGTTAAATTTCAAGAAGTCAGCTTTCCAACACCACCGACCACTGATGGCCCTCTGATCATTAGAAGATTTTGATACAAAAGCATGAATAGTAACTTTGGATAGGCACATTGAAGCGATCGATTGCCGAAGCAGAAAACGAGATATACACGATCAATCGTCACCTTTCGATCCATCGTAACTACTGAAATTTTTGCATGAACAACAAGCGATCGATCGGTGAATAGTGCCCTATTTTGAGTCGGAATTGTAAGAGGGTTTCGTGGTTTCTCTTCATCCCTATATATATGACTTAAAGGGAGAACGTATTGACATATCTTGGACCTTTGGAGGTCTGATGGCTATAGCAAAGGAGAGAAGAAGAAAACGATGAAGATGATGTGTGTTTCTTTTCCAATGCAAAGCTTCTTTCCAAGGCGTAGATGAAGCCCGAATATATTGGTTGTATTATTTTTTTCTCTCATCTTAACTTTTTACCTTAGTTGGTGTATGAATCTTTATTATACAATCAAAGTTAATTTATCAAGGTTTATTCTTTTTGCTCGAGAGAGGCGAGACTGATTTCTTGTGAGTTTTAATCTAAAGAATACTTGCATGTCCGAGAGGAACGTAAGTAGACTGAGGTGTCATATATTAATAAAGTTTTATTGATTTATGCTCGAGAGAGATAGATCACAATTCTATGAGCTTTATTGTTTTATGTATTACGTCCGAGAGGAGAGCACGATATTTTGAATTGACAATGTCCGAGAGGAATATGCTAGCCAATTAGGAATTTATATAAAAAAGAGAGAGAGAGAGAAAGAGAGAGAGAGAGATAGTACACTAGTTTATTTTATGGTGGATTCGAAGGATTGGTTCTTTTCTGCATAAGTACAACCCGTTTAATTAGTTAAAATTTACTACTTTCTTTAGAATTAATTCAAAGAATAATTTTCCTTCTCTTGAATTTGGTAGATTATTTACCCATCCCTGAGGTTCGACAACCCTACATACCTATTGTAGTACAATTGTCTTGTGCACTTGCAAGGGTTTAAATATTCAACGATCAAGTTTTTGGCATTGTCACCTACTCATTGTGTGACCCACAGCAGGCGATGAAAGCCACACCCTTTTGGTTGACTTTGAGGAGGAGTTGCCATATGAGCAGGAGCCACTATATCCACGAATCAAAAATGAGAAAGAGTTTGTTTTCAAAATACATGATGTTCGCTATAAAGTGTTGCGTACAAGTTCGACACAATACATAGCAAGGTGTCAATACTCTGGCTGCCTATGGAGAGTACATGCATAAGTGAAGAAGGAGGTTAACGATTTTAAAGTGAAGACGTATGGTAGCAAACACACTTGTAGAAATGCTTAGCTAGACACTGGTCATAGACAATGTACTGCATCGTTTGTTTGTCGACATATGTTACCCTCCATTAGAGCAGAAGTAGATATTCCACCAGTCATTATTCAAGAAAGATTAAGAAGACTTTTTTCATGGATATTTCATACAAAAAAGCATGGATGACAAGGAATATAGCCATCAAGGCAGTGTATGGTGATTTGGTTGAGTCTTATTGATTGTTGCCAATATACTTTGAGGCAATAGTTAATGCCAATCCGAGAACCATTTATAAGTTTGTGACAAACCAAATGGAAGATGTCAGGTGTCGACAGTTTGACAAGGCATTTTAGGCCTTGGACCATGTATTCAAGGTTTTAAATATTGTCTCTCAATCATAAGTGTTAATGCTACTTTCCTATATTGCAAATATACTGGAGCCCTCATGGCGGCGACTGCTAACGACTTGCACAAGGGTTTGTTTCCACTTGCATTTGGCCTTGTTTCGGGTGAAAATTACCCTAATTGGAAATGGTTCTTATGTATGTTGAAGGTGCATGTTGTCATTGATAGGACATGTATCACTATCATATCTGATCAACATAAAGGGTTGCAAAAAGACGTGCCAGAGGTGTTTTCACTTCTGAATTTTTGTCACCGATATTGTATGCGACACATAAAGGCAAACTTTCATAAAAAGTTTAAAAATGATGCACTGACAACATTGATAGGGGAACTTGCAACAGTGCTTACTGTAGAAGAGTTTAATGACAAGATGAAACTGATCGGTGTAGAAAGTCTAGAAGCAAAAAGGCTATTCAGTGATGAAGGTGGATTATCTCCTTAATTATGGTCTCTTGCTCACGACGATTTTACAAGATTTGGAATGACCACAACAAATATTGCTGAAAGCCTAAATAGCATATTGAAGGGGGCTCAATCATTATCCGTGCAAGCCTTAGTGTTGCCACATTCTACTGGATCATCAAATTCTTTGTGAAGCAACATTTGGCCGGGTTGGCCATGGCAACCCCATAGACCCTTACTATTGAGTTGAAGATTAAACAATAGACGCGCCTTATTGGCAGCAGTTAGGTTGAGCAAATCAATTCCCATGTGGTTGATGTGAAAATAGTCGCTAGTAGAAAATATGTGGTGGACAAACATCCCTGTCATCTCACCTGTCGTGGCTCACACAATGAGCAGGTGACAATGGAGGGCCTCCACGCTGCTGCAAGCGAAATCCAAATATACCACCTACGAACCTCACTGCATCAATTCTCCCCCACTAAAAAAATAAACTCGTCCTCAAGTCGATGTGAACAAGAACAAGAGTGATATAATAGCATGCCAACTTCTCAGCATATAGTGAAAATTTGGTGGAGGATCTTCAAAGCAAAGCATATAGTGACTTGATGCAGCTGGATTTCGTGGATGACATTCTCGACAAAAAACAATGAATTTGTAGGAGAATGATCAAGGAAATGAATTAAAATGGCTAAAATAGTGAATAACAGTTTGTATTTGATTCTAGCAAATGAATTTATAGATAGACTGCACCTCAATTTTACAATACCTTCAAAGAAAATCAAAATAAGGAGGAGAAAACCTGATTGAATCCACATGCGAAGATGCAATGCTGGAGGTGGAGGAATCTCTCGAGCGGCTGTCGAAGAAGCTGAACAGAGGTGGTCTATTTCCGTTCCAAATCGGAGAAGCTAATGGATTTGAAGAAGAATGCGGGACATTTGGGTCATTATGAGGGCTATTTATGTTCGAAATCACCCGAAACATAAATTTTTCACCTACGCATGCCAATGCTCCACCAAACGCAAATCACACCTGATTTTTTTCAGGTTCAAAAACGGGTTTTCACCAATTAGGAAAAGTCACCTTGATTATTTTTAGGCTGACATTTTTTTTTCACATTTTACTATTAGTATCCAAACGCCCATAGACTCTCAGAAAAACATTACATCCTCTATTTTTGGGAACAAAAAAGAAAAGAAACCCTTAAAACTTTTTTGTGATCTCTTCAAGATCTCTATAGTTAAGACCAAAATATCTGTGAAACTCTTAAAATCTTTTTGTTGTTTATTTGTGACTTCTACTTAGACCCTGTTTTGTTAAACTAGGAAAATACTATGTTGTGGGACCCACATATTGATTTTTACTATCTTTCCTAAACCATACTCCTCATTTCATTTCTCTTCATTTTACTATCTCATTTCTTCTTTGTTTACTGGGATATGGGCAAGACCCATAATTGGATTATGAACAAACATGAGTGGTAGGGTTTAATTAAAGCCCAAAACCTGAACCAAAAGCCCAGCCCCTTACTTAAGACCATTCTACAACCTTCTTCTCCCTCTTTCTTGAGAATTCTAAATCCCTCCTCTTTCTCCTCAATTCAAACCCCTTTTAGTTCTCATGTTATTCTGTCTCTCTCTCTCTCTCTCTCTCTCTCTCTCTCTCTCTCTCTCTCTCATTCCTCTTCTAATTTTAATCAAAGGGTAAAATTAGTTTCTCCTTGTATTTTTGTTGTTTATTAATTATTAAATTATTAAAGTGTTCCTCTTAAATTAGTGGGCTCTTTTGGGAAAATTCTCGATTCAAGCCTTCTACCCAAGGTAGGACACCCATTCCATCATCTATTAGGGTATTGATATTCCTATCTCATGTTTTGTGTTGTTAAGTATGGATTATTACTGAAATATTCGCATGCTTGCTGAATTAATGTGCTTCCTATTTGAATTTTTGATTGAGATTTCTCTTAGCATTGTTAGACACATTGAGCTACTTCTGAGTACAATATCATGCTAATTGAAATTCTTTTGATTGGTTTACTTATATCCTTAATTTCTAATTGAGCCAAGGGCCTGTTGGGTTCGTACCGCCATTCCGCTGTTGCTTCTGCCCGAGCACTCTCGAGTAGACCGAGCACAAGCCACTCGGTTTGCTTCTTTTTTTTTTCCTTTTAATTCATTCAAAAATCTGTTGTATCGTTCTCTACCACTGGATCTACCTAATGATCTTGAAAGAATATCTAAAAAAGACAGCAAAATACACGATAAATAGCAAGATGTGTCTAAATATAATTAGACTATCATCATGATAAGAAAGAAAGCTAAAAATGAAGAAGAATAAAAAAAAGGGAAAAAACGGATAAAAAATTAGAGAAACATGAATCGTTAAAGTTTGCCCCACTTAAATAGTTATTATGTATTATTACACAATAACTATTTTTGGGACAAATTTTAACGATTCATATCTCCATTTCTAGTCCGTTTTCGCCAATTTTTTTTCTTCGTTATTTCTTGTCATGGTGATAGCTTAATTATATTGGGACACCGCATGCTATTTATCATGAATTTTGCTATCTTTTTTTAGCTATTGTCTAAAGATCCTTATGATATTATCATGCGGTTAGGACACCGCATGTTTTCACATTAATTTAGAGATAACAATTGCGTCATACGAATCCTACTCCTACAATTAATCATGACTTCATCTCAGCCCTAGATAGGAAATTAGTTACTCATGCAAGGGAATTGAACTATAAAAATAATAAGATTCATCTCAATTAAAAATTAAATTCAACTTACAAGAATTTAGGAATAATAGAAAATTAACAAAGTGCACTGTTACTCTTCCGTGCAACTGTCCGTTAGAGATTAACTCAGACGCAGCTCCAGTGCAATAACAGCAATAACTGAGATGAAAAATACAGAAAGAAAAGAACAAAATGAAAACAGAACTATAAACAAAATGAAAAAAAAATCTGTTCTTCCTCTGGTCGTTCCCTCCAATCCTCCTTCTGCCAGAGCTCTGTTTTTATACATGAACTGTCGACATCTCCTTTCCCAAATTCAGAACTTTTTTCCAAAATGAATCTCGTGTAGAAAGATCTCCCTTGTTGTTGCCTTCCAAATCAAACAATTTTCATCTCGATTGACACTGAATCCCGTCCAATTGTATAGAAAAAGAAAATTCCAACTTCAACACTTTTAACAAATCGAAAATTCCCAAAATCTGGAGCTTTCCCCATCTGAGCCAAAACCTGACCCTCTGTCATCTCAAATAAATTGAAATTCGCATCTTACCATTCTAATCCAAAGCTGCAAGTGAAACTTCCTGATTCAGCTTTGTCGCATGCCTCCTTTCCAAATGAAGCAGTTTCCTTTTTTTGTTTCTACTGCTCAATCGCCTACAATCGACTTCACCGGAACCTCCGCCGTGACCTTCTCTTCCACCGTCGAGCTCCACAATCACCATCACCTTGCCGTCGTCCTCTCGCTGCTCCTGAACCCAGCCGTCGATCGCGACCGCCGTGACCTCTGCCATGAGTGCTCGCCGTCTACTTTGCCGTCAGCTGTCCATCAGCCTTGCAGTAAACCCATGGCCGCCGTCATCGTCCCTCAGCCCGCCACTGCCGTCAGTTTCTGCTCTTGCCGCCGCCATCACTTTTGCTCGAGCTCTGCTCTGTTCTTCGACTGGAACACCCGAGGGTTCTTCTATTTCTTTGTTTTTTTTCTTTACTTTCGACCGAACCGACAAGCCGGTTCTCTTTCCTTTCTTTTTTTTTTCTTTCACTTGATTAAAACCCATTGTAGGAATCTCATCCGCCCGATCGAATCTGAATGCCCGAACTTTAACTCTGCGCCCGTCTTCTCTTCAATGGACATCAACGGTTCATATCTTTTCTGCGTGTGATCTCAGCTCTTGGGTCACTTTGGCACTTCAAAAACCCGACTAATGGCTTCACTTTGGCCGTTCCGCATTCCGAGCACTTAAACCTACAAAAATAAAATATGTCCCACATTAGATGCACCAATTAATTAATAAAATTATGGCACAAATTTAATTTAATTAATTTAGAGCATTATTTATTTAAATTCCTAATTACTAAACTAATTATTAGAACCCACTTTATTCCATATTTTAACTAGAAATTATGACTAACAAATAGGTAAAAAGCCATATAAAAATGTGCATTTTTCATGCATAACATGGGACAAACTTAAACGATACATATCTCTTGAATTTCTTATCTATTTTGCCCATTTTTTTGTTCTCCATTATTTTTTAATTATATTTCTTGTCATGATGGGACACCGCATGCTATTTATTGAGAATTTTGTTGTTTTTTTAGATATTGTTTTAAGATCCTTATGATATTATCATGATAAGAAAAACACTAAAAATAAGGAAGAGCGAAAAAATGGGCAAAAATAGATCAGAAATGAAGGAGAAATAAATTGTTAAAGTTTGTCCCACTAAAATGGGCGATACACGACACGATAGTCAAGACTATCGTGTCTTCGATTACACAATAGGCCAGGGCGATCGTGTATTCGATGACACAATAGCACTGCTATCATGTAATAGAATACACGATTACTATTTTAGAGGGAGAAACTTAAACGATGCATATCTCTCTCCTTTATTTTCTATTTTTGCCCATATTTTTTATTCTTCCTTATTGTTAGTTCACTTTCTTGTCATGATGATAGCCTAACTATGTTGGGATAATGCATGTTATTTATCGTAGATTTTGCTATCTTTTTTTAGATATTGTCTCAAGATCATTATGATATCATCATGATATTAAAAAATACTAAAAATAATGAAGAACAAAAAAATGGGAAAAACGGATCAGAAATGAAGGAGATATGAATCGTTAAAGTTTGTCCCACTAAAATGGGCGATTACAAGATAACAGCTATCTTGTAATCGCACATTTTAGTGGGACAAACTTTAACAATTAATATCTCATTCATTTCTGATCCGTTTTTTCCTCTTTTTTTGGGTTTTTTCTTGTGTATTTGATGACACGATAGCCAGGGCTATCGTTTATTCGATTACATGATAGGTCAGGGCTATCATGTATTCGATGACATGGTAGCCATGACTATCGTGAATCAAACACACGATAGCTATTTTAGTGGGACAAACTTCAACGATGTATATCTCTCACATTTCTTATCCGTTTTTGCCAATTTTTTTATTTTTCCTTATTTTTAGTGCTCTTGTCATGATGATAGCCTAACTATGTTGAGACATGACATGCTATTTATCGTAGATTTTACTATCTTTTTTTAGATATTATCTCAAGATCTTTATGATATCATCATGATAAGAAAGTGCACTATAAATAAGGAAGAAGAAAAAAATTGGTAAAAAACGGACGAGAAATGAAGGAGATATAAATTGTTAAAGTTTGTCCCATTAAAATGGGTGATTATACAATAGTAGTGCTATTGTGTAATCGAATACATGATAGCTAGGGCAAATGTCTCAACGATGCATATCTCTCTCATTTCGTATTCATTTTATCCGTTTTTTTATTCTTCCTTATTTTTAGTTCTCTTTATTATAATAATGATATCATAAAGACGTTGAGACACCGTATGCTATTTATTGTGGATTTTCTTGTATTATTTTTATATTATATCAAGATCATTATAATATCATGATGATAAAAAAGAGAATTAAAAATAAGGAAGAACAAATAAAAATAGACGAAAATGGACTAGAAATGAAGGAGATATGATTCATTGAAGTGTAAAACTTAAAATCAGGTAATATGGAAATGTTATAGAAAAGTTTAGGGTTAGGGTTGAGGGAGGCAAAATGGGAAGATTTGGTGCTTAAACTAAGTTATATGGGATGAGCCCGAAAAAACTAGGTAATATGGTAATCCGAGCTCATTGGCCAGGTAATATGGAAAAACCTCGCTCTTTTTTATAAGGGGAATTTACCAAAAAAATAATTAAAAAAGTTATCGATCCAGAAAAGTTCAGAAAAAATTCCCGATTCGATTATTTGACGAGTCAGGTAGGTGCCAGCGTAGAGCTAGCCCTGCGCGTTTTTTTTTTAAAACCCCGACTCGAAAGGCGTCGATCACGCCTTTCAGCCCTTTAATTTAAGGGATCGGTTCAACTGAAGTCTTTCACTACCTTAGCATTTTTCCTCCATCCTTACTTAGTTGCTTACTTAGCTAGAGGCAGTGGTTAAAGCGACGCCCCACTACTGAAAAGAGAGGCGTCGCTTAAACCGACGCCTCTCTCTTACAACTTAAAAAAATTAACAACGTAATGTAATGTTGTGATCCGGATGAACCACAAGAACTGGGATCGACAATGGAGGAAGGAAGAAGAAGAATTGAGAGGGAAGTTTGGAATTCAATATTGCATAAATTCAAAAGAGGAGCACGAGCTCCATATAAAGACAAGAGATGGCGCGACTCCCAAGGAGGGCACCATCTGATGGGCCACTAATTGGGCCAAATTATTCTCTATCAGCCCGTTACCTAACAATTAGCCTAAACGGGTCTGATTACAATCTTATACTTAATAAGCAAATATTCTAATGAGAGATATTGATGCCATGACGTAATGTCGTGACGTACACAACATTCCACCACGCTCCGCTGCCGCCTTGTCCTCAAGGCGTCCACAAAGGGAAACGAACCAAGAATTCATCCTCGAGGAGCCAGTGGCATCCTCCAGTGGTTGGCCCCGCCAACCTACCAGTACCTCTGTCACAATGCGACCGGAACGCCTTATGCGGCGTTTGTCAAGAATGGAAGCAGGAAAGAGCTCCTCAGAAGCCGCTGGCACGAGAAGTGGAGAGCGGTCAGTGTTGGCCACAATAGAAGGGTTACCCATGAACTTGCGAAGACGGGAGACATGAAATGCCGGGTGCACCAAGGACCCCGGAGGCAAGGCGAGGAGATACGCCACTGGTCCAATGCGCTCGACAATCTCATAAGGCCCATGATAACGGTGGGCCAACTTAGGGTTGTCAATAGGAGCAAGTGAAGTCTGACGCAAGGGAAGCATAGATACGTAAACCAGTTCGCCCACCTGAAAGACGCGGTCTGAGTGTTTGTGATCATAGACCTGCTTCATACGATTCTGCGCCGACTGCAAGTTGAGCTTAAGTTGCCGCAGCACCTCATCGCGAGTTTGAAGCATGTAGTCGACCTCTGCAATATCAGATCGATGAGGAACATAGGAAAGGACTGTAGGAGGGGGGCGACCATACACCACCTCAAAAGGAGTAAATCCCGCACGAGTATGATAGGCTGTGTTGTAGGACCACTCAGCCCACGGTAAGAGTTGAAGCCAGCGTCGGGGTTGATCACCTACGAAACACCTTAGATACTGCTCCACACACCGATTCACCACCTCCGTCTACCCATCAGTCTGTGGGTGATAAGCCGTGCTCATATGTAAGTGTGTCCCTTGGAGAGTGAAGAATTCGTGCCAAGAGTTGGAGAGAAAGACGCAGTCTCTATCTGATACAATAGTCTTTGGCATACCATGGAGTTTAGCAACTTCACGCACATAGACTTCTGCCACAGTACGAGCCGTAAAGGGGTGGCTCATCGCACAGAAATGAGCATATTTAGATAACCTGTCAACGACCATGAAAATAACTGATTTCCCTTGAACAACAGGAAGAGCCTCGATGAAATCCATGGAAACATCCTCCCAAATGTTGGCCGGAATAGGTAGTGGCCGGAGAAGGCCGGCTGGAGAAGTTGTCATAGCCTTGGCCCGCTGGCAAATATCACAGGCCGAAACATAGTCCTGTACCGCACGGCGAAGCCCTTGCCACAAGAAACTCTGGCTCACCCTTTTATAGGTACGGAATGATCCTTCATGGCCTGCAAGTGGTGTGTCATGGAAATGAGAAAGGATGCGACGACGCAAGTCGGCATAGTGGGGCACCCACAAACGATCCTTCCAAAATAACAGGTCGTCCCGCCACACATAGAGGGGCTCGGCTGCTGGGTGGGCCTGGATATGAGCAATTAAATCCTTTGTTGACAGGTCCTCCAAATAAGATTGCCGTAGCTCCGGAAGGAAGGGACAATTGGGCCCGGACAAAACCATACAAGACCCGTCCATGGGTCGGCGAGACAGAGCATCTGGAACAGTGTTCTCAGCGCCTTTCTTATAGGTAATTTCGAAATCATAGCCCAACAATTTACTGACCCACCTTTGCTGGGCCGGGGTGGACATCCTTTGCTCCAAGAAGTACTTCAACGGTTGATGATATGTCCGTATCACAAACCGGCGACCCAATAGATATGTCCGCCACTTGGTGACCGCATGAATGATGGCCATCATCTCCCATTCATAGGCCGATAAGGAGAGTGTACGGCCCGATAATGACTTGCTCAAGAAGGCGATTGGACGCTCCTGCTGCAAGAGAACGGCTCCAAGGCCTGTCCCAGAAGCGTCGGTCTCCACAACAAAGGGAAGAGTGAAGTCGGGAAGCCCCAAAACTGGTGCATTAGCCATGGCTTGTTTCAGTTTGTCAAAAGCCAACTGGGCCTCATTAGTCCAATCAAAGGCGTCCTTCTTTAATAAAGCTGTGAGGGGCCCTGCAATAACCCCATAGTGGCGGATAAAATAGCGATAATATCCTGTCAGTCCCAAAAAACCACGTAATGCCTTAACGCAATGAGGTACCGGCCAAGATAACATAGTCCCAACCTTTGAAGGGTCGGTGGCTACCCCTGCAGACGAGATAATGTGGCCTAGATATTCCACCTGTGAGCTGCCAAACGAACACTTCGAATGTTTTAGGAATAAGGAATTGGCACGAAGAAGTGAGAAGACCGACCTGAGGTGGCCCAAATGCTCCTCGCATGATTTACTGTAGATCAGAAGGTCATCAAAGAAAACCAATAAGAACTGCCGGAGGAGTGGACGGAATATGTCGTTCATCAAGCTCTGGAAGGTTGCAGGGGCATTGGTCAGACCAAATGGCATGACTAAAAATTCGAAGTGGCCATCGTGGGTCCGGAAGGCCGTTTTGTGCACGTCCGAAGCCTGCATCCTGATCTGGTGATACCTGGAACGTAGGTCCAGCTTGCTAAAAACTGTGGCGCCAGCTAACTCATCCAAACACTCTTCAATTACTGGAATGGGGTATTTGTCCTTAACGGTAATGGCATTAAGAGCGCGATAATCCACGCAAAAACGCCACGTGCCGTCCTTCTTGTGCACAAGCAACACCGGAGAGGAGAATGAACTGTTACTGGGCCGAATAATACCTGTGCTCAATATATCACCCACCAGCCGCTCAATTTCTGCCTTCTGAATATAACGGTAACGATACGGACGAATATTAGTTGGCTGGGCCCCAGAAACAAGTGGAATGTGATGGTCATGGGTCCGCTGTGGTGGTAGACCGGTAGGTGCGGCGAAGAGATCGTCATGTTCCTCCAGGAGATGGCGCATGTCCGGAGGAAGAGCGCCTTGTTCCACATCGCCAATAACACGTTGTTGAAGGAACATCCCTTGAGGCATAAACCGGGACAAGAAGTCAACTGCCTGAGCTGAATGCAAGGTGCCGGGTTGGGACCCTTGTATGCGCACCCTCTCTCCGTGAACTTCAAAGTCCATGATAAGGTCGCGGAAATTCCATAAAACATCACCCAATTCCTACAACCATTGTACGCCCAAAACCACGTCTGCCCCCTTTGTTGGCAGGAGAAACAGATCTGTGGTGAACGTGTGCCCTTGAATGGTCACGGACGCTTGAGTACACACACCTGAGCTGCGTAGATGTTTGCCATCACCGATGAGAACATCAAAGGGGGTGGCGTCTGATACATAACAACCAAGACGCTGGGCCACCCTGTCGTTGATGAAGTTGTGTGTCGACCCATGATCTGTACATGAAATATGCATTTTATTATCTCCTAAACTTATGTTTCTGCTAGTGTTTGTTTAGAATTATTGCTATTTTAATATAGTTTTTGGTTTTTGTAGGAAACAAGAGCAAAACGAAGAAATGGGATAAAACGCGACTCTAATGATTGAATATTTACAACTTCGATTGCATATCTCTGATGGGACTGATTTAAGTTTCATGTTAAAGTACACGAAGTCAGCTTTCCAACGCCACTGACTGTTCGCAATTCGGAGTTCTGAGCAAAAAGTTATGATCATTTGAAATATCGCGCGCGAAAGAGAATGCACGTCAAATGGGTTCTGTGCCGAGATCGGAGATTGGACGCGCGAGATCAATACGACGGGTTTTAAGGAAGAAAAAGAAAAAAAAAAGAAAGAAATTGAAATGGTCCGGTTCGGGTTTGTCTCGGTCCGGTTCAAGAAAGAAAATAAAAATAAAAAAACCTGGCCCGAGCCGAAGTTCGGGCGCTCGGGCTTCGGTCGTTTCAGAACAGAAGCCGGTGCTCTGTTTTGGATGAGATCGCCGGAGAACGGCCGCTGGGACGACGGTGGGTCTCGCCGGTGGGCTGAGAAGACGACGACGATCACGGAGGAGCTTCACGGCGGCAAGGCGGCAAGTCGGCAAGGAGATCACGGCGGAATGACAGGGAGGCGTTCTCAATTTAGAAACCAAAATCAAAACAAAATCGGGAAACAAAGGTAGTTCTGCTCGAATTGGAAACGAGGGATTTTTGAACTCGATTTGGAAAGGAAAGAGGTGTGTCCGATTGGGGTTGGAATCGCCTATAAAAACCCAAGCCGGCTGTGCGAAGAGCTTGACAGAAAACACAGAGCAAAACAACGGACAGAAGGAGCGAAAACAGAGCCGCCGACAAAGAAAAAATAGAGCCTTTTCCGTCGGGATTTTGGCCGGAATCCGGCAGGTCTTTGGCCGGAAGAAGAGGTGGGTCTTCGCCGGAGCAAGAGGAGTCGAACGCCGGGAGCAAAAGGACTGATTTTGGGAGGATTTGGATCTACTACAGTGCTGTTCGAATTGCTACAGTAACCGCGTTCCGCCGGAGAAGACGATGAATAGTGCTACAGTGCTACAGTGCGCGTGAACAGTGCCGGGTGAATAGTGAACAGTATTTTCGATAATCCGACGATGAATCAGGCTTTTTCTTCCCTTATTTCCATGTCTAGCTAAATTTCATTGTACTAAGATTAGATGAAGCCCTGCTGATTGTTTGACTCTCAATACTTATTTGCAATTCTAAAGTTGTGATTTTTATTCCCTATGCTTATTATTTTGCTATGATTATTCTGTTGCTCGAGAGAGGGTAGAGTAATTGTTAGTTAAGGGTTTGTTAATGTTCGAGAGATCTTAGCGAATTCCAAGGTGTTATTTGAATAAAAATTGCATTTTTATGATTGGTCTTTGCTCGAGAGAGGGAGATTAATTAAGATAGATTTAATTGTTTAGTTGCATGTTCGAGAGAGCTGCACACATTACGATTATTCGTGACTTCGAGAGGGGCACGGGTAATTGACCACTTGGAATTGTACGGGTTTAACGGAGAGGATAGCTATTTGGTTTGGGTGGATTCGAAGTCTTAGTATATTTCTCATCATATTATTTTCACATAAATTTCATTGCTTTGTTTAATTAGAACTTTTCATTCTGTTATAACTAGTTTCATAAAAAATCAAATCTTTCATTAGAATTAAGTTGAATCAGTCCAAGTCCTTTGGGTTCGACCTCGTTACCACTAGACTATACTGAGTCTCGTGCGATTGCGAGTAAAAAAGTAGAAAAATCAATCAATCAATTGGCGCCGTTGCCGGGGACTTGGTAACGGTTTAATTTAATTCTAATTAGTTTAGACCTTTCTTGGTAGGATTTTAATATTATTTTCTTGACTTTGTAGGAATCGCACTGCAGAGGTAAAAAGCGACACGTGGATTTCTCACCAACGCGGAAAGGCCATCCTTTCCCACTGTTTGTCATCTATTACCTCTCTCTTTTTAGTTCACTTTAGGTGTTGCATGATTTTTGTTATTTTATTTTTGTTTGCGTGGTTAGTTTATGCAAGGGCGTAGGTCATTGGGTAAAGACTTAGAGGCCTTTGACAGTGAAATTGAGAGAACTTTTAGACAAAACCAAAGAGGCCAATTAAGTATCACCCACCCTTTGCCTGAAATGGTAGAAGAAAACATGAAAACTCTGAAAGAGTACTACACTCCAAATGCCTATATATCTCCGTCCTGCATTCGAGTACCGGCTGCAACAGCTGGTAACTTCGAGATTAAGTCCAACATAATACAGATGCTACCATCATTTCATGGGCGAAATCACGAAGATCCATATAGGCATGTGGATGAGTTTTTAGAAATCTGCACAACTTTTAAATTGAACAATCTTACAGATGATGCGGTAAGAATGAGACTATTCCCATTCTCCCTTAAGGATAAGGCTAAAGAATGGCTCTACTCTCTTGAACCTGAATCCATTACCTCGTGGGCAAAAATGCAACAGGACTTTCTAAAGAAATATTTTCCCATAGGTAAAACAAACCAAATGAGAGATGCCATTACAACCTTTACCCAACAGCCGACTGAGCAGTTTCATGAGAGCTGGGATAGACTAAAGGACCTCCTTAGGAAGTGTCCTCATCATGCTGTACCTAGATGGCAGTTAGTGCAAAGGTTTTATAGAGGGTTGACGGATCAGAATCGTCACCTTGTAGATGCTTCATGTGGAGGCACTTTCCTGTTAAAAAATGAAAATGAAGCATGGAAACTTTTTGAAAACTTGAGTGAAAATTCGTTACAACATACAATGGCCAGTAGGAGTTTAATTGATTCTTCGTCATCTACCCCTTCTAAAGGTGGTATGTATGAAGTGAAACAAACAGAAGATCTTTCTAACCAGGTTGCTACCTTGTCTAGAAAGATAGATCAAATATTGAGCCTAAAGTCACAACTTCCTGCACACACTCAAGAAGCATGTGTTCTATGCTTAAGCCCCATGCATTCTATCTTAGAGTGCCCATCTGCTCCACAATTCCCAGAGCTTGTTCAGGAGCATGTCAATGCTGCCCAAACTTATGCTCGAACAAGCAGTGATCCATTCTCAAACACATATAACCCGGGGTGGAGGAATCACCCCAATTTTTCCTGGCGTCCACAAGCCCAGGGTGTACCTTTTAATCCACCCCAAAGAGCCAACTTTCAAAATAACCCACCAGGTTTTCAACAAGCTACCATACCTCCCCAATTTTCACAACCATCTAGAAATTCAGAATCTGATGACAAAATCTTATCTATTTTACAGAATATTCAAGCCCAATTTCAATCACAAGTTCAACTTGTGCATTCTCATACTCAATCCATAGCTAAACTAGAATCTCAGATCGGCCAATTAGCTAATTCAATGAGTAAGAGAGAAGAGGGTCAGTTGCCTAGTCAACCAATGAACAATCCAAAGGGTCAATTTATGCTTGAACAACAAACTACTTCCAATGAACATGTGCAAGCCATAACAACCCTGAGGAGTGGGAGGCAAATTGAAAACCAGGTTGGTGTAGACGTGGGAGAAGAGAAGGATCAGGGAAAAATAAGCATTACAGAGAATGATGAAACCTTAGAGATGCCACCTAATTCGAATCAGCTAAAGCAGAAGGAAATTGCTTCTCCTTCTGAGTCTTCTTCAGGAACCAAGTCTAAGGCCAATCATGAGGTACCTTATGTACCCCGTGCTCCATTTCCTCAATGCCTGGACATGCCTTCCCCTTTTAATAAGAACAAAGCTAGGATGGATGAAGTGTTAGAAACCTTTAAACAAGTTAACATAAATCTTCCACTCCTAGAAGCCATTCAACAAGTGCCCGCCTATGCTAAATTTCTCAAAGACTTGTGCACCCAAAAGCGGAAGTCTAGGACTCACATTTCTAAAAAGGACTTCCTTACTGAGCAGGTCAGTTCCATTCTGAAACATGACACACCACAGAAATTTAAAGACCCTGGCACACCTACTATTTCATGCGTCATTGGTGACCATATTATTAACAGGGCTCTTTTAGATTTAGGTGCTAGTGTCAACCTTTTACCCTACTCAGTATACGAGAAATTAGGTTTGGGAGACTTGCAGCCAACATCGGCAACTCTGCAGTTGGCCGATAGATCCATTAGGAAACCCCGAGGTTTTCTTGAAGATGTTTTAGTTGGGGTTGAGAAGTTTTTCTTTCCAGTTGATTTCTTGGTCTTGGACATGGAACCTGTGTCTCATGCTTCTCACACCATTCCAGTCATTTTAGGCCGCCCTTTCTTAGCGACGGCCAATGCGTGCATCCAATGTCGATCTGGAATGATGGAGATGTCTTTCGGCAATATGAAAATCATCCTTAATGTGTTCCAAGCTTCCAACCAAGGAGCGACTGAAAGTGAGCAAGAGTGTTCTCTCGTTGATGAAATTGATGACCTCATGGAAGAGACACTCTTGAATGAGCTCATGTCTGAAGCTCAAGATCCTACTCTACTCTATTTAGGGATAGAGGATTCTGACATAGAACCACCCGTTGAAGAAATTCATGTGATGTCAGCTTCTCCTCCCTGTCATGACTCTTTTCCTTTTAGAAATAGAGTAGAGCCTTTACCAATATCTCCCAGTCCATCACTTCAACCTTCTATTGAGTCTCCTCCTCAACTTGAGTTAAAGCCACTTCCGAGTTCACTCAAGTATGTTTTTCTAGGTCCTACTGATACTCTCCCTGTCATCATTTCATCTAGCTTGTCTAGTGGCCAGGAGAGTCAATTGCTTAGGATTCTAGTTCAGCATAGGAGAGCCATAGGGTGGACTGTAGCTGATCTAAGAGGCATTGATCCTTCAGTCTGTATGCACCGAATTCATTTAGAGGATGATGCCAAACCTTCAAGAGAGAATCAGCGGAGATTGAATCCCAACATGAGGGATGTGGTCAAGAAAGAAATTGTGAAACTGCTCGATGCGGGTATCATATAACCCATCTCTGATAGTGAGTGGGTCAGCCCGATACAAGTCGTGCCTAAAAAGTCTGGCATCACAGTGAAGAAAAACTCTGATGGAGAGTTAGTCCCAACCCGCGAAACTACTGGTTGGAGAGTGTGTATTGATTATAGAAGATTGAACACAAAAACTAGAAAAGACCACTTTCCATTACCCTTCATTCAAGAAATCTTAGAGAAACTGGCAGGTCAACAATTCTATTGTTTTCTTGATGGTTACTCTGGATATAATCAAGTCCCAGTGTTTCCGGCAGATCAAGAGAAGACTACTTTTACTTGTCCCTTCGTTACCTTTGCTTATCGAAGAATGCCTTTTGGGCTATGTAATGCACCTGCCACCTTTCAACGGTGCATGCTAGCCATCTTCTGTGATATGGTTGACAAATTTTTAGAAGTGTTCATGGACGATTTCTCTGTATTTGGTCCATCATTTGATGAATGTCTCCATAATCTGTCATTAGTTCTCAAGCGTTGTGAAGAGAAAAATCTTGTCTTGGGCTGGGAGAAAAGCCATTTCATGGTGCAAGAGGGCATTGTTTTGGGACATGTAGTCTCCAAAAGGGGAATTGAAGTCGACAAAGCCAAGGTCGATCTCATCACTCATCTACCACCACCATCTTCGGTGAAACAAATTAGATCGTTCCTTGGTCATGCAGGCTTTTATAGGCGGTTCATTAAAGACTTCAGTAAGATTGCTCGCCCCTTGAGCAATTTACTAGCCCAAGATGCGCCTTTTGTGTTTGATGATGCATGTAGGCAAGCTTTTGATGCTCTTCGTACCTTATTGTCTACTGCACCTATCATTCAGCCCCCTGACTACTCTCTTCCCTTTGAAATAATGTGTGATGCGTCAGACTATGCCATTGGTGCTGTCCTAGGTCAGAGAGTGAATAAGGTTCCTCATGTCATATATTATGCTAGTAAGACCCTGTCTGATGCCCAATTGAATTACACCACTACGGAGAAGGAACTTCTAGCGGTAGTTTATGCCCTAGATAAATTTAGATCCTACCTTCTAGGTTCTAAAATCATCATTTTATCCGACCATGCTGCATTAAAACATCTCTTGTCCAAGAAAGACACCAAACCTCGATTGATAAGATGGATTTTACTCTTACAAGAATTTAATTATGAAATCCGAGATAAGAAAGGTGTTGAGAATGTAGTAGCCGATCATCTCTCTAGAATCCTTGTTGAAACATCTAAAGATGAAGAGCCACTACATGATTCTTTTCCTGATGAACAATTGTTCTCCATCTCCCAAATTAAAACACCTTGGTTTGCCAACATTGTGAACTACCTTGCCATAGGTCAGATTCCATCCCATTGGACAAAACATGACAAAGATTTATTCTTTTCTAAGGTTAAATCTTATTTTTGGGATGATCCGTACCTCTTTAAAATATGTTCAGACCAGGTAATTAGGCGATGTGTGCCTGAGAATGAGTTTCATAGTATTTTACATTCTTGTCATTCTCAAGCATGCGGGGGACATTTTGGAGGCAAGAAAACCGCTGCCAAGATTTTGCAGAGTGGATTCTATTGGCCGACCTTGTTTAAGGATGCTCATGAGTTCTGCAAATCTTGTGATAGATGTCAAAGGTTAGGGTCTATCTCTCGACGCGATATGATGACTCTCCAACCCATTCTTGTGGTGGACCTCTTTGATGTTTTGGGAATTGATTTCATGGGACCCTTCCCACAATCCTTTGGACACCTTTATATTTTAGTTGCAGTAGACTATGTTTCTAAATGGAAAGAAGCAATTGCATCTAAGACAAATGATCATAAGGTTGTGGTAAAATTTCTGAAAGATCACATTTTTTGTCGCTTCGGGATCCCACGAGCAATTATTAGTGATGGAGGCACTCACTTTTGTAATAGACCTTTTGAAGCCTTACTACGGAAGTACTCTGTTACCCATAAGGTCGCTACTCCATATCATCCCCAAACAAGCGGTCAGGTAGAGTTGTCTAATTGGGAGATTAAAAAGATTCTTGAGAAAACTGTTAGACCCGATAGGAAAGATTGGTCCTTGCGCTTAAATGATGCTTTGTGGGCTTACAGGACTGCATACAAGACTCCCATTGGTATGTCACCTTATCGACTCGTTTTTGGAAAAGCTTGTCACTTACCAGTGGAGTTAGAGCATCGAGCATATTGGGCAATCAAGGCTTTGAATTTTGATATGCATAAAGCAGGGTCCGAACGCAAATTGCAACTCAATGAATTGGAGGAGATGCGTCTCGATGCTTATGAGAGTGCAAAACTTTATAAAGAACAGACTAAACTTTTTCATGACAAATCTATTTTAAGAAAGTCTTTTCAACCTGATCAAAAAGTTTTGCTCTACAATACACGATTGCATCTATTTCCTGGGAAACTCCGTTCTCGATGGTCGGGACCATTCATTGTGAAACAAGTATTCCCCTATGGCGCAGTAGAAATTCAAAACCCAAAGGATAGCAGTACCTTCAAAGTTAATGGTCAATGATTAAAACCGTACTTAGAAGACAATTTTGACCTGAAAATCATCTATCCCTTGGACGACCCACCGACCCCTGAGTGAATTGAAGGTCGTGGTCTGGCTGAAGACGTAAAACTTAGCGCTCTTGGGAGGCAACCCAAATTTTATGTTCTTGTTTGTTTTCTATTTGTTTTTGTTATTTTAGGTTCTTTATTACCTATGCGGGGATGCTACCATCGAGGTTTGGGGGTGTATTTAATTTTTCCATATTTATCTTATCTCCTCATTCTTCGCTTATGTGTTTCATGCTTTACATCTACCATGAGGCTCTCCATTCAGGTGACTTCCTTCCTCACTCCTTTTCTTTTACTATTCATTGTAGTATTATTTTGGTCAACATTGAGGACAATGTTTAGTTTAGGTTTGGGGGTGTAGAAAAGAAGTGTTTATCATATGTTTCTGTTTATGAAAAAAAAAAATTAAAAATTAAAAAAAAAATTAAAAAAAAAATATAAAAAAAAAACAAAAAAAAAATAGTTTTTAGGTTGTTTGCTAGTATTTTTATAGGTTTTGATAGTTTATCCCGTTATGATGCATTTTACAATTCTTAAGAGATTAATTTACATTGGAAGTGTGAGTAAGTATACTGGAGGATAGAGAACTTAACTGAGCAGTATCTTTCTGTTACAGTCCTCTTAGAACCTGTGCTTGAGCTAAAAAAAAACACACTCACACACATTAGTACATAAAGTAATACCCTCTAGAGATTTGTTGAATACTAGTCTTCAGTGGGATGTCTTTAGTCAGAGTCATTGGGTGATTTGTGGTTGTCCTTTGAGCTTAAAAGATCATGATAGACCATTTACTTGGCTATGGCAAGGGCTGGAACCGGAAATAGGTTGAGAGTATAATACAGCCTGGACAAAATAAAGATGTGCTGAAAATATGAATGCTGAAAATGAAAATGTGATGAAATGAAAACAAAATGAAAGAAAAGGGGCTGCTTGACTTTATAGGATTAACTTAGGCTGATGCTCGGGCCCGAAGCGGTCTCTTAAAACCTAATTCCCTAAGCCAACTGGCTGGGAGTCATTGGCCTGAGTCATTGCTAAACCTAAGCATCTTGAAGTCAGGCCTTACACAGTCCTAGCGAAAAAAAATAAAAGAAAAAAAAAGTCTGTGGTGTATTATCCTCTCAAATCTAGAATGTTGGACCCGAATGAGGCGCGCAGATCTGTGCTATCATGAACCTAAAGATTGGGATGACTATGTAGATTCTGATGTTCTTTGGTTAATGGGTAACACTGGATATGTGTAAGACAGAAATTTAGAATGTATTGCTGCAATGTTCTACATTTTTACTATTTACAGTATAATGCTATATCATATTGAGCAGAAATTTCCAAGATGAAAGTGTGGAATAAAACCACTTACTTGAGGGCTTCTATATTCCTGTTGATTATGAACCAAGTACGTGTGGTTAATTCTCTTAAGCATTGTAGTCTGCATTTGAAGGGATAATAGGTTTGTTTGTTTTGCAGTGTTTTGATTTGTTTTTACATTTAGGTTAATTAGGTTAATTTCATAAATACATGTTTGTGGGTAGCATGGCTGCAAACTCTCACGAGACAACACTCATCCTACTAGGGCCACCTAGTAGAGGTTTAACGGCTTGTTGCATACGCTCAATGCAATCGTGTTCCCTACAAAAGTGGTGTTTACTTTTATGCATTAGTTCCTTAGTTTGTTTGATTTTATTTTTGTTTTGTTTTGCTAGGGACTAGCAAAATCTAGGTTTGGGGGTGTGATCTGTACATGAAATATGCATTTTATTATCTCCTAAACTTATGTTTCTGCTAGTGTTTGTTTAGAATTATTGCTATTTTAATATAGTTTTTGGTTTTTGTAGGAAACAAGAGCAAAACGCAGAAATGGGATAAAACGCGACTATAATGATTGAATATTTACAACTTCGATTGCATATCTCTGATGGGACTGATTTAAGCTTCATGTTAAAGTACACGAAGTCAGCTTTCCAACGCCACTGACTGTTCGCAATTCGGAGTTCTGAGCAAAAAGTTATGATCATTTGAAATATCGCGCGCGAAAGAGAATGCACGTCAAATAGGTTCTGTGCCGAGATCGGAGATTGGACGCGCGAGATCAATACGACGGGTTTTAAGGAAGAAAAAGAAAAAAAAAAGAAAGAAATTGAAATGGTCCGGTTCAGGTTTGTCTCGGTCCAGTTCAAGAAAGAAAAAAAAAATAAAAAAACTCGGCCCGAGCCGAAGTTCGGGCGCTCGGGCTTCGGCCGTTTCAGAACAGAAGCCGGTGCTCTGTTTTGGATGAGATCGCCGGAGAACGGCCGATGGGACGACGGTGGGTCTCGCCGGTGGGCTGAGAAGATGGCGATGATCACGGAGGAGCTTCACGGCGGCAAGGCGGCAAGTCGGCAAGGAGATCACGGCGGAATGACAGGGAGGCGTTCTCAATTTAGAAACCAAAATCAAAACAAAATCGGGAAACAAAGGTAGTTCTGCTCGAATTGGAAACGGGGGATTTTTGAACTCGATTTGGAAAGGAAAGAGGTGTGTCCGATTGGGGTTGGAATCGCCTATAAAAACCCAAGCCGGCTGTGCGAAGAGCTTGACAGAAAACACAGAGCAAAACAGCGGACAGAAGGAGCGAAAACAGAGCCGCCGACAAAGAAAAAACAGAGCCTTTTCCGTCGGGATTTTGGCCGGAATCCGGCAGGTCTTTGGCCGGAAGAAGAGGTGGGTCTTCGCGGGAGCAAGAGGAGTCGAACGCCGGGAGCAAAAGGACTGATTTTGGGAGGATTTGGATCTACTACAGTGCTGTTCGAATTGCTACAGTAACCGCGTTCCGCCGGAGAAGACGATGAATAGTGCTACAGTGCGCGTGAACAGTGCCGGGTGAATAGTGAACAGTATTTTCGATAATCCGACGATGAATCAGGCTTTTTCTTCCCTTATTTTCATGTCTAACTAAATTTCATTGTACTAAGATTAGATGAAGCCCTGCTGATTGTTTGACTCTCAATACTTATTTGCAATTCTAAAGTTGTGATTTTTATTCCCTATGCTTATTATTTTGCTATGATTATTCTGTTGCTCGAGAGAGGGTAGAGTAATTGTTAGTTAAGGGTTTGTTAATGTTCGAGAGATCTTAGCGAATTCCAAGGTGTTATTTGAATAAAAATTGCATTTTTATGATTGGTCTTTGCTCGAGAGAGGGAGATTAATTAAGATAGATTTAATTGTTTAGTTGCATGTTCGAGAGAGCTGCACACATTACGATTATTCGTGACTTCGAGAGGGGCACGGGTAATTGACCACTTGGAATTGTACGGGTTTAACGGAGAGGATAGCTATTTGGTTTGGGTGGATTCGAAGTCTTAGTATATTTCTCATCATATTATTTTCACATAAATTTCATTGCTTTGTTTAATTAGAACTTTTCATTCTGTTATAACTAGTTTCATAAAAAATCAAATCTTTCATTAGAATTAAGTTGAATCAGCCCAAGTCCTTTGGGTTCGACCTCGTTACCACTAGACTATACTGAGTCTCGTGCGATTGCGAGTAAAAAAGTAGAAAAATCAATCAATCAACCCACTGTCAATCAATATGGCTACCTGCTGTTGCTTCAATAAGCCCTGTACACGCATGGTGCGTGGGGTAAAAGTGCCCGAATAGGCATGTACTGAGATCTCTGGCTGGACCTGGTCATAAACATGGGCGAACTCCTCAACCGGAGAAAGTTCCTCGTCCTCCACCTCCTCAATAAGTAAGCTACCCTTGACAGCACAGCGATGGCCTTGGACATACTTCTCGTCACAGTTGAAGCAAAGGCCCTTGACCCTTCGTTCTGCCATTTGTGTAGATGTGAGGCGACGGATAGGAGTGGCCGGTGATCCTGTCACATTGGGCCGATGGTTACCCCCGCCAGGTCCTAGAGCCAGGGCAGGTGTGGAATTGCCATAGGGTCTCGACACCAATAACCCACGACCCCCTCTTCGTCGGGCCAGTTTCTCTTCCTCAATTCTGGCATGACTCACCACTTCTCGCATAGTGCATCTCATCTGCGATCTCCGGCTTCAACCCCCTTTTGAACGTGCCGACCAGTGCAGCCACCGGCCAGTCGGGCAATCTATTAGCAATTTTCATAAATTCAGAATAATAGGCCCTCACCGTAGTTGACTGCTTCAGTGTAGATAACATCTCATTAAAATCCTGAAACTCGTTCGGCCCAAATTGAATGCATAGTTCGTCGGAAAAAGAGATCCAAGTGGGAAAGGGTGTCTCTTTTTCATATGCCTGGAACCAGATGGATGCATCACCATCCAAGTGAAATGCTGCCACCCGTAGGCGCTCATCGTCAGAGTAGGTACCTTGATACGAGAAGAATTTGTCAGCCTTATAGAGCCATTCGACGGGGTCTTCTTCTCCGTTGTATCTTGGAAACTGCAGGCGGGCCAATCTGGGCTCCGCGCTGTTCCGCTGGCCTCCTCGATACCCCTGGGGTTCATCCCACACATCCTCCATCTCATCCTGCAAGTGGCGAATGCGGTTGGTCATTGTGGCATTTTCCCGAACACCTGGTATGCCTCTCATCTCTGGCCCATGGCGTCCACCTTCCTCGTTGGGTTTGACGGATCCCAGATGAATCCCATAAGAAAGGGACGGGCCTCTGGCCTGGCCAAGCAATGAACCCCCCAGCGTCTGAGATCCTTCCTGCCGGCTAGGGCCTCCCACTTCGCGTGTAGGTGGCGGTGGGGTGTTGGTGGCTGATTTAGAGGGTTGTTGTGTAGCCCGCTCTAGCCGCATCTCCCGAAGTTCGTCCTTGATCGATGCCAGAAGGGACAACATAGCTGTCTGAGTAGGATCGGCTTCAACCTTGGGGCTTGGAGTCTCCCTGGCGACCTCTGGTTCTGGTTGAACCTCGGGAGCCATGTTAGGCTGTTTGCGAGGAGGCATGAGTACCCGTGGATCGAGCGCTATGATACCAATGTTGTGATCCGGATGGACCACAAGAACTGGGATCGGCAATGGAGGAAGGAAGAAGAAGAATTGAGAGGGAAGTTTGGAATTCAATATTGCATAAACTCAAAAGAGGAGCACGAGCTCCATATAAAGACAAGGGATGGCGCGGCTCCCAAGGAGGGCGCCATCTGATGGGCCACTAATTGGGCCAAATTATTCTCTATCAGCCCTTTACCTAACAATTAGCCTAAACGGGTCTGATTACAATCTTATACTTAATAAGCAAATATTCTAATGAGAGATATTGATGCCGTGATGTAATGTCGTGACGTACACAACATGTAAATTGTAAATTTTTTAAAACCTAATAACATAATATAATCAAAATAAACAACAATATATAATATAAATTCTCACATGATCAGTAAACTTGACACATAAATAAGTTAAAATGTCTATTACAAGGTTAAAATATAATATATAATATAGAGCACGAAGTTTACACTTTCGCCTAGTATATACTTTAGAAGATAGAGGCCTCTCAACTTGATCAAGCGGGGCATCTAGAACTACTGGTGGGTGGGATAAAAGAAGTCATGTTGATCGATGATGTCACAATGTAGGGCAAAGCTAATAAAGGTTGAGAAGCCTCAAAAGGATAATCACGTTGCAGTCCCAGAATCTCTGTCATAATGGGCTAAAGCAACGACAAGCTCACAAGAGCATGTGTAGAGTTATCGTGTATCGTCTGACATGCCGCTATCAAGTTGTCATAGGATCGGTCCACCAAAGCTCCATGAGACTGAGCGAGTGTCTGTCTCGCATAAGTAAGCTAGAAGGAAAAAATAATATATTTTATCTACACACAATGATGGTGAATTAAAACAAATATGAAGTAAGAGATACTAATCAACGCCCGCTCAGTGTCGCCCCTTGGTTGATATAACATCTCCGCCTCATGTACGGATGGCAAGATAAGTATCCTAGTGATCCACAAGTACCACTTCATGTAGGCATTATCAGCATCTCGCTCCATTGTGGTAGACTCCTCCTAAACGAGAGTAGTAATATAGGCCACATGATGTGACCTCCAATCAAAACTCGTCCGGTCTCAATGCGAAAATCGCTCAATGAACTCCACAACAAAAGGGGGGGGACCTGCTCTAATTTAAATTGCAACATCACCCAATCCAGAACATGCATCTCCACAATGTCAAAATAAATAAGTGGCGTCCTAGATAGCCACACATCTGCTCCATCCGTACACACTTCAGGTAACTGCGCTAAAACCTCATATTGATATGGCTGCCATGTTACCTATACAACATATTAAGATAGTACTTTACCTTTTATAAAATATGCATTGTTTATATTCGTAACATGTGCAATATAAGCGACCATTACCTATTCGGATCATTGATAGTCTAATTTAGGTCTGTACTGACGAAGGACACTGTGAGGATTATTAGTTTTTGTCTTCTTAGCAGTCCACCTAAGAACATAAAAAAGAAAAACAAAATAAATTATTTAAAATACCAATAGTAGATCATCAAAAGACTTAAATATATAAAACATACTTACTCCTAATGGAGAAAAACCATCTAATGCTCTAAATGTTTGGACGTCCAACATGCAATCTCTCCCACGACCATAGCTGTTTGACACATAGACACCCAACATGAATCAAATGTTATACTTATGGTAAATATAGTAGCCAAAGATTATTGGTGGTTTACCTGAATTAGGGTGACACACCCAAATCCCTAATGTGCTTGGTTGGCATGCTTTTCCCAACTCTCTGTGCATACTGCCCAGCGGTGTACAAATCCTCTAACAAGATGAGATACATGGGGTGCACATGACTATTGCTGCTATTGGCAAATATGGTGCAACTAAGCATATGGAGTAAATATACTCATGCATGTTGCTCGATGTCTATCTCTGTGGCATCCTCCGACGGGCAACTGAAGTGTTCTCTCAACCATAAAAGGCTGACCCGAGTTCGTCCTTTTATTGTATCAGGTGGAGCCCATCCAAGAAAAATGCTCATATACCACATTCCAGTCAATGCCCAAAGTCGACCAACTCACCACCATGCCATCAATGTGCAATCCAAGTAGTAGGACAATATCTTGCAACGTAATAGTCATCTCCCCCAAATGTAAGTGGAAGGTTTGCGTCTGACTCCGCCATCTCTCAATTAGGGCAGTTATGAGAGCTCTATCAATCCTGATATATTGTAAGAGTATGAACTGTCCAATGCCTGCCATTTCTATATACGACAACAAGCGTGCATAATATCTACAAAGAAAAGAAACCAACAGTTAATAACAAGTTCAAGGAAAAAATAAGTTAATTTACATATAAAGATCAATGTATGGAAGTACCAATCAGAAGAAGGTGTGTTTTGACAAGTTAGTCTATTATGTCCAACTTGGTTACAATTCCTACAATGGTATTGTGATTGACCATCTTTCATCATGGCCGCATTATCCATATCATTCTGTATTCTCCTAGTGCATGGACAATCGGGTTTTCGTGTCCCTCTTGGAGGCTTCACCACAAATATTGATGACTCTTCTTCCCAAAATCGTTGATCAAGAGGTGGAAAGAATTCCGCGGCATACGCATTTTTATATGCATCAGATGTATACCAATATCAACAAAATCGCCGATAGGCCATTTTCATCTTAATTGGGTAACAATTAGATGACGACAGGGATGTTTGTACACATGAGGGTGATAAACATAAAATATACACATTTATATGCCTTATTTACCTATTTGCTAGTGTAATTTTAATGATAAAATATGAGTAAAACGGGTTATTTGTGATTAGGATAGTAATTAAGGGATTAATAATTAATTTACTCTAATTAACTATTTTAGATGCATTAAAGAATTTAATGAATCATATTTTTATTATGCGTTTAATTTTAGTCTAGTTTTATTATTACAGGTTCAAAAATGCGGATTGCAGATCAGCAGCAGAAGAGCGCTCAAACGGGTTTTGAATTGTCAGAGTAAACCAAGATCGGAGATTGAGTGCAGAAAAAGTCTGAACCGTTGATGATCCATTTAATGGAAGACGGGCGCGGAATTAAAGGACGGACGTTCAGATTCAATCCGGCGGTTGAGATTGCTTCGACGGGTTTTAATCGAGAGAGAGAAAAAAAAAGAATGAATAAAGGAAAAGAGCCAGTTCAGTGGAAAGAAAAAAAACCAAAACAGAAGAATGAAGCAGAGCTTGTTCGATCTCTGCTTGAGCGACAACGGCGGCGATGCTTTCACGGCGATGATGGTCCGACGGTGATCAAGAAAGGCGGCCATGGCGACGGAGGAGAAATCAGGTGAGGCTGATGGCAATGTCGACCTCAATGGCGGATTTGGACGGTGTATTCAACTCGGAAACGCCTAAGGATCGAATGAGGTGTGCTCGATTTGGAATGTGAAGAATCCAATCTGATTTGGAAGTTCGGATTTTTCAGACGGATTTGGGCTCATCTCAATGTGGATTCGGATTGGAAAAGGACTCTATTTTGAATTGCCTATAAAAATCGAGATGAAGGACAAAACTTGAGACCAGTTTTCAAAAAAAAAAAAATAGAGGGCTGTTGGGAAAGAAAGTGAGAGGGATTTGGGTCATGTTTTTGGCCGAGAAATTAGAAGGAAGACAAAGAAATAGATTGGGAGAAGAAAGAGGAAGAGATTGGGAGAAGAAAGCGTCGATTTTGGGACTGTTTTGAGATTGTGAATAGTACTACTACAGTACTGTGCATTTGCTATAGTAACGGGCTCGTGAGGAAGATGATGAACAGTGTTTCTGCTGTGAATATTGTTTTGCTACAGTAACCATGAATAGTGTTCCTGCTGCAGTGATTTCTCATATGCAATTTCTTCCAAAATCTGATTTTTCTTTTCTCATGAATATGCATAGCTAAATCCTTTGTCAAAGCTAGAGGTGATATTATTTGATTAGTATTTTTTATGTCTATGAAAGAAGTGCTTTATTGCTTATTTGGTTGAATGCGATGTTTTGATAAAGTCATAATCTATAAAATTATTTGATTTGTCATTAACGTAAGGTACGGCGAATGCTTATAATTCCCTATGATTAGTAGACGATGCTTGCTAATGATAAATTTTCAATCAAAATGTTTATGTTGATGGTTATGATGAACGTGAATGAAGTATCTTCCAAATAGGTCAAATCATTATTTGAATCTAATTGAGGAATTAAATAGACATAGAAGTATTAATTAAAATAATTGATCTTTGAAGCTTTTATATCTCTCATCGATTATCTTCGCTATCTTTAGTTAGTTTTAATTGCATCTTTAATCGTTATTTTAGTAGTTAATTAAATTACAATTTCTCTACATAATTTCCTGATAAGAATCTTAATTTGCTAAGCTAAGTAGTGTTTAAATTAGTTTAGAATAGATTAATTCTACATCCACTACATGTGGTTCTACCTTGGACTTTCTAAGTATATATTACGATTGCCAACCTTCTCTTGGGTTCGATCAAATTTTGGCGACGTTGCCGGGGAGTGAAGTTTAGGATTAGTCTTCTTCTAATTAGTTTATTTCTCTATAGTATAGTTTAGTTAATTTCAATTATTCTTAGTTTAATTTATCTTGTTTATTTTGCAGGAATTTGGAGTCCTATCTGGAACAAAAAGGCTTTTCATTGAATTTTTCTTCAAATTTGGTAACTTCGTTCCATATCTCTCTTTGAAATTTCTGTTGCTTGTGCATGCACTCGTGGAATAGAGATACCAGTGGACGATTGGTTAGAGATAATTATGCTATTTTGATTGAGAATCCTATGTTTGAATTTTTTATTCAATCACACACACCACACAATATGGCTGATCAGGGTAGTAACCATGATATTAATGAAAATGAGATTGAACATAATGTACCAATGCGGCCCTTGCGTGATTATCTGCAACCTGCACGCACTAGCACACCCTCCTGTATTATATTGCCTCTACAAGCACATCACTTCACTTTTAAGCCTGGAATGATAAACTTGCTTCCCAAATTCCATGGTATAGATTCTGAAAAAATCCTTATTTGCATTTAAAGGAATTTGAGGAAGTATGTGCAACATTCGAGCAGGCTTGTAGTGAAGACATTATCAGGCTAAAATTGTTTCCGTTTTCCTTGAAGGATAAAGCCAAAACTTGGCAGAATTCTCTTAAGCCTAGATCTGTAGGAACTTGGAAAGAACTACAAACTGAATTCCTTAAAAAGTTTTTCCTAGTTCATTGGACAAATGCTTTGAAAAGATAAATAACAAATTTTGCTCAAAAAGAAAATGAATTATTTTATCAATATTGGGAGCGATATAAAGATTTGTTAAATTCTTGTCCACATCATGGGTATGAGAAGTGGCGCACCATCAGTTTCTTCTATGATGGGATGACGCCTTCAATGAAACAATTTGTTCAAACCATGTGTAATAGGGAATTCTTTGATAAAGACCCTAATGAAGCCCTTGATTTTCTAGATCAAATAGCTAAAGACTCAGATTCTTGGGATCCCACCGATCCCTCTGATGTTTCTAATAAGCCGAAGTCTTCAACTACTAGTGGGGGTCTGCATCATCTTAGGGAGGAGGATAATTTGAGTGCTCGGATAGCCTCTTTGGCTAGGAAGGTAGAGGCCATTGAATTAGGGAAAATTAATGTTGTTAAGTCTGTTGCTATAGAAGAGGTCAATGGAATTTGTGATGTCATGGGACACCCGACTAATGAGTGCCCTACCATTCCTGCTTTCAAGGAGGTATTACATGACTAAGCAAATTCCATAAACCCTTTCAAGAGGCAATCTCCTTATGGAGACACATACAACCCAGGATGGAGGAATCATCCCAACTTTAGTTGGAGGAATGGAAACACCACCTCCTCAAGCATCTTCCAGTTATACTCCATATGTTCCACCTCATAGGAAGACACTTGAAGAGACACTATAAACTTTCATGCAAGGGCAAGCTACTATTAATCAACAAACCTCGCAAGCTATTAATAATATAAAGAGCTCTCTCACTAAATTGACATCTTCTCTAGCTGTTCAAGAGAAAGGTAGGTTTCCTGCTCAACCCCAACCCAACCTGCAGGGGCAAGTTCACATGATGGACACAAAACCTTTTGATTCACAACTTGAACATGCTAAGTCAATTACCACTCTTGGGAGTGGAAAAGAAATTGATAAAATAATTTCATTAAAGGCCCAAAAATCTTTTGAGAGTGATAAATCAAAACATGATAATGAGGAAATTGATAAGTCTGGGTCAAGTGAAGATGTGAGATGTCCTATTCCAGCTTCTTTTCCACAGAGGTTGAAACCACCTCAAAAGTTGAACCAAAATGCTGAAATTTTTGAACTTTTTAAGCAGGTGAAAATTAACATTCCCTTGTCAGATCCAATCAAACAGGTACCTTCTTATGCTAAGTTCTTGAAAGATTAATGTACTATTAAGCGTAAGTTGAATGTGCAGAAAAAAGAATTTTTAACTGAGCAGGTAAGTTCTATAATTCAACACAAAAGCCCGCCCAAATATAAGGATCCCGGATGTCCAACTATTTCATGTGTGATCAGGAACTTTAGGGTAGACCAAGCCTTGCTTGATCTTGGGGCTAGTGTTAATCTTTTGCCTTATTCAGTATACACTCAGTTAGGTCTTGGGGAACTTAAACCCACCACCATTACTCTTCAACTTGCTGATCGTTCTATTAAAATCCCTAGGGGCGTGGTGGAAGATGTGCTTGTTCAAGTAGACAAATTTTATTTTCCTGTTGATTTTATTGTTTTGGACACACATCCTATTATAAATGCAAGTGCAAATATTCCTGTCATACTAGGTCGTCCATTTCTTGCTACTTTAAATGCTTTGATTAATTGTAGAAATGGTGTGATGAAACTTTCATTTGGCAATGTGACTTTGGAATTGAACATATTTAACGTTTGCAAACAACCAGGGGATGATACTGATATTCAAGAATTGAATTGGGTTGATACTGTTGTTAGAGATCAATTTCATGTTTCATTTTTTTCTAATCCTTTAGAATCTTGCTTAGTTAATTCTTTATATGATGCATCTAAAGTGAATTGTGAAAAGGCTGAGATTTGTTCTTTGCTGAATTCTCTGCAGGAATTGTAAGTGAATGGATGGAAACCCAAGTTTGAGGAGCTACCATTGTGTGACAAATTGCCTACACCATCAAACATTCAAGCACCCAAATTGGAGTTGAAAAAGTTACCAATTGAGCTCAAATATGCATTTTTGGGTGATGGTGAAACTCTTCCGGTGGTAATATCGTCTCATCTTAATCTTATTGAAGAGGGTAAGTTGCTTGATATTTTGAGAAAACATAAAGGTGCAATATGATGGACAATTGCTGATTTAAAAGGAATAAGCCCTTTAATATGCACTCATCGGATTTATTTGGAGGACAATGCCAAACCGTCTAGGGAGATGCAATGTAAGTTAAATTCAAACATGAAAGAGGCAGTTAAAGCTGAAGTTCTTAAGCCCTTGGATGCGGAGATCATCTACCCCATTTCTGATAGCAAGTGGGTGAGCCCAACCCAAGTAGTGTCTAAGAAATCTGGTGTAACAGTTGTCAAGAATGATAATAATGAATTAATACCCATTAGAGTTACATCTGGCTGGAGAATGTGCATTGACTACAGGAAGCTAAACTCAGTCACTAGGAAAGACCATTTTCCATTGCCATTTTTAGATCAGGTTCTGGAGAGAGTAGCTGACCACACATATTACTGTTTCTTAGATGGCTACTCCGGTTACAACCAAATTGAAATTACATTAGAAGACTAGGAGAAAACTACATTCACATGTCCCTTTGGCACATTTGCTTGCAGGAGAATGCCTTTTGGTTTATGCAATGCACTTGCAACATTTCAAAGTCGCATGCTGAGTATTTTTAGTGATATGGTTGAATGCTATCTTGAAGTGTTTATGGATGACTTTTCTGTATTTGGTGATTCATTTGATGACTGTTTGTCTAATTTGCAGAAAGTTTTGAGCAGGTGTGAAGAAAAGAACCTTGTGCTTAATTGGGAAAAATGTCATTTCATGGTTTCTAAAGGAATTGTTCTGGGTCATTGTTTCTTCGAAGGGAATTGAAGTTGACCAGTCAAAAATTGATTTAATTACCCTTTTGCATATACCTAAGACTGTTAAAGATGTTAGATCATTTTTGGGTCATGCAGGGTTCTACAGGAGGTTCATTAAAGATTTTAGTTCTATTTATAGACCATTATGCAATCTCTTATCTAAAGATATTGTTTTTGAATGGAATGCTGATTGTGAAAAAACTTTTGCTAAACTGAAGGGAATGCTTACTTCAGCCCCTATTATGCAACCCACAGATTGGACTTTACCGTTTGAGATAATGTGTGATGCTAGTGACTTTGCTGTGGGGCCTGTTTTGGGGCAAAGGAAGGATAAGAAGCCTTATGTTATTTACAATGCAAGTAAGACCTTAGATAATGCTCAGATGAATTATTCAACAACAGAAAAGGAATTACTTGCTATAGTATTTACTTTGGATAAATTTAGGGCTTACTTGACCGGATATCCTATTGTTATCTTTACTGATCATGCTGCCTTGAAATATCTTTTATCAAAGAAAGATTCAAAACCTAGGTTGATTCGCTGGATACTCCTACTGCAAGAATTTGGTATTACCATTAAAGATGAAAAAGGAGTAGAAAATGTGGTGGCCGATCATTTATCTAGGCTGACTATGGATGATTCCAATGAGGCAGTGCCAATTAAAGACACCTTCCCAGATGAGCAACTTTTTGTTCTTTCTTATTTACCATGGTTTGCTGATATTATTAATTTTCTTGTCATAGGTCAAACTCCTTCTCATTGGACAACAGAAGACAAGAAAAAGTTCATGGTGGAGGTAAGAAACTTCTTTTGGGATGATCCGTATCTTTTCAAATATTGTTCGGATCAAATTATTAGGAGATGTGTATACCAAATGATGAAATTCATAGTGTCATTTCCTTCTGCCATTCAGAAGCTTGTGGTGGTCATTTTTCTACTAGAAAAACTCCTGCTAAAATTTTACAATGTGGATTTTATTGGCCTACCCTATTTAAAGATACTCATGATTATTGTCGTACTTGTCGACGTTGTCAACAACTTGGTGGAATAACCCGTAGGAATATGATGCCTTTAAACCCCATTTTAGTGATTGAAGTATTTGATTGTTGGGGTATTGATTTTATGGGTCCATTTCCACCTTCTTTTGGCTATTTGTACATCTTAGTGGCTGATGACTATGTTTCCAAGTGGCTAGAGGCCATCCCTTGTAGAAATAATGATCATAAAACTGTTATATGCTTTTTGAAAGAGAATGTTCTATCAAGGTTTGGTATACCCCGTGCAATCATAAGTGATGGGGGTTCTCACTTCTGCAATAAACCTTTTGAGGCATTAATGAAAAAATATGGAATTACTCATAAGGTGGCTACCCCTTATCACCCACAAACAAGTGGGCAAGCTGAACTTGCCAATAAAGAGATTAAAACACGTCTAATGCGCTCTTCTGCTATCGATCTGCAATCCGCATTGTTGAATCCTGAAATAATAAAACTAAACCAAAATTAGATGCATAATAAAAATATGATTCCTTAAATTCTTTAATGCATCTAAAATAGTTAATTAGAGTAAATTAATTATTAATCCCCTAATTATTATCCTAATCACAAATAACCCGTTTTATTCATGTTTTATCATTAAAACTACACTAGCAAATAGGTAAATAAGGCATATAAATGTGTATATTTTATGCATATCAAATACCCCCAAACCTATATTTTGTTAGTCCCCGAGCAAAACAAACAAAACAAAAATCACACAAAATAAATTAAAGTAAATTAAACTAGAAAAATAAACGCCACATTCGTAAGGAACACGATTGCATTGAGCGTATGCAACAAGCCGTTAAACCTCTAGGTGTCCCTAGTAGGACGAGTTTTGTCTTGTGAGGGTTTACAGCCATGCTACCCACAAACATGTACTTATGAAATTAACCTTATTAATCTAAGTGCAAAAATAAAATAAACACTTCAAAACAAGCAAACCTATTATTCCTTAAAACACAAACCACAATGTTTAAGAAAATCAACCATATGTACTTGGTTCATAATCAACGGGAATATAGAAGCCCTCAAGTAAGTGGTTTTATTCTACACCTTCATCTTGGAAATTTCTGCTCAATATGATATAGCATGATAATATAAATAGTAAAAATGTAGAACATTGTAGCAATACACCCTGAATTTCTGTTTTACACATATTCAGTGTTACCCATTAACCAAAGAACATTAGAATCTACATAGTCATCGTAATCTTTAGTTTCATGATAGCACAAATCTGCCCGCCTCCTTCGGGCCCAACATTCTAGATTTGAGAGGATAATACACAATAGACTTTTTTTTTCTTTTTTTTAATAGGACTATGTAAGGCCTGACTTCAAGATGCTTAGGTTTAGCAATGACTCAGGCCAATGACTCCCAGCATAGTTGGCTTAGGGCATTAGGCTTTAAGAGACCGCTTCGGGCCCGAGCATCAGCCTAAGTTAATCCTAAAAAGTCAAGCAACCCCTTTCTTTCTTTTTCTTTCATTTTTTCATCATTTTTTTTCACCATTTTTTTCACCAGCATTCATATTTTCCAGCAATCTTATAATGTCCAGGTTGTATTACACTCTCAACCTATTTCCGGTTCCAAGCCCTTGCCATAGCCAAATAAATGGTCTATCATGATCTTTTAAGCTCAACAGACAACCACATATCATCCAATGACTATGACTAAAGACATCCCACTGAAGATTAGTTTTCAACAAATCTCTAGAGGGTATTACGTTATGTACTAGTGTGTATGAGTGAGTTGTATTAGCTCAAGCACATGATCCAAGAGGACTATAACAGAAAGATATGCTTAGTTAAGTGTTTCTATCCTCCAGTATACTTACTCACACTTCTAATGTAAATTAATCTCTTAAAAATTGAAGTATGCATCATCACGGGATAAACAATCAAAACCTATGAAAAATACTAACAAACAACCTAAAAACTAATCAAATTTTATTTATTTTTTATTTTTTTATTTTTTATTTTATTTTTGTTCAATTTTTTTTTGATGGATTTTTTTTCAATAAACAATGTTATTCCTATATACCCCCAAAAAATGTTGTCCTCAATGTTAAGAATAAAATGAAGGATAAAATAAATAAATAAATAAAATCAAGGATAGATGTTACCCGGAGAACTGCAAATTGCTAGAATCCTATGTGATCGTTTAAAATTAAACCCTTGCAAGTGCACAAGGCAATTGTACTACGGTGAGTATTAAAGGGTTGTCGAACCTCAGGGACGGTGAATACTTTACCAAATTCAAGAGAAAATAGCAGTGTTGATTTTAGACTAAGAAAGCAATGAACTTTAAACTAAACTAAGCTGAGATTTAATCAATATGTGGAATACCAAGGCTTCGAATCCACCACAATAAACTAGTGTAAAGTCTCTCTCTCTCTTTTAAATAAAGATTTCCAATTGGCTGGTGTATTCCTCTCAGACATACACCTGTCAATTCAAATTATAGTGCTCTCCTCTCGGACGTAACACATAAATCAATTAAGCATATGGAATTGTGATCTATCTCTCTCAAGCATAAATCAATGAAACTTTATTAACATATGACAAATCAGAACACTCACATTCCTCTCAGACATGCAAGTAATCTTTCAGATTGAAATTCATAAAATCCACTCTTGTCTCTCTCAAGCACAAAGAATAAACTCAATGAATTAACTTTAATTGCATAACAAAGGTTCATACACCAACTAGAGTAAAAATAATATGAGAGAAAAGAAACTACACAACTAGATTATTGGGCTTCATCTACGCCTTGGATAGGAGTTTAGCTAAGCATGGGAAGAGAATCCATCATCTTCATCTTCATCATCTTCTTCTTCCTTTGCTCTAGCATCCAAGGTCTCAAATTGCTCTCTAGGTTGAATATGTGGTGCCCAAAACGTTCTCCTATAAGGCCTATTTATAATAGTGAAGAGAAACCATGAAGTCCCCTTCCAAATCCAAGTCGCAATAGGTCTTATTTCGGTTTGCCGCATACGGCGATAGATCGTCTGTATTGCCGATCGTTCGCTGTCCGATTGATCGCAATTCCTTCGTTATTTTCCCCCGATCGATCGCTTTGCGGATCGACGCCGTATGATACCGATCGATCGTAGTTACTGTCTTCAGCGATTGAAAAATTCCAGTAGATACGATCGATCGTTTTTATGCCGATCGATCGTTTCCTTCAATACAGTGCTTTTGCGGCTCTGGCGATCGATCGCATTGATTGCCGATCGATCGTAGTTACTGTTCATGAACTTCAAATGGCTATAACTTTGTGTCCCGAACTCCGAATTACACGTGGTTGGTGGCGTTGGAAATCTGATTTCTTGAAATTTAACATGAGACTTGAATCAGTCCAATCCGATGTCTGTAGATGAAGTTATGATAATTTAACCATTCGAGTTACTTTTCTCTTTATTTCTGTGTATTACTCTTGTTTCCCACAAAAACCAAAAACTATATTAAAGTAGCAGTTATTCTAATCAAACACTAGCATAATCATAAGCTTAGGAGATAATAAAATGTATATTTCATGTATAGATCACACCCCCAAACCTAGATTTTGCTAGTCCCTAGCAAAACAAAACAAAATAAAATCAAACAAACTGAGGAACTAATTGATAAAAGTAAACACCACTTTCGTAGGGAACACGATTGCATTGAGCGTATGCAACAAGCCGTTAAACCTCTAGGTGGCCCTAGTAGGACGAGTGTTGTCTCGTGAGGGTTTGTAGCCATGCTACCCACAAACATGTATTTATTAATCTAATTAACCTAAGTGGAAAAACAAAGCAAAAATTAAAACATTGCAAAACAAAGAACCTATTATCCCGACAAATGCACACTACAATGCTTAAGAAAATCAACCACATGTACTTGGTTCATAATCAACAGGAATATAGAAGCCCTCAAGTAAGTGGTTTAATTCCACTCTTTCATCTTGGAAATTTCTGCTCAATATAATATAGCATGATAACATAAATAATAGAAAGTGTAGAACATTGTAGCAATACATTCTAAATTTCTGTTTTATACAGATCCAGTGTTACCCATTAACCAAAGAACATCAGAATCTACATAGTCATCGTCTTCTTTAGGTTCATGATAGCACAGATCTGCGCGCCTCCTTCGGGTCCAACATTCTAGATTTGAGAGGATAATACACCATAGACTTTTTTTTTTTGCTAGGACTGTGTAAGGCCTGACTTCAAGATGCTTAGGTTTAGCAATGACTCAGGCCAATGACTCCTAGCCAATTTGGCTTAGGGCATTAGGTTTTAAGAAGACCGCTTCGGGCCCGAGCATCAGCCTAAGTTAATCCTATAAAGTCAAGCAGCCCCTTTTCTTTCATTTTATTTTCATTTTTTCGCATTTCCATTTTCATCATTCATATTTTCAGCACATCTTTATTTTGTCCAGGCTGTATTATACTCTCAACCTATTTCTGGTTCCAATCCCTTGCCATAGCCAAGTAAATGGTCTATCATGATCTTTTAAGCTCAACAGATAACTACACATCATCCAATGACTAGGACTAAAGACATCCCACTATAGATTAGTATTCAACAAATCTCTAGATGGTATTACTTTATGTACTAGTGTGTGTAAGTGAATTTTCTTAGTTCAAGCACCTGTTCCAAGAGGACTGTAATAGAAAGATATGCTCAGTTAAGTGTATCTATCCTCTAGTATACTTACTCACACTTCCAATGCAAATTAATCTCCTAAGAATTGAAGCATGCATTATTACGGGATAAACTATCAAAACCTAAGAAAAAGTACTAACAAACAACCTAAAAATTAATTTTTTTTATGAATTTTTTCAGTTTTATGATTTTTTTATACAAGTAATATTCCCTCCCCCAAACCTATTATGAACATTGTCCTCAATGTGAACAAAATATAGCATGACAATGAGCATATAATAAAGAAAATCAGAGAAAAGAGAGAATACACCTGAATACGTGGGTTGCCTCCCACCAAGCGCTAAGTTTAACGTCTTCAGCCAAACGTAGCCACAATCATTCTGTAATCGTCGGATCATCCAAGTAAACAATCATCACATCAATATCTGTCACAACCTCGAGATATGGTTTCAATCGGTGACCATTGACTTTGAATGTAGTCCCATCCTTTGGATTATAAATCTCAACAGCACCGTGTGGAAATACTTCTTTGACAATAAAAGGCCCAGACCACCGAGATCGGAGCTTCCCAGGAAATATGTGTAGCCTAGAGTTGTAAAGTAGTACCTTCTGATCAGGCTGAAAGGACTTTCTGAATATCATCTTGTCATGTATGGCTTTGGTCCTCATCTTATAGAGTTTGGCATTCTCATATGCATCAAAGCGCATCTCCTCTAACTCACTCAGTTGGAGTTTTCGTTGCTCACCGGCTTTATCCATATCAAAGTTGTACACCTTAATAGCCCAATACGCTCGATGTTCCAACTCAACAGGTAAATGACAAGCTTTTTTCATACACCAATCGGTAGGGAGACATACTAATCGGGGTTTTGAAAGCTGTCCGGTAGGCCCATAATGCATCATTCGGTCGCAAGGACCAATCCTTTCTATCGGGGAGAACCGTATTTTCAAGAATCTGCTTGATTTGGCGATTTGAAACCTCCACTTGGCCACTCGTCTGAGGATGATATGGTGTGGCAACCTCGTGGGTGACAGAATATTTCTTGAGAAGAGCTTCAAAAGACCTGTTACAAAAATGAGAACCACCGTCACTAATAATAGCGCGAGGAGTTCCAAACCTGCTAAAAATGTTAGATTTCAGAAAGTCCAGCACAACTTTTTGGTCATTGGTCCTAGTGGCAATAGCTTCAATCCACTTAGACACATAATCAACAGCAACAAGAATATATGTATGACCAAAAGATGGCGGAAAAGGTCCCATAAAATCAATACCCCAAACATCAAATAAATCAACAATCAAAATTGGTTGTAGGGGCATCATATTCCTTTTAGACAAAGCTCCTAGTTTTTTACACCTATCGCAAGATTGACAATAAGCATGGGCGTCTTTAAATAGAGTTGGCCAATAAAAACCGCTTTGAAGTACTTTAGCCGCAGTTTTCTTACCACCGAAGTGTCCACCACAGGCCTGAGAGTGACAAAAAGATAAGATGCTATGAAACTTACTCTCAGGGACACATCGTCTTATGACCTGGTCAGCACATATCTTAAATAGGTCATCCCAATAGTAATGTTTGACTCGAGAGAAAAATAAGTCTTTGTCATGTTTAGACCAAAGGTTGGAATTTGACCCACAACAAGATAATTCACAATATGTGCAAACCAAGGTGGAGATGTAGTGGAGACAGCAAAGAGCTGCTCATCAGGGAATGAATCTCTTAGAGGGTCATGGCTGTGCAAATCAGGAATAGGAATTCTGGATAGATGATCAGCCACGACATTCTCAGAACCCTTTTTATCTTTAATTTCAAAGTCAAATTCCTGGAGGAGTAGAATCCAATGGATCAGCCTCGGCTTAGCATCCTTCTTGGAAAGAAGGTACCTCAAGGCTGCATGATCAGAGAAGATGATGATCTTACTCCCCAGGAGATATGACATGAATTTATCTAATGCAAACACAACAACAAGCAACTCTTTTTCAGTGGTGGTATAATTCAATTGAGCATCAGTGAGTATCTTGCTAGCATAGTATATAACATGAGGAATTTTGTTGATGCGTTGGCCTAACACTGCCCCTACAGCAAAATTCGATGCATCACACATTATCTCGAAGGGCAGTGTATAGTCAGGGGGGCTTAATGATGGGAGAGCTAGAGAGGAGGGTTTTGAGCTTTGTAAAAGCATTTTTGCACGAATCATCAAAGTCAAATGGCACGTCTTGACCGAGAAGGTGGCATAATGGACATGATATCTTGCTAAAATCTTTGATGAATCGACGATAAAACCCTGCATGGCCAAGGAAAGACCGTATTTGCTTAACTGATGTAGGTGGTGGTAAATTAGCAATCAGGTCAACCTTGGCCTTGTCAACCTCTATACCCCTTTTTGATATAACATGTCCAAGCACAATCCCCTGTTAAACCATGAAATGGCTCTTTTCCCAACTTAACACTAAATTTGTTTCCTCACAGCGTTTTAAAACTAAAGCAAGGTTGTGCAAGCATTCATCAAAACAAGTGCCAAATACCGAAAAATCGTCCATGAAAACTTCCAAAAATTTATCAATCATGTCGAAAAAGATGGACATCATGCATCGTTGAAATGTAGCAGGGGCATTGCAAAGACCAAAAGGCATTCTTCGATACGCAAATGTACCGAAGGGGCATGTAAAAGTCGTCTTTTCCTGATCCCCTGAAAAAACTGGCACTTGATTATATCCTGAGTACCCATCTAAAAAGCAATAAAACTCTTGGCCCGCTAGTTTCTCTAGGATTTGGTCAATGAATGGGAGAGGGAAATGGTCCTTACAGGTATTGGAGTTCAGCTTCCTATAATCAATGCATACCCGCCAGCCCGTGGTCTCTCTTATTGGCACAAGTTCACCCTCTGAGTTTGGTTTCACCGTGATGCCCAATTTCTTAGGGACGACCTGGATGGGGCTCACCCACTCGCTGTCAGAGATAGGGTATATGATACATGCGTCTAACAATTTCACTACCTCTTTCATCACCACTTCTCTCATGTGTGGGTTCAACTGTCTCTGCCCCTCCCTAGAAAGTTTAGCCTGGTCCTCCAAGTTTATGCGATGCATGCACACAGAGGGGTCTATACCCCGGAGGTCGGCCACTGTCCATCCTATAGCTCGCCGGTGTGTGGTAAGGATCTCCAACAACTGGGCTTCCTGGTCAATAGATAGGCTAGATGAGGTAATTACAGGAAGGGTGTTGTTGGGTCCTAAGAAGACGTATTTGAGGGAGCTAGGAAGGGTTTTGAGTTCAAGTGTGGGTGGGGCTTCGATGGAAGGTTTAGTGGTGGGGTGGTAGACACAGGGAGAGGGTCAGGATGGGGTCGCCATGGGATATGTCCAGGGTATAGGGCAGCCACTAAATAGTGATGGACCTCCTCAAGGTCAGGTATGCCCTCATATTGATCGATCCAGTCATAGAAAAGGGTGTGCTCGAGGGCATCCTTAAGCACAGCAAAGGGAAGGTATTCCTGGACGAGGTCATCTAAGTCGTCAACCACAAGGCACTCAGCTTCACTCGAGGGTTGTTGGGAAGCACTAAAGATGTTTAATTTAACTTTCATGTTCCCAAAGGAGACGTTCATAAGCCTTGACCTACAGTTAATGGTGGCATCGGCTATGGCTAGGAAAGGGCGGCCAAGGATAACAGGAATTTGGGATTTGGAGTTGGCAACTGGTTCCATGTCTAAGACGACAAAATAACAGGAAAATAGAACCGGTCAACTCCAACGAGGACGTCTTCTATAACACCTCTAGGTCTGCGAATGGATCGGTCTGCTAACTGAGGGGTGACTGTGGTGGGCTGCAACTCTCCTAGGCCAAGTTGTTCATACACTGAGTAAGGGAGGAGGTTGACACTGGCCCCTAAGTCCAAGAGAGCTCGGCTAATGGTATGGTCACCTATGACAATGGATATAACAGGGACACCTGGGTCCTTAAATTTAGGTGGCATATCACTGGTCAGTAAAGGTCTTACTTGGTTGGTCAAAAAGACCTTTTGGGTGACATGGGATTTGATTTTCCTCTTTTGGGTACATAGGTCTTTCAGGAATTTGGCATAGGCAGGTACTTGTTTGATGGCATCTAAGAGGGGAAGATTGATCTTAACCTGCTTGAACACCTCTAACATTTCCTCCATTCGTTGGTGGGACTTACTAAACGGGGAGGGTTGGTTGAGGCATTTAGGGAAAGGAGCCCTAGGGATATAGGATGTTTCATTGGTGGGCTCAGCTGGGACATCCTTCTGTGGTGGAAAACTAACAGGATCAGGCATAGTAGGAGTGGGTTGGTTCTGTTTCTCAAGGGGAGTGTCCTCACTTGCAATGGTTGGGTCCCTAACCTGATTGTCAACTTGTTTTCCATTTCTTAGGGTAGTAACAGCTTGCACCTGCTCATTTGGATAATGGGAACCTTCAACGGCGAACTGGCCTCTAGGGTTCTGCTGTGGTTGGCTGGGCAAGGTTCCTACTTCCCGACGGTTCATAGATTGGGCCAGCTGTCCTAATTGGGTTTCTATTTTGGCAATGGATTGTGTATGGGAATGGACAAGCTGGGCCTGGGTTCTTAGCTCTGCTCTTGTCTCCTTCTGTTCAGTTTTAATCTCGGTTAAGTGTGAGAGGAGCATTTGGCTCATTTGGCTCATCTGGTCTTTTAAGGAAGGTCGCCTATTGGATTGGCCAAAGGGAGCCGGTGCGGGTTGGTTAGACTGGGGCCGGCTTTGGAATTCTGGTCGTAAGGCGGGATTGAAAGCTGGTCCCTGGTCAGGTTGTTTCCAGGCGAAATTGGGATGATTTCGCCACCCCGGATTATAGGTATTTGAGTAGGGGTTATTGGCTCTAGGGTATCCTTGTGCAAAGTTGACATGCTCCTGTACAAGGTCTGGATACTGGGAGGCTGAGGGACAGTCAACAATAGTGTGCATAGGGCTGGCACAGATGGCACAGGCATCTTGAGAGGTTGGGTTATAAGGTGTAGTCTGTGAGAAAAACCTGTCAAATCTCTCGGTTAGGGATGCCACTTGGTGTTCTAGGTTCGTGATAGCTTTAACATCATACATGCCTCCCCTTGAGGCACTCCTGCCAGGCATATGGCCTTCCGATCTATAGAGGGTGGCACTGTGTAGAGAGTTTTCGCTCAGGTCCTCTAGTAGGTCCCAAGCATCATCAGGGGTTTTCTTCATGAATGTGCCTCCATAGGAGGCGTCCATTAGGGTCTTATGCTGATCACACACACCCTCATGAAATCTCTGTACTAATTGCCACTTGGGCACATCATGGTGGGGACAGGACCGGAGTAAGGATTTCATCCTCTCCCAGCTTTCATGGAATTGTTCATTAGGTGTCTGGGTAAAGGTGATGATTTCATGGCAGATCTTATTGGTCCGCCCCACAGGAAAGTATTTCTTGAGGAATTCGGCTTGAAGTTCCTCCCAAGTGGAAATAGAGTTATGCTCAAGGGAGTATAGCCATTCCTTGGCCCTATCTTTTAAGGTGAAGGGGAACAGCCTAAGGCGCACCTGGTCATCAAATAGTGTAAGTTTAAAGGTTGTGTTAACCTCTAGGAAATTTTGTAGGTGCCTATAGGGGTTCTCATTTAATTGGCCATGGTATGTGGGCAGCATCTGGATGATGTTTGGCTTAATTTCGAAATTAGCCACGGTTGCAGGAAGGGGAGGTGTAGGCAGTGGGACGGTAGTAGTCTTGCAGGGTACGGGCATGGGGCATTAGTGGATTCTGGTTTAGGCCATTCCCACCCCCAAGGTTCATGTTGTCCGCCATTGGATGAATTTCAGGGATTGGTTTGCTAGGAGTTCTACAGATTCTATATAGGCGCTCAGGATCAGGATCAAAGGCAAGGTCGGGGTTCAGGGAGCGACAACCATGCATGCACAATAAAAATCAAACAAAACCTGTGCAATCCTAATAGCGACAACTAGCAAGCATCAACCCTAGATAGCGACAACTAGCAACCTAATAGCGACAACTAGCACGTCATGCAATCCCACAAAGAAAAGAAAAACACCAAGCACCCAAATTTACTCTAAAAGAGGGTTAAGAGAGTGCAAACAGTGGGAAGTGATGGCCCTTCCAACGATGACGAAAATTAGCGTCCTCTCCTAATCCTGCAAAAGAAGAAAAACTAAATTAAGCTACTGAAAGGAAATCTAAATTAGACTATACTACTCTAAAACTAACTATGCTAAGAATTAGTATACTATTGAGCCGTCCCCGGCAACGGCGCCAAAAACTTGATCGTTTAAAATTAAACCCTTGCAAGTGCACAAGGCAATTGTACTACGGTGAGTATTAAAGGGTTGTCGAACCTCAGAGACGGTGAATACTTTACCAAATTCAAGAGAAAATAGCAGTGTTGATTTTAGACTAAGAAAGCAATGAACTTTAAACTAAACTAAGTTGAGATTTAATCAATATGTGGAATACCAAGGCTTCGAATCCACCACAATAAACTAGTGTAAAGTCTCTCTCTCTCTTTTAAATAAAGATTTCCAATTGGCTGGTGTATTCCTCTCAGACATACACCTGTCAATTCAAATTATAGTGCTCTCCTCTCGGACGTAACACATAAATCAATTAAGCATATGGAATTGTGATCTATCTCTCTCAAGCATAAATCAATTAAACTTTATTAACATATGATAAATCAGAACACTCACATTCCTCTCAGACATGCAAGTAATCTTTCAGATTGAAATTCATAAAATCCACTCTTGTCTCTCTCAAGCACAAAGAATAAACTCAATGAATTAACTTTAATTGCATAACAAAGGTTCATACACAAACTAGAGTAAAAATAATATGAGAGAAAAGAAACTACACAACCAGATTATTGGGCTTCATCTACGCCTTGGATAGGAGTTTAGCCAAGCATGGGAAGAGAATCCATCATCTTCATCTTCATCATCTTCTTCTTCCTTTGCTCTAGCCTCCAAGGTCTCAAATTGCTCTCTAGGTTGAATATGTGGTGCCCAAAACGTTCTCCTATAAGGCCTATTTATAATAGTGAAGAGAAACCACGAAGTCCCCTTCTAAATCCAAGTCGCAATAGGTCTTATTTTGGTTTGCCGCATACGGCGATAGATCGTCCGTATTGCCGATCGTTCGCTGTCCGATTGATCGCAATTCCTTCGTTATTTTCCCCCGATCGATCGTTTTGCCGATCGACGCCGTATGATACCGATCGATCGTAGTTACTGTCTTCGGCGATTGAAAAATTCTAGTAGATACGATCGATCGTTTTTATACCGATCGATCGTTTCCTTCAATACAGTGCTTTTGCGGCTCTGGCGATCGATCGCATTGATTGCCGATCGATCGTAGTTACTGTTCATGAACTTCAAATGGCTATAACTTTGTGTCCCAAACTCCGAATTGCACGTGGTTGGTGGCGTTGGAAAGCTGATTTCTTGAAATTTAACATGAGACTTGAATCAGTCCAATCCTATATTTGTAGACGAAGTTATGATAATTTAACCATTCGAGTTACTTTTCTCTTCATTTCTGTGTATTACTCTTGTTTCCTACAAAAACCAAAAACTATATTAAAGTAGCAGTTATTCTAATCAAACACTAGCATAATCATAAACTTAGGAGATAATAAAATGCATATTTCATGTATAGATCACTATGCGAGTGAAAAACATCAACAAAGAAAAAGATGAGAGCAATCACAATATCCAACCAGAAAATATCATCTAATCAAATAAATAACCTAAAATAAAGAAAAAGCTGGGCTGCCTCCTAGTAGCGCTAAGTTTCCTGTCTTCAGCCAGACTGAGTGTAGGAGTATTCAATTATGATAAGTGGGATCAGACAGAGGAATACTCTCCACTTCTGATGGAATCAATTCTAGGAATGGCTTAAGTCTTTGACCATTTACTTTAAACACATTGCCATTCATTCGATTTTCAATTTCTACAGCTCCATGAGGATAAATAGTTTTAACAATAAATGGACCAGTCCATCTAGAAACGAGCTTGCCAGGAAATAAATGCAATATAAAGTTATACAAAAGAACTTTTTGTGAAGGTTCAAAAGTTTTTCGATGAATATGTTGATCATGCAAAACCTTTATTCGTTCTTTGTAAATTTTTGAATTCATATATGCATCATTCCTAATTTCTTTTAATTCATTTAGTTGAAGCTTACGCACAGAACTGGCATCATCCGAACTAAAATTAAACATTTTTATAGCCCAATATGCCTTGTGCTCCAACTCCACAGGCAAGTGGCAAGCTTTTCCATAAACAAGTCTATAAGGGGACATACCAATAGGAGATTTGAATGCTGTACGGTATGCCCAAAGTGCATCTGTTAACCGCAGAAACCAATCTTTGCGATTTGGGTTAACCGTTTTCTCTAAAATGTGTTTAATCTCTTTGTTGGCAAGTTCAGCTTGCCCACTTATTTGTGGGTGATAAGGGGTAGCCACCTTATGAGTAATTCCATATTTTTTCATCAATGCCTCAAAAAGTTTATTGCAGAAGTGAGAACCCCCATCACTTATGATTGCACGGGGTATACCAAACCTTGATAGAACATTCTCTTTCAAAAAGCATATAACAGTTTTATGATCATTATTTCTACAAGGGATGACCTCTACCCACTTGGAAACATAGTCAACAGCCACTAGAATGTACAAATAGCCAAAAGAAGGTGGAAGTGGACCCATAAAATCAATACCCCAACAATCAAATAGTTCAATCACTAAAATGGGGTTTAAAGGCATCATATTCCTACGTGTTATTCCACCAAGCTGTTGACAACGTCCACAAGTACAACAATAATCATGAGTATCTTTAAATAGGGTAGGCCAATAAAATCCACATTGCAAAATTTTAGCAGCAGTTTTTCTAGCAGAAAAATGACCACCACGAGCTTCTGAATGGCAGAAGGAAATGACACTATGAATTTCATCATATGGTACACATCTCCTAATAATCTGATCCGGACAATATTTGAAAAGATATGGATCATTCCAAAAGAAATTTCTTACCTCCACCATGAACTTTTTCTTGTCTTGTGTTGTCCAATGAGAAGGAGTTTGACATGTGACAAGAAAATTAACAATATCAGCAAACCATGGTAAAGCAGAAAGAACAAAAAGTTGCTCATCTGGGAAGGTGTCTTTAATTGGCACTGCCTCATTGGAATCATCCACAGTCAGCCTAGATAAATGATCGGCCACCACATTTTCTACTCCTTTTTTTATCTTTAATGGTAATACCAAATTCTTGCAGTAGGAGTATCCAGTGAATCAACCTAGGTTTTGCATCTTTCTTTGATAAAAGATATTTCAAAGCAGCATGATCAGTAAAGATAACAATAGGATATCCGGTCAAGTAAGGCCTCAATTGATCCAAAGCAAATACTATAGCAAGTAATTCCTTTTCTGTTTTGAATAATTCATCTGAGCATATATGAGTATGACCATGAATCGTGTTTACGTTTGATGTGCTAAAGCCTAGATGGAATTCTTGTCTTAATTCAGCATTTATGTGGTCTATTATGATTCCCAGATGATTTGACTAATTGTTTTTCCCTATTCTATTATTTGGTCATTATGGGATGTCCTAAATCAGGTGGTCGTCATGTTTTAGTTTAAGTGCATTTTACTTCATATACTTTCCTGAACTTAGTTGTCCTAATTAGGTTAGGAGAGTAAACTACAGTGTGCATGAACAGTTTTAGGTAAATTAAAGGTATCATAAGGTGTGAATTATTACTTACTAATGAAGCCATAAAGGTGATGTATCACACATTGGGAATAGGTGATAATTATTAGTATCATGGGTTTATATGAACCATTATGTAATTAGTATAATTGGAACTATTTAGCGTAAGATAGGCTCTCGGCTAGTACTATTCCTGTACCGACAGTTGATAATCAAAAAGTCATAACTAATGGTAGAAAGTTCAAAAAAATATGCCGTTTGTTGGGTTGAAAAATAGATTCACAGATCTACAAGAAAAAGTTTATAACTTAATTCAAACTGTAAAAATCTTAGTAAGTGTCAGATGTGGACTGTTATGCAAGTAACAGTGCAGCAATCTAAAGTTCGGCATAGTAATACTTAGTCCAATGTGGTTATGTGAGTTTAAGAGTTAAGATAACCATTAAGAAAGATAGAAAGACTTGAGTAATGATTATTATAGTAAGAGCAATTTCCTAAAAAGATGACTGGGGTTGAGTAATTCCAAACCGAGTCAGTACCTCGCATATCGCAACTTTGTCTCTAGATGTAGTCAAAGAAGTTCCAATTAGGGTTTGTACTCTCAAACCCTAGTTCTCCGGTTGCATGGTAACCATTGAAGTCTATCGTCAGTGTTGGAAATTTCTATCTAGGGCTATGCACAGAGAATAGGTTGAGTGAGTAAAGTTATTGTCATATCCCTTACGAGTTGGATGAGGTTCAAGAAGAAGTTGTCATTATGTTACTCTGTTGGTGAGTCAACCGTTGATTGAGAATTTCTATTTTTTATTTATTTATTTAATTGTCTACTGATTGGGATATTAAAATCTCAATGGTACTCCTATGAGAGTCAATTGTTGAAAGATGAGAAATTTTAGTGATTCGGATACAACCTTTGTCGTTGTAACTTGACATTTAGTTCTCTGGAAACTGTTTTCTTCCACTAAGGGTTATTGATGGAAACTCTCCAAGGTGGAAATCATAGTATGCTCATGAGCCATTGCTAGGTCCATAGTGATCTCCGATATATTTAGAACCTCTGTAGTTTAGCCGATGAAGGCATACGTACGTTATTAGACTGTATGATATTATGGAAGGTCTATAGTCTCCACCCATTGTGCTCGTAAGCACCAATGGGGCCAGCATTCCTAGACGCATGGCTGAGTTCCTCTGAAGAACCTCTAGGACGTTTTGGTATAGAAGTCCATAGTGGAAGTTGACTGACCTGAGAGCAGAAGTTGACATCTCCTTAGACTATGGATGTTGGGAGTCTGAATTTACCGTTATGTTTCTCCTTATAAAATGAATGTTTAGAGTCTCGACTGATTATCTTATTCATATCATGAAATGTTGATGTTCTGGTACGACGATTATTGTATCTCCAAATTTTGATTCCTTTGAACTTTGAATTCTTCTTTTAAATGTGAAGTTTGTATATTTTCTCATTCCGATTATTAGTGGAATTTTGGCATCCTACTTGGTATTTCTTTCAAAATACTCATGCATCCTCTGATGTAGAAATTAAGGAGTGAAGCTGAGCAGGTAAAGGATGATGAAGTTGCTACGGATGGCTAGAGCTTTGCTGATGAAGACTTTCTTTTAATTATTATTATTTTTGAAATTGTGTTGCTTAGTTGGCCTATGTGCCTAGAATTTGGAATTTGGGTTTTTGAATTACTTATTTGCTGTAATAGACTAAGTAGTTCTTTTGGTAATGTTATGTTTAAGATTTGACACTTGAATATTGTTCTGTCATACTGATCCTGTACAATCCCAATTTATTAAATGGGGTTGAGAACAATTGAGTATTCGGTCGCATTCCAGATTTCAGACCTCGTGACAGTCTATGGTTAGTTGCTTCCGCGCTCTAGTCGAGGTCTAGAAATTTGGGGCGTGACACATACTCATACTAAGTCTTCTTATTTGGAGTTGAACTAGGAGACAAGGAACTTGTATTAGAAGAAGAACTTGGTAAACTTGTGTTTGGATCAATTTCTTGGAGAGCTTCTTGAGTAACTTTATTTCTTTGAGTTCAACAATCTTTATTAAAAGTAACAACTTGATTTTGAACTTTATTTCTTTGGTAATGTTGAATAGATGCCTTCTCATTGAAGAGAACATCTCTATAATTGATCACCTTGTCTTTCTTCAAATTGAAGAACCTTGTCTTTCTTCAAACTAAAGAGTTTATAGCCATTTAATTTTGAAATGTAGCCCACAAAAATACATTTTTGACCTGCTTCATCAACCATACACCTTAAAATGATTCATCGACGGCTTTCTTCCACTCTAAGCCTCAAATGGTGTTTTGTTTTTCACCGCTTTTGTAGGGCATCTATTCAACAAATACACTGTCTTGTACACTGCTTCATCCCAAAAAGAATAAAGCATTCTCTTCTCATGATTCATTGATTTTTCCATCTCAACTATTGTCCTATTATTTCTTTCCACTACCCCATTTTGTTGAGGTAGGTGTATAGCCAACACTCAATTGCCTATTCAAGCCAATATCATCACAAAAGCTATCAAATTCCTTGATATTATATTATCTCCCTCAATAACTTCTTAGCAAGTACTTTCAAGAGATAACCACTTTCCCTTTCTACAATTTTTTGACATTTCTTGAATATAGTAAAAACATCCGATTTTGTCTAATAAAATAAACCCAAGTTGTTCTAGAATAATTATCAATGAAAGTGATAAAATACATGTTACCTCTATTTGTTGGAGTGACCATTTACCCACATATATTAGTATGAACAACCTCAAGAGTGCTTTTGCTCGCCATGCATTTTCTTTTGGAAATGACTTCTTATGTTGCTTTCCAAGAGCACATCTTTCACAAACGTCTTTCACTTCTTGAATAATAGGCAATCCATACACCATGCTCTTTTATTGTAAATTCTTCAAACTTTGGAAATTTAAGTACCCAAGCCTTCTAAGCCAAAGTTATAACTCATCTACCTTCATAGACACATCTCTTGAATATTTGAAAGTGAATGGAAAACTTCTATTTTGACTCATCTTGATTGTAATCACAACTTGTCTTCTATACCATTTGTCATAGACTTTGCAACAATTGTCCTCTAAATAAATAGAATATCCATGCTCAACTAGTTGCCCAACACTAATTTTTTTTTCTTCAACTCGGGAACTAGCAACACATCTTTGATATATCTTCTTTACATCTTTGTCTCTATGACAATAATACCCACTCTTTTTGTTTGGACCAAGGCACTATTTCCCATCTTCACTTGAGAACTTGAGGAACCATCTAGGTTCACAAAAATTTTCTCATCACCCATCATATGGTTGCTACATCTACTATCAAGAAACCATACATTGTTTTTTTTAGCAGATGCCATATGACATGCATAAAACATACTCTTATCTCCTTCTTTGAAAAATTTAGTTTCTTGGTTATTCTTCACTCTACAATCCTTTCAAGCATGCCCAAACTTCTTGCAATTATAACATTGTGGTTGCCCCTTAAACCAAAAATCATTCTCCACAAGACTCCTCATTTGGCAAATTCCACACCTTTGTTGAGTGGAATCATTTCCTCTTCTTTCAAAGTTGTTTCTTCATTTTCCTCTTGTATTTCTTCCTCTTCCTCTTCCTTGTCCACTACCTCTAGAGGATTTCACTTTTGAATTGACTACCACTAGATGAACCTTTCCCTTTATCTTTGGAATTAGAACGAACATTGAACTTAGATTGGAAAGCAATCTCAATTAGTTTTTGGGAGTGCCTACACAATCTTTGCTCAAGGACAAGGATAAAGCTCATAAGTTCTTCAATGCTCAATGTGGATTTATTTTTTATTCCCTCCATAATGGCAACAGTAGCATCATATTTCTTCGACAATGAAATCAAAATCTTCTCCACTTTTTGATCCCTAATATTATACCAATATGTCTTCATTTGATTCACAATTTCAACAACTCTAGAGAAGTAATCATTCAACAATTCCACATCTTTCATTATAAGATTCTCAAAATCTCTTGTAAGAGCTTGAAGCTTGATAGATTTTACCTTCACTAAGCCTCTATACTCATTTTGTAGAACATTCCAAGCCTACTTTGCTTTTGTTGCATTGATGATTCCAGGGAATAATGTGTTTGAGACTCCTTATTGGATCACATGAAGAGCTTTGCCATCTTTCTTCCTTTCTTTCTTCAATACTTGCTTTTGCTCACTTTTCAAAATTGTTCCAACAATGGGTTCTACATACCCACCTTCAACCACCTCCCATAAATCTTGAGAAATAAGCAAAGTTCTCATTTTTACATACAAAAAATTCTAGTTTTCGCTGTTGAATATAGAAATGGAGTGACTCTGTATGCCATTTGTAAGAGAGCTTGTGGTTGTCATTTTTAATTTTCAATGGGGCTTGTTTTCGGTTCAAGAATTTTAAAAAATCGACTCTTAAAAATGACCTAAAGTTGCTCCAATCTAGCTCCGATGCCACTTTGTTGGCTTGAGAATGAGATAGAGACACAAATATTAAAGGAAATACTTGATTTTTACTATCACATTGGAAGCTTTAATATTGGACATGCATACATAATATATAGAGATGGAAGAGTTGAGCAAGAGCTCAAAATAGGGGTTGGAAGTGGCTCAGAAGATCAGCCCTTTTGCAAAGTTTTTCTATATTACCTGGCCAATGAGCCCGGATTGCCATATTACCTGGTTTTTCTGGGCTCATAATATATAACCTAGTTTGGGGACTTGGTCTTCCCTTTATGCCCTTTGGAACCCTAACCCTAAACCCCGACCTCATTTTTTCATATTACATGGTTCTAGGTTTCACACTTCAACGAATCATATCTCCTTCATTTTTGATCCATTTTCAACCATTTTTTCGTTCTTCTTTATTTTTACTGCTATTTATTCTAATGATGATATCATAAAGATCTTGAGATAATATCTAATAAAATATAAATAAATTTGCTATAAATAGCATGTGATGTCTCAACATAGTTAAGCTATCATCTTGAAAAGAAAAATGAGAAAAAATAAAGAAGAATGCAAAAAGAATGAGTGAAAATGGATAAAAAGCACAAGAGATATAAATCATTGAAGTATGTCCCAAAAAAATAGTGAGTGCTATTGTGTAAAATAGTACACGATAGTAGTGCTATCGTGCTATTGTGTACTTGATTACATGATAGGCCCATTTTTTCAGGACATACTTCAACGAATCATATCTCCTTCATTTCTGATCCGTTTTTGCCCATTCTTTTTTGTTATTCTTTATTTTTTCTCATCTTTCTTCTCATAATCATATCCTAAGGATCTTGATATAATATCTAATAAAATATAAAAAAATCCATGATAAATAGCATGCAATGTCTCAACATAGTTAAGCTATTATCATGATAAGAAAGAGGAGGAAAAATAAAGAATAACACAAAAAGAATAGATGAAAACGGATAAGAAATTAGAGAGATATGAATTGTTAAATTCTGTCCTAAAAAATGGGCAATTACACACTATCGTGTACTCGATTACACGGTAGCCCTGACTATCATGTATTTGTATACACTGGTATTGTGTATTCGGCTGCACATGAAAGCACTGTAGTTGTCCATTTTTTGGATATATTTTAAAGAATTATATCTCCATTTCTAATCCGTTTTCGACTATTATTTTTTGTTCTTCCTTATTTTTCCTCCTCTTTTTTCTCATGATGATAACCTAACTATGTTGAGACATCGTATGCTATTTATCATGGATATTTCTATATTTTATTAGATATTATCTCAAGATCCTTAGGATAAAAAATAGGTGAAAATGGATTAAAAATAAGAGAGATATTAATCGCTAAAATATGTCCCCAAAAAATAAGTATTTACTGATAGCACACCCCTAATCGCCCATTTTAATTGAGGCATATTGCATAGTTCCTTGGGTAAACCCATTGTTTTTGTGTTATTCCTTATTTTTCTTCTTCTTTCTTAGCATGATGATAACCTAACTATGTTGAGACAATGCATGCTATTTATTATGGATTTTTTTATATTTTATTAGATATTATCTCAAGATCCTTAGGAAATTATTATGAGAATAAAGAGGAGAAAAAAAGAACGAAAAAAATAATGATAAAAAATGGATCAAAAATGAAGGAGATATGATTTGTTGAAGTATGTCCCAAAAGTACATGATACCATGTACAAATACACGATAGCAGTGCGTTTTTAGGACATATTTTAACGATTCATATCTCTCTTTCATTTTTTATCCATTTTCACTCATTCTTTTTGCATTCTTCTTTATTTTTTCTTCTCATAATGATAGCCTAACTATGTTGAGCCACTACATGCTATTTATTGTAGATTTTTTTATATTTTATTAAATATTATTTCAAGATCCTTATGATATCATCATTAGAAAAAAAGAGAAGTAAAAATAAAAAAGAACGAAAAAAGGGCAAAAACAGATAAAAAAATGAATGAGATATGATTAATTGAAGTGTGAAACTAAAGGAAAAATGTGGGTTAGGGTTAGGGTTCAGGACGACAAATGGGAAGACCAGGTCCCAAAACGAGGTTATATGGCATGAGCCCAGAAAAATCAGGTAATATGGTAATTCGGGGCTCATTGGCCATGTAATATGGAAAAACCTCGCCCTTTTGCCCTCCTTTTAGATATTATAAAATTGACAAGTTTGCCCTTACAATAAGCCTCAATTACCCAAGGACCTATGCGAGTTGAAAAAGTCAAATGGGCATTACATTTTAACAATATCCTCCAACAACCTTCCTTCTTTAGCCCCTACAATGCCTTCTCCAATCCACATGTAAACTAATTTTTTCTTGTCAAAGCAATAAGCGGTAGGAAAAAGGGAGAAGTATTTAAAGCTTTAAAGAAGAAGGGAAGTAGTTGTAGCTCAATCTCAGCGATGGGAAGATGTCATCGTCATCATTTTCCAAATGCCAAAGTTCAGTCTTCAAAACAGCATCCCACCTTTCCTCTGGAGCCCCTTGTAACATGAGAAATTATTAGGTACCCCTTGCATACAGGAAACTCACTCTCACCACCGAAAGGGTGATTGACACGATCTCCCTGGTTAAACTGAGGGCCCATAAATTGGATATCATGCCAATCACCAATTGGTGATGAACATGAAACCCAGGTAAGCGAAGCGTGTCTAATAACTTCTCTTGTAACATAGCCCCCAATACTGAGACTGCAAGGGGGACTCCTTTACACTTTTTTACTATTTCCTTTCCATGATGGACCAAGTTCTCATAAAATGTTGTATCCACTTCTCCAAAAGCTTTATCCTTGAACAAATTCCAACAGTGTTCAACATCAAGAATCCCTAACTCATAAGGTGTCCTAGTACTAATGGCTTTTGCGACAATTTCGCTCCGTGTAGATACAAGTACTATGCTTCCTTTTGCACAATGACTTAGCGGAGCGTTCGTACTGTGCCATTCTTTCACTGTCCATATACAATCCAGCACTATAAAAACTCTTACGTCGCACAATGTGTTCAAGGCAGTTGTGTAACGCAGCAATGACATGTTGGGACAACTTTTTTTTGTGGAGTACTCAATAAGTTATTTGGTCACTTTGGCAACATCGAACACATCAGATACACATGCCCAATTTCGTGGATGGAATTGTCTAAAACGATGGAAAAGAAGTACCATACCTGATTTTGACTTGTAGAAATTATTAGGTATGCGTTGCGTACGCGAAACTCATGCTCACCACTAAAGGGTCCACAAATTGGATTTCGTGTCAATCACCAATTGGAAATGAGACGGTGCGCACCTAATAATTTCTCCAGCTGTTCCAGCTGCAACAGCCGAGTGCTCATCTCGTCGACCACACCAAGTCATAAAGCAACTCCCTGAGATCGTCAATCCAGTGCTTCTCTTAAAGTTATTGTTGGCCTCTACTTTGAAGCGACGCTCACTGCCACCATACAATTGTCTAATGACTTTATAATAGCCATTATGCAAGCGAAAATGTCAGCATAATTAATTTTTTTAAGGTTTATTGAGTGTCTTTTGTGTCCTTCGTGATGAATCTCTAGTATTAGTTAATAATGTATATGTCAAAAACCATAAACGAAAAATATATATTATAGGTTACAAAAGGGAAAACGATATTTGTACATCAGATTTCCTACACATTTCCATACACAGCTGATGTGTATGGAAATGTGTAGGAAATATGATGTAGGGCTATCACTGTCCTTACAAAAAGGGATTAATTAATTAACCTTGTGGCTGTTCTTATATATATCATGGAACTGTTTGAAACATGCCCTCTATACACGTATATTTCAAGTACTACAATTTTTTTTATTCAACCAGTACTAGAAAATGTCATAAAGAAGCCGATGGAAGGATTTCATTAACTATGACTCAAGAGAAGTTAATCGTGTCAATTGGTGATTTACACGATTTCCAATTTGTGGGTCCTTCATGACAAGCAAGGAGTCGTGTCAATCAGCTGTTGGTGGTGAGCATGAATTCGCATAATTTCTCATGAGCCAATGAGAATTATTGGTGTGTTAATTTCACTTATACATTTTTCCATGAGAATAACAAGTAAACAACTTGAAAATTAGAAAGAGTGGCTTTCAGCCCCAGTCTATCTGGAAGATACATTCTGAAACTGGCTGGAGAGCGCCGGTTCCGGCCAGATCTGATTGGCTGGAAGGTGCTAGCCTTCAAGTTTTGATGCAGCCCCAGATACAAAACCAAACACTCATTGTAGATGTTTGTTAAAAGGAGAGGAGAGAATCCAATAATTGTTTATAGATTTTCCGATATTTGAACTGATAATAGGAAGATAGCTGATCGGAGTCCTGCTGATTGAAGCCCCGTCAAAGAGTATAAACAAGAAATACGAAACGTGCAACCCGTTTGAGTGTATGACTCCTATATTAATTAATTTGTAGACTACTGCTAAATAACTTGAGTATGCAACGATAAATTATACAGCAGTCAAACCGACAAAACATCAAAGATTTTACGTGAAAAACCCAAAAGTAGAAAAGACACGAGACATTGCCCGACCATAAGAGATCAGAACTCATATATGCATAGTGGTGAGACTTTTCAGCACCCTTTCCGGTTAACACCGCATGCTCAGTAACAATACACTATTCTCATTTTTAATTTTGTAGTTAGAATTCTACCCCCAAATTGAACTTAGGGACAATTGATATTAACTATTATTTATGTTGGTGGAATGTCACGGTCAAATCGCAAAATTTTTATCGGTCAAACTGTACCGTGAAGATATAACATTGAGGGTATTACCGAGCATATGCTAGAAAAAATAACTTTTCCGAACCTGGATGTGGCTGATAATGTCACGCCCCAAAATCCCATGCCTCGATCGGAGTGCGGAAGCCAAACAATGAGATACATTTTGAGGCAAAGATCCCGAGCACGCGACTGAACAGTCGATTTCTAAACCGATTACAATCATCTCAAAAGGACGTGTAACCGATTATGTCTGCAATCAGTGTAATACAATAATAGACATCAATGAATACTATGAAATGAATTTACTTAATAATAATCCCTTTTCGAAAGTCGAATAAAATAAACCTATAAGTCATGGCACCCAATTGATTGATTGATTTTTCTACTTTTTTACTCGCAATCGCACGAGACTCAGTATAGTCTAGTGGTAACGAGGTCGAACCCAAAGGACTTGGACTGATTCAACTTAATTCTAATGAAAGATTTGATTTTTTTATGAAACTAGTTATAACAGAATGAAAAGTTCTAATTTAACAAAGCAATGAAATTTATGTGAAAATAATATGATGAGAAATATACTAAGACTTCGAATCCACACAAACCAAATAGCTATCCTCTCCGTTAAACCCATACAATTCCAAGTGGTCAATTACCCGTGCCCCTCTCGAAGTCACGAATAATCGTAATGTGTGCAGCTCTCTCGAACATGCAACTAAACAATTAAATCTATCTTAATTAATCTCCCTCTCTCGAGCAAAGACCAATTATAAAAATGCAATTTTTATTCAAATAACACCTTGGAATTCGCTAAGATCTCTCGAACATTAACAAACCCTTAACTAACAATTACTCTACCCTCTCTCGAGCAACAGAATAATCATAGCAAAAATAATAAGTATATGGAATAAAAATCACAACTTTAGAATTGCAAATAAGTATTGAGAGTCAAACAATCAGCAGGGCTTCATCTAATCTTAGTACAATGAAATTTAGTTAGACATGAAAATAAGGGAAGAAAAAGCCTGATTCATCGTCGGATTATCGAAAATACTGTTCACTATTCACCCGGCACTGTTTACCGCGCACTGTAGCACTGTAGCACTATTCATCGTCTTCTCCAGCGGCTCTCCTGTCGTTCTTTCTGTCGGCGGCCTGTTTTGCTCTGTGTTTTTTGTCGGCCGCCCTTCTTCCTCTCTGTCTGCTCTCTTCTGTCGGCCGTGTTTTAGCTCTCCAAAGCTCCGTTTTTATAGACTTTCGTCCTTTCCTAATCGAAGAAGCAATCCTAATTGGATCCCAAATCGAAAAGCTTCCAAATCGAGCACGCCGGTTCTTTCTTTTCCGTTTTCATTTCTTTTTGATTTTTCTCAGTCGAAATCTGTTCCTCAGCTCCGGCAGCTCCTCGACTGTCCCCGCCGTTCCTTCTCCGCGATCGTCGTCTCAGCCCAGCCCCACTGGTCTTCTCAGTCACCGCCGGCGAAACTCAGCTTTTCCGATCACAGTCCTCGCCCCACTCGCCGACAGAGCTCGAGCTCTGCAATCTTCGCCGCCTCGCCCAGCTCGCCGCCGTCAACGCATTCCAGCTCGAGCCTTTCCGGCGATCTCATCCAAAACAGAGCTTCGGCTCTGTTCTGAAACAGACGGGCCCGAGCGCCCGAGCTTCGGCTCGGGCCGGGTTTTTTTTATTTTTTTTTCTTTTTTTATTGTAACTGAACCGGCACTGAACCAGCCGGTTCAGCGCTCCTTTTCTTTTCTTTTTTTTTCTTTTTCTTTTTTAAAACCCGTCGTCATAATCTCAGCCGCCGGATATAATCTGAACGGATCTTCTCTTTAATTGTGTCTCTTTCGCGCGCGATATTTCAAATGATCATAACTTTTTGCTCAGAACTCCGAATTGCGAACAGTCAGTGGCGTTGGAAAGTTGACTTCATATACTTTAACATGAAGCTTAAATCAGTCCCATCAGAGATATGCAATCGAAGTTGTAAATATTCAATCATTAGAGTCGCGTTTTATCCCATTTCTGCGTTTTGCTCTCGTTTCCTACAAAAACCAAAAACTATATTAAAGTAGCAATAATTCTAAACAAACACTAGCAGAAACATAAGTTTAGGAGATAATAAAATGCATATTTCATGTACAGATCACACCCCCAAACCTAGATTTTGCTAGTCCCTAGCAAAACAAAACAAAAATAAAATCAAACAAACTAAGGAACTTATGCAAAAAAGTAAACACCACTTTCGCAGGGAACACGATTGCATTGAGCATATGCAACAAGCCGTTAAACCTCTAGGTGTCCCCAGTAGGACGAGTATTGTCTCATGAGGGTTTGCAGCCATGCTACCCACAAGCATGTATTTATGAAATTAACCTAATTAACCTAAATGTAAAAACAAATCAAAACACTGCAAAACAAACAAACTTATTATTCCTTCAAATGCAGACTACAATGCTTAAGAGAATTAACCACACGTACTTGGTTCATAATCAACAGGAATATAGAAGCCCTCAAGTAAGTGGTTTTATTCCACACTTTCATCTTGGAAATTTCTGCTCAATATGATATAGCATTATAATGTAAATAGTAAAAGTGTAGAACATTGTAGCAATACATTCTAAATTTCTGTCTTACACATATCCAGTGTTACCCATTAACCAAAGAACATCAGAATCTACGTAGTCATCCCAATCTTTAGGTTCATGATAGCACAGATCTGCGCGCCTCATTCGGGTCCAACATTCTAGATTTGAGAGGATAATACACCACAGACTTTTTTTTTCTTATTTTTTTTTTCGCTAGGACTGTGTAAGGCCTGACTTCAAGATGCTTAGGTTTAGCAATGACTCAGGCCAATGACTCCCAGCCAGTTGGCTTAGGGCATTAGGTTTTAAGAGACCGCTTCGGGCCCGAGCATCAGCCTAAGTTAATCCTATAAAGTCAAGCAGCCCCTTTCTTTCATTTTGTTTTCATTTTTTCGCATTTTTTATTTTATTTTCAGCATTCATATTTTCAGCACATCTTTATTTTGTCTAGGCTGTATTATACTCTCAACCTATTTCCGGTTCCAGCCCTTGCCATAGCCAAGTAAATGGTCTATCATGTTCTTTTAAGCTCAAAGGATAACCACATATCACCCAATGACTCTGACTAAAGACATCCCACTGAAGATTAGTATTCAACAAATCTCTAGAGGGTATTACTTTATGTACTAGTGTGTGTGAGTGAGTTTTCTTAGCTCAAGCACAGGTTCCAAGAGGACTGTAACAGAAAGATACTGCTCAGTTAAGTTCTCTATCCTCCAGTATACTTACTCACACTTCCAATGTAAATTAATCTCTTAAGAATTGTAACATGCATCATCACGGGATAAACTATCAAAACCTATAAAAATACTAACAAACAACCTAAAAACTATTTTTTTTTCTTTTTTTTTCGTTTTTTTTTTTCAAATTTTTTTTTTTTTTGAAATAAATGAAAATATATGATAAACACTTCTTTTCTACACCCCCAAACCTAAACTAAACATTGTCCTCAATGTTGACCAAAATAATACTACAATAAATAGTAAAAGAAAAGGAGTGAGGAAGGAAGTCACCTGAATGGAGAGCCTCATTGTAGATGTAAAGCATGAAACACATAAGCGAAGAATGAGAAGATAATATAAATATGGAAAAATTAAATACACCCCCCAAACCTCGACTGTAACATCCCCACATAGGTAAGAAATAACCTACAAGAAAAAATAAAAACAAAATAGAAAACAAACAAGAAAATAAAATTTGGGTTGCCTCCCAAGAGCGCTAAGTTTTACGTCTTCAGCCAGACGTAACCCCAACAAATCAACCTGGATCAATTAAATGATTACCCCCACACACTCATATCCTTGTTGCCTAAGTACGGATCATATCGTGAAATGAAGGGGTGGAGTGGTGGGGCGGGTAAACGTTGGGAATAGGTTCCCCTTCATTGGCCATGGGCAGAGGTCATTAGAGAATTTTAAAATGAAGGGCTCCTCGTCCACATCACCTAATTTGGCCTTAGTGGCCTCCTCTATTAACACATGTTGGAGAGGACTCTCGAATAATGGATTGAATGGGCAATTTATAGAACACTCTAAGTCACGTTCAATAATCATAGGGGAAGGTTGGTCTAGACATTGTACGAATGGTGCTTCGGGAACAGAAGGTTCCGTTAAGATTGTCGTAGACGGTGACTCCCCAGAGATAGAAGATTGAAAAATTGGTTCTAACGACTCATTCACTTCTTCTTTAATTTCCACCCCTCCTTGCTCATTTCCTGCACTATATCCAACCTCATTTTCAAATTGTTGTGCACTCCGAAGGGTTGTACCATTTTGAACATGGTCAGGGGAAAAACATATCCCCTCTTCAACAAATTGGCCCATCGGGTATTGTGGTCGGATAGGTAAAGTGTTTACTTCATTACTAACGCCCCATGCACTACTATAAATCCCAATTAGAGTATCTAACATTGACAAGATATTATCTTCAAAGCTAGGATTACATGTGGGTTGGGCATATTGGAGTTGGGGTTGTGGTGGTGGTGGAACAGGGCATGACATACCTTGTAATGGTGGAGTAGTGATTGGTTCAAACATTGCCCTTTCATTAAGTGTGTGCCAAGAAAAATTAGATTGATCATCCCACCTATGAAGACCTTGGGCCGCACGTACATGATCGCGTACCAATTCCGGATACTCATGGGCCGAAGGGCATTCCACTAGGGTATGGGTAGGGCTTAAGCAAATGGCACATGGTTCCAAAATAAAAGGGGTCGTGGGTTGTAGGGAAGATATGCTACTCCCAAATTTGGATTGATTTTCCCACCCATTGTTATAAGTATCAAGATATGAGTGACATGGAGGGGAATGATACTTCAAAGAGAGGGGAAGTAGCTGTGTGTGAGGAATAATAATTATTAAAGTACATGTATGGGTTATTATGGCTAAATCCATATGAAGGTGAAGTCATTTTTTCTTTCTTTCACCAAACAATCACCAACACCATAATCACACCAACACATATCCCAATACAAAACAACCCTAGATATCCACGACTAGCAATCACAGTCCTAAATATCAACGACTAACAATCCTATCTTTCCACAATTAGCACTGCATGCTATCACATAAATAAAGAGAAAAACAAAAAACAACACTTAAATTTACTTAAAAAAGAGAGGTGAATAGAGGGCAAACGAGGGGGAAGGAGTGTCCTTTCCAACGTCGGCGAGTTCCAAGTGTCACTATCTGCCTCTCCAAATTGACTCCTACAAAGACAAGAAAATAAAGTATCAAAATCCTACAAGAAAAATATGAACAAAAATAGAATTAAGTCAAACCGTTACCAAGTCCCCGGCAGCGGCGCCAATTGATTGATTGATTTTTCTACTTTTTTACTCGCAATCGCACGAGACTCAGTATAGTCTAGTGGTAACGAGGTCGAACCCAAAGGGACTTGGACTGATTCAACTTAATTCTAATGAAAGATTTGATTTTTTTATGAAACTAGTTATAACAGAATGAAAAGTTCTAATTTAACAAAGCAATGAAATTTATGTGAAAATAATATGATGAGAAATATACTAAGACTTCGAATCCACACAAACCAAATAGCTATCCTCTCCGTTAAACCCGTACAATTCCAAGTGGTCAATTACCCGTGCCCCTCTCGAAGTAACGAATAATCGTAATGTGTGCAGCTCTCTCGAACATGCAACTAAACAATTAAATCTATCTTAATTAATCTCCCTCTCTCGAGCAAAGACCAATTATAAAAATGCAATTTTTATTCAAATAACACCTTGGAATTCGCTAAGATCTCTCGAACATTAACAAACCCTTAACTAACAATTACTCTACCCTCTCTCGAGCAACAGAATAATCATAGCAAAATAATAAGTATATGGAATAAAAATCACAACTTTAGAATTGCAAATAAGTATTGAGAGTCAAACAATCAGCAGGGCTTCATCTAATCTTAGTATAATGAAATTTAGTTAGACATGAAAATAAGGGAAGAAAAAGCCTGATTCATCGTCGGATTATCGAAAATACTGTTCACTATTCACCCTGCACTGTTTACGCGCACTGTAGCACTGTAGCACTATTCATCGTCTTCTCCGGCGGAACGCGGTTACTGTAGCAATTCGAACAGCACTGTAGCAGATCCAAATCCTCCCAAAATCAGTCCTTTTGCTCCTGGCGTTCGACTCCTCTTGCTCCGGCGAAGACCCACCTCTTCTTCCGGCCAAAGACCTGCCGGATTCCGGCCGTCGCAACTCTGTTCAAGCTCTGTGTTTTCACCCGGCGGCTCTCCTGTCGTTCTTTCTGTCGGCGGCCTATTTTGCTCTGTGTTTTTTGTCGGCTGCCCTTCTTCCTCTCTGTCTGCTCTCTTCTGTCGGCCGTGTTTTAGCTCTCCAAAGCTCCGTTTTTATAGACTTTCGTCCTTTCCTAATCGAAGAAGCAATCCTAATTGGATCCCAAATCGAAAAGCTTCCAAATCGAGCACGCCGGTTCTTTCTTTTCCGTTTTCATTTCTTTTTGATTTTTCTCAGTCGAAATCTGTTCCTCAGCTCCGGCAGCTCCTCGACTGTCCCCACCGTTCCTTCTCCGCGATCGTCGTCTCAGCCCAGCCCCACTGGTCTTCTCAGTCACCGCAGGCGAAACTCAGCTTTTCCGATCACAGCCCTCGCCCCACTCGCCGACAGAGCTCGAGCTCTGCAATCTTCGCCGCCTCGCCCAGCTCGCCGCCGTCAACGCATTCCAGCTCGAGCCTTTCCGGCGATCTCATCCAAAACAGAGCTTCGGCTCTGTTCTGAAACAGACGGGCCCGAGCTTCGGCTCGGGCCGGGTTTTTTTTATTTTTTTTTTCTTTTTTTATTGTAACTGAACCGGCACTGAACCAGCCGGTTCAGCGCTCCTTTTCTTTTCTTTTTTTTTCTTTTTCTTCTTTAAAACCCGTCGTCATAATCTCAGCCGCCGGATATAATCTGAACGGATCTTCTCTTTAATTGTGTCTCTTTCGCGCGCGATATTTCAAATGATCATAACTTTTTGCTCAGAACTCCGAATTGCGAACAGTCTGTGGCGTTGGAAAGTTGACTTCGTATACTTTAACATGAAGCTTAAATCAGTCCCATCAGAGATATAAAATCGAAGTTGTAAATATTCAATCATTAGAGTCGCGTTTTATCCCATTTCTGCGTTTTGCTCTCGTTTCCTACAAAAACCAAAAACTATATTAAAGTAGCAATAATTCTAAACAAACACTAGCAGAAACATAAGTTTAGGAGATAATAAAATGCATATTTCATGTACAGATCAGCACACAATTGCCAATAATGTCATAAGCATCAATAAAAAAGTAAAGCAAATAACTAAAGCGTTTTTAAACTCTTCTCGGCGCCTGCAATCCGCCATTCCACTACTGCACTTCCTGATCTCAATTTCCAATTGCGCCTGCATCAGAGGATGCATGAGTATTTCATAGAAACACTCAGTAGGATGTAAAAACCCACTGAATGAAAACAAGCAGTATGAAGAGAATATAAATAACAGGGGATGGTGAACATCTCACAACATCTAAACTGAACCGAGGTCTATACACCTGCAAGGTTAGTCGATAACAATTCCAACTCGCAAGTAAGGAAAACATCAATAAGGCTCCTACTACACATATGAGTAAGGAGAGAAATATAATCATATCAAAGGCTCCAGACATCGAAAGTGAAAGGAGTTACAATTTTTGCTCGCTGAACCAGTCGCTCGCAAGTGACTAAACATACCAGAACCACCCTAGGGGTTCTCTTGTGGAACCCTGCCATGCGTCTAGGATGCTGGCCCCACCAGTGCTTACGGACACGATGGGCGGAGACTGAGGACCTTTCGTAATGTCCACAATCTAACGTATGTATAGTGCCTCCTTTCGGGCAATAAGGAATCACAATTTCATAATTATAAGTGACCTCGCAAGATCTAGCAATGGCATAATTGAGCATACTATGAAACCACCATAGGGAGAGTCTCACAAGGTCTCCAGTGGAAGAAACAGTCATGTAATCAATATGAGCAATATCTCAAAGGAATAGAGGTCACAACACTCTAAGATCGTAAGGTATCTCTTACCATGACAGACTCTCTCTCAAGGAGTATGGATAGAAGTATCAAGTATTTGGTCAACACACAACTCACTCATTGGAGTAGCATAGAATAACAAGACAACTCACACATAGAGTAACATATAATCAATACGTACCTTTCATGCACAGCCCTAGATAGGAATTCATTATTCGCATTAGAGTTTATAATCCACATATCATATAGAAGAAATCAGAGAATCTTAGATGATTTGAATCCCAAGTAGAATATCAAACCGACATTAACACTTTTAAAATAGATAGTTATGAATTACTTATTCAAAGGATTATCCCTTCTAATTGAATTACATCTACTCCAATTCTTACTGTGATATTCCATAAGTATATAGTACCCTTACTGGTATTAACATATTAATCAACATTATATCATATTACATGATGATATTTGTATACTTAGTATTTTCTCTCAGATTCTGCTCACTGTCTCCTGCACAACAGTCCTCTTCCGACGGCTACTGTGCTCGGTACAGTAAGAATTAATCTCTGAAATTTTTACTAATAATACCCTCGTGAGTCTAGTTTCTAACTCCACTAATTTTATACTTTTCCGATTTAATTTGAATTAGTTATGAATTATTTACTACTGACTGTTAGCACAGAAACAGTTCTGGCCGGGATTAGGATTGTTAGTTAAACTTGATTATCTTTCTTAATAACACATTATAAATAATAATACATCAATAACAGAATATATACTCCCCTCCTAGACCAATTACAGAACCTAGAATTATCTGAAATTACTAAAGTTCACTCCTTTATTGTGTTCTTATATAGATAACATAATTTGTAACATTAATACACCCCAAACAAGACCATTAAAGTAAGACACACATTAAAGGCACAAACTCAACGTGGAACATCATCAATCAAACAATAACAGAACCTTTAATCTCTAGAAAATTAATAAAGCATTAAACTTTATATGCGAATTCCCATCTAGAAGTGAAACATGAATGCACATATGATTTTATGATATACTACGCATAGAAATAGGGACATAACTCAATCATCTCGCAAGAATCCAAACAATGACTAAAGTGTTGAATCAAAACACTCATAAAAAACAGATATAATCAAAAGAGAGAAGAGGGAAAAACCATCCTACTTAATCCTTCAAAGATCTCGCCTTTCTACGCGCCTCTCGTCTCTTCCGCTTCTTCCAAAGCTCCCGCTCCAAGCTCTCGCAAACTCCCACAAGAACAAGCCTCCAAGGAGATGGGTGAACGTGGGAAGGAGAAGGGAAAGCTCTCTGGACATTCTAGGGTTAGAATAAGCCAATTCTCTAGGGTTTATATAGAGTTGGGAGAGAATCTATTCTCCAACCAATCTTCTAAATCATGGACATTTCCAACCAATGGGAAGGCTTAAAAATCTTATAGGAGACGTGCAAATCAAGTCCCAATGGGATTTGGTATCTTTCCCAAACAAATCCACCCAAAGATAAGCTTGAAAACGTAAAACCGCAACCGGCGATCGATCAGCAATACGGCGATCGATCGTCGTATGCACTGTTTTAACACTATACGCTACTGCCGATCGATCGCTATTACAGCCGATCGATCGCTTTACGCGAAACACAAAATTCACAAATTCTAGTAACTACGATCGATCGGTTTGGTAAGGCGTCGATCGGCTCAGCTTGCCGATCGATCGTCTCTTATGGCGATAGATCGCTGTCACGTTTAATCAAATTCAATTTCTCATATCTTTTTATCCCGAACTCCAAATCGCACATAATAGGTGGCATTGGAAAGCTCTTCTCACCAACTTTAATTTGCACAAGGCACAATATGATCAAATCAAACGTTAAGAGGGTCAAATTTCGGTTTTAAGATACTTACTAATTTTTCGGATGTTACAGATAAATTCTGATGTGTTGAAAAGTGTCACCCAAGGTTTTAAAAATCGAACCGGTGACCGACCCGGAATTTCTGCCGGGTAGGTCCAACCGGGTTCCACCGAGGGTCAACCCAGGTTGACCCGGTTTAATAAAAAAAAAGGGCAGGGGAGGGGGGCGGCTCCTTCTGGCTGCCGCCGGAGGGGGAGGAGAGGGGTCTGCCTAGCGGTGCCGCCCCATCGAGGCAAAGACCCCCGTGGGGGGCCTCCCCCTGGCCGCCGCCGGAGGGGGCCGTCGAGGCAGAGCCGAGGCGGGGCTCCCGTCGAGGGGGGGCTCTGCCTCGTCGGGGCGGCCTGGGGGCTTTGCCTCGACGGGAGCCCCGCCTCGCGCTGGGCGGAGTCGGGGCTCCCGTCGCGGCAGAGCCCTGCCTCGTGCAGGGCAGAATCGGGGCTCCCGTCGCGGCAAAGCCCCCGGGCGGGGGCTCTGCTCTGGTTCGAGGCGGCTACCCCGCCTCGAACCAAAGCCCGGCAGGCGGGACTCCCATCGCGGCAGAGCCCCCCGGCGGGGGCTCTGCTCTAGTTCGAGGCGGGCCTTCACTCGAACCAGAGCCCTCCAGCGGGGGCGAGGCAGAGCCGCCTCGACGGGGGCTTTGGTTCGAGGCTGGCAGAGGCCTCGCCGGGGGGCTCTGCCGCGACGGGAGCCCCGCCTCACACCAAAGCCCCTAGCGGGAGCGAGGCGGGGCCGCCCGGGGAGGGTCGCCGTGGGGAGAGGTTGCCGTGGGGAGAGGGGGCGGCCGGAAGGGGGGAGATGGGGGTAAAACCCGGACCGGACCGGTCGGCCGGGTTACCGGTTCGACCGGCCGAGTTGTAATGACCCGACCGGGTCAACCGACCCGGTCGACTCGGACCGAAAACAGGTCCGGCTCTGGTCGGGCCGGGTCGGAGTGGCCGGTCCGGTCCGGTCTTTAAAACCATGGTGTCACCCTATCCATACGCATGCGGACAAAATACAAAAGAAAGCCCTACGGTGAAGGCCGTGAAGCCAATAAACATGAGTAACAATCCAAGGATTTGATTCCTGAGATGTGGCGGATTTGAACATTAGGAATCGGCTAGAGCAGTGATCTCCTTTTACTTTTTTGTTTTGGCATCAACATCCTTCGTTATTTTTTTATACAAACAAAGAAGTGAAGCTTCTTAAATTGCACTAAAACCTGGATTCTTCTTTTAATTTTTCTCCAAAATTCAGATTTCTCATTCTTAAATGGACCCTGAGCTTCGCAATCGCCGTGGAATCGAAGCATTAGATTTGATATTTTTAAGCTAACCTCCTCCCAATAGCCACCCCCACGCGTCCCTTCCATTTCCCCAAATTCAAAATATCCAAACGCTAGCCAAGCCGAGCCAAGTCTCTCTCTCTCTCTCCATCTCATCTCCGTCTACTTTTCAAACTCAATCAGTTTGTCTACTCACTAGATGCAGATTCCACGTCGCTTCCCTCTTATTTAAATACAAAATCCAGCTAATTCCGATTCCATTTTATCCTTTTCCTTCCTTCCATAATAATCCCCTCAGATTCTTCGATCTCTCCTCTCCTTCTTCTTTGAGTCTGCAGATCAAGATTCTGTTCTTTGTGTGATTTTTGAACTGTTTCTACTTCCATGGCGGCGATTGGTGCTTCTCAAGCGACTTCTGCCGAGTTCTTGAAACTGGGTCTCTGCGGAAGACCCCGGGCGCAGTGCAGAGTGGGCGGTTTGCGCGTGTGGGCGGAGGCTGGGGCGGAGCCGGATCTGGGCGTGAAGGTGAATGGGCTGAAGATGCCCAACCCTTTTGTGATCGGATCGGGACCGCCCGGGACCAACTACAAGGTCATGAAGCGCGCCTTCGACGAGGGCTGGGGCGCCGTCATTGCCAAGACGGTAAAATAGTGGTGGTTTTTTAGTTGAAGGGTGTTTACTTTTGATTGATTTCATGATTTCTATCTTGTCTGGGTTTGGTTTGGTTTGCCTGAAATGTGTCCTTAATTCTTTTGTATTTATGTATATGTGGTTTGAGCTTGTGATCTCTTCTGGGTGATATTGGCTTAAATCTAGCTTGTCATCCATGGTGATTGTTGATTTAGGTGTAGATTAGTTGCATAAAAGGATTATGATATGGGAATCTATGGCCTTTAGTCTCCTTGCATGGTTGGGATATGAAAACCATACCTGCATATATTGAACTGAGTTGTGGGATTCTACTGTCAGAGTTTACACGATTTATTTTTGTGGTACTTATTAGATGGTCATTTGTGCTGGATAGTGAGGCCTACTCACATACTATCACCATTTGGTTTAGTCTGGTTGTGGAGGGCCAGATACCCTAGTCAAAACAAGCCCTACCCGCTGACAAAACAAGCTCTACCAGTGGGCCGCTGTTTGAACACAGGTTTGGCCATGTATAGAAATCTAACTTTAAAACTGTAAGGTCTCCTAATCATTAAATTATTTTTATTTATTTATTTATCATTGGCACTGATGATAAATTTAATTTAATCAGTCAAATGGTTGAAGTTTTGGTAAATGATGAAAGTTTTTTGCCATTAGGCTGATAAAATTTATCAACTTAAGTGCATTTGCGAGCTTTATGATTTAATGTAACATAAACCTTGAGAGTTATGGGTGGATGATGAATTATGTTTTATGCTTTTTTGAAACCTACCGTCGAATCCTCTCTTTTTTTCACATGCAAATAGGATCACTAATCAGCCAAAAAAAATTTCCTTACTTATAGGATGTAAAAACTGCCTCATCTGGTTTTGAGAACTGAGAGACTTTCAACTATAGACACACAGTGCATTACGGATGGATATTAACTTTTAATAATACAAGCACCTGACTAATATTTGCCTTCTAGAGTTAGGCTGTTTAGCTTAACATCTGCCTTTGCATTCGCTAATTAAAATTTACACGAGTTATATCATGATAGTAATTGTTGTCCTCTTTACATCTCTTTCTCCTTCAAATTGACGCAAGGTTTCTTCCGTTCTGTTCTATCATGTAGAACTGTTTCCTCTTCCAACCCATTCATCTTTAAGCCTTTTTTTACTAACTGATTCGAAGTCCTTCTTGAACATCCTCTCTTTACAAAATCTCTGCAAACCGCTATTGCATTTCCTAATCAGTGTTATGCAATTTTTATATACTATCTCAATATAAAAGAAGTGTAATCCAAGTACAATGTGAAACCTTTTGCTCTACTGCTCTTGCCTTATCTCATTTTTGTATGGGAGACAGATATTGAGTGTCTCTTTTATGTTTCATTTAATGAAAACGAAAACTATAATAGAATCTGAAAAATGGAAATATCGGTTGTGTACAACCTATGTCTAGATGCTAAGGGCCCAACTGAGCAATAGGGTATCCTTTTCCTAGAAAGGAAATGACTCCATCAGATTATTACCAAATTGTAGTATAGTTTAACTTACAGAAGTTCTTTGAGAAGTAGATCTCTGGTCTTGTACATGTGGCTTGAGCTGATTCTCATAATAGTTGAACATCATTGCTAGTAATATCCCTTTTTTATGTGAAAATTTCACTATTTTATGATATACATGCTTGCAGGTTTCATTAGAAGCTGACAAAGTTGTGAATGTGACACCTCGTTATGCTCGGCTTCGAGCAGGATCAAATGGATCTGCCAAAGGACAGATTATTGGTTGGGAGAATATTGAACTCATAAGTGATCGCCCGCTTGAAACTATGTTGAAAGAGTTCAAGCAGTTGAAGGAGGAGTACCCGGATAGAATATTAATAGCATCTTTAATGGAGGAGTATAACAAAGCTGCTTGGGAGGAACTTATTGAACGTGTTGAAGAAACTGGAGTGGTAATATTCTGATATTCTCAACTGATTATATTTCAAGTCCAATATTTTTTCATTAATTAAGTATAAATGGGCTCATCTTTGCTACATGTGGATTCTGCACATATGTAAATGCTGAAACTATTTACTTTTGTCTCCACCTTCATTTAGGATGCTTTAGAAATCAACTTTTCATGTCCTCATGGAATGCCAGAGCGTAAAATGGGTGCTGCTGTTGGAAAAGATTGTGCCTTGCTAGAGGAAGTCTGTGGGTGGGTGAATGCAAAAGCCACTATTCCAGTATGGGCAAAGATGACTCCCAATGTGACCGAGATTACAGAGGTTCTATTTCTACCTCAACAGATATTACTTCAACATGACTATAAAATTTGTTCTTTATATAGGATTAACTGTCCCTGCCTTTAAAAGTCACACTGCGTATACTAATACTAGTTCCGTTAATTTGGAAGAAATCTACCTTTACCTTTACTGGTGACACTACTTTTACTTGGTGCAGTCATGTCCCTCTCATGGTGCCTTGCCTCGAGAGTTTATTTCATATCAAGTGCAAATCCTCAGTTATTATAGCGGTCACTAGTTCTGGGTGTCAAAACATTAAGTGACATGACATGACAGGAACCTTATATTTTGTGTTACATGTCATGTCGCTGTGAAAGAACTGATTAGAAGATAGGAGAAGAAAGATAGGAGAAGAAACAGAGGTTCTCTGCTAGGTGACGTTTTCTTTTAAATAGTAAAGATAAAAGATTAAAGAATCATTTGTAACAACCAAACGAAGACTGAGTCCCTTGTTATAGCAGACGGCTAATGGCTTGATTATTGAGAATAAGCTTGTTCAAAAGCTATCTAGCCTGAATAGGGTAAAAACGTACAATGGCCTTCTATTAAGAAGAAAATCAGGAGAATAGGAAGAAATTAAAATTTAGTAGCCATAAATTTTTGTTCCTTGTCCAATTTTTTGTCAACTTTACTATGTTTAATTTGATTAAGAGAACATTAATGTTAACATACAAGTGGGACTCTTTTTATTTAGAGCTTTATTTTGTATACTAATTTTTGGGGTAGGGGAAACCATATCAAAACATCAAGCAAAATCAAAATCTGAGCAGCCAAGCACCTGAAGATTTCGAGATCTCCTCTATGTGTGAGCATATAGTCCTCCGTGCCTTGCAAATAACTGATCACCTTCTTTTCCTTCAATTGATTGTCGGGAAGCTTTGCTTAAGTCATTAGATTGATTTCTCAAGTTTGCAAGTGTCATTTTCCTTCAATGGAGAAACCCTCAGGTTGATCCATATGGACTTCTCCATCTAAACTTCCATTCAAGAAAGCCATTTTCACATCTATTTGGTGACGTTCCATATCATACCAATGCCGTAATTGTTCTCAATGAGTCCGTGGATAGAGCAGGGAAGGTCCCTTTAGTGTCAAAACCTTCCTTTTGAGTAAACCCTTGGGCCACAAGTGTAGCTTCTATATTGTTCTTAGAGTCATGTGAGTTTCAGAACTTCGTGTTGGGCCATTAAGTTTAACTCATCATTCACGGCTTCAAACCATTTAGTAGAATCTTCATTTTTTTATGGCCTGTGAGAACGAAAGCGGGTCCTTTCTTGTCACAGATTATTGTAAATATACCACAAAATCCTAAGAAATAGGGGGACTTTCTCTCTTTTTCAAATCTCCTTAAAACATGTGGTTTTTTTACTCTTTGTTTTTCCTTTAGCTTCTTGAGCTACAAGGTGAATATAGTTTTATTTGAGTGTATTAAGCCTTGCCTAAACCCTAATCGTATTTCATTGTGGTTATCCTAGCCATAAGTGTCCCAGTAAGGGGCTTCTCAGCTGACTTAAAGTGCTCCGACATTTCATAGAAATTTCTTGGCATTCTTAGTTTAGGGAAGGGTGGCCTTAATGTTGTACACAATTGTCATCCGCATGAATATGGTGCTTAATCTGTTTGACTTTTCCCATGCTTTGAACAATGCTCTCTTCAGCTTTGCTTGATTCAGTAAGTGGAGCATGCTTATCAAACCTAATAGCAACATCAAGGTCCAGCAGACCAAGGGAAAATCCGACTTGCTCACAGATGAAGTGTGCGAACGAAGCAAAAGGGGAAATGATATTGCAATTATGAATATGCTCACTACATTAGTGCTATGAGTTCAAATAAATAAATGGTTAAGCAATAATAAATAGTAACACCGTGATCTACCTATGCCCTAATTTTGTGGTGCTGCCACTCATGTTTCCAACCCATTGCAGGGATTCCTTATGACCCAAACCACAATACCCAAGGGAGAACTCTATGTTTATGGGAAATCACATAATATATATTTTTAGCACAACGTTTTCCTTAAATAGTATAAAATGTCAGTTTGGAAAACAATAAAAAGAGGAATTTTTAACGGATCTGGTAATCACAACTAGAAAGTAGAAGCTAACGTGGGGTCCTGTGTTTGCTTCATCCACTGTTTTTGTTGTTTATTTCTTGGTCACTGTCATTTATGTTGGGAAAAACAGGGTGGTTCGAAAATACCAAACTGCAGTCTTCCAACCCTACAACTAGTGAAGAGAAGAAAACCGGACAAAGAATCAAATTATTTAACGTGGGTACAAACAAGCAAGATATAACTGTGGATTGGCCAAGCCAACTCCACCAAGAGTTTTCACTATCAAAATCAAGAGTGCAAGTAGATGATTACTCACCAAACAAAGCCCAAAAGTAGCTTGTCCAATTCCTCTCCGAAGACTTACAAGAGATTCTCTCAAGCTCTCCCCATGGCTACAAAGTGAAACCCATCCCTAGACAACTCTAGGACAAGTGGTAAATACCACACAAGAGACCAACGTTTCACAAGAACAAGCAAGTAGCCAAAGTCACACAAGAGGTCAGCGCCTCACAAGCAAGCATGAACAAGTGGACATAGCCACACAAGCAAGAGGCCAGCCCTAGACAACTCTAGGACAAGTGGTAAACACCTCACAAGAACCCTCTCTCTAGAACTCACAAAAGCCAAACATCCCATGCCATCTTGTGGCTTACAAGCCAAGAGCCCTTTTGTAGACCTCTCCAACCCCAAAACCCTCTCTAAACCGTATCCCACGTCTAGGGTCCGTATTTGGAAGGAGTCCTTATAAAAGCGCATCTAAAACAGGAAAACTGTCTCTATGCGCAAGCGCGTCTAAAACCAAATTTGTGTCCAAAACCGCTTCCGAAACTGCTTTCAAAACCTACCTGAAATAGGATTGCTGCCAAATCCTTCCTTAAATAGGACTTGGTTTTCCTCTTCCTGCATGGTAGTCTGCGATCGATCACTAGACTCATCCTATCGATAGCAAGTCATCTCGGCCATACAAAACAGTCTCCACAAGCCCTAACAATTCATGTGTTTAATTTTATGCTTTATTTACTCTTTTGTATTGCATATATGTGGGTTTAATTTTGTTGAGGATTATTCGGAGTCATTGTTCGAAGAACTATGCAGCTTTGAGATGCTTTTCGATATGAAGATCCGTTTTTTTATAAAGAGGATGTCTGTGTCGTTAAGACCTGACTAAGTAGCAAGGAAATCGGCTCTCCTTAGAGCACCATATTTTGCCACCAATCCCCTTGGGCAGGCACAAGGCCCTCGGTGATATTATCTCGGGTGGGTGCCCAACGGAGTGGAGGTTCAAACTCAGGACCTTCGCTTGAGGAAGCTTGTCCTGGCCATCCCACCAACACCCTGCTGCTTTTTTCAATATGAAGATCATTCTGTGTAATTACTAATCTGTACATCAACGAAAGCTAAAATGTAAATGTTCAAACTTTTTTGTGTCTTCTAATAGTTTTCATGCTTCATGAGGATAATGTTTAACATAATGTGCAGCCAGCAAGAGTTGCTTTAAAGTCAGGATGTGAAGGAGTTTCTGCTATCAATACCATAGAGAGTGTCATGGGAATTAACCTCAAAACCCTGCATCCCGAGCCTTGTGTTGAGGGGTTAGAGATTCTTTTCTTGTATTCTCTCGATTAAGTTTTTGGCTTCCTTGCCTTGGGTTTACAGCTCTAATGAAAGCAGTGGATGCACTTTTCTTTAGTTACACCACACCCGGTGGTTATTCTTCGAAAGCTGTCCATCCTATTGCACTAGCAAAAGTGATGAAAATTGCACAACTGATGCAGTCAGAATTTAATGGCAATGACTATTCACTTTCTGGTATTGGAGGAGTTGAAACAGGAGGAGATGCTGCCGAGTTCATTCTTCTCGGGGCAAATACTGTTCAGGTAATTTGGTATTGAAATCTGATTACTTGAACATATTTAAATCTGTCAATGATGAACATATCTGGTTAGTAGAACTTGATGGCTGAAAGTATGAAATACTTTTAAAGGGAAAACTTTAATTATTCAAATTTATAGCCCTAGACCGATGCCATGTGAACAATTGAATGCTTGTATTAGTCACCATGCAGTCCTGGTAAATTGGTGTGAAGGCTTAATGAGAGATACAGAGACAAATAGGAAGTCTAATAACTTAAGAGTTGCTTGAGTATTTAATATATTTTTTGGTCATAATTGGCAGGTTTGCACAGGGGTGATGATGCATGGATATGGCCTTGTGAATCAACTCTGTGAAGAGTTGAAGGATTTCATGAGGAAGCATAATTTTGCTTCAATTGAAGATTTCAGAGGGTACTGTTAATATGATTTCATGCCTTTTCTTTAAATGAAAAATTGAAGTATACTTTGTGATGGAAGATGGCTATATTAATATTTCATGTGCAACCATCATGTCATGAAGCCAATCCACATTTGGAAAGGTGTATGATGAATATGATGTTGAATCTTCTTATCATTGTCCCCTTTTCGGAGGGTTGCGTCAGGAAGGGCATCCGGCGTAAAAACTTGCCACTATGTTTCTTTGTATGGATTTTGTACCATTTTGATTCCGATAAGAGTCAAATGCGGTATATAATCCATGCCGCCGACCCCAGATAGCTGGGATAAGGTGTATGATGATGATGACGACTTGTGTTATATGAGAGTGCTTTTGATAAAAAAAAATTCTATTTCGGTTTTCTTTATAGGGTGTCGCTACAGTACTTCACAACCCATACTGATTTGGTGCAACGTCAGAAGGAGGCTATCAAGCAAAGGAAAGCAGAGAGGAGAGGTTTACAATCAGACAAAGATTGGACAGGAGATGGGTTTGTGAAGGAGACTGAAAGCATGGTGTCCAACTGAGCATTGTAAAAAAGAAACTCTCACCATCACGTGTCAGAAAAAAAAAATCATACTTTCCTGTAATGATAGATCTGAAAGTTCTTTGAAATTAAATCAGCCAAAAATAATCAATGCACAGAAAGGCAAGAGCATAACTGAATAATAATAAGAACAAATTTGCCCAAACAAACTGTATAAGAACAATATTACGTACATCTGAGATGATTTGGTTCTGTAATTATCTTTATTTTCAGTAAATCTTTTGATGCTTTTGTTTGCATGATAATGTTACTGACAGCAATAGCAAAAAAACATGGAAGACAAAGGAGATGATTGGAATCTCTTAAAGTATGACGGCACACTTGCATTGGCTTACCATGATATTGTCTTGTACCCTAAAGGATTCTATTCCATACGGTATCAACATAGTAAATTTGAATTGGTTAACAGTTGAGTTCATTGGCCTCCAATCTTGTGATTTGTGTGATTTATCATGTGAATTCGGATGATGTCTTCTTGGTATTTAAGGATATGACTTTTACTGATTTTAGTCTGTTTAAGCCAATCAGTAATCAAGTAAGAGACCAGCAATGTACATTCCATTGAAGAAGCAAACTAAGGTTCGAAGCAAACTAAGGTCACCTTAATACCTCTATGGAGCATAAAATCTAATCAAACAGGCTAGTAGATATTGATGCTCAAAATTTGGTTTATTGTTCTATTGAATTGTTAAGTGTCACAAAATTGATACTCCATCCAAAGTATCAAACAGGCAAATTATATATTTGTCATGGCAGCTTCTCATGTAAGATGCTACAGTCTTGACTCTGCTCAGCCCTTGTAATTTTCACCTACAGAAGAATCTTTGACTGATATTAGTGATATTTCCTCCCGAAGTGGATGCCAATGATGTGAAAAATTCTAAATGACGCCCTTTCATATTCAGTTTGGAGGAACCACTGAACGCACAAATAATTAACCAAAGAGTTTTAGTTGTAATTAACCGAAGTTTCGACTTATATGATGCAGACATATTAAAAGTAAAAAAGGTGGAAAGGTCAATTTCAAGTAGTATTTCAATATAGCCATCATTGCCGTCTACTTAATTCGTCATGCTAACTCTAATAAATATGTGATTATGTGTCTAATTCAAGGCATATTTCCATATCAGAAGAATATACCAATGGTAATCAATAATTAAGATAGAATTTCTTATGGGATTTCATAATTAGAGAACTAAGATACCCTTTCAACCGTTGAGGTCTGATTTGTATAGGTTTCCCAAAAGGAAGATGGTAGCTGTACACCAAACCCACACAACCGTGAGGTGGCAGGTTTTTCCTAGTCAATAAAAAAGGTGGACTATGAGGCCCACATTTACTATCCAACGAAAAAAGAAAAATGTTCCTTCTCCGGTTTTATTTTCACGCACCCCATAAGCCCCTTAATGGAAATGATATGGGCCCAAATTTTATTTCCTTTCACCACACTATCACGTGAGGTTGACCGTGATAAAAAAAGCGGGAGAAATAGCATTACTCGACAAAAAAACATGTGTATAGGTTGGTGTACGAATTCTTGGTGCATCATTTTCATTTTTGTAAAAAATGTCAGAAGTGGGATTTGAACCCACGCCCTCTCACGAGGACCAGAACTTGAGTCTGGCGCCTTAGACCACTCGGCCATCCTGACGTTCGGTTGTTGTATTATTATATATATATATAATAATTCTTTTCTTCAAAGCAAGCTCTAAGACGAGTGTGTTTTCTTAATGGACTAAGGCGAGTGCTCTACATATTCCACTTAATTTATATATTTATATTCTCATTCTTGGTCGCCCCGCGTCCAATAGAATACAATTGTTTTTTTGATAATTCCAATAAACAACAAATTATCGTAGAGTAAAACACACTACCATCCATTAACAGCGATCATTAGGATAAGATACGAATACAATTGTTTTTTTGATGATTCCAATAAACAACAAATTATCGTAGAGTAAAACACACTACCATCCATTAACAGTGATCATTAGGATAAGATACCACTTGATCATATCATAAAAAAAATCTTTTTGTGGGTATGCTGATTTCTAAATAATGGGATTCTTTTCACCCCATTGATTCCTTCCAACGTTCCAAAAGTCATGCCCAATAAACGGCATTTTCTAAGCAAATGAGCTCCAAATGTATTGTCAAACTTAATGAAGAATAATGCGAGAATGATGAATTTGTTTTTGTATGATGAAAAGGAATAAGATAAAGCTTATAAGAATTGCAGTTATTCCATTCAAGTTGAACTTGAATCAAAGATCATCTTCATAGGGTTGCCAACTTGAACAGATGTCCCGAGAGTACAAGGAGGTCACTGTAGTGTTGTACTCGGTCACCTACACACCGGGAGTAAACAAACGTGTAGGGCTTTTTACATATTACCTGGCGCCACCTATGATATTCTCATATTACCTGGTTTTTCTCGTGACTTCTCATATGACCTAGAATCGGCACCTAGTGTACCGAAAATGCCCTTCTCTTACGTTTTCTATACATTTTGTACCCGAAATTCTTCATTCTTCCCAAAATTAGCAATTTACAAGATCATCAAGTTGGAGAAGAAGACATTTCGGTAAAGATCCATCCATAGTCGAGGTTCAAACCATCGCCGGCGTCGTCCAACCCGAAAAAAAAATTCATGCCGAAAAACTGTAAAAACAGCGGAAAAGATGAAAAAAATCTGTGATGAAGGGATTTTGATGTAAGAACAGCGGGAAAGCCCTCCCAACTACAAAAATTAAGATCTACATGTAAAGAAACACAAATAAAGATCACCCATTAGTGTTCGACCACTCCTGGACATGAAATAAAAGGATAAAAATGGGCAAAAACATGAAATACTCATCGGCGAGCGACAAGTTCAATGTATATATCTTTCTATGATCTTAATGAAGTAGAAGAGGAGGAAAAATAAGAAAGGACGCAAAAAAATGGGCGAAAACGGATGAAAAATGAGCAAGCTATGACATTTTAAAAATTATTATTTATCGTGTTGTCGACGACACGACTTGGATTCAAGTCGTGTCACATAATACACGACTTGAATCAAGTCGTGTGGTCGACAATACTATAAATGGGCAATTTTTAAAATGTCATAACTTGCTCATTTTTTATCCGTTTTTGCCTTTTTTTTTGTTCTTCCTTATTTTTCCTTCTCTTCCACCTCAATAAGATATAGGATGGAAAAAGAAGAAAAAATAAAAAAAAAGAAGAAAGTGAAATGATAAAAATGGGCAAAAGTATAAAATACTCGTCAGTGAGTGACAAGTTCAATTTATATATCATTCTGTGATACTAATGAGGTGGAAGAGGAGGAAAAATAAGAAAGAATGAAAAAAAAAGGGCAAAAACGGATGAAAAATGAGTAAGTTATGACATTTTTAAAATTATCATTTTATCGTGTATATGCAACATGATAAATTCTCAAGTCGTGTGGTCGACAACACTATAAATGGGAAATTTTAAAAATATCATAACTTACGTTATTTTTTATCCATTTTTGCCCATTTTTTTTCGTTCTTCATTATTTTTCCTCCTCTTCCACCTCATTAGTATCACAGAAAGATATATAAATTGAACTTGTCGCTCGCCAACAAGTATTTACTCTTTTGCCCATTTTTATCATTTCACTTTCTTCTTTCTTATTATTTTTTCTTCTTTTTCATCCTATAGCTTATTGAGGTGGAAGAGAAGGAAAAATAAGGAAGAATGAAAAAAAAATGGGCAAAAATGGATAAAAAATGAGCAAGTTATGACATTTTTAAAATTGCCCATTTATCGTATTGTCGACAACACGACTTGATTCAAGTCGTGTACTATATGACACGACTTGAATCCAAGTCGTGTTATATGCAACACGACTTGGATTAAGTCGTGTTGCATATAACACGACTTGGATTCAAGTCGTGTCACATAATACACGACTTGAATCAAGTCGTGTCGTCGATAATACGATAAATGACAATTTTTAAAATATCATAACTCGCTCATTTTTCATCCGTTTTTGCTCATTTTTTTACGTTCTTCCTTATTTTTCCTCCTCTTCTACTTCATTAGGATCAAAGAAAGATATATACATTGAACTTGTCGCTCACCGACGAGTATTTCACGTTTTTGCCAATTTTTATCCTTTTATTTCATGTTCAGGAGCGGTCGAACACTAATGGGTGATCTTTATTTGTGTTTCTTTACATGTAGATCTTAATTTTTGTAATTGGGAGGGCTTTCCCGCTGCTCTTATATCAAAATCCCTTCATCACAGATTTTTTTCATCTTTCCCGCTGTTTTTACAGTTTTTCGAAATAAATTTTTTTTTTCGGGTTGGACGGTGCCGGCGATGGTTTGAACCTCGATTATGGATGGATCTTTGCCGAAATGTCTTCTTCTCCAACTTGATGATCTTGTAAATCGCTAATTTTGGGAAGAATGAAGCATTTCGGGTACAAAATGCATAGAAAACGTAAGAGAAGAGCATTTTCAGTACTCTAGGTGCCGATTCTAGGTCATATGAGAAGTCACGAGAAAAATCAGGTAATATGAGAATATCATAATTGTAGTAATTAATTTCTAAACCGTAGAATGAAATTTTCATAAATCTGCATGTGTCTTCACAATTCGCCACCCCACAGACGGGGGAGAGCCCACGTAGCAAACTTCAATCAATGTGAAAAACGTTCATGTGGGCTCGGCGGCAACAGGCACCAAACAGTCACCCCGCGACACCTGACCACTTGTATAGTTGTACCTCATGCCTACCGAAGCCTTTCCGTCGATGAAACTGAGTGCGTGGGGCATGTCACCTAGGCATTGCACTTGCTAATGATAATCTCTCACGCAGGATAAATTATTGAGTATGAAGCTTGTGTAAACCGTGTGCACCGTCGATCTTAAAAATTGATGGCTCTCTAGCAACTTGGAGTAGTGTACTAGGGACACCCACTAATTTCTTTGTGAACTGTAGGGTGTGTTTGGAACAAGGAATTCTATATCGGCGAAATTTCGCCGATATATCGATTTCGGGCCCCACCCGAGAAATCGAAATGACAAAATATCGGTTTTTAAAAAAATTTATAATATCGGCGAAATTTCGGTCCGAAACCGAAATTTCGCTATTTCAAAAAAAAAAAAACATTTTAAAAAAAAAAAATTGGAAAAAAAAAAAATTTTTTAAAAAAAAGGGAAAAAATAACAACTTTTCCCTTGTTTCCAATCCTAATATGCATTTTTATGCATATTTTGAAATCTATGCTTTATCTAAATTAATATAACTCATTTTATAAGCTAAATTGTGAAAATATATGACAAAAATTAATTTTTAACTACCGATATTTTTTTACAAATATCTCCGAAATATCTCCAAAATTTTATCTCTTAGGCCGACCGATATTTTACCGAAATCCGATACGGAATTCCTTGGTTTGGAAAGTGGACAAAATCGTGTTTGGGAGTCAAATTTTATATAAAAGTGATTTTATTATAAAAAAAATATTTTTTTCTTGAAACTTGGTCTTAAAGTAGTTTTTTTCTTAAAATCTGTTCTGGAGGAGATTTTGTACAAAAGCGACTTTTGTATGGAAAATAATGTCGAAATTACTCTAGTTGCCTTTCTCTCATTTTATTTGTTATTTAAAATTTGTCCTTTTTAAATAGACTTTAGGGGTTGTTTTTTTAACAAAATCGCTTTAGGGACATGCGCTACCACACGGGTCATGCTTAGTTTTGCTATGACAAAAAATGATTTTGTCCAAATGCCGTCATTTATAAAAGCAAAAGCGGCACAACAAAAGAAGGTAAAAACTATTGGATACAAGAGAGCGTCTAGCATGACCGAATTTGGGGACCAGATTGCAGGACCCCAGGCCACATAGGCCTGGGGATCTGCAATTGTGCATCCCATGTAAAGTTTACATGGGGATGCACAATTGCAGATCCCCAGGCCTATGTGGCCTGGGGTCCTGCAATCTGGTCCCCAAATTTGGTCAGCAAAACATTTTCCTGGATACAATGGCCGGACAACGCCAGGTTTATGTCAAGATGCCACGTGGAGCCATCGATATCCGGTGCAATACCTCGTTCTGGCATGCTTTGCGCACTTAATAATTCCCCCCCCCCCCCCTCTGGAGTCTGGATACTTTCTTTCCCTACTTCCCAGCGGACTTGTCATTGTCCATCCACCCAAGCTGCTTCAGCAGCCACTACTCTTTGTGTGCTCATCAGCCCTTGACTGCTGTGGCTCCATGGAGGGAAATTCATGCTCTTCCAGTTTTCTTCACCAGAGCTCATATTCTGCAGATAGATTCTTCATATTTAAGATGAGATTTTGTCTATTGACTTTCTCTTAATCCTAATTAAGATTCGACATTGATCTCTACTTGATTGTGATGGCTGTATATTGTTAATACGGAGTCCTATCTGTTGGGTTCAGAGTCGCAGCAGAAGCACGAGGGATCGCGTGTCGTGATGCCAAATTTCCAAATCTGTCCCATTTTTAATCTCTTTCTATTGCACACAATATCAAACAAAGAATATGTAAGAATATATAAGCAATAATATGAACGATTATATGATATCAAATCATTATAACAAGAATTCTTCGGTTTGAATACTACTAACCTTTAGGCCATACGATCAATCCACAAAGATATACTCACATGAATAGAGAAGTATATCAGAGATCACTAAGGACCCAATTACATGGATGAGAGTCACTATTCTCCCTGAGATAGTGATCTCCTATTCCTCGTCGTGTATGGAACTGGATCGCCAAAAGCAAAGATCAAAGACAAGAAAGAATGCGTGAGGGGGAGAGAGCATCCAAGCGAGAGGAGAACCAGCCACCAAAGCGTCTGTTGGTTACTATTCACGTTCTCCCTTTTCTCCTATTTATTTGGGTGAGTTAGGGATTCCCTAGTATCCTCTAACTCCATCCCACAAACTCTCTTAGTGGTTATCCATAACCACCCCCTCCCTCATTCTCATAACAGTCCTATTAGGTGTCACCTCCATCTAGTGTGGACCCCATCGAGCCCACGGGAACCTTGCACACTCCATGTGTCCATGCACCACGAGAGGGCCGACTCTTCGTATAAATAGGTTACATAAATATAGGCCTAACCCATATCTATAACCAACATCCCCCACTATGGGTTTAATGCTCATATTTGCGATTCACACTTATTCATGAACAAGTCCTGTCATAACCTAAGACTATGAACATGTTTAACAAACAGATCTGTTGTCAAGGCCTTAGTTAATAGATCACCCAACATCTCAAGCAGAGGAAGATGACTAACAATCAACTTTCCCCGTTGTAGCATGTCAAATATATAATAGTAATGCACCTTGATCGTTTAAATATTAAACTCATACAAATGCTCAAGGCAATTGTACTACAGTGAGTATTTAAGGTTGTCGAACCACAGGGACGGATGATTAATCTACCAAATCAAAAGAGAAAGTTTGTTGTTCTTATTTAATATAAGAAAAATAATTAAATTTAACTACTTTAACTAAGTTGTGCTTATATAGAGAAATACCAAGATTTCGAATCCACCACGAAATAAACTAGCTTCATCGTCTCTCTCTCTTTTATAGATTCATAGTTGATTAGCATATTCCTCTCGGACATACACTGGTCAATTCAAAATATATGCAACTCGTCTCAGACGTAACACATAAAATAATTAAATCATGGAATTGTGGTCTACCTCTCTCGAGTATAGATCAATGAAACTTTATTCCTATATAACACCTTAGTCTACTCACGTTCCTCTCGGACACGTAAATATTCCTCAGATTGAAATTCACAAAAATCCAATCTAGTCTCTCTCGAGGACATAGAATAAACCTTAATAAATTAACATTGATATTATAACAAAGGTACATACATCAACTAAAATAAGATTAGAGAAAGAGAACAATATAACGAATCTACTCGGGCTTCTTCTATGCCTTGGACGGGAATTTAGCCAGCCATCGGACAAGGAGAACACTGCTGATTTGTAGGAGTCATTTTCACTATTATGGGAACAATGTTCACAAAATACTGTTCACGGGTATTGTAGCAAATCACTATTCATGAGTACTGTAGCAAAATACTGTTCACCGTTTCTCTCAAAATCCGTGGTTACTGTAGCAGTTTTGAGATCACTGTAGCAACATGCAATTTATCCAAAATTCGAGCTTTCTTCCTCTTTTCTTCTTCCGGCCTTGTTATCACCGGAATCCAATCAAGACAACATCGGAAACCACTCTTATTTCAACCAAATAGTCCTCCCCCCTAAAATCTCTCAACTGTTCTGTTTTTATAGACGGCCAAGCCAAGCCAATCAACATCCCAAATCGAGCACGATTCGCACTTCCAATTCCAAATCCGATTATAATCCCAGTCGAACAATGTTTCTTCTTCTTAGACGAATCCTAAATCGAGCCAGATTCAGAGAGAGCTTTCCTAATCGAGCACGGTTATGTTGCTTCTTCTAGTTGTACCGTACCTCATGGTCGTCATCGCTTCTCACCTTCTGCCTCACCGTCGTGGTCATCGTCATCAGCATCGTCGTCATTAGCCTCGTCTCCGAGATCGAGCGAGCTTCCATTGTCGTCACTCTCACCGTCGTCGTCATTCCTTCGGGTGGCCGCCGATCATCATCTCCTCCGGTCGTCGTATCCGCCGTAGTCGAGTCACCAATCATTCCACTGGCGCTTGAACTTCTAAAAGTCCCTCTTGAACAAAGCTCAAACAAAGCTCTGTTCTCTATTTTTTCGAGCGGCCGAGCTTCGGCTTGGCTGTTTTTTTTCTTTTTTCAAAACCCGTTGTGTCATTCACATCCGTTAGATATCATCTTGATTATTCTTTACTTTAGGAACAAAACCCGCCATCTCCTCGGATGACAATCAACGATCTGGTTCATCTCTACACTTGATCTTTTCTTTTTAAATCGATTCAAGCTTTAAAAACCCGCCAAAGACTCCTTAACTGTCTAATCTTTGATCTCTTCACATATAAATCCAGTTGAGGCGCGATGAATCCATAATTTGCAACTCGAGCTCTTATGAACCTGCACAAACAATCAAACTAAACTTAGATGCACAAATTCCTATTAAAATAAAGTAAAATCCTAATTATTGAATTAACTCCAAAACCTCATAATTATTCCTTATTATCATGAAATGGAGTTAACAAATTATGAATTAAAGGCGTATAAGTGTGTGTATTGTGTATATCAAATACCCTCAAGCCTATATTTTGCTTGTCTTCGAGCAAAACATAAAATAAAAACACGAAAAAAAACTACTCGAAAATAAATGCCACTGTCGTAGGGAATCACCATTACATTTAGCGTATGCAACAAGCCTTTTGAACCCCCAAGGTGTCCCTGGCTGGACGAGTGAAGTCTCGTGAGGGTTTACCCACAAACATGTACTTATGAAATTAACCTTAAGAATCTAAGTGCAAAAGAAAGAAAAATAAACACTATAAAACAAACAATCCCCTTTGATCTATAATTGAATTATGCATTTTATTAGCTCATAAACTTATGTTTATATTAGTATTTTGATTAGATTTGTTGATACTTTAATAAGTTTTTAATCCTTTGTAGGAAAAGAAGACTTACACTCTTTTTGGCTTAAGAAGAGAGAAGAAACAAAAGATTTTGGCAAATAAACAGTAACCGATTGATCGCCAGACTTATGAGATCGATCGCCTGACCCAGAGAAGAAGACGCGAAGGAAGAGTGCGATCGATCATCACCTTTTTGATCGATCGTATCTATTGGAGTTTTTGAATGAACAGTGTGCGATCAATCGGCACCAAAGTGATCAATCGGCGTATGAAGACTTGAAGCGAACGATCGCAGCGATGCAATGAAGAAACGAAGGAACCAAGTGACCGATCAGGAAGCGATCGATCGGCAGAATAAGCGATCAATCACCGTATTTGACAAACTTAAAACAAGTCTTATTTTGAGTCAGAATTGGAATGGGGTTTCGTGGTTTCTCTTTGCCCCTATATATATGCCTTAAGGGAGAACGTATTGAGATATCTTGGATGTCTTAGAGACTTTGGAGGAGAGCTTTTGCGACAATTATTGCAATTGAGAGAAGAAGAAGATTATGAAGATGAAGATGATTTGTGTTTGTCTTCCAATGCTAGGCTAAACTTCTTTCCAAGGCATACATGAAGCCCGAATAGATTGGTTATATTGTTTTCTATCTCTCATATTAATCTTACTATAGTTGGTGTATGAACCTCTGTTATGTTTTCGAAGTTAATTTATTGAGGTTTATTCTATATGCTCGAGAGACGCTAGAGTGAATTCTTGTGAGTTTCAATCAAAGGAATATTTACGTATCGGAGAGGAACATGAATAGGCTGAGGTGTTATATATTAATGAAATTTCATTGATTTATGCTCGAGAGAGATAGATCATAGTTCCACGTTTTGATTTTTATGTGTAACGTCCGAGAGGAGTGCACGATAGTTTGAATTAACAAGTGTATGTCCGAGAGGAATATGCTAATCAATTAGTAATCTATACAAAAGAGAGAGAGATAATACACTAGTTTATTTCGTAGTTGATTCGAAGCCTTGGTACTTTTCTATATCAGTAAAGCTCGTTTTAAGTAGTTAAAGTTTCTTCCTTGAGTTTGGTAGATTATTTATCCGTCCCCGAGGTTCGACAACCCTAATACTCACTGTAGTACAATTGCCTTGTGCACTTGCAAGGGTTTAATAAATAAACGATCGCCCTTTAAATGCACACCGAAATGCTTAAGAAAATCAACCACAGGTACTTGCATTTACAATCAACTAGAATATAGAAGCCATCAAGCAAGTAGTTTTATTGTAGACTTTCATCTTGAATATTTTTTCAGAGCAATATGTTGTCCATATTGTATTATACTCTCAACCTATTTCCTGTCCATTCCTCCGCCATATTGCCCAGTAATATGGTCTATCATGATCGTTTAAGCTCTCTTGGATTTTGGGGCCAGTGTGAACCTCCTCCCTTATTCTGTATATGAACAATTGTCCTAGGAGATTTATAGCCCACACCAGTCACCTTGCAATTAGCAGACATATATGTCCGGAGACCTAAAGGAGCCATAGAGGATGTCCTTGTAGGAGTTGATCAGTTCTATTTCCCTGTCGAGTTAGACATGGAATCGGTCGCCAACTCAAAAAGCCGGATACTTGTTATCCTTGGCCGCCCATTCCTTGCCTTAGCCGATGCAACTATAAAGTGTAGGTCAGGGCTTATGATGTCTCATTTGGGAAAATGAAGGTAAAACTCAACATATTTAGTGCTTCCCAACAACCCTCTAGCAAAGCTGAGTGCCTGATGGTGGATGACCTAGATGATCTAGTGCGGGAGTTCCTACACTTTGCCGTACTTAGGGATGCACTAGAGCATACCTTATTTTACGACTTGCTAGATGCATATGATGGCACACCTGACCTCGAGGAGGTCGATAACCATTTAGTGGTGACCCTACACTCTGGACCTGTCCCATGGAGACCATGTCCCGAACCTCTACCCGTGTCCACTGCCCCACTGTTAAAACCCTCCATAGTGTCCCCACCTATGCTTGAACTGAAACCCCTTCCTAGCTCCCTGAAATACGCCTTCCTAGGACCAAATGACACCCTTCCTGTGATCATATCCTTCAGACTAACTAGTGAGCAGGAAGCCCAGTTGTTGTAGATTCTGACTACCCACAAGAGAGCTATAGGATGGACAGTGGCCGATCTACGGGGTATAGACCCATCCGTCTGTATGCATAGAATAAACCTTGAGGACCAGGCCAAACCATTTAGGGAGGGGCAGAGGCGTTTGAACCCTCACATGAGAGATGTGGTGATGAAAGAGGTAGCGAAACTTTTAGATGTTGGTATCATTTACCCTATCTCTGACAGTGAATAGGTGAGCCCCATCCAAGTAGTACCTAAGAAATCGGACTTAACAGTGAAACCTAATTCTGAGGGTAAGCTTGTGCTAGTAAGAGAGACTATGGGCTGGCGAGTGTGCATTGATTACAGGAACCTGAATTCCATGACACGCAATGACCACTTCCCTCTACCATTCATTGACCAAATCCTTGAGAAGTTAGCTGGCCAGGAGTTTTATTGATTTCTAGATGGGTACTCAGGATACAATTAGGTTCCAGTTTATCCAGAGGACCAGGAAAAGACGATTTCACATGCCCCTTCGGTACATTTGTGTATCGTAGGATGCCTTTTGGTCTTTGCAATGCCCCTGCTACATTTCAGCGATGCATGATGTCCATATTTTCCAATATGATTGATAAATTCTTAGAAGTTTTTATGGATGATTTTTCTGTGTTTGGTGCCTATTTTGATGATTGCGTGCACAATCTATCTTTGGTTTTGAAACAATGTGAGGAAACGAATCTAGTGCTGAGTTGGGAAAAGAGCCATTTCATGGTTCAATAGGGGATTGTGTTAGGTCACATTATATCAAAAAAGGGTATAGAGGTAGACAAGGCCAAGGTGGACCTTATTGCTAATCTTCCACCACCTACTTTTGTTAAGCAAATATGGTCTTTCCTTGGCCATGCAGGGTTTTATCGACGTTTCATCAAGGACTTTAGGAAAATTTCACGTCCGCTATGTCACCTTCTTGACGTGGCATTTGAGTTTGATGATTCAAATAGAGAAGCTTTTATACAACTGAAAACCCTCCTCTCTAGCTCCCCAATCATTCAACCCCTTGAATATACATTGCCCTTTAAAATCATGTGTGATGGCTCTAATTATGCGTTAGGAGAAGTGTTAGGCCAACGCATCAATAAAATTGCTCATGTTATTTATTATGCTTGCAAGACACTGACTGATGCACAATTGAATTACACTACCACCGAAAAAGAGTTGCATGCTGTTGTGTTTGTGTTGGATAAATTCAGATCATATCTCCTGGGAAGTAAGATTATTATTTTCTCTGATCATGCGGCCTTGTGGTACCTTCTGTCCAAGAAGGATGCCAAACCAAGGTTGATTCGTTGGATCTTACTCTTACATGAATTTGATTTTGAAATAAAGGATAAAAGAGGTTCGGAGAATGTAGTGGCTGATCATCTATCTAGAATTCCTCTTCATGAACTCTCCAGCCCTGAACCTCTACGAGATTCATTCCCTAATGAGCAGCTCCTTGGTGTCTCCATTCATTTACCACCTTGGTTTGCACATATTATAAATTATCTTGCTGTGGGTCAAATCCCATCCCAATGGTCTCACGAGTCAAACATTATTACTGGGATGACCCTGGTCTGTTTAAGAAATGTTCAGACCAAGTAATAAGACGATGTGTCCCCGAGAGTGAGTTTCCTAGTATCCTATCTTCTTGTTATTCTCAGGCTTGTGGCGGACACTTCGATGGGAAGAAAATTGCGGCCAAAGTGCTGCAGAGTGGTTTCTATTGGCCCACACTCTTTAAAGACGCCTATGCCTTTTGTAGATCTTGTGATAAGTGTTAAAAACTCGGAGCCCTATCCAAAAAGGATACGATGCCCCTACAACCCATTTTGATTGTTGAATTATTTGATATGGGGTATCGATTTTATGGGACCTTTTCCACCATCCTTTGGTCATGTCTATATTCTTGTTGTTGTTGATTATGTGTCTAAGTGGATTGAAGTTGTTGCCACTAGGACTAATAGAGTTGTGTTGGATTTTCTAAAAACTAATATCTTTAGCAGGTTCATTAGTGTTGCCACTTAAGACTAATAACAATAAAATTGCATTAAACATAGAAAATCATTATCAACTTTCATTAAATCAAACAATCAAGAGTAGCAAATACAAGTCTAGGGCTTCATCTAGCCTTGACATGAAAGTTAGCTAGACATATGAATGGAGAAAAGAAAAGCCTGATTTGATGTATTCATGGGCATGAATCACTTCCTCTTCTTCTCTTCTCTAGCCTTCTGTCTTGGGTCATCAATCGTCCTGATTTTCGAGCCATCTCTGTGCTTATATAGTAGGGTATGATAAGCCACGAAACCCCTCTTCCATTCCAATTTGGAATAGGTCACTTTTGAAATTTGCACATACGGCGATCGATCACTTATCGATTGATCGCCGGTTTCCTTCATTAATTCCTGCATCTCTGCCAATCGATCGCATTGATTGTGTCGCGTATTTTCAAAATTCCAGTAACTATGATCGATCGCGTAAAGCAGCCGATCGATCACTAAAACTGTTCATCGTTTTGCATAAAAAATCTGCAAATGGTCGTAACTTATTGATCCGAACTCCTAATTTGCGCGGTTAGTGGCGTTGGAAAGCTGACTTCTTGAACTTTAATGTGAAGCTTGAATCAGTCCCATCAGAAATATGCACACAAAGTTATGAAGAATTAATCATTAAATCATATTTCACCACATTTTTAGTTTACTCTTATTTCCCTACAAAAACCAAAAACAATCTTAGCAAACACTAATTATCTTCTAATACTAGCATAAACATAAGTTTTAGAGCTGATGAACTGCACAATTTGAATATATATCACTCACTCTGTATAGCGATTGATCGGCCAAGTTGGTGATTGATCACTTCCGTCTTTAAAAACCTAGCGGCCGCGGCGAGGGAGCGATTGATCTCCGCTTGGCGCCGCTGCTACCGACCCCTGTTTCGTCTGAAACTCCAACTCTTGAAGGGTTTTTGCGCGTAGATTCTGAATCTGGCTGCCATTTCCTCTCTTTCCTTCTCGTTTCCTTGCATTTGCGCTCTTCCTTCCGGTAATCCCTAAATCTAAAAGTTTGATTTTTCATGGGTTTCTGGCGGATATTTATGAAATTAATTAAATGCATGATACGGGAAGGACGATTGCGATTTATGTGCGTGATGTGAGTTTCTGATTCTCAGATCTACTCTGTTTTCATGAATTTTTAGGATTTTCGTTCGTATAAATAAAAAAATAAAAAAAAAATTGAAAATGACAATTGGATCTACTGTCTTGAGTCATCTGGTTTCATGTGCTACTGTGATGGTTAAGCTTTGATTTAACGTCTTGCCGCCGCTAAAGCCACCAAGGGTATTTTTGACATTTTCTATGTTCGGCCGGTACGACAATTTCTTTACCATAAATTTTTGTCTTGGGTGTACTATTAAGATACTGCAAATTTGTTCTTAGTTGTGGTGTTCACTATCGTTATTGGTTTTGTAGGTACGATGACACCTCAGAAGATGTCTGCTCACAAATGTCACAGGGGCGAGTCCTCTACGGCTCAATCTTTACCTCCCACCCCAGCATTTGAGGCTTCTCTACGGCCCCGACCGATTCAATACGAGAGGCCGGTTCTCCTAAATCCATATATTATGGAGCTTCCAACACAAGGTTGGATTGAGGCACGACCTGACTGGGTGCATTATTTCACCCACATCGCCGTGAAAGATCAGGGGGTGCACCAAATGGAGCATGAAGATGTCGTCAGAGAATTCTATGGAAGAGCTGAAATTGAAGATAATGATGATCCTAAGAGGGTAGAGTTACGAAGTACAGTGTGCGGCACTCGCATCCGTCTCAGAGTCGCTACTATTGCCCGAGCAATGGGATGTGAACGGGGGTCAATCAAATACCCAGACTTCGACGGGTACAAGTTCCAGTGTGCCAGCCACATAACAGGTCGGCTGATGGGGCTGACCATATGACCCGGACTTGGGAGATATATCACGGGTGTCAGCATGCAACCCGAGTTCCGTTTCGCATTCCTAATCTTCCAACATGACGTATGGTCAACTCGGAAGGCCAATGCTGATTCCACCATGGCCCACTTGCGCATTGAGCTGGATTTTCCTTAATTCGTCTTTGGCCTGATGAAGCAGATGGTGGTTGGGCGCCAAGATGAACGGTTGCCGTATCCTTATATTTTGGAGAGGGTATTCCAGACTCATGGAGTGCGATTCCTAGAGCACTCATGTTTATCTCATGGACTGGGTCCTATTGGAATGGATGTTTTCAACCATATGATCGGCCATACCCACCGTCCGGCCTGGCCACAAGCACGACAGCCCGAGGCACAGGAAGAAGAGGAGCATGAGGGTCAGCAGTCACAACCTGCACCCTAGGTGGATATGCAGCGGCAGCTTACCGATCTCACTAGCCAAGTGCAGGAGATCTGGGAAACACAACAGGAGATTTGGGAAACACAGCATGCTATTACTGGACGCCTCGACTACATAGTCGACTTTTTACATGTGTGGCATTTTCCCCCTCCGGACGGTGTAGATGGGTATGACTTGGACCTCTAGTCCAATTTTTCTGGTGTTTACCTTCCTTTTCTCCTTTTCCTTTTATGTGATCATTGTAGTTTTATCTTTGTTTCACCTTGAGGACAATGCTCATATCAGGTTTGGGGGAGAGGATGCGCTTCATTGTAGAAAAAGGAAAAAAAATAAAAATAAACATTTGAGTAGTTTTTAAGTTGTTTGTTAGTGTTTACTAATATTTTTGTTAGGTTTTGATAGTTTATCCTGTGATGATGCATATTGCAATTCTTAAGAGATTAATTTACATTGGAAGTATGAGTAAGCATCCTCTTAGATTAGATGCTTGAATTAATAAGGCTCACTCACACACACTAGTTACATAATGTAATCCCCTCTAGAAATTTGTTGAGTACTAATCTATAGTAGGATAACTTTGTGTAACACCGGAAAATTAGTAAGTTTATTAAAACCAAAATTAGACCTTCTTGATGCTTGATTTTGTTATGTTTTGCTTCATGATTAAATAGGGTGAAGAGAGCTTTCCAACGCCACCGACTGTGCGCGATTTGGAGTTCGGAGTAAAAAGATATGAGAAGTTGAATTTTGAATTACCGCGGTCGCGATCGATCACTAGGATTTACGATCGATCGCCTAGATTGAACCGATCGATCGCCTCGCTAAACGATCGATCGTATCTACTGTGATTTTGATTGTTTTGATTTCGGAGCAACCAATCGATCGACTATATCGCGATTGTTTGCGGAAAGCATGCGACGATCGATTGCCGTGTTGCTGATCGATCGCCCATTTCGGTTTGCGATCTTCTTGACGTTTTTGGCTTGGATTTGTTTGGGAAAGATGCCAGATCTTAACTAGACTTGGATTGCACGTTCCTAGAGGGATCTTGGAGCTTTCTTATTGGTGGAGTTGGCTTGTGCTATTGAAACCCTAGCCTTAGAATGTTCAGAGCCTTGTTCTTCTCCTTCTCACATTCATCCTTCTCCTAAAGGCTTCTTCCTATGGGAGATTCAAGAGAGCTTGGAGCAAGAGCTTGGTTGCAAGGCAAGGAAGGCCATCGTCAAGCGTAGAGGGAGGATCTTCGTGAGATAAGTGTAGGATGGTTTTTCCCTTTTCTTTTCTTCATCCTTGTGATGTTTATAGGTGTTCTTATTCAATACCATGATGTACTGCTTTGACTCATGTGAGATTATTGACGTATGACTCTATTTTCCATTCTTATTGTGATATGATCATGTATGCTTTCATGCTAAGTGTCTAGATGGGATTCATACATAAAGTTGGTTGCTTTATTCATTATTTAGAGTCCAGAAGTCCTAATCTTATATTGTTGACCTTAATCCACGTTGATTATGGTGTCATATTGATTGTGTTGTATTAATTGTCCTATTTGTGATGTATTAACATCTAAGATTGTGATATATGTTATGTAACATGATAAAAGGGTGTACTTTGGTACTTTCAGATAATCCTTGGGTCTGTAATTGATCTAGGAGGGGAGTATTGTTGTCTGTTAATAATATATTATCACCTATAATGTGTTATTAAGTGAGATAATCAAGTTTAAATAAGAATCTTAATCTCGGCCAGAACTGTTTCTGTGCTAACAGTCAGTAATAATTAAATTATAATTAATTCAAGGAAAATTAAAAAAATATAAAATTAGTGGGGTTAGAAACTAGACTCATAAGGGTATTATCAGTAAAAATGTCAGAGTTAAGTCTCACAGTACAGAGTCCGGCAGCCATCGGAAGAGGACTATTGTGCAGAAGGCAGTGAGTTGAATCTGAGAGAAAATACTAAGTATCCAAATAACATTATGTAGTATGGTATGAGAATAATTAACGTGTTAACATCAGTAATTGGATTATATGTTTATGGAATATCACAGTAAGGTTGGGTTAGAGTTAATCCAATTAGGAGGGACAATCCTTTGATCAAGAGAATCATAACCATCTATTTTAAAGCATTGATGTCGGTTTGAGGTTCCACTTGGAATTTAAATCATCTAAGACTCTTTGGTATTCTTATCTCTGATATTTGTATTATAAAATTATAATGTGTATGGAGAATTCCTATCTAGGGTTGAGCATGAAGGTATGCATTGATTGTACTTATATTCCTAGGATGAGTTGTCACCATCCAAGGTGTTGAGTTTCCTTGTTATCCCAAAAATAGAGTTATATGTTTTGAGAAGCTTTGTTGTTCTAATCTACTCCAGTAAGTGAGTTATATGTGGTTCAAGACCTTGATGTTCTATTTTTGTACTCCATGAGTGAGTTATTGCGGTAAGGGTTACTCTATTCTCAGAAAGATGAGACCTATGCGATCGATTGTATCATTGTCCGGTTTGACATTGACCTATTTCTCCACTAATTGTTTGGTGGAATCATAGTATGCTGACTAGCCATTGCTAGGTCCAGCGTGACCTCCGATATTTATGGAATTTTGATTCCTTATTGCCCGAAGGGAGGCAAATACGTACGTTTAGGCTGTATGACATTAGGACGGTGTGCAGTCTCCGCTCATTGTGCCCGTAAGCACAGATGGGGCCAACATGCCTAGACGCGTGGCCGTGTTCTGAAGGGAGAACCTCTAGGATGTTCTGGTAAGTATCCACATGGTTGGTAAATAGCGAGCAGAAATTGAATCTTTTTGCACTTTCGATGTTGAGAAGTATTATTATTGTTGATTCTTCTCCTTACACCGTTGACATGTTTGGAGGGTATAAGTTGCTATCCTTTCTCTATACTTGAGAGCCAGGAATCCTTTTGTGTTGATTAACCTTTCTTTTCAGGTGTATAGACCTTTGGTTCTGTCAAGATGTTGTTGAATATCCATAATCCTTTGTTGTCTTTATATCTCTTCTTACTGCTTGATTCTTTATCAGTTGGTTTTTACATCCTGCTGAGTGTTTCTATGAAATACTCATGCATCCTCTGATGCAGGTGCAAAAGAAAGCTAAGTTCAAGAAGTTGCAATAGAGGAAAGGCGGTTGGAGGAGCCGTGAAGAGATTGAAAGTTTACTTAGTTATTTGCTTTGTTTATTTTATTGTTTTTGTCGTTGTTGGCCGTTGTGTGCCATACACTCATAAGTTTATTTTATTTGTTTTCCTTAAAGGATTATTGTTGGATTATAAGTTAAGAGAATTCATTTCATATTATTTAATGATGTCTATTATTGTGTTACACTGACTGCGGGCATAACCGGTTACACGTCCTTTTGAGATGATTGTAATTGGTTGTGAAATCGACTGTTCAGTCATGTGCCCGGGATCTCTACCTTGACGTGTACTACTTTTGATGGCTTCCACACTTCGATCGAGGTGTGGGATTTTGGGCCGTGACACTTTGGTCAGGTCATTATTTGATACATGGTTGTCATTGAGCTTAAACGATCATGATAGACCACTTACTTGATAATATAGCGGTGGCTTGAACCGGAAATAAGTTGAGAGTATAATAGAACCTGGATGAATAAATATTGCTGGAAAAATGAATGAAAAAAATGAAAGAAAAAAAGAAAGAAACACAAACAAATTAGGGGCTGCTTGACTTTATAGGATTAACTTAGGCTGATGCTCAGGCCCGAAGCGGTCCATCTTAAAACCTAAGTCATTGGCCTGAGTCATTGTTAAACATAAGCATCTTGAAGTTAGGCATTGCACAGTCCCATTGAAAAAAAAAGTCTATGGTATAATATCCTCTTAAATCTAGAATGTGGACGCGAAGGAGGTGCGTAGGCATTTGTTCTATCATGAACCTCGAGATTGAGATGACGATATAGATTCTGATATTCTTTGACTAATGGGTCACACTGGATATGTGTAAAACAGAGATTTATGGTGTATTGCTACAATGTTCTACATTTTTACTATTTATATTATCATTCTATATCATATTGAGCAGAAATTTCTAAGATGAAAGTGGAATAAACCACTTACTTGAGGGCTTCTATATTCTAGTTGATTATAAATCCAAATACGTGTGGTTGATTTTCTTAAACTTTGTGGTTTGCATTTGAAGGGATAATAGGTTTGCTTGTTTTGTAGTGATTTTTTATTTATTTTTTATTTAGATCTAATAAGGTTAATTTCATAAGTACATATTTATGGGTAGCATGGTTGCAAACCCTCACAATACAACACTCGTCTTATTATGGACACCTAGAGGTTTAACAGTATGTTGCATACGCTCAATGCACTTGTGTTCCCTATGAAAGTGGAATTTACTTTTCTACTTTTGTTCCTTTAGTTTGTTTTGTGTGATTTTGTTTTATTTTGTTAGGGACTAACAAAATGTAGGTTTGGGGGTGTGATCTATACATGAATTATGCATTTTATTAGCTCATAAACTTATGTTTATGTTAGTATTTTGATTAGATTTGTTGATACTTTAATGAGTTTTTGATTTTTTGTAGGAAAAGAAGACATACACTCTTTTTGGCTTAAGAAGAGAGAAGAAACAAAAGATTTTGGCAAATGAACAGTGAACGATCGATTGCCAGACTTATGCGATCGATCGCCTGACCCAGAAAAGAAGACGCGAATGAAGAGAGCAATCGATCATCACCTTTTTGATTGATCGTATCTACTGGAGTTTTTGAATGAATAGTGCGAGATCGATCTGTGTATGAAAACTTGAAGCGAACGATCGCAGTGATTCAATGAAGAAACGAAGGAACCAAGTGATAGATCGAGAAGCGATCGATCGGCAGAATAAGCGATCGATCGCCGTATTCAGCAAACTTAAAACAATTTTTATTTTAAGTCAGAATTGGCATGGGGTTTCGTGGTTTCTCTTCGCCCCTATATATATATATGCCTTAAGGGAGAACGTATTGAGATATCTTGGACATCTTAGAGACTTTGGACGAGAGCTTTTGTGACAGTTATTGCAATTGAGAGAAGAAGAAGATTATGAACATGAAGATGATTTATGTTTCTCTTCCAATGCTAGGCTAAACTTCTTTCCAAGGTATAGATGAAGCCCGAATAGATTGGTTGTATTGTTTTCTATCTCTCATCTTAATCTTACTCTAGTTGGTGTATGAACCTCTGTTATGTTTTCGAAGTTAATTTATTGCGGTTTATTTTATGTGCTCGAGAGACGCTAGAGTGAATTCTTGTGAGTTTCAATCAAATGAATATTTACGTATCGGAGAGGAACGTGAGTAAACTGAGATGTTATATATTAATGAAATTTCATTGATTTATGCTCGAGAGAGATAGAACTCAGTTCCATATTTTGATTTTTATGTCTAACGTCCTAGAGGAGTGCACAATATTTTGAATTGACAAGTATATGTACGAGAGGAATATGCTGATCAGCTAGGAATCTATACAAAAGAGAGAGAGACAATACACTAGTTTATTTCATGGTGGATTCGAAACATTGGTACTTTTCCATATCAGTAAAACTCGTTTTAAGTAGTTAAAGTTTCTTGTTTTTCTTAGATTAAATTAAAACTATAACTTTTCTTCCTTGAGTTTGGTAGATTATTTATCCGTCCTTGAGGTTCGACAACCCTAATACTCATTGTAGTACAATTGCCTTGTGCACTTGCAAGGGTTTAATAAATAAACGATCACCCTTTAAATGCACACCGCAACGCTTAAGAAAATCAACCACACATACTTCCATTTACAATCAACTAGAATATAGAAGTCCTCAGGCAAGTAGTTTTATTCTACACTTTCATCTTGAAAATTTCTGCTCATTTGATATGGCATGATAATTTAAATAGTAAGGTGTAAAACATTGTAGCAATACACTTTAAATTTCTGTTTTGAACATATCCAGTGTGACCCATTAGTCAAAGAACATCAGAATCTACATCGTCATCCCAATCTTTAGGTTCATGATAGAACAAATGCCTACGCACCTCCTTCGGGACCAACATTCTAGATTTGAGAGGATAATACACCATAGACTTCCATGGAAATATGATCTGAATTTATCCAATGCAAACACAACACCAAGCCACTCTTTTTCGGTGGTAGTGTAATTCAATTGTACATCAGTGAGTGTCTTGCTAGTATAATAAATAACATGAGGAATTTTATTGTTGTGTTGGCCTAACACTGCCCCTATCGTATAATTAGATGCATCACACATGATTTCAAAGGGCAATGTATAATTAGGGGGTTGAATGATTGGGGAGCTATAGAAGAGGGTTTTCAGCTTTGTAAAAGCTTCTCTACACGAATCATCAAACTTAAATGACACGTCTTGACTAAGAAGGTGACATAATAGACGTGAAATTTTGCTAAAATCCTTGATGAAACGTCGATAAAACCTTGCATGGCCAAGGAAAGACCATATTTGCATAATAAAGGTGGGTAGTGGAAGATTAGCAATAAGCCTTGCCAACCCCTATACCTCTTTTGCAGATAATATGACCTAACACAATCCCCTGTTGAGCCATAAAATGGCTCTTTTCCCAACTCAGAACTAGATTCGTCTCCTCACATCTTTTTAAAACCAAAAATAGATTGTGTAAGCAATCATCAAAACAAGCACCAAACACAGAAAAATCGTCCATAAAAACTTCTAAGAATTTATCAATCATATCGGAAAATATGGACATCATGCATCGCTGAAATGTAGCAGGGGCATTGCAAAGACCAAAGGGCATCCTACGATACACGAATGTACCAAAGGGGCATGTAAAAGTCATCTTTTTCTGGTTCTCTGGATAAACTGGCACCTGATTGTATCCTAAGTACCCATCTAGAAAACAATAAAACTCCTGGCCATCTAACTTCTCAAAGGTTTGGTCAATGAATGGTAGAGGAAAGTAGTCTTTGCAAGTCATGGAGTTCAGCTTCCTGTAATCAATGCACACCCGCCAGCCCATGGTCTCTCTTACTTGCACAAGCTCACCCTCAGAAATAGGTTTCACTGTTATGCCCAATTTCTTAAGTACTACATGGATGGGGCTCGCCCATTCACTGTCAGAGATAGGGTAAATGATACCAGGGTCTAAAAGTTTCATTACCTCTTTCATCACCACATCCCGCATGTGAGGGTTGAAAAGCCTCTGCCCCTCCCTAGATGGTTTGGCCTTGTCCTCAAGCTTTATTCTATGTATACAGACAGAGGGGTCTATACCCCGTAGAGCGGCCATTGTCCATCATATGGTTCTTCAGTGGGTAATCAGGATCTGCAACAACTGGGTTTCCTGTACAGTAGATAGGCTGGAGGATATGATCACAAGAAGGGTGTCGTTCGGTCCTGGGAAGGGGTTTCAGTTCAAGAGTAGGTGGGGACTCTATAGAGGGTTTAAACGGTGGGGTCATGGACACAAGTAGAGGTTCGGGACGGGGTTTCCATGGGATAGGTTCAGAGTGTAGGGTCACCACTTAATGGTGATGGACCTCCTGAAGGTCAGGTGTGCCCTCATATGCATCTAGCTAGTCGTAAAATAGGGTATACTCTAGGGCATCTCTATGCACGACAAAGGGAAGGAACTTCTGCACTAGATCATCTAGGTCATCCACCATAAGGCACTCAGCTTTGCTAGAGGGTAGTTGGGAAGCACTAAAGATGTTTAATTTAACCTTCATGTTCCCAAATGAGACATCCATGAGCCCTGGCCTACAGTTTATTGTTGCATCGGCTGTGGCAAGGAAAGTGCGGCTAAGGATAACAGGTATCTGACTTTTGGAGTTGGCGACTGGTTCCATGTCTAAGATAACAAAATCGATAGGGAAGTAGAACCGGTCAACTCCTACAAGGACATCCTCTATAACTCCTCTAGGTCTCCTGATAGGTCGGTCTGCTAACTGCAAGGTGACTGATGTGGGCTGTAAATCTCCTAGGCCAAGTTGTTCATATACAGAATAAAGGAGGAGGTTCACACTGGCCCCTAAATCCAAGAGAGCTCGGCTAATGGTATGGTTACCTATAACAACGAACACAACACGAACACCTGGGTCTTTATATTTAGGTGGCAGGTCACGTGTCAACAGAGAGCTCACTTGGTCAGTCAAGAAAACGTTTTGGGTGACATTGGCTTTGGCTTTTCGCTTATGGGTGCAAAGGTCTTTCAGGAATTTGGCATAGGCAGGTACTTGTATAATGGCATCTAATAGAGGGAGATTGATCTTAACCTGCTTAAACACCTCTAACATCTCCTCCATTCTTTGATGAGATTTGCTAAACGAGGAAGGTTTGTCAAGGCATTGTCGGAAGGGTGCCCTAGTAATATAGGATCTTTCATTCTTGGGTTCAGTTGGGGTATCCTGCTAAGTTGGAGAGCTAACGGGTACAGTTTTGGTAGGAGTAGGTTCTTTAGCTATCTTAGGGGAGGTCTTCTCACTTGAGGTACCTAAGGACGATTCCCTAAGTCGATTCTCAATTTGCTTACCATTCCTCTGGGTAGTTATGGCTTGCACCTGTTCATTGGAGTATTTGGAACTCTCTTCGGCAAACTGGCCTCTAGGGTTCTGCTGGGGTTGGCTGGGCAAGGTACCTAATTCTCTTCGGTTCATGGACTGAGCCAACTGTCCTAACTGGCTCTATTTTGGCAATGGATTGGGATGGGAATGGACAAGCTGGGACTGAGTCCTTAACACACCTCTCATCTCCTTTTGTTAGGTTTTCATCTCGGTTAAGGCCGTGAGGAGGGTAGACTGGGTGGCTAACATTTGGCTCATCTGGTCTTCCAAGGTTGGTCTCCTATTAGATTAGCCAAATGGAGCTGAGGCGGGTTAGTAAGGCTGTGGTTGGCTTGGGAACTCTTGTCTTGGGGCTGGATTAAAAGTTGGCCCAGGGTTAGGTTGCCTCCAGGAAAAATTAGGTGATTACACCACCCAGGATTGTATGTGTTGGAGTAGGGATTGTTGTTGGCTCGGGGAAAGGTATGTGCAGCGTTGACATGCTCCTGTACTAAATCTGGGTATTGTGAGGATGAAGGGCAGACTGTCGATGATATGCATAGGACTTGCACGGATGGTGCAGACTGAGAGAAAAATTGGTCAAATCTCTCTGTCAAAGATGCCACATAGTGCTCTAAGTTTGTCGTGGCTTTAACATCATACATGCCTCCCCTTGAGGCATTCCTGCCATGTTTGTGGCCTTCTGATCTGTAGAGGGTTGCACTATGTAAGGAATTTTTGCTCAAGTCCTCTAATAGATCCCAAGCATCATCTGAGGTCTTTTTCCTGAATGTGCCTCCACATGAGGCATCAATTAGGGTTTTGTGTTCATCACACACACCCTCATGGAATCTCTGTACAAGCTGCCACTTGGGCACATCATGGTGTGGGCAAGACCGGAGTAGGGCTTTCGTTCTTTCCCAGCTCTCATGGAATTGCTCATTGGGGAGCTGAGTGAATGTGATGATTTCATTTCTAATCTTATTGGTCCGTCCTACAGGGAAGTATTTCTTCAAGAATTCGGTTTGCAGTTCCTCCCAAGTGGTAATAGAATTATGTTCTAGGGAATGCAGCCATTCATTGGCCTTATCTTTCAGGGTGAAGGGAAACAACCTAAGGAGAACCTGGTCATCAGACAATGTCAGCTTAAAGGTAGTGTTGACTTCCAGGAAGTTCTACAGGTGCCTATAGGGATTCTCATTCAGTAGGCCATGGTAAGTGGGAAGCATTTGGGTGACATGTTAGGCTTAATTTCAAAATTGGCTACATTGTCGGGTAAGAGGATGTAGGATGGGGAAGTGTAGGTTGTGGGACGGTAGTAGTCCTGTAGGGTAGGAGCATGGGGTACTACCGGATTTTAGTTAAGGCCGTTTCCACCCCCAAGGTTCATGTTGTCAGCCATGGAATGGAACTCAAGAATCGGGTTTCGACGGGTTCTACGGATTCTAGACAAGCACTGCGGGTCAGGATCAAAGGCAACGAGTTCAGGGTTCAAGGAACGAGGACCATGCATGCACAATCACACAACAAGCAAATCCTGTAACAGTCCTAAAATCCACAACTAGCACGCATCGATCGTAGATATCCACAACTAGCAACCTAATAGCCACAACTAGCACGAGCAGGCAATCTCAGAAAGGAAGGAAAACACCCAACACTCAATTAAACTAAAAAGGAAAGGATAAGAGAACGCAAAAAGGGGAAGGGGTGACCCTTCCACATCGGATAGAATTCCGCATCTTCTCTTAATCCAGCACAAGAAGCAAAACGCAATTAAGCTACTGAACTGTAAACTAAACTAAACTATTCTAACTAGTACACTAAGAATTTGGTAAACTATTCTACGCCGTCCCTGGCAACGGCGCCAAAAACTTGATCGTTTAAATATTAAACCCTTGCAAGTGTACAAAATAATTATATTACAGTGAGTATTTAGGGTTGTCGAACCACAGGGACGGATGATTAATCTACCAAATTCAAAAGATAAAGTTTGTTATTTTTATTTAATCTAAGAAAAGCAATTAAATTTAACTACTTTAACTAAGTTGTGATTATATGGAGAAATATCAAGACTTCAAATCTACCACGAAATAAATTAGCTTTACAGTCTCTCTCTCTCTTTTATAGATTCATAGTTGATTAGCATATTCCTCTCGGGCATACATTGGTCAATTCAAAATATATGCAACTCCTCTCGGATGTAACATGTAAAACAATTAAATCATGGAATTGTGGTCTATCTCTCTCGAGCATAGATCAATGAAACTTTATTCCTATATAACACTTTAGTCTACTTACGTTCCTCTCGGACACGCAAATATTCCTCCGATTGAAATTCACAAAAATCCAATCTAGTCTCTCTCGAGTGCATAGGATAAACCTTAATGAATTAACATTGATATTATAAAGAAGGTTCATACATCAACTAAAATAAGATTAGAGAAAGAGAACGATACAACGAATCTACTTGGGTTTTGTCTACCCCTTGGCTAGGAATTTAGCCGGCCATCGGACAAGGAGAATAGTACTGATTTGTAGGAGTCATTTTCACTATTCACGGGAACACTGTTCACAAAATACTGTTCATGGGGTATTGTAGCAAATCACTATTCATAGATACTGTAGCAAAATAATGTTCACCATTTCTCTCAAAATCCGCGGTTACTGTAGCAGTTTCGAGATCACTGTAGTAACCTGCAATTGGTCCAAAATTCAAGCTTTCTTCCTCTTTTCTTCTTCCGCCCTTGTTGCCACCTGAATCCGGCCAAGATAGCACCGGAAACCACTCTTACTTTGACCCAATAGTTCTCCCCCCTCGAAATCTCTCAACTGTTCTATTTTTATAGACGGCCAAGCCAAGCCAATCAGCATCCCAAATCGAGCACGATTCGCACTTCCAATTCCAAATCCAATTAGAATCCCAGTCGAGCATTGTTTCTTCTTCTCAGATGCCTATGTCGAATCCTAAATCAAGCCAGATTTAGGGAGAGCTTTCCTAATTGAGCATGGTTCTGTTGCTTCTTCAAGTTGCGTCGTACCTCATTGTCGTCATCGCTTCTCACCTTCTACCTCGCCGTCGTGGTCATCGTCATGAGCATCCTCGTCGTCAGCCTTGTCTCCAAGATCGAGCAGAGCTTCCATCATTGTCACTCTCGTCGTTGAGCACTCAACCTCCGTCATCGTTCCTTTGGGTAGCCGCCGATCAACATCTCCCCCGGTCGCCGTATCCGCTGTAGTCGAGTCGCCGATCACTCCGTCGGCACTCGAGCTTCTAAAATTCCCTCTTGAACAGAGCTATGTTCTCTATTTTTTCGAGCAGCCGAGCTTCGGCTCGGCTGGTTTCTTTTCTTCTTTTTTTCCTTTTCAAATCCCGTTGTATCGCTCACATCCATTAGATCTCATCTTGATGATTCTTTACTTTAGGAACAAAACCCGCCTTCTCCTCGGATGACAATCAATGATCTGGATCATCTATGCACTTGATCTTTCATTTTTAAATTGATTCAAGCTTTAAAATCCGCCAAAGACTCCTTAACCGTCCGATTTTGATCTCTTCACATATAAATCCAATTGAGGCGCGATGAATCCATAATTTGCAACTCGAGCTCTTATGAACCTACACAAACAATCAAACTAAACTTAGACGCACAAATTCCTATTAAAATAAAATAAAATCCTAATTATTGAACTAACACCAAAAACTCCTAATTATTCCTAATTATCATGAAATGACACTAACAAATTAGGAATTAGAGGCATATAAGTGTGTGTATTTATGTGTATATCACACCTCAATGTGCTTTGCTCTGGAACTGATCTCCCCGTTACGGAGTGTAGACATAGTTGCCAAATTATCACAATAAATTTGGACAGGAGCATCAGTCCATTGTTCTAGTTGTAGCCTAACTAGAAACTCTTTAATCCACACTGCCTCGGAAGCTGCTAAACTGCATGCTATGAATTCAGCTTCCATCGTAGACTTAGTAACACACTTTTGCTTCTTACTAGCCCATGCTATGGCGCCACCACCAAACATGAATACATAACCGGCAATGGATTTCCTTTCATCTTTACAACTGACATAGTCTGAATCACTATACCCTTCTAATGACATATTCTCGGCCTGATATTTAAGTTTTTTTAGTTCCCAATAGGTATCTAAACACCCGCTTAATAGCCTCCCAATGTTGCATACCTGAGTTTGCATGATATCGACTCACAAGGCTTAATACAAAAGCCAAATCAGGTCGAGTGCAGTTCATGGCATACATCAAGCTGCCAATAGCCTGCGCATATGGCACGAATTTCATCTTTACACACTCTTAGTCTGATGAAGATGCCATTTTCTCGGACAAAATTGTCCCTTTATAGATGGGTGAATCTATGGTCTTCTAACCAATCACACCAAAGCGTTTTAACACATTTTTTATGTATGATTCTTGAGATATACTTAGCTTCCTTGTTTTTCTATCTCTTTCAATCTTCATCCCTAGGATGTATGATGCTTCACCAATATTTTTCATTTCAAATTGGGTCTTGAACCATTCTTTTATACTTATAATCATACTGGTATTATTCCCCATCACTAATATGTCATCTACATATAGTGACAATATCATATACCGACTCCCATCTCTAAAGGAGTACACACAATGGTCATAATCATTGGCCACAAAGCCATTTTCACTAATCACCTTGTGAAAAGTGAAATATCATTGTCTTGATGATTGTTTAAATCCATATAATGATTTAATAAGTTTGCACACCCGTTTGTTCTTCCCTGGAAACAATTTGTTCCATGTAAATCTCCTCCTCTAAATCACCATTTAGGAAGGCAGTCTTTTTATCCATTTGGTGCAACACTAAGTCTAAGTATGATACAATAAACAACAAACACCGTATGGAGATGAACCTAGACACAGGAGAGTATGTCTCCTTAAAGTCTATGCCCTCTACTCGGGTGAACCCTTTCGCCACGAGTCTGGCTTTAAATTTCTTTATTGATCCATCTGCTTTGAGCTTCTTCTTGAAGATCCATTTAGAACCAATAGGTTTTCTTTCATCTAGTAAGTCAACAATCTCCCAGATTTTTCTCTTCAAGATCGAGTCCATTTCCTCTTAAACAGCCTTCTGCCATTCCTTTGAATCTGGACTACTCATAGCCTGCTCAAACGTGATAGGATCATTAAGCACCGGTTCATCTACCATTATTTCATCTCAGCGAGCATTGCATAGTAATCCTTCAACATAACTGAAGGTCTACGCTCTCTCAATGCACGAGTTTTAACATCCTCATTTGATGTATTTCCTATCACTTGTTCATTACTCGTGACAAGAACCTTTTTTTTTTCTATTTCAAATAATTAAACTCTTTGACTAGGAGTTTTAAGGTCTATATCTTCCTCAAGAAAATAAGCATCCCTAGACTCTATCTGTAACACCCGAAAATTCAGTAAGATTGCCAAAATTGCTATTTTAGGAAACTGTTCTAAAATAGGAAAGTTTTGTGGCCTGTTTTGATTTTTGGTGAAATCTTATAATCTAGTGTGTTGCTTTATTGTGATGCTTTTGAAAGTGTGGAACCATCAAATCAGATTAGGCAGTTTACCAGGGCGCGAGGACTAGCCCTGACGCTGGGCCCAACCTGGCGCTGAGGCTAGTTTGGCACCAGGGCTTGCGTGCACTTGACACTATGGGTGAGGGCCAGGTGTCAGGGTGCATGTACGAAGTATTGGGACTTGTTCGAATTATTTTGATGCTGTAAGTTGGACCTTCGTAGCCTGGGAATTTATTTTTGGTAAGTTTTGCACGCGCACCAAAAGTCGGAGAAGCTTTGATCATCGGATGTGCTAGGCACTAGGGACCACTGGGCGCCAGTGCAGTACAGCGTCCGAGAGCCACGTGGGCACATGCCTGGGGGCATGTGCATGTGTGTGATGAGACGTGATTTGGTTGGTTATGGCAAGGGACCAAATCAAGGAGAAGTGGAAATTTTGAAAATCACCCCAAATCTGGTTTAAAATTGGCATAATCTTTGGGAATTCCTAATTGGGGAAATTAGAGTAATTAGAGGGTGGTAATTGAACGTGATTAATGAGATAATCATGGCAGTTACAAGGCTGATTTATTGGCACGTCTTGATTGGGAAAGAGATCATGGATTGATATTTCAAATTAGGAGGTTACAACCCTATTTTGAGTAAGAACTTAATTTGACTTAAATCCCTACTAAAAAGAGATTTGTAACTGATCTAAATCAAGGAAAATCACGTCCTTGACCTAGATCTTGTGCTGGTGATTGGTGAATCACGGCCGTTGGATGGATGGGTAATCAATGGTGAGGATTTAACTATATACCTAGGCACTCCCTATTTAAACTCTACTCTTGAGGGGCCGTCAGAAATTTTTGGACGCCTTGGGTTTTGTGCCAGCCTTCTCTCATTTCGTTCTAAGGGTTCTACGTCACTTCGTGCACTCGTTCGTGGAGATTTCGTGAAGAAAAGGGGTAATATGCGTAGAACCGATTAACACGCAAAGAGTATCGGTTCCTCCAAGAGGTAGGTGCTCTTTTTCCCATAATTCCATGCTATAAATTGTGATATTTCATGATGAATATGATATTTGAGCACTGATGTGAATGCCTATGTTAATGATGATCCGTTTGATATTGGTGCCGTTTAATTTGATGGATTACCGTTTGCCATTTTGAACATGATGATTATTGAACTCGATCCTCATAAATTAAATACTTCTCATGCAAGGCTCTATTCAAACTATTTGGTATACTTGCTGCTTGAATCGAGTAAAGTACACCTTGTTCGATGATGTACAATTGCATGTCTCAATAAAGATGTCTTCTTTCCTTGGTTTTCATTGTTAAATGCCATAGATGATCTTATGTGTCACACCGGTTTCCAAACTGTGATTATATGCTGAGTCTAATCCCTAAAGTTTGAAACTTTGATGTTAACACTTGCTGGTGTTCAGATGTTTTAGCCTACAAGATTAGCTTTGGGTCATCTGTTTTCCTGTCTCAAGATAATTGTGCACTTTGAGTTATATTAGCCGATAAAGGGGTTAAGTATACAAAAACGTTTTGTATAATAATACATATTTTATGATATTAATTACTAAAGTAACAATTTTTATGGGAAAGAGTTACTAAGTTCTAAGATTACAGTACACTAGTTGTATGATGAGTCAGTGTGGGGTGTGTCCAGATTTAATTGTACTAATTGCAGTTTACAAGTTTAAAACGTATGAGTACGTAAAAATCTGTTTTGGGAATAGCGATTTAGATAAGAAACTATTTAATTACAGAACTAATGGGGACCTGGTAAACACCTAGGAGAGTAAGATACTAAGTCTAATTAACACTATTAAGTATTAGACCCAGTATTAAAAGAGATTAATTACGCTATGCTTAAGAATAGTGTCTCGGCCAGAACTGGTCCTGTGCCGACAGACTGTGATAGAAAAATTATAACTAAATGTAGAAAATTCAGAAAATTATGCCATAAATTGGGTTAGAAACTAGAGATATGGGCTTTCTGTCATAAAAATATCAGACCAGAATATGTTCTGTGCAGACTGTGGTGAGCCCCAGAAAGGAGCTGTTGTGTAGATAACAGTATATTTTTGGGTTGTTTAAACTATACCTTATATTAAAACCTATGTGATATACCTACTGATAAATTGTAGTAACTATATAAAATCCAGAAAGATGAAGTTAGTAATGTCTAGTAATTGATACCAGAGAGTGAGTCATGTCGAACCGAGTCATTCCTTCGTGGGCCATTATTCTACCAATATACTATCTTTGGTGTCGAACTTAAAATATTAGATTCTCGGTTAGGGTTTAGTTTCCTAGACCCTACCATCATGTACCAACGTCATATAATCCCCATTATTGTTAGAATCGATGATGTTTTAATTGGAGCTATGCATGGTGAAGGTGTTTAATGAGTTATTTCTAATGAGTCTCAGTCTTGAGTCATCCTATGATAGAACATTGAGAGTTCTTTGGTTACTCTTGTGCGAGTCAACTCACTTTGGGGTATTGAGAAATCTAGTGTACTCCTCTGAGAGTCATTTTCTAAAGATTGTGGTCTAGGTCTCTAGATGAGAGAACCCTTTGTTAATTCTAGATTGATTCAGTTCTATGTAAACTGTTTCTCCACTAAGAGTTTCGATGAATGCTCTCAGATTGGAATCATAGTATGCTCACGAGCCATCGCTAGATCGTGCGAGATCTCATATTATATTATGAACCTCTGTAGTTCAGCCGATAACGGCAATGTGTGCGCTTTAGACTGTATGATATTACGGAAGGTCTGCAGTCTCAGCCCATTGTGCCCGTAAGCACCGATGGGGCCAGCATCCTAGAAGTATGGTCGGGTTCCTCTGTAGAATCTCTAGGATGTTCTGGTAATTGATGTCTATAGGGGAAGTGGACTGAACAGAGAGCAAAAATTGTTATCTCCGACACTCTATATGTTTGGAGTCAGTATTCATTATTATTTTCCTCCCGACGCACTGTGTGTTTGGGATCTGAGTTAATGTTTATTTATTCTTGACCGTTGATGGTCCTTGGTGATTATTATTGTCCAGGTAAGTGAACTCTGTATTTGCTCAACCTGATCTTATCAAACGTGTCTTTATACTATGTTGTCAGCATTCCTATTGTTATTATTCAGTTGTGGGTTTTTCTTGGTTCCTACTGGGTATTTCTTTCGAAATACTCATGCATCTCTTGATGCAGGAATTAAAGCGGAAAAGAACTAAGAAGGTACGTGTGATGGAGCTCGATGGTGGAAAGTTGACGAAAGTGGATTTATTTTATGTTGTTTTGACATTTTGTTTGTGGAGAACCTTTTTGCCTATGTGCTAAGCTTTCTTTAATTTTCTGGATTTTGTTGAGACTTAATTATTGTAATAACTTAGTTAAACTCGGAGTTTTATTATTTAAGATTTTTGTAAACAGATATTTGTTGAACATTCTGTATCCTGCGTGTATCCCATATTTTGTCAATGGAAGTGAAGATCGATCAAGTATTCGATCACGTCCTGGGTTTCAGCCTCATGATCATTATGGAGTTAGTGCTTCTGTGCTTTATTCGAGGTTTTGAAATTCGGGGCGTGACACTATCACCCCCACTGTCCCATCATCATGGTGTACTACGAACCGATATCCGTTAGAATGATCACAATAACCTATAAAATTATATTTTATAGTCTTAGGATCCAACTTGCTTCTTAGTTGATCAGGCACCCCAACATGGGCCTTTGACCCCCACACTTTTAGGTTCAAAAAGTTTAGATGTTGACCTTCACCCCAAAACTGTGTTCCTAGTTCAGAGTGGTTTAGCATGGACCTTACTATATCCAACAATGTCCTATTACGTCTTTCAGCGACTCCATTCTGTTGAGGGGTATATGGAAGTGTATACTGATGAACTATTCTTTGTTTGGTACAATAGTCCTTCCTTGAATAAATCAGATGTGTACTCTCCACCTCTGTCTATTCTAAGAACTTTAATTTTCCGTCCTAAATAAATTTCAACCTAAGCAATGTTTTAAAACCCGGTTCGGTCGTTGACCCGGTTTGGTGACCGGGTCGGGCCAACCGGTTTGGCCCGGTGGGTCGACCCGGGTCGACCCGGATGACATCATAAATTTTATTTTTTTTAATAGTAAAATTTATGTCATTTCCTTCTATCAATGGATTAAGCTTGAGAAGTATCATTCTTCTATAGAAATATATAGAAATTAAGATCATGTGTTGGAACATATAAGATTCAAATTATATATAAACAATACATACAAGTGGGATTAGACCTAGCAATGCATGCAGTGTATTCAGTATTGTATTTCCTTTTGAACTTCCTCGTCTCAGCTTCATGTTGAAAGAGTTAAGAAGGATGTGAGTACTATATTTTTCCTTTGTCAAAGATTAGAGATAGTGATGCAATTGAACACAGCCGAACCATGAGGCAAAAAGTTTAAAACCCCAAATCAAAAGAAATAAGAATTTGCACCTCATCATGTTCAATATAGCCAGTGCCATTCACATCATCACATGGAATCCAACTTGCAGATACAAATAAGGCAATATATTGCAAGAAGAAAAAAATGGTGTAGCAGGGAATCCTTACATGTAATTTTATCCGATTGAGGAGCGTTAGGATGAAATACACTCAATGACTGAACAAACTCCCCAAATTCAATAACCCCATTATACTTGACATCAAACAGATCAAATATCTGCCACAAGTACAACAAAAAAATGCAGTTAGGATGGAATACACTCAATGACCGAACAAACTCCCCAAATTCAATAACCCCATTATGCTTGACATCAAATAGATCAAATATCTGCCACAAGTACAACAAAAAAATGCAGTTAGGATGGAATACACTCAATGACCGAACAAACTCCCTAAATTCAATAACCCCATTATGCTTGACATCAAACAGATCAAATATCTGCCACAAGTACAACAAAAAAATGTAACATGTATGATAGATATAAAAGTGGAAGACACTAATTATTGGACAATATCATGTATACCAATGCAAATCATCCCAGGATGATTTGCATTTGACCGAAGCATACAAGTATTCTGAAATTGATTATAATTTCTACATTCCGAGTGCTAAAAATAACATCGTACAGAAAAGCAAGAATAATTGGGAGACCATTTCTGCACTAACCCTGTCTGCAAAAAGATTCTGCCTGTTGCTATTTCTAAATAACGCAAGCTGGAATTCGTCCTGCAAAGGAAATAATTGACAAATGCTACCTTTTCATACAATTACTTCACTGATACTTTTCTGATATATGAAGTAAAAGACATAGCTGACTACCTTGTGTATAAGACCATCATCAATTATTGAGTTGCTTAGTTTCTTAAAAAGCTCATATAAAGCTTCTACTTCATTCACTGTGACTGCAAGAGATGTAAAAAATTACAGTTTCGTCATCAAAGAAACGTTCCATCCATTTAAATGCAACAAAATCAAAACCATGCCTTGACATTTCTATGAACCACAGGGTGCATCAAATCACAAAAGTGGAAAAAATATAATAAATCAAAAAATCATTGAGTCAAGTCTTTCTAGCCTAATGAGAACTACGGAACTAATACAAGCTGTTTCAGAAGCAAGAATTGAAGGATCCTCATAACCACGATTTAGTTTATTGTGCTTGGAGTATATACAGCCCATGAAAACAATAAACATTCTTCAAGTTGTAGGAAAATTTGATATCCCCTCCCTGCGTGTGGTGTTCATTTCCTGAAAATATCAGTATGGAAAGCAATATAGACAACAAAGCAAGTCCCTGTGAAATGAACTAAATTTGATTGTTTGAAAGAAGGTAGAAAACTGGGGCAAGCACATAAAGATACCATAATTTTCTTTCCCTAAAATTCTATAAATATCATAACTCATTAGGAAACCTAATTCTAGCTTCTAATGTATAATTCTACTACCAAGTATTCTTTATCGTAGTTAGTAGGTGTGTGTCTGCTTCTTTCTCAGTGTCTTTCTTCTCCCTCAAACCACAGAAGTAAGAAAAAAAATCGTTTTTCCCAGAAAATTCCTCTCAAAAGTCGTCAAACTCGACTGTTAAAAACATATCAAATCTAGCAGAGCACAGATCGATCAAAAGTTCATGTAATCAAAAGTTAAATAACAATCAGCTGCAGAAACAAGACCTGTAATCGGAAAATCATGTACACCTAAGAGGATCCATGGAGTCAAGATCAGATAAAACGATCCAATCTTTCACCTTTCTAATAAGCATAAACAAGAAACGTAAAGAAAATGAAAAGAACAAATCCAACCCTTCACCTTTCTGAGGGACCGGGTCACCGGAGGCGGCGACGGTTTTGGTCGGAGACCAGGGCTTCGTTGCCGCCGGTGCTCCGTCTACGAAGGCGAAAGGGAGAGAACTTCCAGGGTGCGGGTGCTCGGTGCTCGCTCTGGATTCTGGAATCAGGAAACCTTTTAGCCGAAAGCACTAGGGTTTGACCGGCGACGAGGGCTTCGTTTCCGCCGGTGCTCCGTCTACGAAGGCGAAAGGGAGAGCACTTCCAGGGTGCTCGGCGGAAGCGACGGGCGACCTGAGCGATCGACGGGCTCAAATCTTGTCTTCGACTTCGCACTGTTTAAAAACCCGACTTTGTTAAAACCCGGTTGGCCCGTGCCGGCCGGTTCGCGGGTCAACCCGCCCGGCTCGCTACGGACCCGGCCGGGTCTTCAACCCGATTCAGCCCGGCCGTTCCGTCCCGGAAAATGAACCGGGTCCGGTTCAACCGGGTTCAACCGGCCGGGCCGAACCGGGTCTGAAAACAGTGAACCTAAGCCTTAAATTCCTTGAATTTTTCTTAGGCATCGGACTTCCTTGCAAAAAGATAAATATACCCATACCTTGAATAGTCATATATAAATGTAATAAAATACGACATTCTCCTTTGAGTCTTGACGTTTATAGGCCCGCAAATATCTAGTGAATGACCTCTAAAAGGTCTATGGCTCGTTGACCTTTGGGAAAAGGTAGCCTAGTCATTTTACCATAAATGCAATCTTCACAAATGCGCAAATCATCACCAATCCTAGGTAGTAAACCACTACCAGACATGCAATGTAATTTTCTAACATTAACATGACATAGGCGCAAGTGCCATAATAAAACATCATCATGAGAAACACAAGCCAAATACACAGAATCAATCGTATTATTAAAATCATCAGCAAAGTCATTAGCTACATCAAGTTTGAATAAACCATCAATCAAAGAAACAGTAAATAAAATATTGTTCTTCTTTCCCACAATCCCCTTGTCACCCTTGAATCTAACTTTAAATCCCATTTGAGTCAGCAGAGGGACTGAAATCAGATTCTTTCTAATAGCTGATGCAAGCAGGACATCAGTAAGAACTAAAATGTTTCCCCCAGAGAGAGGAATACGAATAAAACCAATCCCAAGCACATCACGATAAGTATTGTTTCCTATATAAATTTTGTGCTCTCTGGGATTTATTCCTTTCATATCAACAAACCACTCCTTGGTCATGGCCACATGTCGTGTTGCAGCCGAGTCTAGCCACCATCTTCTCATATTAGTGTTCACAATCAAAGCCTCTAAAATCATGCATATAATGTCCTTTCCTCCACCTTGATGTTTCTTCTTCTCATTACCCTGAGAGCCATTAGGATAGTTCCTGCTAAAATTGAGGTTTCTTTCCGTTTTTCTTGAAATATTTCTTCGAGGGGCCAGCATAGGATCCACCCTTTTTGTTGCCAACATGACGAGCAAGGTTGGTAGATGCATTAGAAGCTGTCACATGGTCTCGCATTTCCTGCTCTATGCCCAGCTTGGCACTATGGTCATCCAAAGTAAGTTTCTTATCACTCAAGTTCAGTGCTACCACAACATGCTCTCATGATGGAGGAAGACTAGTTAGGATGGTATATACTTGGACCCCAAGTGAAATAGGATCTCCAAGCATCTCCAACTCACCAGAAATAATCGACATGACATTGATGTGTTCAAGCACATTTTTACCTTCCTTCATCCTCATATTAGAATAGCGAGTGTGTAGAACCTTGATATGAGCCTCAGTATACTCTCCATACCTCTTCTCAATAGCCTCATACATTTCTTTTGCTGTGGTATGCTTTTCAAAAACCATTTCAATGTTAAGCTCCATAAATGTTAACATGGTGGTCTTTGCTCTAGCATCCTCCAGCTTGAACTTCTCATGCTCTCTTTTTTGAGAAGCAGTATTATTTTCGCTCAGAAGTTCAACTACTTAGTCCACGAGATGGGCCAAGTCATCAAAAAATAGGATATGCCAAATACGCCTCATTCAGGTGATGAAATTTGTGGCATTCAACTTTTTCAGTTTTTGCAAGTTCACACTAGAGACCATTCGGGATGCCATTGCAACTCTCTATGAAAAACAGTAAGTGGAGCAACAAAGTGAACATCTTTGAGTTTCACTATAATCAATGAAACAGGACAATTAGAGTCAAAGGCAAAGTTTGAATCACTAATAACAACAATCAGTATTTAGTTGTTGATGTGGCACAAATACTGCTTCAATTCAAAACAAGTCTATCAATTTTTACCAGTGTGATTGATCGTAGCAGACAGGCGATCGATCGTTGCATACTTTGCAATATCACAGTAAAAATGATCAATCGTTTACTGAGGCGATCAATTGCGTACTTTATATTAAACATTCCAGTACTTTCGATCGATCGCTCCCTCAAGTGATCGATCACGTACTTTAAAATGAATGAACTAATAGATGTGATCGATCGTTCACACAAATAATTGATCGCGTCTTCACTTGTGATCGATCATTCACCCAGGTGATCGATCGCTGCTTCAATATCGACCTTCACAGTATTTACGATCGATCGTAAATTCAGGTGATTGATCGCATCTCTCTAGATGAAAATTCCAATACTTACGATCGATTGGTAGCAACAGTGATTGATCGTTTACTGGTTTTTCTTCTTAGTTTTGAACCTAGCGCGATCGATCGCGTATATTCTGGTGATCGATCGTGTACCCAAAACTTCAACTGACAGATCTATTGCTCAGAATTCCGAATGAAATCAATTAGGGTATTGAGAATTCTAGCATCACAACGTATTAGGGCTTTGATACCACTGTTCGGTTCAGAGTCTCAGTGAAAGCGCGAGGGATCGCGTATCGTGATGCCAATTTCTCCAAATCAGTCCCAATTTTAATCTCTTTCTCTTGCACACAATATCAAACAAAGAGTATGCAAGGACATATGAGCAATAACATGAACAATTATATGATTTCAAATCATTATAACAAGAATTCTTCGGTTTGAATACTACTAACCTTTGGGCCTTTGGGCCCTACAATCAATCCACGAAGAGATACTCACAAGAATAGAGAAGTATGTCAGAGATCACCAAGGATCCAATTACATGGATGAGAGTCACTATTCTCCGTGAGATAGTGATCTCTTATTCCTCGTCGTGTATGGAACCAGATCGCCAAAAGCCAAAGATCGAAGACGAGAGAGAATGCGAGAGGGAGAGAGAGAGCATCCAAGCGAGAGGAGAACCAGCCGTCAAAGCGTATGTTGCTTACTATTCACATTCTCCCTTTTCTCCTATTTATTTGGGTGAGTTAGGGATTCCTTAATATCCTCTAACTCTATCCCACTAACTCTCTTAGTGGTTATCCATAACCACCCACTCCCTCGTTCTCATAACAATCTTATTAGGTGTTTCCTCCATCTAGTGGGGACCCCACCGGGTCCACGAGAACCTTGCACACTCCACGTATCCATGCACCACGAGATGGCTGACTCATCGTACAAATAGGTTAACCAACACTATCAGCATATGACTAACTTTGCAGTTATGCAATCTTTTCTTCGTTATCTAGCATGTGGTTTTGTGTAGTTGCTTCTACTTGCAAGACTCCTGCTCTTTCCTAACACTAAATTTGCATATATGTCCTTTTCATTTGCAGTTCAAAAGGGCAAAATACATCAAATGAAATTATGCTAGTGGCGTCTAGCATGCTTTCATTGTTCTAGCACCCATCTGTTATTACCTTGTAGAAGAGAACAAAGCATGGGTTCTTTGCAATCCGAATTCAGAAAAGATGTAGATGTTCAGGATTTCTGTTCAGAGGAATCAGCAGTAACTGTTCACGAAGGAAGAAAAAGGTCAAGAGGACAAAGGAAAAATCTTTGCAAAGATGTTGGATGCTTTTTGGCTTGTACAGATGGGATGCAAGAGGTTGTGGAATGTAACTTACTATCCCATTTGGGAAGATATTCTTGCCAGTGGTCAAGGTATTTGATGGTGATTAGGAAGAGGTGGAAACCCCTTTCACAAGTTATTTTCCACGGGCCTGGAAAATTGCAAATGGGTAAATATCCAAAAGGATATTAATATCTGCTGGCTTGCATATTAAAAATATGCACCCGGTGCATTGCGGCTAACTGCTCGTGGGGCAGCTAAACCCACCTGCCCGCTGTATTAAACGATGCCATGCGATTGAAATTGCGCGGCCCAAAAGCCCGCACAAGCCAACAAGCGTGTGCCGGGTGCATATAAACAGGACCATATCCAAAATCATTGCCAGTTGTTTGTAGTATGCAAATTTCGATAGCCTCCATTTGAACTTTGGTCTCATAATCAAGCAGACGATTAAAGTGAGAAAAATAACAGAAAATATCTTCTTTTTGTCGGTCACAAATTCTCATTTTGATCAATGGTATTAAAAAAGGTACCTGTTTATCTGCAATATTGCTCACACACATGGCTGAGCCGGGCACGCTTCTGCCATGTGATATTCATCCACAAACTGTGGATCAAAATCCATGAACTTACATGAAAAGGCTGATGGGACCAAAACTTTGTGTTTCCACTTCCATGCAATTTGCATATCCCAACTGGTTAGGTTATTGTGGGTTGAGAAGAGGTTCAGCCTCCGAAATCTCCATTGCCGTTCACTTCGCCCAGCTTATGATCCTTTTGTAGGCTGTGCATAAGGTTCAATGTAGCCAAAAACAAAGGAAAATGATAAGTCTATACCAAATTTGTAAACCAAACCCAAACACCCATGAGATGGCAGGTTTTTGTTGAACAATGAAAAAGTGGGCGATTCTCACTGTACTATAAGAACACGGGTGTGTGGGTTTGGTCACAGAATCAGTGCACGTACAGGTATCAACTTCCAAATAAAAAATCTTTTTAGTGGACTTTTTTTTGGGCTAAGATAGTCGTCTCTATATGCTTACACTATTTTTAGCTGCTGATCAGTGCTTGAAATTCCTATCCACTTACAATCTGTACTAGAAATAACAATCTGATCAAGATTGGTGTCTTCTTGACCCCAACAGGGAAAAAAGGGGTTGGTATCTTCTTGCTCGTATGATGATGGACTGTTCGCTCACCAGAGAGGAGACACTGAGGGGAATGAAGGAAGAGTTTTCAGTGCTCCCTATGATTTCAAAATGAGCCCCCTTTCTCTTACAAACACGGTGGTTGCTTGAGGCCAGGACACATTTCTCTGAAGCAGTTCTGTGTTCGGATTCCCACTCACCCGGGATATCCAGATATACCTGGTGTGTATGATGGGTGGGCGTTATACATGAGGGGATTGGCGGCTGGGTGCGGTGCTCCAAGATGCTGGTTGCCCTACCCCTTCTAGCCGGGTTCAAAGGACTCACTGACTCGGACACCCCTCAGTTATCCAAAAAATAATAGCCCCCTGTTTTAGGGGTGTGTCATGGGCAATTGGTAGTGGCCGTTAAACTTTGATAAGGGTAGGCCTTAACTAGCCCATGTCTGTTGTGTACGTCAGCACAACAGTGGAACAGATCATCTTTATCTCTTAGGATTAGCTTTACTTTAATAAATCAGGCATGCTTGGGTAACTGAGTTGTAATGGGTCGTAGAAAGAGTAATTAGTGGACTAATTAGGCCCATCAGGCCATAATTGATGGCGCGAGCCCTAGGGAGCCGCGCCATCCTATGTCTTTATAAGGAGGTCGTCCTCCTCATTCTGGCTTATGCAATAAAGAATCTTCTTTTTCCCTTACTCTTTTCTTCCTTACCGTCAAGGCAAACCCTTGTGACCCTGCCGGTCACAACATTGGTATCAGAGCAGTTCTGATCTGCGACGGAGATGCCTCCCCGTAAGCAGCCAACCATGACCAGCGAAGTACCGCCAGAGCCATAGGCCACGACAGAGGCTTCCAACACGAAGACTGATGCCGACACCACACAGACGGCGATGATGTCCTTGATGACTGTGATCCATGAACAACTCATGCAGCTTGAGAGGGCTCAAGATCGGATCTTGCTATCTGCGACAATGACCACGCCTCCACCCTCAAGAGAGAAGGGAGGCCCTAGTCGACCAGGGGGGTCCCATGTGTCTGGCGGCTCCTTGCTAGGCCAAGCCACATGCCAATCCCTTCAGTAGGGAATCCAACTTGGATCCCTAAACTTCGACGCAGAGAGTGGTCGCCCTGGCCTGGGTACATGAGGCGCACTAGGTGCTCTCAGAAATGCCTCTATGACCACTCAACAAGACACATTCATAATGAGATGGATGATGACTGGGAGGAGCCCCAAGGGTCTCGCAGAGGCCAGAGAAGCAGCGCTGAGCCCAAACTGGCTCGGTTACAATTTCTGAGGTACAATGGCGATGAGGATCCTGTCGAGTGGCTATACAAGGCGGACAAATTCTTTTCATACCAGGGGACGAACTTTGATGCAGAGCGCCTGTAGGTAGCAGCCTTCCACCTAGACGGAGACGCATCGATTTGGTTTCAGTCCTACGTGAAGGAGACTCGTTATCCCACTTGGGCGTCCTTCTCCGACGAATTGTGTATCCAATTCGGACCAAATGAGTTTCAAGACTTCAACAAGATGTTGTCTACTCTGAGGCAAACGACCACGGTGAGAGCTTATTACTCTGAATTTATGAAAATTGATAATTGTTTGCCAGAGTGGCCGGTGGAAGCTCTTGTCGGCACATTCAAGCGCGGGCTGAAACCGGAAATCGCTGATGAGATGCGCCACTTTCCATGCCATACTGTGCGTGAGGTGCTGCGTCATGCCCGGATTGAGGAAGAAAAGTTGGCTCGTCAGCGACGAGGGGGCCGTGGGGCATTGGCTCAGCGCCCATATAGTAGCCAAACCCCTACTGCGGCTCCAACACCGGGCTCAGGCCCAAGTCGGCCAAACCTGCCTGGGTCTACTCCCTCTCCTATCCGCCGCCTAACACAGCACAAGTGGTAGGGCGGAGGGCCAAGGGACTATGCTTCAACTGTCATGAAAAGTTTGTACCAGGTCACCGTTGCCCGATTCGGGGCAGTTTACTCATAGAAGAGGCTAAGGATGAAGAGACACATCAACTTGACGAGGTAACGAACCTCTACGATCAGGTGCAACCCAAGATTTCGGTGCACGCTTACTCCGGTCTATTCACCCCATGACCATGCGCGTCCAGGGCCTTTTGAAACAACAACAGGTGGCTATATTGATTGATAGTGGTTCCACCCACAACTTCATCAACGACAGAGTGGCCCAATGACTAGGGTGCTATGTGTCGGATGCTACACCCTTTGATGTGATAATTAGTGACGGCAAGCACTAACGGAGTTCGGGTGTGTGTGCCCAAGCGTCTCTGACCATCCAAGGGCATACCTTTACTACAGATTTGTTCCTATTACCCACCAAAGGGGTGGATGTCTTCTTGGGCATCCAATGGTTGCAGGAATTGGGAGATGTGATTTGGAACTTCCGCAACCTCATCATGGACTTTGAAGTACACGGACAGAGGGTGCGTATACATGGGTCCCAACCTGGGGCCTTACACACAGCACAGGCAATTGATTCATTGTCTCGGTTTGCACCTCAAGGGGTGTTCCTTCAGCAGCGTGCCATGGGAGATGTGGAACAGGGGGAACTACCGCATGACATGCGTCTCCTCTTGGATGAACACGCATGCATTTTCTCCGAGCCCACAGGTCATCCACCATAGCGGCACCACGACCACCATATTCCACTCATTCCAGGGGCTCTGCCGGCCAATATTCGTCCATATCGCTACCCACATATCCAGAAGATCGAGATAGAGCGGCTGGTAGGAGACATGCTCCATACAGGTATTATTCAGCCTAGTAACAGTTCATTTTCTTCACCAGTGTTATGCGCAAAAAAGATGGCACATGGCACTTTTTTGTAGACTATCATGCCCTCAATGCTATCATGGTTAGAGACAAGTACCCCATTGATCTATACATGAAATATACATTTTATTATCTCCTAAGCTTATGTTTATGTTAGTGTTTGATTAGAATTAGTGTTACTTTGATATAGTTTTTTATTTTTGTAGGAAACAAGAGCAAGATACAAAAATGAGTTCAAGAAGTCAGCTTTCCAACACCACTGACCACGCGCAATTTGGAGTTCGGAGTAGAAAGTTATAACCAGTTGAATATTATGAACAATACTTACGATCGATCGACGTTCATACGCGATCGATCGCCAGAGCCGAGAAACAGAGTTATCGAAGGAAACGATCGATCGGCACTCAAAACTATCGATCGTATATACTGGAGTTTTTTGGATGTGTGTAATATAGTAAACACGATCGATCGGGAAAATAAGATATCGATCGGAAGTCGAGAGAAAACGGACGATCAGCGCAGCAACGTAGGAATTTGTGAAAGAAAGTGATTGATCGGCAAGCGATTGATCGGCAATATGGAGCGATCTATCGGTTTGTGCGGAAAAACCTAAATCAAGCTTATTTCGACTTGGATTTGGAAGGGGACTTCGGGGTTTCTCTTCAAACATATAAATAAGCCTTAAGGGGAAACGTATTGGGCATTAGAGAATATATTTTGGAGGCTAGAGAGGAGCAAAAGAAGGAATCTTGTGGAGGCCAAAGAAGAAGAAGGATTCATGCCAATAGATCTACAAAAACAGGCTTTTCTATTCTCTATTTCTATGTGTAACTAAATTCCTTGTCAAGGTTAGATGAAGCCCTAGATATGTGTATTGCTACTCTTGTTAGTTTCATTTAATAAAGTTGATTATGATTCATGCTTAATATTATTTCATGAGTTTCTCTTAAGTGCTTGACCATAGACTTATTAGATATGAATGAAATTAGATCTTTTTAATTTCTGTGTCTAACCAAGAATAGGTCTATGATTGATTCTATGCCCGACCAAGGATAGGATTGATTACATAATAGTGGATGAACTTTCGTGTCCGACCAAGATCATTAGTGAATTCATTAGTAATTTGTGTGTCCGACCAAGAACACGAATTACCATATCATGTCAATCTGCGTGTAATAATAATCAAGAGTAGTAATTGCATGTCTAGTGGTGGATTCATTGCCTTGATAACTCTCTCCATTGATTAATTTCAGCTTAGTTTACTTAAAGTTCACTGCTTTCCTTAGAGTAACTAAAAACTGCACTTTTCTCTTGAATTTGGTAAATTGTTTAACCGTCAATGAGGTTTAACAACCCTTTCTATACTCGCCGTAGTACAATTGCCTTGTGCACTTGCAAGGGTTTATATTTAAATGATCACCCATCCCAATGATCGAGGAGCTGCTTGACGAATTGGCAGGAGCTACTGTCTTTAGCAAGCTTGACTTGCGATCCGGGTACCACCAGATCAGGATGCAGCCCTCTGATACGCACAAAACTTCATTCTGTAACCATGATGGTCACTACGAGTTCCTTGTCATGCCCTTTGGCCTGACCAATGCTTCGGCCACCTTTCAGAGTTTGATGAATGACTTATTTCACCCCTATCTCAGCCGGTTTGTGCTAGTCTTCTTTGATGATATATTGATCTATAGTTCCTCTTGGGCGGACCATCTCGACCACCTCAGGTCAGTGTTTACTATCCTGCGTGCTAACACATTGTTCTTGAAGCGTTCGAAGTGCTCTTTTGGCAGCGCGCAAGTCGATTATTTGGGCCATATCATTTCACGTGACGGGGTGGCTACTGATCCATCTAAGGTGGAAACATGCTCCCGTGGCCACAACCCACGTGTGTAAAGTCCCTACGGGGCTTCTTGGGGCCTTACAGGGTATTGTCGGTGGTTTATTGAGAGATATGGGATCACTGCTGGCCCACTCACCTCCTTGCTCAATAAGGGGGCTTTCATATGGTCCGACGAGGGCCAAGCAACATTTGATAGATTGAAACAAGCTATGGCCCAAGCTCCGGTCTTGGTTCTTCTGGATTTCTCCTTGCCTTTTGTTATTGAGACCAATGCTTCTGATGTGGGCCTAGGCGCCGTACTTTTCCAGAAGGAACTCCCTATTGCATTCTACAGCAAAGCACTTTCGGGCCGGTCCTTGACTTTATCTGCGTATGAGAAGAAGATGTTGGCTATTGTGCATGCTATCTCAAAGTGGCGACCCAACTTGCTTGGCCGCCGGTTCCTTATCCGGACTGATCATCGACTACTCAAATACTTCTTGGACTAGCGGGTATGTATGCCCTCTCAGCAGCACTGGGTCAGTAAGTGATTGGGCTATGACTACGAAGTGGTCTACAAGAAGGGTGTGGACAACACGGTGGCTAACGCATTATCTCGTCGGCCCATGAAAGACAAACTTTCATAAAAAGTTTAAAAATGATGTATTGACAACATTGATAGGGGACCTGCAACAATGCTTACTGTAGAAAAGTTTAATGACAAGATGAAACTGATTGGTGCAGAAGTCCAAAAGCAAAAAGGCTACTCAGTGAGGAAGGTGGATTATTCCTTTAATTATGGTCTCTTGCTCACGACGATTTTACAAGATTTGGAATGACCACAACAAATATGGTTGAAAGTCTAACTAGCGTGTTGAAGGGGGCTCGATTATTACCCGTGGAAGCCTTAGTGTCGCCACATTCTACTGGATCGTCAAATTCTTTGGGAAGCGACATTTGGCTGGGTTGGCCATGACAACCCCATACACCCCTAGTATTGAGTGGAAGATTAAACGACAAACGCTCCTTATCGGCAGCAGTTGGGATGAACAAATCAATTTCCACGTGTATGAAGTAAAAACATTGGCCGGTAGAAAATATGTAATAGATATCCACCATTAGACATGTTCTTGCAATTACCCTTTGATCGAACCCAAGAGAAGGTTGACAATCGTAATATATACTTGGAAAGTCCAAGGTCGAGCCATAGGGAGTGGATGTAGAATTAATCTATTCTAAACTAATTTAAACACTACTTAGCTTAGCAAATTAAGATTCTTATCAGGAAATTATGTAGAGAAATTGTAATTTAATTAACTATTAAATTGACGATTAAAGATTAAATTAAAACTAACTAAAGATAGCGAAGATAATCGATGAGAGATATCAAAGCTTCAAGGATCAATTATTTTAATTAATACTTCTATGTCTATTTAATTTCTCAATTAGATTCAAATAATGATTTGACCTAATCGGAAGATATTTCAGTTACGTTCATCATAACTATCAACATAAAGATTTTGATTGAAAATTTATCATTAGCAAGCATCGTCTACTAATCACAGGGAATTATAAGCATTCACCGTACCTTACGTTAACGATAAATCAAATAATTTTATAGATTATGACTTTATCAAAACATCGCATTCAACCAAATAAGCAATAAAGCACTTCTTTCATAGACATAAAAAATACTAATCAAATAATATCACATCTAGCTTTGACAAAAAAATTTAGCTATGCATATTCATGAGAAAAGAAAAATCAGATTTTGGAAGAAATTGCATATGAGAAATCACTACAGCAGGAACACTATTCATAGTTACTGTAGCAAAACACTATTCACAGCAGAAACACTGTTCATCGTCTTTTCACGCGCTGATTATTGTAGGAAATGCACAGTACTGTAGCAGTACTGTTCACGATCTCAAAACAGTCCCAAAATCGACGCTTTCTTCTCCCAATCTATTTCTTTGTCTTCCTTCTAATTTCCCAGCCAAAAACATGACCCAAATCCCTCTCACTTTCTTTCCCAACAGCCCTCTATTTTTTTTTAGAAAACCGGTCTCAAGTTCTGTCCTTCATCTCGGTTTTTATAGGCAATTCGAAAGAGAGTCCTTTTCCAATCCGAATCCACCTTGCGATGAGCCCAAACCCGTCTAAAAAATCCGAACTTTCCAAATCAGATTGGATTCTTCACATTCCAAATCAAGCACGCCTCATTTGATCCTTAGGCGTTTCCGAGTTGAATACACCGTCCAAATCCGCCGTCGAGGTCAACATTGCCATCAGCCTCACCTGATTTCTCCTCCGTCACCATGGCCGCCTTTCTTGATCACCGTCGGACCATCGTCACAGTGAAAGCATCGCCGCCGTCGTCACTCGACCAGAGCCCGAACAAGCTCTGCTTCATTCTTCTGTTAGACACCCGAGCCATCGGCTCGGGTTGTTTTTTTTTCTTTCCACTGAACCGGTTCATTGAACCGGCTCTTTTCCTTAATTCATTCTTTTTTTTCTCTCTCGATTAAAACCCGTCGAAGCAATCTCAACCACCGGATTGAATCTGAAAGTCCGTCCTTTAATTCCGTGCCCGTCTTCCATTAAATGGATCATCAACGGTTCAGACTTTTTTTGCACTCAATCTCCGATCTTGGTTTACTCTAACAATTCAAAACCCGCCTGAGAGCTCTTCTGCTGCTAATCTGCAATCTGCATTTTTGAACCTGTAATAATAAAACTAAACTAAAATTAAACAGATAATAAAAATATGATTCCTTAAATTCTTTAATGCATCTAAAATAGTTAATTAGAGTAAATTAATTATTAATCCCTAATTACTATCCTAATCACAAATAACCCGTTTTACTCATATTTTATCATTAAAATTACACTAGCAAATAGGTAAATAAGGCATATAAATGTGTATATTTTATGTTTATCAAATACCCCCAAACCTATATTTTGCTAGTCCTCAAGCAAAATAAAAACAAAGAAAAATCACACAAAACAAACTAAAGTAAATTAAACTAGAAAAGTAAATGCCACTTTCGTAGGGAACACGATTGCATTGAGCATATGCAACAAGCCGTTGAACCTCTAGGTGTCCCTAGTACGACGAGTTTTGTCTCGTAAGGGTTTGCAGCCATACTACCCACAAACATATACTTATGAAATTAACCTTATTAATCTAAGTACAAAAAGAAATCAAAATAAACATGACAAAACAAACAATCCTATTATCCCTTCAAATGCAAACCACAATGTTTAAGAAAATCAACCACATATACTTGGTTCATAATCAACAGGAATATAGAAGCCCTCAAGTAAGTGGTTTTATTCTACACCTTCATCTTGGAAATTTTTGCTCAATATGATATGAAATGATAATTTAAATAGTAAAAGTGTAGAACATTGTAGCAATATACCCTAAATTTCTGTTTTACACATATCCAATGTGACCCATTAACAAAAGAACATCAGAATCTACATAGTCATCGTAATCTTTAGGTTCATGATAGCACAAATCTACGCACCTCCTTCGGGTCCAATATTCTAGATTTGAGAGGATAATACACCATAGATTTTTTTTTCTTTTTTTTTAATAGGACTGTGTAAGGCCTGACCTCAAGATGCTTAGGTTTAGCAATGACTCAGGCCAATGACTCCCAGCACAATTGGCTTAGGGCATTAGGTTTTAATAGACTGCTTCGGGCCTGAGCATCAGCCTAAGTTAATCCTATAAAGTCAAGCAGCCCTTTCTTTCTTTTTTTTTCATTTTTTTTCATCAGCATTCATATTTTCCAGCAATCTTATCATGTCCAGGTTGTATTATACTCTCAACTTATTTCCATTTCCAAGCCCTTGCCATAGCCAAGTAAATGGGTTTATCATGATCTTTTAAGCTCAACAGACAACCACATATCATCCAATGACTATGACTAAAGACATCCCACTAAAGATTAGTATTCAACAAATCTCTAGAGGGTATTACTTTATGTACTAGTGTGTGTGAGTGAGTTTTATTAGCTCAAGCACATGATCCAAGAGGACTGTAACAGAAAAATATGCTCAGTTAAGTGTTTTTATTCTCGAGTATACTTACTCACACTTCCAATGTAAATTAATCTCTTAAAAATTGGAGTATGCATCATCACGGGATAAACTATCAAAACCTATAAAAAATACTAACAAACAACCTAAAAACTAATCAAATTTTTATTTGTTTTTTCTTTTTCTATTTATTTTTATTTTATTTTATTTTATTTTTTTGATGGATTTTTTTTTAAAATAAACAATGTTATTCTTATATACCCCCAAACCTAAACTAAACATTGTCCTCAATGTTAAGAATGAAATGAAGGATAAAATAAATAAATAAATAAAATCAAGGATAGATGTTACCTGGAGAACTGCAAATTGCTAAAATCCCATGCGAGTGAAAAACATCAACAAATAAGAAGATGAGAGCAATCACAATATCCAACCAGAAAACATCATCGAACAAATAAATAACCTAAAACAAAGAAAAAGTTGGGCTGCCTCCCAGGAGCGCTAAGTTTCCTGTCTTCAGCCAGACTGAGTTTAAGAGTATTCAATCAGGATAAGTGGAATCAATCAGAGGAATACTCTCAACCTCTGTAGGAATTAATTCCAGAAATGGCTTAAGTCTTTGACCATTTACTTTAAACACAATGCCATTCATTGGATTTTCAATTTCAACAACTCCATGAGGATAAACTAATTTAACAATAAATGGACCAGTCCATCTAGATCGAAGCTTGCCAGAAAAATAAATGCAATCGAGAGTTATACAAAAGAACTTTTTGTGAAGGTTCAAAAGTTTTTCGCTGAATGTGTTGATCATGCAAAACCTTCATTCATTCTTTGTAAATTTTTTGAATTCATACATGCATCATTCCTGATTTCTTCCAATTCATTTAATTGAAGCTTACACACAGAACTGGCATCATCCAAACTAAAATTAAACATTTTTACAGCCCAATATGCCTTGTGCTCCAACTCCACAGGCAAGTGGCAAGCTTTTCCATAAACAAATCTATAAGGGGACATACCAATAGGAGATTTAAATGTTGTACGGTATGCCCAAAGTGCATCTGTTAACCGCAGAGGCCAATCTTTGCGATTTGGGTTAACCGTTTTCTCTTAAATGTGTTTAATTTCTCTATTGGCAAGTTCAGCTTGCCCACTTGTTTGTGGGTGATAAGTGATATGCATAAAATATACACATTTATATGCCTTATTTACCTATTTGCTAGTGTAGTTTTAATGATAAAATATGAATAAAATGGGTTATTTATGATTAGGATAGTAATTAGGGGATTAATAATTAATTTACTCTAATTAACTATTTTAGATGCATTAAAGAATTTAAGGAATCATATTTTTATTATGCATCTAATTTTGGTTTAGTTTTATTATTTCAAGATTCAAGAATGCGGATTGCAGATCGTCAGCAGAAGAGCGCATTAGACGTGTTTTGAAGTGCTAAAGTGACCCAAGAGCTGATATCACGCGTATCAAAGATCTGAACCGTTGATGAGTCACTTAAGAGAAGACGGGCGCAAAATTTAAGTATGGACGTGCAGATTTGATCCGATGGATATGATTGATATGACGGGTTTTAAAGAAGAAAAAGAAAAAAAATGGATTTGGTTTGATCTGCTGGTTCAGCGGGTATTATGAAAGAAAAAAAATAATAAAAAAAAACTAGACCAAACCAAACTGGCATGGTCGGGCATTCCCGTTGAAGAACAGAGCGCTCGAGCTCTCTGCTCGAGCGCTAATGGAGAAAGGGTGGTGTCCCTGGATTTTGGCGGCCATGGGTCAAGCTCGAAGGCGGAGCTCAACGGCGAAATTCATGGCGATGCTATAGAGGAGTCGAAGATGGTGACTGTGGAGTCATGGCAGACAAAGAGGAGCTCGAATCGACGGCGGCTATGGCGGTCATGGCGGCAGAGGGCTACGGTGGCCATGGGTTGAGCTCGAAGGTCACGATCGGCGCAGCAGACGGAGGCCTTGATTTCACGGAGGCGATGAAGTCTACGGCGGCGACGAAGGCAGTCAAAGGTGGAGATGGGTGTTCGTTTCAGTAGAGCAGAGCTCTGCTCCAATGCCTTTGATCATGGCGGACAAGATGACGGTGGTCCAGGGCAAAGTTCGGGTTTTTCTGATGGCCATAGGTGAGGCTCAATGGTATGGGTGAGGATGAAGAAATAGATTGGGAGGAAGAGGAGCTCACGGAAGAATTGTGCTCAGTTTGGAAACCGAAACAGAATTGGGAAAACATAGTCATGCTAAAATTGGATGTGATTTGGGTTCATCCAAATTAAAGTCAGAACGAATTAGGACTCATGTCGATTGGTCTATAAAAACAGAACGGAGGATCAGAACTAGGAGTGGTTTTTTTTGGGACGAACTGTGTGTTCTGTTTTGAAAAAAACAGAGCTTTGGCAGAACTGGTTCTTGGTGTTTGGGCGGTGATTTCGGCCGGAAAACAAGAAGGAGAAGAAGAGGAATCGACGGGGGAGAGAAAAGGAAGAAATCGAGGGAGGAAAACCAGATTCTTTTGAACTATTTTGAGACAGTGAACAGTACTGCTACAGTACTGTATTTTTGCTATAGTGATTTCGACAGCTTGGGGGAGACGATGAACAGTGTTCGCGATGAATAGTGATTTGCTACAGTGTTCCAGCTACATTACTTGGCTGAATTATTTCCGTTTTCCTTGAAGGATAAAGTCAAAACTTGGCTGAATTCTCTTAAGCCTAGATCTGTAGGAACTTGGAAAGAACTACAAACTGAATTCCTTAAAAAGTTTTTCCTAGTTCATAGGACAAATGCTTTGAAAAGATAAATAACAAATTTTTCTCAAAAACAAAATGAATCATTTTATCAATGTTGGGAGCGATATGAAGATTTGTTAAATTCTTGTCCACATCATGGGTATGAGAAGTGGCGCACCATCAGTTTCTTCTATGATGGGATGACGCCTTCAATGAAACAATTTGTTCAAACCATGTGTAATGGGGAATTCTTTGATAGAGACCCTAATGAAGCCCTTGATTTTCTAGATCAAATAGCTAAAGACTCAGATTCTTGGGACCCTACCGATCCCTCTGATGTTTCTAATAAGCCGAAGTCTTCAACTACTAGTGGGGGTCTGCATTATCTTAGGGAGGAGGATAATTTGAGTGCTAGGCTAGCCTCTTTGGCTAGGAAGGTAGAGGCCATGGAACTAGGAAAAATTAATGTTGTTAAGTCTGTTGCTACAGAAGAGGTCTGTGGAATTTGTGATGTCATGGGACACCGTACTAATGAGTGCCCTACCATTCCTGCTTTCAAGGAGGTGTTACATGACCAAGCAAATTCTATGACCCCTTTGAAGAGGCAATCTCCTTATGGAGACACCTACAATCCAGGATGGAGGAATCACCCCAACTTTAGTTGGAGGAATGAAAGTGCTGCACAAGCACCACCTCCTCAAGCATCTTCCAGTTATACTCCATATGTTCCACCTCACAAGAAGACACTTGAGGAGACACTACAAACTTTCATGCAAGGGGAAGCTACTATTAATCAATAAACCTCACAAGCCATTAATGATATAAAGAGCTCTCTCACTAAATTGACATCTTCTCTATCTGTTCAAGAGAAAGGTAGGTTTCCTGCTCAACCCCAACCCAATCCGCAGGGGCAAGTTCACATGATAGACACAAAACCTTCTGATTCACAACTTGAACATGCTAAGTCTATTACCACTCTTCGTAGTGGAAAAGAAATTAACAAAACAATTCCATTAAAGGCCCAAAAATCTCCTGAGAGTGATGAATCACAACATGATAATGAGGAAATTGATACGTTTGGGTCAAATGAAGATGTGAGATGTCCTATTCCAGCTCCATTTCCACAGAGGTTGGAACCACCTCAAAAGTTGAACCAAAATGCTGAAATTTTTGAACTTTTTAAGCAAGTGAAAATTAACATTCCACTGTTAGATGCAATCAAACAGGTACCTTCTGATGCTAAGTTCTTGAAAGATTTGTGTACTATTAAGCGTAAGTTGAATGTGCAAAAAAAAGTCTTTTTAACTGAACAGGTAAGTTCTATAATTCAACACAAAAGTCCACCCAAATATAAGTATCCCGGATGTCCAACTATTTCATGTGTGATCGGGAACTTTAGGGTAGACTAAGCCTTGCTTGATCTTGGGGCCAGTGTTAATCTTTTGCCTTATTCAGTGTACACTCAGCTAGGTCTTGGGGAACTTAAACCCACCACCATTACTCTTCAACTTGCTGATCGTTCTATTAAAATCCCTAGGGGAGTGGTGGAAGATGTGCTTTTTCAAGTAGAGAAATTTTATTTTCCTGTTGATTTTATTGTTTTGGACACACATCCTTTTATAAATGTAAGTGCAAATATTCATGTCATACTAGGTCGTCCATTTCTTGCTACTTTAAATGCTTTGATTAATTGTAGAAATGGTGTGATGAAACTTTCATTTGACAATATGACTTTGGAATTGAACATATTTAATGTTTGCAAACAACCAGGGGATGATACTGATATTCAAGAATTGAATTGGGTTGATACTGTTGTTAGAGATCAATTTCATGTTTCATTTTTTTTATCCTTTAGAATCTTGCTTAGTTAATTCTTTATATTATGCATCTAAAGTGAATTGTGAAAAGGCTGAGATTTGTTCTTTGCTGAATTCTCTGCAGGAATTGGAAGTGAATGAATGGAAACCCAAGTTTGAGGAGCTACCATTGTGTGACAAATTGCCTACACCATCAAGCATTCAAGCACCCAAATTGGAGTTGAAAAAGTTACCAATTGAGCTCAAATATGCATTTTTGGGTGATGGTGAAACTCTTATGGTGGTAATATCGTCTCATCTTAATCTTATCGAAGAGGGTAAATTGCTTGATATTTTGAGAAAACATAAAGGTGCAATAGGATGGACGATTGCTGATTTCAAAGGAATAAGCCCTTTAATATGCACTCATCGGATTTATTTGGAGGACAATGCCAAACCGTCTAGGGAGATGCAACGTAGGTTAAATTCAAACATGAATGAGGCGGTTAGAGTTGAAGTTCTTAAGCTCTTGGATGCGGAGATCATCTACCCCATTTCTGATAGCAAGTGGGTGAGCCCAACCCAAGTAGTGCCTAAGAAATCTGGTGTAACAGTTGTCAAGAATGATAATAATGAATTAATACCCACTATAGTTACATCTGGCTGGAGAATGTGCATTGACTACAGGAAGCTAAACTCTGTCACTAGGAAAGACCATTTTCCATTGCCATTTTTAGATCAGGTTCTGGAGAGGGTAGTTGGCCACACATATTACTGTTTCTTAGATGGCTACTCCGGTTACAACCAAATTGAAATTGCATTAGAAGACCAGGAAAAAACTACATTCACATGTCCCTTTGGCACATTTGCATACAGGAGAATGCCTTTTGGTTTATGCAACACACCTGCAACATTTCAAAGATGCATGCTCAGTATTTTTAGTGATATGGTTGAATGCTATCTTGAAGTGTTTATGGATGACTTTTCTGTATTTGGCGATTCATTTGATGACTGTTTGCCTAATTTGCAGAAAATTTTGAGCAGGTGTGAAGAGAAGAACCTTGTGCTTAATTGGGAAAAATGTCATTTCATGGTTTCTAAAGGAATTGTTCTGGGTCATATTGTTTCCTCTAAGGGAATTGAAGTTGATAAGTCAAAAATTGATTTAATTACCCATTTGCCTGCACCAAAGACTGTTAAAGATATTAGATCATTTTTGGGTCATGCAAGGTTTTGCAGGAGATTCATCAAAGATTTTAGTTCTATTTCTAGACCATTGTGTAATCTCCTATCTAAAGATACTGTTTTTGAATGAAATGCTGATTGTGAAAAAGTTTTTGCTAAATTGAAGGGAATGCTTACTTCAGCCCCTATTATGCAACCCCCATTTGAGATAATGTATGATGCAAATGACTTTGCTGTGGGGGTTATTTTGGGGCAAAGGAAAGACAAGAAACCTTATGTTATTTACTATGCAAAATTAAAAATAGAATCTTTAATAACAATATACATTACCACCATGCAAAAAGGGGTCAGAACATCTCACGCAATCATAACATAAGGATAAATCAAAGTAGAATAGGGAAAAACACATCCTACCCCAACCGCGACGAGTTTGTCGAATCTTTGTGTAGAACTCCGCCTTCTCCTCTCTTCAACACCTCACTCCTCGAACCGAACATGACAAGGACACCCTCCTTCAGCCACTGAAGAAGAACTCAGCAAAATCCAAAGTTTTTGGACGTTCAAGCACTAAGAACAGCCCCCTATAAGTGGTTTTTATAGAGAAACCCTAGTTCTACTAGGAAATCCCTTTCTTCAATCAAAATCTTCTCAAAACGATCCCCACCGTTGGTTTAAAACCTTCTTCTAGTCATCTAGGGCGCTCCCACAATAGCTCTCCTAGTTTTGGTAGGATTCCCCATTCAAAAAGCTCACAAAATCATACAATTCGGAAACTGCTCAAACCGTAGCTATCATGCCCCAGGCACCACCCAATCCGAACCGAACCCGGTCCAAGAGCCAAAACGGCGCACAGGGGTGACGTTTAAAGAGATATAGCGGAAGACTTATGCCCCACAACCGGGCGGTCTATTTAACAGAGTTACGCAACTAGTTTGAGCAAGAGTAAATAAGTAGACAAATGTGGAGTTTAACTCATAATTCAGTCCACAAGTCTTAAACCCACATACTAAAATCTTGAGCCAACTCACAGGGCTCGAAATACAAAAGTCTAGAATAGGTCTAATCATAAGTCCCAACATACACAATGCTCATACATAGACATGGCATAACAGACTAATAAACAAAGTAATGTCCAAAGGCCTCCACGCCTAATCCCATGCTCTCTTCGATCGTTCCTCATACAGAGGATCCTGTCCATCTACCTGTCATACCACGCAGCCCCAAAAACAAAACAAAAAAAGAGCGGTGAGTACGAAACTTAGTAATAATTTTAATACAATCGGCAATAATCAGAAATCATACGGCAACACAACATAGAAATATAGACCCATGATCGACATGATTACACCATTTTCTGGTCATGCATTCATAACACATAATCCTGCATAATAATATCTCAATCACATACTTTTTGGTCATGCATTCATAACACCTAATCCTGCATAATAGTATCTCAATCACATACTTTCTGATCATGTATTCATAACACATAATCCTGTATAATAATATCTCAATCACATGCATTCATAACACATAATCCTGCAAAATAATATCTCAATCTCATACTTTCCAGTCATGCATTCATAACACATAATCCTGCAAAATAATATCTCAATTTCATACCTTTTGATCATGCATTCATATCTCATAAAGTTACCCAGCACGATAGATGTATCCAACACATGGTACACTCATGCATCACAGTCATAATAAACATGTTTCAACACAATGGTGAATGCCTCTATCAAGTAGTAACACAAGTATTGCCATAAAGGCTGTTGCCACAAAGGCGGGACACAGTCAAGGCCACGAAGGCGTATTATGGTCCGATTTCCACATAGAAAATGTAAGAAGGTCAGGGTTGTCGGCCCCTAAACCTGCTCGCCCTGGACGATCGTGGCCAAGGATGTCCGATTCTTACACAAAGAACCTAGACCAGGTGTGTTCGCCCAGGGACATCTCCTGCAGTGGGGTAGAGCCCGAATCCCCACACAGGGAACCCTAGAACACGTGGTAGCTGGTGCATGAAGCATACCACACTGGATGCTCAAGTCGAGATGACAATCTCAGTAATCTCATCCATAAGGCAAGTACACAACTTGCCCCCCATATATCTCAATGTAGCTTGACTCAACCCAGAGAGTATACCGGTTCCACATAGGAACGAAATCGAAAACATGTCCTTTCGAGCCAACCAAGTTTCGATTAATCCATTGATCGATAAATCCGACACGCAATTTCAAACGTTACAAACAATCGATCAATTCCAGTTAAACAACGATAAACCTTCATCCATGAAGTATGATACATGATGCATGATATCATGGTACATCCAAAGCAAGACCTACGTGGGTTCCAACACATGGAACGTGTTCCCAATCCGTTCCCTCAAGCATCAAAATCAAAGCATAATTAATTACAATCTCATAATAGATTCTCATGTGCGTGTGTGTTTGTGCATATTCTAATCACATGATTCATGCTTTGACATAAACTCAATTGGCGATATTTGCGTGCTTAAATGCCTTCCAAAATAACAATTCCAAACCGAAATCAAAGCAATTTCTATCATCAAACTTAAATCCATCCATGTGGAGTTAAAGACTTACTCCTACAAGAATGCTCCATTACCCTACATTAAGCCATAACATGATCACATCAATTACTCATAAGCCATTATAATCACAATGGAACACATCTCATCATCATAATAAAATATCCCTACTGGAATCATGCTCTAAGCATAAGAATCCCAACATTCACAAGGCATGCAATAATCCAACAGTATCAAGCATAATTGTCAACACATGATATGATACCAAATCTAATCCTTGAACATAAACCATGACCTTCATTATCATTTCCATACCTTCGAAGCCTCATTTCAACTTAATATACATCTCATGTCATTAAATGAAGCAAAAACATTGAAATGAGCACAAAATCTCTCAAAATAAACAAACTGCCGCATAGCCGATCAATCAGCCAGAAGGCATGATCGATCGCTGGCCGATTGATCGGCTATTCAGTGTGTTATACATCCGATCGATCGCCAGATGATCGATCGGCCAGTAACCCCAATCGATCGCCGGTCGTCTTTTCCATTTTCAAAATATTCAAAACCAAGACTCCATTAACACACTTTCAAGCATTCATCCAAGGTATCAAACATTATTAAAAACCCATCAAACCTTTCAGAACACTAATCTAGATCCTTCTAAGATAAAATCCCATGAAATGGAAGCAAAAGATTAACATCTATTAAACTTACCATTTGGGCTTTAAACAAGAAAAACTCATTCAAGTAAAGACCATTAAAACGAGATTTTTATCACCCAAAGCTGAGATTGAAGAACCCATTACCTTGATTTGTTGAGAATGAACCTTCAATTACCTCCAACACCTTCCAAAAATACAATTTTATGTTAATACACTACTAATCTCAATTTAGCTTTGAAAATCAAAAGTAAACCTTAGATCTAAAGCTTTGGAAACAAGATTTTGAAGATTAGGACTTGGAGAAGAGATATAAAGCAGTAATTTTATGCTTTCGAAATGGATTGAAACAATGGGGAAATCAAGATCAAGAAGAGTTTTAAGAAAAAAATCTAAAGAATAAGAAGAGATTAAGCTAATTACCTCTAATCCTTTCCTCTTCAAGCCTAATGGGGAATAAGCTCCAAGTCTCCTGGCTAAGCCTATTCCCAATTCGGGAAATGGCACAGCACTTTCCTTTTATAGAAAAGTTTGGGGTAAACTTAAGTAAAATGTGGGGTAAAAATAGAGTTTTTGTTTAAAATTGGAAAATTTGGCAATTTAATTCGAAATTAGGTCCAGAAAAATTCTAAAAATTTTTATAATGGCTTCCTTTGATGTCTGGGACATTTTGGTTATAAAAACCTGATTTCGTTGGTGGGGCCCACAGGGTCCCGCCAAACCCTAATTTTCAAAAAATTGGTGAAAATATCAAAAAATCCTAAAAATTCAAGCTTGATCCAAAATCACTTAAAACTCATGATTGTGAAGTTGATTTTGATTAAAACCTTTATGAACCCATTTATTTTTGAAAATCACTAAATTTAACCTGAAAACGCTTAAACTACACGATAACCGATAAAGAATATTAAAATAAACTGGTTCAAGATGAGGGATCTTATAGCAGTGATCGATCGCAAGCCTTGGTGATCGATCGGCTCACACCGAAATCACATTTTCCAGCAGAGACGATCTATTGACACACACAATTCAAATGGCACAGTAGATACAAAGCGATCGATCGTGCGCACTCAAATCACAAATCATAGTAGACACGATCGATCGCATCGGCCTAGATTTTGATTCTGCCACAGTGCCCGATCGATCGCGTATCCCTGGCGATCGATCGCGACCAAAAATTCAATCTTCTAAATCTTTTTGCTCCGAACTCCAAATTTTGCAAAACTGGTAGCATTGGAAAGCTCTCCCCGCATTCTTTAATGCCAAGATACAAAACATAGCAAAAGAAAATTAATCAAAACGTCTTATTTTAGTTTTAGTAATATACCGATTTGTCGGGTGTTACAGTATGCAAGTTAAAATTTTTATGTTGTTGAGTTGGAGAAGTTTGGAAATGCAATCAAAGAAGAAGAATGGATAAAAGCCATGGAGGAGGAAATTCATGTGATTGAGAAAAACAAATCTTGGGACTTGGTGGAGAGACCTAAAGAAAAAGATGTCATTCCTGTGAAGTGGATCTAGAAAACAAAGCTCAACCTGGATAGCTCAATGCAAAAGAGCAAAGTAAGGCTAAGAGTAAAAGGGTATTTCAATAACCCGAAATTGATTTTCTATAAACATTTGCTATATTTGCTAGACTTGAGACAATTAGAGCTCTTGTTAGCTTGGCGGCACAAAATGGATGGTTCCTATATCAACTTGATGTGAAATCGGATGGTGCCATAGATGAATAGGTTTATAAAGCAACCTCAAGGCTTTGTGGTGGAAGGTGAAGAAAATAAAGTAGATAAATTGAAAAAGACTTTGTATGGCTTAAAGCAAGCACTCCAAACATGGTATAGTGAAATTGGTTCCTACTTCAAAGAAAGAGGATTTCAAAAGAGCAAAAATGAGTCAGCCTTGTATGTGAAGACTCAAGGTAGCTCTAATATCCTTATTGTCTCTCTTTATGTTGATGATTTGGTGTTTACCAGTAGTGATATGAAATTGATTGAAGATTTTAAAGGAGATATGATGAATTAGTATGAATGAGTCATTTGGATCTGTTGCACTACTTCGTTGGTTTAGACATTTATCAAAAAGATGGTGATGTTTTTATTTGTCAAAAGAAGTATGCAAAGATTATTTTTGAAAAGTTTAGAACTGATGATTGCAAACCCGTTGATACACCATTGTTTGTGATGAGAAATTGTCCAAAGAAGATGGAAGCCAAGAAGCAAATAATACTCTTTATAGAAGTATGATTGGTAGATTGTTATATTTTGAGGCTACAAGGCCGGATATTACCTATGCTTCAATTTTGTTGGCAAGATTCATGACTAAGCCAAATGAAACTCATTTGAGAGCTGCCAAGAAAGTGTTGAGGTACATCCAAGGTACTCTTGACTATGAGATTTTCTATGAGAAGAATGTGAAAGCAAAATTAATTGGATTTTGTGATAGTGATTGGGCCGGAAGTGTAGATGATAAGAAGAACACTTCCGGATATGCATTCTCTTTTGGATTTGGTGTGTTCTTATGGGCATCAAAGAAAAGAGATTGTGTAACATTATCTTCCGCTAAAGCCGACTATATTTTCCTTCAATTGCAACAACACAAGCAATTTGGCTTAGAAAGATTTTAGAAGAAGTGGGAGAGAAGTAAGGAGCTACTAGTCTTATGTGTGATAACAAAGTGGCTATTACCATGACAAAGAATCCCGTTTACCATAGCCAAACAAAGCACATTGCCATCAAACACCATTTCATTAGAGAAACCGTTGATAGAGAGATTGAGCCCAAGTATTGCAAGACCGATGAGTTAGTGGCGATATCTTCATAAAGACACTTCTAAGAGACAAATTTTTTTATTTTAGAAAAAATGTTTGGTGTAACAAAATTTGGCACTAAGGGGGAGTGTTCAAATGTAAGGCCCATTTAAGTTTTTCAACTAGCATGGGTCCTTGTGTAATTGAGTTGTAAGGACAAACTTGTCAACTTTGTAATGTCTAAAAAGAGGGCAAAAGGGCTGATCGTCTCAGCCACTTCCAACCCCTGCTTTTAGCTCTTGCTCAGCTCTCCCATCTCCATTTATTGTGTATGCATGTCCCATTTAGCTTCCAACTTTAGAGTAAAAATCAAGTATTTCCTTCAATATTTGTGTCTCTATCTTAGTCTCAAGCAACAACTATTGGAAACCAGTACTTCAATGATTTGGAAGGGAGATTCTCATTCATAAAAATGATAAGGTCCATGACTTTATACACAACCTAGCCTGAAGTGTCTCAAGAGAATTTTACTTTCGATTCCAAGGTGAGAGGAAACCATGCAAAACTTTGGCAAGGGCACGACGTGTATCTATTTTTGACAATCATGTGGAGGGAGGACGTGATAGCTTGTTATCTAAAGCTAAAGCCTTGCGAACAATGTTGAAATTTGAATCACAGTCTCAGGCCTGGTTGAATACACTTTCAGAATGAAGATTGTTGCGTGTCGTGGATTTGAGTTCGACTAAAATTTGATTTTGAGAGCTTCCAAGTTGTATTGGTGATTTGAAGCATATGAGGTACCTTGATCTTTCTTGGAATTGGAACATCTGGAATCTCCCAGATGAAATTTGTCAACTTTATAATTTGCAATATCTAAACCTTTGCGGTTGTTCAAATATTGAAAACATACCACAGGATGTGGGAGACCTTCTAAACCTGAGATATCTAGACTTCTCAGAGATGCAAATATCAAGTCTTCCTAAGACAATATCCAAACTACACAACTTGCAAGTATTAGATCTTGGAAGTTGCTCAGAATTTGACAACTTAGCAGAAGATATTGGGAACCTCCACAGCTTGAGGAAACTCAACCTCAAGTTTAATAGTATATCGAGTGTGCCAGATTCCATCTTAAAAGCCTCTAATATTCAACATATTAATAATTCTTTAGGCTATGATCAATGTGCGGAACTGCCCCCATACATTGGAAAGTTAACTAACGAGGTTTGGAATTGCATCCCGTTTGCAAGGAGTTTGGTTTTGGAATTGGAGAGCTCAAGAACATGAACAACCTCATAGGTAAACTAGTCATCTATTGTCTAGAAAATGTTAACAACATGGAAGAGGCAGCAATGGCAAATCTGAAAGACAAGAAGCACATTAAATATTTGCCATTTCATTGGACAAACGAAGCTTCTTTGTTGGTCTGAGATGGAGAAGTTGAGGTGAATGTGTAACATAATCAAGTTTCCCAAAAGCTCGAGCTATTAGGAAACGGAAATCTTTATTTAGTTATTGTATATTCTAATATCCCGCCTCACGTGCAAGTGTCCACAAAGCGCGGCACGTGGAATATAATTAGGATATAAACACCTCCAACGAGACTAGAACCCAAGACCTCTCATAACCTAGTGCTCTGATACCATGAAAGACAACCAAGTTTCCTAAAAACTCGAACTATTAGGAAACGAAAATCTTTATTCATTTATTATATATTCTAACAAAATGTACTAGAAGCTCTTGAGCTTCATCTTTTGGGCCTCAACTCCCTATCCATCAAAAACTACAGTAGTGACAGGTTTCCAACAAGGATATATAGAAATATAGTTTCCGGTTGGAGTGCCGAGAGAGCTCATTTGGAGTGTTTTGAAGGGTGTCATAAGATGTTACATAGATATCATAAAGGATATATATGAGGGGGTTATAACTAGTGTACAAACTATTGGGGGTAACTAAGGAGTTTTAGGTTACGGTAGGTCTTCTTCATCAAAGGTCAGCCTCATGGAAAATCGTCTCGCCGATATATCGGCCATAAACCGATACATCGATACCAATTAATATCGATTTTAAAAAAAATTCCAAATATCGGCGATACATCGGCGATATATCACCGATATATCGGTTTCGGACTGATCTATCGGTATTTTTTGAATTAAAAAATTATTTTTTAAAAAAAAATTTAAAAAAAATTTTTTTTTTTGAAAAAAAAACCTTTCATGTTTGTTTTCTATCCTAATATGCATATTTTGAAATTTAATCTTTGTTTAAATTAGTATAACTCATTTTAGAAGTTAGATTGTGAAAAAATACGGTAAAAACTAGTTTTTGACAACCGATATTTTTTTACACAATATCTCCGATATATCTCCGATATTTCTCTCTTTGGCCGACCGATATTTTACCGATATCCGATACGACATTCCATGGTCAGCCTTAAGTACTTATCTTTTCGCTTTAATTATGGATGGGCTTAATAGACATTTATAAGATAATGTAGCTTGGTCATGTATGTTTTTTGCTGATGATGTAATTTTAATTTATGAGAGTAAAGTAGGTTTGAATATGAAACTAGAATTGTGGAGGGGTGCTCTATAATAAAAAAGTTTTAAAATAAGTAGGACTAAGATAGAGTGCATAGAATTTAATTTTAAGGAAGGTAAAACTATAGGTAGAGCCTTAGTTGAAATAGACGGGCAAGAAGTGCGAAGGTGTGATTAATTATGTTACTTAGGATCTATTATCCATAAAGAAGGGGATATTAATAGTGATGCGGTGTATATGATAAATGTGATGTGGGAAAACTGGTGGGTAGCCTTGGGAGTGTTGTGTGATAGGCGTGTTCCAAAAAGGCTTAAAGGCAAGTTCTATAGGATAGCCATTAGGCCTGCAATACTCTATGGAATGGAGTGTTGGGCACCAAAGAGAAGTCATATAGATAAGTTGAATGTAGCCAAAATGAGAATGTTAAGGTGGATAAGTGGGATAACTACGAGAGATAGGATTAGAAATGAATATATTTGTGAGAGTTTAGGGATAGCTCCTTTAGGGGAGAAGTTGAGGGAATGTAGATTGCGTTGGTATAGGCATATGCAAAGAAGACCAATAGATGCCCCTATGAGAAGATTAGAAGTGAAGCATGTAAATAATGCTAAAAGAGGGAGAGGGAGACCTAAGAGAACTTGGATTGAGTTAATAAAAAAGGATTTGACTTTACTATCTCTTACAAAAGAGGTAGCTTAAAATAGGCATGAGTGGAGGAGTAAGATCCATGTCGACGACCTCAAATAGTTGGGAAAAAATGCTACTTGATTATGATTATGATTCTATATAGAAATACAGTTTCCTCCTTCACTCGTCTATATATGAAGGGGCTGCAAAAAATAAGTGGAGTTGTGGCCATGGAGCTTCAATCATTAGCTCGCCTATAAATTCGAGAGTGCCTGATTTTGAATGAAGTTTCCTCGGAGGCTCCAAGATTGACACTTTTAGAAGTAGATCACTGTTCAGAGCTGAATGTGACAACATTTGCTCCTTTTGCGACGATTCAGGATGGAATACCCATGCATTTAATTGCCCAAGTGAAGTTCCTTGGGATTGATTCCACTCAATTCGAGCACTTACCTCCCTCCCAAACTGAACAACCTGAGAGTAGACCTTTGCACAGGAAGGACTTCCAACAATGCTTATAGACCTCAGAGTACTCGATTCTAAATATGCGACGAACCTGCCCAAAGACCTCTGCAACCTCACATCTCTGGAAATCTTATGGGTTCGTGGTTGTCCTCAACTAGAGATCAGGTTAAACAACCTACTATCTCCCAGTCTTCGGGAGCTGCATATTTCAGACTATCCCAAACTAGAGTAGCACTTGCAAGAGGAAGGTAAAAGAGATGGCTTGCTCGAGACGACAGCCAGATATCATTCTTGTTCTATGCGGTGGGCTGTCCTAGTTTTCATTATCACATCACATGTAAGGGTATTCATGGGCCCAAACAAATACGGACACAAAGGGATGGTTGTTTGTGTCCGTCCGCAACCTCACCTTGAACTATCCAGTCTGCTTGTGTCTATAATTGTCTGTTAAACGACTTGTTTGTGTCAAGTCTGCAAATGTCCTTGTAGATAACAACCATCCACAAACTCCTAATGGGCAATAAGTGATCTATACATGAAATATGTATTTTATTATCTCCTAAACTTATGATTATGCTAGTGTTTGATTAGAATTTCTACTACTTTAATATAGTTTTTGGTTTTTGTAGGAAACAAGAGATACACAGAAATGAGGTAAAAAATAACTCAAATGTTTAAATCATCATAACTTTGTGTACAAATATCGGATTGGACTGATTCAAGTCTCATGTTAAAGTTCAAGAAGTCAGCTTTCCAACGCCACCACAATTCGGAGTTCCGGACAGAAAGTTATAGCTATTTGAAGTTTATGAATAGTAACTACGATCGATCACCTATCAATGCGATCGATCGCCAGAGCCGCAAAAGCAGTGTATTGAAGGTAACGATCGATCGGCACAAAAACGATCGATCGTGTCTACTGGAATTTTTCAATCGTGCAAGACAGTAACTACGATCGATCGGTATTATACAGCGTCGATCACCAAAGTGATCGATCGGGGTAAAATAACGAAGGAATTGCGATCGATCGGTAAGCGAACGATCGTCAATACGGAGGGATCGATCGCCGTATGCAAAAAACCGAAATAAGACCTATTTCGACTTGGATTTGGAAGGGGACTTCGTGGTTTCTCTTCAAACTTATAAATAGGCCTTATGGGAGAACGTTTTGGGCAATCTTGGAGAAACCAGAGAGCAAGTTTTTGAGCTTTATTAGAGGCTAGAGAGGAGCAAGAGAAGAAGTCTTTTGGAGCAAAGAAGAAGAAGGATTCATGACGATGGATCTACATAAACAGGCTTCTCTTTTCTTTCTTTCTATATGTAACAAAATTCCTTGTCAAGGCTTGAAGAAGCCCTAGATGTATATTGCTACTCTTGATAGTTTAATTCTATAAAGTTGATTATGATTCATACTTAATGCGATTTCATGAGTATTCTTTTGAGTGTTTGATCATAGACTTGATTGATTATGAATGGAATTAAATATTGTGATTGATTTTATGCCCGATCAAGGATAAGATTGATTGCATTATAATAGAGTTGTGATTGATTCTATGCCCGATCAAGGATAGTATTGATTACACAATAGTGGATGAACTTTCGTGTCCGATCAAGAACGTTAGTGAATTCATTAGTAATTCGTGTGTCCGATCAAGAACACGAATTACCATATCATGTTAACTTATGCTTAATAATAATTGAGAGTAGTAATTGCATGTCTAGTGGTGGATTCATTGCCTTGATAATTCTCTGCATTAATTAAAACCCAGCTTAGTAGTTAAAGTTCATAGCTTTATTTAGATTAAACAAAAACTTCAACTTTATTCCCTTGAATTTGGTAAAAGATTAATCCATCCCTGAGGTTCGACAACCCTTTTATACTCGCCGTAGTACAATTGCCTTATGCACTTGCAAGGGTTTTAATTTTAAACGATCAAGTTTTTGGCGCCGTTGTCGGGGACGGCACAATAGTTTACTAAATTCTTAGCATGGTTAGTTTTAGAGTAGTTTAGTTTAATTTAGATTTCTTTTCAATAGCTTAATTGCCTTCTTCTTCTTCTGCAGGATTAAGAGAGGACGCTGATTTTCGTCATCGTTGGAAGGACCATACCTTCCCACTGTTTGCACTCTCTTAACCCTCTTTTAGAGTAAATTTGGGTGCTTAGTGTTTTTCTTTTCTTTGTGGGATTACATGACGTGCTAGTTGTCGGTATTAGGTTGTTAGTTGTCACTATCTAGGACTGATCCTTGCTAGTTGTCGCTATTAGGATTGCACAGGTTTTGTTTGATTTTTATTGTGCATGCATGGTCGTCGCTCCCTGAACCCCGACCTTGCCTTTGATCCCGATCCTGAGCGCCTATATAGAATCTGTAGAACTCCTAGCAAAACAATCCCTGAAATCCATCCAATGGCAGACAACATGAACCTTGGGGGTGGGAATGGCCTAAACCAGAATCCACTAATACCTCATGCCCGTACCCTGCAAGACTACTACCGTCCCACTGCCTACACCTCCCCTTCCTGTATCCTACTTCCTGCAACCGTGGCTAATTTTGAAATTAAGCCCAACATCATCTAGATGCTGCCCACATACCATGGCTAAATGAGAACCCCTACAGGCATCTCCAAAATTTCCTAGAGGTTAACACAATCTTTAAGCTTACACTGTCTGATGACCAGGTGCGCCTTAGGTTGTTCCCCTTCACCTTAAAAGATAGGGCCAAGGAATGGCTATACTCCCTTGAGCATAACTCTATTTCCACTTGGGAGGAACTTCAGGCCGAATTCCTCAAGAAATACTTTCCTGTGGGGCGAACCAATAAGATCCGCCATGAAATTATCACCTTTACCCAACTACCCAATGAACAATTCCATGAAAGTTGGGAAAGAATGAAAGCCCTACTCCGGTCCTGCCCACACCATGATGTGCCCAAGTGGCAATTAGTTCAAAGATTTCATGAGGGTGTGTGCGATCAGCACAAGACCCTAATAGATGCCTCTTGTGGAGGCACATTCATGAAGAAAACCTCGGATGATGCTTGGGATCTACTAGAGGACCTGAGCGAAAACTCTTTACACAGTGCCACCCTCTATAGATTTGAAGGCCATATGCCTTGTAGGAATGCCTCAAGGGAAGGCATGTACGATGTCAAAGCCACCACGAGCCTAGAACACCAAGTGGCATCCCTGACAGATAGGTTTGACCGGTTTTTCTCTCAGACTTCACCTTATACCCCATCCTCTCATGATGCATGCACCATCTGTGCTAGCCCTATACACACCATCGTTAACTACCCTTCAGCCTTCCAGTATCCAGACCTAGTACAAGAGCATATCAACAGTGCACAAACTTTTCCCAGAGCCAACAATCCATACTGGACACTTATAATCCCGGGTGGCATGATCACCCTAATTTTTCTTGGAGGCAATCTAATCCAGGGCCTACTTTTAATCATGCCCGAAGACAGGAATTCCAAAACCAACCTCAACCTTACCAACCATCCTCAGTCCCTCAATTTGGCCAATTCAATAAGAAACCAACCATTGAAGACCAGCTGAGCCAAATAATGGCCACCCAATCCACCATGCTCACGGTTTTAACTGAGCTGACAACTGAACAAAAATCCCAGGCCCAGCTTGTCCATTCTCATACACAATCTATTACCAAAATAGAGACCCAATTGGGACAGCTAGCTCAAGCCATGAACCGTAGAGAAGCAGGAACCTTGCCTAGCCAACCCCAGCAAAACCCTCGAGGCTAGTTTGTAACTGAGGCCTCCCATTATCCTCCTGAACAAGTGCAAGCCATAACCACCTTGAGGAGCAGTAAACAAGTTGACAACAGGGTTCGGGATCCATTTGTTGGCCCTTCGAGTGAGACACCTTCCCATGAGGAAGAAAAAGAACCCAATTCCATCGAAGCTATATCTGTTAGTTCTAAAAACCAGCTGGATGACCAACCCAAGGCCCAGAAAGAGAGATCTTATATTCCCAGGGTACCATTTCCACAATGCCTGGATAAACCCTCCCCGTTTAATAAATCTCATCAACAGACGGAGGAAATGTTTGAGGTGTTTAAACAGGTTAAGGTCAATCTCCCTTTGCTAGATGCAATAAAACAGGTCCCTGCCTATGCCAAATTCCTAAAAGACCTTCGTACCCAAAAGCGAAAAGCTAAATCTAATGTGACTAAAAAGGTCTTCCTTACTGAGCAGGTGAGTTCCCTATTGACACATAACCTTCCACTGAAATATAAGGACCCAGGATGTCCAACAATTTCATGTGTGATAGGGAACCATACTGTTGACAAGGCATTATTAGATTTGGGGGCGAGTGTAAATTTGTTGCCTTACTCTGTGTATGAGCAACTTGGGTTGATGGAATTGAAACCGACTACCATAACACTATAACTTGCAGATCAATCCATTAAAGTTCCACGTGGTGTTATTGAAGATGTTTTGGTACAGGTTGATAAATTTTTCTTCCCTGTGGACTTCATTGTCTTAGATACACAACCTGTACCGAACATTGGTAGTCAAATTCCAGTAATTTTGGGACATCCATTCCTGGCGACATCCAATGCTATTATCAACTGTCGGGATGGGGTGCTGAAATTGTCTTTTGGAAATTTAAATGTCAAACTGAATGTTTTTAATGCCCAAAAATAACATCCACCGCCAGATGATTATTATGCAGTTCATATGATTGATACTTTGGTGGATAGTGTACCTCCATGTATTTGTTCTGATGATCCACTTGCGATGTGTTTCATTAACCCTAATGTGTGCAGTAGGACCACAGATGGACTGAACATTGGATTGAAAGATCCCGGATAAGTTGAATACATGACTCGGTATGGCTGAAGACGTTAAACTTAGCGCTTGGTGGGAGGCAACCCACATATTCAAATGTATTCTCTCCTTTATCTAATTTTCTTTGTTGTATGCTCATTGTCATGCTATAGTTTGTTCATATTTAGGACAATGCTCATACTAGGTTTGGGGGAGAGGATATGCTAAAAAAAAAAATCGAAGAACAGTAGATACGATCGATCGGATATGAACGATCGATCGCTATCCGATCGACGTCTTATCTTTGCGATCGATCGCTCTGCGGTACATCGACACCATTCATCTTCAATCTAACGGGCGCTGTTTCTCGATTTACATAACGATCATCGGCCAAAAATGCGATCGATCGCGGGTCGTCTTCCTCGCGCATAAAATCCGAACGGCCACGGCGAGAGAAATCTATTTCCACTCGCCGCCGCCATTTCCGACCCTTGTTTGAGCTTAAACTCTGGCCCCCGAAGGATTTTTGCACGTAGAATCCAGATCCAGTGTCTGTTTCCGTGATTTCCCACTCCTTTCATCACAATCACTCCTTTTTCTTCCGGTAAGCCGAAACTTAAAAACTCGATTTTTCTTAGTTTCCAGTAGATATTGTTGCGATTACTCTCATGCATTCCCTTATATTGATTATTGCGATGCTTATGCATGACTTTCAGCTTCTAATTCTTCGATTTTAGATGTTTTATTTAATTTTTAGGATTTGTGTTCTTGCGGTGAACAGTGTTTTGCTAAAAAAAAATTTCGAAATCTGATTTCGGGGATATATATCTCTCATGCATACTTCTATATTGATGATTGTAATTCTTGTTATGCATGATGATTCCTTTCAATTTCCTAAGTTTTCATAAAAAAAAATTTATTTTTTTAATTTTTTTTAGGAAATTCATTATTATTTTCTAGAAAAAAAACCAAAAATTGTGAAGTGGATCTGCTGTTACATGCTTGCTGTGATGTTTAAGTATTGCAATTACATACTGCATATTCTTGTACCTTGATTGGATTTTCAATATTATCTTTAGTTTTCAGGTACAATGCCTCAGAAATCAGTCGCTCACAAACGTTCAAGGGGTGAAGCTTCTTCATCACGCCCTGTTCCTTCCACCCCTCCACCTGAACCTGCTACACAGCCACGACCCATACAATATGAGAGGCAGGTGGTCCTGAACCCGTCTATTCCCGATCTTCCGACTCAGAGATGGATCGAGAACCGGCCGGATTGGGTGAACTATTTCACCCATATCGCTACAAAAAGGCAGAATGCATTTGTAATGGTCCACGAGGACCCGGTTTGGGAATTCTATGCAAATGGCACCATTGAAGATAATGATAATCCAGAGCGGGTGACCATTCAGAGCGTTGTAAGTGGTATCCCTATCCGGGTCCGGGTCGGCGATATTGCTAGTGCCATGGGGTGTGACAGAGGTACGATTCATCACCCTGATTTTGATGGATATCAGTTTCCTCCGTACTGGAATATCACAGGGCGATTGATGGGATCTGCAGTAGGACCTGGGACCTCTACCTACCTGGCCGCCATCAGCATGCGAGCTGAGTTCCGCTTTGCCTTTTTAATTCTACAGCATGATGTATGGTCGGCTCGGAAAGAGAAAGTCGACCGAACCATGATTGATTTACTCTATGTATTCGACGACGATACTCAGCGCCGTGATCTTGACTTGCCTTCATTCATCTTTGGCCGGATGAAGCAAATGATGGTGGGCCAAAAAGATGAGAGGTTACCATATCCATACATTTTAGAGCGGGTATTTCTGACCCATGGGGTGCATTTTCCTGAGCATTCTCGAGTATCTCATGGACTGGGGCCCATTGGAGTGGATGCGTATAACCGTATGATGGGCCATACACGATGCGGGTGGCCATGACCTCCCCGTATTGAGGAACACGCTGAGATACCTGAGGGTGAGCCTGCACAACCACCATGGGCGACGATGCAGCAGCAGATCAGCGATCTCACTGGCCATGTGTAAAAGATTCGCCAGTCACAGCAGGAGATTCGCCAGTCACAGCAGGTGCTTATGGATTCCCAGCTTGCTATTACGGAACGTCTCGACTCCATAGTCGATTTTCCTCATGCATAGCATTTTCCTCCAGGCGGTGGTGATGGCGATGATCGGGATTTCTAGTCTACTTCCTCTGGTGTTTTCCTTCCTCTTTCTCTTTTTACCTTTTATGATCATTGTATTTTGTCTTTATTGTGCATTGAGGACAATGCTTATATTAGGTTTAGGGGAGAGGATTGCTTCATTGTAAAATCAGAAAAGGAAAATAAAAAATTAAAGTTGTTTGAGTAGTTTTAAGTTGTTTGTTAGTATTTTTCTTAGGTTTTAATAGTTTATCCCATAATAATGCATGTTACAATTCTTAAGAGATTAATTTGCATTGGAAGTGTGAGTAAGTATACTGAAGGATAGATACACTTAACTGAGCATACCTTTCTGTTACAGTCCTCTTGGAAGAGGTGCTTGAACTAAGAAAATTCACTCACACACATTAGTACATAAAGTAATACCATCTAGAGATTTGTTGAATGCTAATCTACAGTGAGATATCTTTAGTCATAGTCATTGGATGATGTGTAGTTATCTGTTGAGCTCAAAAGATCATGATAGACCATTTACTTGGCTATGGCAAGGGATTGGAACCGGAAATAGGTTGAGAGTATAATACAGCCTGGACAAAATAAAGATGTGCTTGAAAATATATGTGCTGAAAATGAAAATATGAAAAAATGAAAACAAAATGAAAGAAAGGGGTTGCTTGACTTTATAGGATTAACTTAGGCTGATGCTCGGGCCCGAAGCGGTCACTTAAAACCTAATGCCCTAAGCCAAATGTGTTGGGAGTCATTGGCCTGAGTCATTGCTAAACCTAAGCATCTTGAAGTTAGGCCTTATGCAGTCCTAGCGAAAAAAAAAGTTTATGGTGTATTATCCTCTCAAATCTAGAATGTTGGACCCAAATGAGGCGCGCAAATCTGTGCTATCATGAACCTAAAGATTACGATGACTATGTAGATTCTGATGTTCTTTGGTTAATGGGTAACACTGGATCTGTATAAATAGAAATTTAGAATGTATTGCTATAATGTTCTACACTTTTTACTATTTATGTTATCATGATATATCATATTGAGCAGAAATTTCCAAGATGAAAGTGTGGAATAAAACCACTTACTTGAGGGCTTCTATATTCCTGTTGATTATGAACCAAGTACATGTGGTTGATTCTTTTAAGCATTATAGTGTGCATTTATCGGGATAATAGGTTGTGTGTTTTGCAATGTTTTAATTTTTGCTTTATTTTTACACTTAGGTTAATTAGATTAATAAATACATGTTTGTGGGTAGCATGGCTGCAAACCCTCACGAGACAACACTCGTCCTACTAGGGCCACCTAGAGGTTTAATGGCTTATTGCATACGCTCAATGCAATCGTGTTCCCTACGAAAGTGGTGTTTACTTTTATGCATTAGTTCCTTTAGTTGTTTTCTTTGATTTGATATTTGTTTTATTTTTCTAGGGACTAGCAAAATGTAGGTTTGGGGGTGTGATCTATACATGAAATATGCATTTTATTATCTCCTAAACTTATGATTATGCTAGTGTTTGATTAGAATTTCTACTACTTTAATATAGTTTTTGGTTTTTGTAGGAAACAAGAGTAATACACAGAAATGAGGTGAAAAATAACTTAAATGGTTAAATCATCATAACTTCGTGTACAAATGTCGGATTGGACTGATTCAAGCTCATGTTAAAGTTCAAGAAGTCAGCTTTCCAATGCCACCAACTACGTGCAATTCGGAGTTCTGGACAGAAAGTTATAGCCATTTGAAGTTTATGAATAGTAACTACGATCGATCGCCTATCAATGCGATCGATCGCCAGAGCCGCAAAAGCAGTGTATTGAAGGTAACGATCGATCAGCACAAAAATGATCGATCGTATCTACTGAAATTTTTCAATCGCGCAAGACAGTAACTACGATCGATCAGTATTATACGGCGTCGATCACCAAAGCGATCGATCGTGGTAAAATAACAAAGGAATTGCGATCGATCGGTAAGCGAACGATCGTCAATACAGAGCGATCGATCGCCATATGCGGAACACCGAAATAAGACCTATTTCGACTTGGATTTGGAAGGGGACTTCGTGGTTTCTCTTCAAACTTATAAATAGGCCTTATGGGAGGATGTTTTGGGCAATCTTGGAGAAACCAGAGAACAAGTTTTTGAGCTTTATTAGAGGCTAGAGAGGAGCAAGAGAAGAAGTCTTTTGGAGTAAAGAAGAAGAAGGATTCATGACGATGGATCTACATAAACAGGCTTCTCTTTTCTTTCTTTCTATGTGTAACTAAATTCCTTGTCAAAGCTTGAAGAAGCCCTAGATGTATATTGCTACTCTTGATAGTTTAATTCTATAAAGTTGATTATGATTCATGCTTAATGCGATTTCATGAGTATTCTTTTGAGTGCTTGATCATAGACTTGATTGATTATGAATGGAATTAGATATTGTGATTAATTTTATGCCCGATCAAGGATAAGATTGATTGCATTATAATAGAGTTGTGATTGATTCTATGCCCGATCAAGGATAGTATTGATTACACAATAGTGGATGAACTTTCGTGTCTAATCAAGAATGTTAGTGAATTCATTAGTAATTCGTGTGTCCGATCAAGAACACGAATTACCGTATCATGTTAACTTATGCTTAATAATAATTGAGAGTAGTAATTGCATGTCTAGTGGTGGATTCATTGCCTTGATAATTCTCTGCATTGATTAAAACCCAGCTTAGTAGTTAAAGTTGATAGCTTTATTTAGATTAAACAAAAATTGTAACTTTATTCCCTTGAATTTGGTAAAAGATTAATCCGTCCCTGAGGTTCGACAACCCTTTAATACTCGTCGTAGTACAATTGCCTTGTGCACTTGCAAGGGTTTTGATTTTAAACGATCAATAAGTCCAAATTTTAAATCTTCTTTTTATACTAACAAAATTAACTTTGTGTTTCCATAGTTCATTGATATCTACAAAATATACACATTTTTATGCCTTTCTACCTATCTGTTAGTCGTAATTTTAGTAGAATTAAGGATAATTAATGGTTATTCATATTAAGTAAACAATTAAGAGTTTAATAAATAAATACATTTAATTGATTAATTTAGATGCTTTAATTGGATTTAATAGATTTACATTTAACTTTATTTATGCAGGTTTTAAAAGTCCCAATTGCAGATCGCCAAAGTGAAACACGTCAAACGAGTCCATATGAGATTCGATGGATGAGATGGGTACGAGGGGTTTTAGCCCAATGAAAGAACAAAAAAAGAAGAGAGAAATTAAACCTGAACTGACCGATTCAGTGGTTCAGTTCAGGAAAGAAAAAAATTAAAAAATTAAAACCACACGAGCTCGAGCTCGGGTGTTTCAGTCGAGCAGAGCTCTGCTCCAGCGTCTCCAATCGGCCATGGTGGCCTGGGCTGGAAGACGGCGATGGGTCTCGACAGTGCCGAAGAAGGTAAGGCTGACGGTGCCCTGAGTTGGTCCTGAGCTTGACGACGGAGAGGCTGACGACGGAGACAAAGAAAGGCGGCCATGTTTGAGCATATGCGGCGATGGGTCACGATGGAAGACTCCGGGGTGGTGAGGACTGTGGCGGCTAGGGACGGCAAGGTGGCAAGCTCGAGGCCATTGGGTTTCGACGGCAAGGCTACCGGGAGGAGAAGCCCATGGAAGGATCGTGCTCAATTTGGAAACCAAAACCAAAATAGAAAAGGGAAAATGGACAAACTCCTACTCGATTTGGAAACGGAATGAGGCGTGCTCAATATGGGAAGTTATGGATTTAGAATCGTGCTCGGATTTAGACTTGGAAGGCCTATATAAAACACAGAACTTGACATGAGAAAACGGAGGGCTTGGAGGCGAGAAAAAGCAAGAACTTTGAGGTGATTCTCCACCGGATTCAAGCAGGGTATTGGCCGGAAGGAAAGAAGAGGAAGAAAGGCCGGAGGAGAGGAGAAAGACTGGATTTTGGGATTAAACTTCAAATTGCTACAGTACCACATGCAAATTGGAGAAGACTGTGAATAGTAACCATGAACAGTGTTTCGATGAATAGTGCGACATGACTCCCACGAATCAGGCTATTTCTTTTCTTATTTCTATGTCTAACTAATTTTATTGTACTGAGACTAGATGAAGCCCTACTGAATTGTTTGACTCTCGATGTTTATTTACAATTCTAAAGTAGTCATTTTTTATTCCATATGCTTAATAAATTTTGCTATGATTATTTTATTTATCGAGAGATAGTATAGTAATTGTTAGTAAAATTAAAGTAAGGGTTTGCTAATGTTCAAGAGGTCTTAGTGAATTTCGAGATACTATTTGAATAAAGATTGTATTTTTATATTTGATTTTTGCTCGAGAGAGGGAGATTAATTAAGTTAGATTTATTTGTTTAGTTGCATGTTTGAGAGGGCTGCACACGTTATGATTATTCGTGGCTTCGAGAGGGGTACGGATAATTGATCACTTGGAATTGTACGGGTTAACGGAGAGGAAAGCTATTTAGTTATGGCGGATTCGAAGTCTTGGTATTCTTCTCATTAGATTATTTTCGCATAAATTTTCTTGCTTTGTCTAATTAAAAATTAGAACTTTTCATTCTGTTATAACTTGTTACGTAAAATTAAATATTTCATTAGAATTAGGTTAATCAACTAAGTCATTTGGGTTCGACCTCGTTTCCACTAGTCTATACGTAGTCTCGTGCGATTGTGAGTAAAAAGAGTTAAAAATACAATCAAACATTCACAAAAACATATTCCTCTCTTGCAAGTTCAACATCTAATTTGACATTTATAGTTTATAAAAACATTCATAGCTCATAGAAACATGTTAATGGACCTAAAAACATTTTAAGTTCATAGCTCATAGAAACATGTTAATGGACCTAAAAACATTTTAAGAACTTAGGGTTTGTAAAAGATTAACGGACGTCCATTAGCTCATAGATTAACGGACCTCAAGCATTCATAGCTCATAGACGTCCATGGACAATTTGCCCATGTCTTTGGCACCCTATAAGGGCAGACAAATAGGTTCAATCCGTGCCCAGTCCGTTGTCCTTACGGGTCTGTTAAACTACAAAGGACCGTCCGTTAAACTATAAAGGGACACGGATACGGATGGATTAAGAGACGGATTTCCCAGAACACTCCAATCACATGGTGTGCATGTATATTGTACCAATTGTAGCAAAATAAAATTGTATATTGCACCAAAAACAAAAAGTAATAATGTGCACGTACAAACCGGCTGTGTTTGAGTTCAGTACTCTCTTAATCTAATTAATTTTCTTATAAGCCCCTCTCTTGTGCACCTGTCAGTCTCTCCTCATCTATCAAATCTGTTGATTTGTTCTTCTTCGTTTATACGGCAGATCCCAATGTTTCGCGACCACATATTGCCATATATGAACACCAGATCAATAAAGATCAAACCAACAAAAGGTCGAACTCTTGTAATAGACCAGTTAATTACTGCAGTTCTCATAGGCAAAGTGAATGCAAAACAAGATTTATCTTGTAGCAGACTAGGAGAAAAAATCAACATGGCATATAATTACTACACCATGTTCATCCAAAAACTGAACTTTCTTTCTTGACATAAAAACGAAAAACTCAAAACAGCCTCAATGCTTGGTCGATGAAGAAATATGATTTAAGCATGATAAATGTACATACCAATGAATTAAATTCCAATATTCAGCTTCATACAATAATTACAAAACCCAGCACCGCCAAAGTAACCCCAAATTAGACGTGATATCTTTATAAATAACACATGGCCCGACCAGTTCTAGAATATCATAAATTACACCCACCAAACTTGCTCCCAGCCCAATAAAAAACAAAAAAAAAAAAAAACTTCCTCCCGGCTACACTATTGGCCAATTAAACAGGTCAACCTGCATTAGACTATACAAAATGGGAAGATTTGCCACGAACCATAAGGAACAAAGTGACCAACATGAGGCATGTACTACAACTTCCTACAGTCAGCCCCTATTCAAAGCTTTATTCAGATTTCTAATTTCAATCCTGACTCCTCATGAACTTTATACTCGATAACCTTCTTAGGCAGATTAGCTGTTACTATGGTCCCACCATCATAGCCTTCCCTTAGTAATCTCCCAATTTTGGATCTCCATTCTGAGCTATCCTCGCTCTTTTTGTCAAGAACAACCCTATCATAATAGTTGAGCATGGTTCCCAACCCAGTACTTGGAATCCAACCATATTCTTCCAACACATGGGCTTCTCTCTCTGTCAAATCATCACCAACCTACATGCAGATATACAAGCTCTTTAAGACATCAGCACTCAAAAGGAACAACATTTATACATTTCGAGGGAAGCAAATGGGCTTGGCAACACAGAGAGGGGACAATCAACAAAGCACCTACAATGACCTACCATTAAGGCTAGAGAATTGTATCCTAAGTTAAATAACAAAAACTTTACCAACAGCTACAGCTGCACTTGAATGGGTCTAAATCTTGCACACTTATTGTTAGTAATAAGGAAAAGCTCATATGGGTCTGAATCTTGCTCACTTTGCTGCACTAGCCTTTTCTTTAGTTAGTGACCCCATAGTAAATCAGATGGGGGTGGATTATAAGAGAAATAATAGTGTGACAATTGATGGTGCAACGCCAACTTTGGGCTGGTTCACATTTGTGGCCATTTTTTAGTTGGATGAAAAACTTGAACCGGACTGGCCGCCCCAAACAGAGTGACCTGACCAGATCAAGCTCGCCCGGCAACCAGAACTACTCAACCCAAAAAACTGACCGGACCACTAGAACCCGGTCAAACTATTCTGAGCGCTTTAGCACAAAAGAAAGCAAAATAAAATATTATGTGCTTGCACAAAAGCAAATTTGCAGTAGAAGGACCCAATGCAAATTCTACTCCCTACAAACTGTGATACAGATTATGAACTTCTCATTTTAGACCATTGCTTGCCTTAATCCAATTTCAAACTTTTTAATATCAGTTCATTGAAGAAAAATCCACAAAATCCAATTTTTTAGATGTTTAACTATACATATATGTTTTTTTTTTCTGACCACTGCAATCATTTCCCACAATCTCTCCACTATCTCCTCTTTGGCTGACCAAGAAGAGACCGAGATCTAAGATTTCACACCCAGAGAGATAAAAACAAGAATAATACAAAATAACACCTTACCAATAAAGGTTTGTTCTCAATGAGAGAAACCCTGCTAAAGCTAGCTAGCTTCATAGCAGTTACCAACCGTTTAATCTGCCAATCAATAGGAAAGGAACCCACAAGCTCAAAAAAGTACGTTGCAAAGCCATATTCTGGTCGTTCAAGAACCATCCTGTGACAAAGTCAAATTGTGAATCAGTTCAGAATAAAATGAGAAATCCAATTAACAAAAGTTCATGTTTGTGGTAGATAATTAACCTGTTATGCTTTTCAAACACAAATATAAATGACTGAAGATCTCGACACCAACCCCATTCAACAGGCCATTTTCGAAATCGCAAGTATCGGGTCTGCAGATAAAAACAGAGCATATTTACCACATAAAGTAGCAATTAAATGTCAGTAAATTGAATTAATACAAGCTGTTATTAATTTCCAAACCCCTAACAGCTCATTTGTCAGAACTGCAAGAAGCAATTATCAATTGAAAGACACCACAGCAATCATTGGCTAGTGCCATAAGATTGATTTACAGATTAAATTTTTGCATAGAGGTACAAGTCCTCCATGTCTTCTATATAGGGTATCCTGCAGCCAGTGTTATAAAATCCAGATCAACCCAGTCAGGCAGATCGGCTCACCAAGATTACCTGGTCGCTTTACATGGTCAGGTCATCCCAGTCTTTGGATTTTGGAGACGAGGGCACCAGCCTGGGCTTTTGTTGGACTGGTGACCGGGCCTGATCGGGTCAACAAAAAAAGGGGGGGAAAAGGGGAGGTGGGTATAGGAAAGAAGAGCAATGTTAGTTTTTTTTCTCTTTTGTATCGGTTGATGTGGTAATGACATCAGCACCGGATCAACCCCGCCAGCTGAACTGACCAAGCCAGTACAAGTAGTTTTCTAGTATTGTTGGTTTTTAAACACACTGCCAGCAGCTTACCAAATAATACCCTCTGTTTATCCCAGAAGAAGACCATAGGTTCAAGCTCCTTCAATCTTGCTTTGTTCAATACAAAAAGTAGACACCCTAATAGATACCAGTGTACTAATTATCCAAAAAAAAAAACAGTGTACTTACCTGTTCAGTCCTCTTGATCCTTTTGTGTGCCGCAATGGAGTAAATTTCAAAAGAGAAGAGGACTGAGTAAATAGCTGGAAAGGTAAATACACAAAACGTAAGTACCTCAAATATGACCAAAACGAGAAAGCAGAAATTGCTTCCATACACAAAAAACGAAAAAAGCCCCAACACATTAGCATCTATATTTCTAGTTTTTCCAGACTTTTATTTAGTATATGATCCATTCATCTGGTCACCAAGCTTCACAAAGCAACATAACGGATTATTAGTCCCTCCCCCAAATTTTTTACAAAGGTAACAACATTATGCACATAACATCATTAAAGACATTAAGTAGCTTTCGTGTGACAGTGACAGCTGAAATACAATAAACTAGCCATCAAGACACTTGGTCTTCAACCACAACCCTAAATTTAATCTTGGTATCATTTTTTTTTTGAGAAAATCTTGTGGACCAATATTGACAGAGAAGTAAACTAGCAAAAATATGACGGAGATACATCACCAGACAATAGGATAGTAAGGAATAATAATCAGTGATGTTCATTGATAAAAAACTAAAGTAAAAGAATATTCTAACTTACCTGCTGTAAAACCAAGTGCTAGAGGAACAAAGATCCACACACTACTAACCAGAGTAGACTATTGGCATGGCCAAATTATCTTCAAGAACACATTATACATAGCAACAACCAGAGTAACAATCATTACGAGGCCAAATTCAATTCATAAACACCTAACACGACATAAATGTGATCTTTCATCACATTATGTACCATTGTTACACTCAATCACAATAAAACTCCCCAATTCATTCAACCAATGGCTTCCTCACACATTCTACATACCTAAAAGGAGCACTGACGTAGTACATGAGCAATTGATTTACAATAGAAACAGAAGAGAATCACTAAATGGGAGAAGAAAGGCAAATCAGACTAAATAGGACTGCTTTAAGAATTTACAGAGAGCAAAAATTTTGCTACTTTCTTGTGAAAAATAATTATGTGTTGAAGTTCACTGTTTCTATGATATAAAGATTCAGTCAAGATAATTAGAAGAGTACTTAAGTGTATAGAATTATAACTATGAAGTACAAACGCTTAACTTGAAAGTTTAATGCCAAAAAGAAGAGCTTTAACTTGTGATTTCTTATCCTTAAATAAAAGGTCATAGGCTGCAAGGAGATTTCCTACCAATTTGGTGAAAGAGTTATGATAGTAAGTAGTAACCAAACAATAACTAAGAAGCTTAAATCAGGATCAACAATTGGCAAGGCGGCGCCAATAAGACAGTAATTAGAATGGGGTTATAGTTCACCCTAGAAAATGGTAAGTGTAGACTTTTCCCCTCTTTCTTCTTGCACTCCCTCTAATTCTCCACTCTATTAATTCTTATCCCAGATTACCATCCGTGTACATATTCAGTGAATGTGTGATTTCCCTCACCTATTAACACACCCAGATTCTCATTTTAGCACACACCTTACTTTTAATCTTTTCATAGCTTTTCTTTGATCGACATAACATTTTTATTGCAGTTTCCTCTGTCTTCTCAATAATGAAAATCTTACTTGAGAAATGAGATAAAAGACCATGAATGGAACATAGTCGGGTATATGAAGGTAAAGTTATTTTATCTGACAAAATAAAGAATTCTCTTTCAACTACCACCAACATGATAATGCTGACCAAAATAGAAGGTAGTGTACGCGGTAAAGAGGATTGATGCTGAACAAACAAGAGTAACATAGAGAAAAGGACAGAGAAAGAAATTATACATGGGAATTGGGAATACAGAGAGTTTATAGAAGGTGCTAGGTGGACAGATTACAACATGTCTCTAATAGTCAAAGCCTTCTCTTAAGCCAAAAATCTGTCACTTATTCATAGCCTTCTATTAGCAGCCTCACAAAACTACTCATACAACGCAAACTACTACAACACTTCCTATTAACAGATTATGACCTTTAACAAACACCGAAAAAAGGGATAGCTTACTAACTAAAACTCCGGAAATCTACAAGCAATATTCTTATTTAAAAATTACAAATTAACATTTGACTTGGGCCATATTTTTTTGGTCTACATCAATGAGAGCATATGCAAGCATTTTGTAAGATATAAGTAAATTATATCAAAACTGAACTGACAAGAGCAGACATCTATTATATTAGGATGTTTGGCTTGAGAAATTCTTGTACGACCAAGAAGCACTTTTTCTCTATTATTCAGCAAATTAGGAGAACAGATAAAATCATTTAAAAGCAGGAAAGTCAATAACACAAACCTACTCCTTCAAAGAGGGCATATCGAATATGCACTTAGTGTCAAAGTTCACCAAATTTCAGCCAAAATTCTGCAAAATCTTAATGAAACAGAGCCCAAGCAAAAAAGCCATCTAAATTTTGGCAGAATCAACTATTCGAAGAAGTTTTGTGAAATTGTGGCCACCTTTCTGATTTCTCGGTTCCGGTCATATGAAAAAACAGGTTCTTATACGGTGACACTCTAGAATATGATGATACAGAGAGATATTATATTGGAAATTAAGATTGGACCCCATATTTACTATTTTGGATAGGAGAGTGATAGTTCTATTGCATATTTGATATTTGAAACTTGATGAGGTATGGTTATATTGTCACTTTTTAAATTATAACTCTCAGTAAAAACTATGCGTTTATACTTTATAGTTGTTCATTATGATTATTTTTTTCGCATGCTTTGCTCAGCATTTTTGCAGCGTTTGCATCACTTTAGATTTTGTTTTCAAAACCTGAACTTTCACTAATTTTTCCCCGAAATTGTTTTGAATTTTCCCGAACAGAACCAAAATGGCACCGGCTGCTTCTCCCCCATCCCTTCACCCAACACCCCTTTTTTCCTGAATTCGAACTTTACATCACTGTATGCATCCATAATATAAACGATAGATATACTGATTATGTAAAATGTTTTGAAGACTCTGATAATCAATATTAGTAGAGGGAAAATGTTTGCAGCAAAATATGAGGGACATATAATCCTATATGTGATAATCCTGTTTGTACATTGAATTTTGCGAAAACACAAAAACAACTTTAACCCTTTTAAAGACCTACTCCAATATTACGATCTTGCCTCTATTAAAGACTCAAAGCTGGATAGACCACAATACAATTATAATAGGAAATAACTTATAATGACACAGTAAGAGCTTGGAAAAATTTTATCATATAAAAACTTCGACCTTAGAAATTACGACTTCGAGCTCTGTAAAACCAGCTTCATCAGTAATTTCTATTGGTTCTTCATCCTCTGCAGCTCCATATAGCTTGATTTCATCAACATCCACCCCACTGTCCATTAAAACCTGTTTAAACAACAAAGCTGTTAAATTTAACCTTATTTACCAAACTGACATAATAATAGAGTTCCATAACAAGACCTGTAGCAGCCCAGGAAAGTCTTCCTCAAGAGCCGTCTCTATGTTGTCCCTGCAGAGCAGTAAAATTTGGTTTGCCACTTCGCACACTCTACATAAATACACATATAACTTGATAAAATGGTGCATTGAACAAGAAATACTCACGTGGCAGTTTTTTTCTTTTACGGCGATGACTAGAGCCAGTTTCTGCAAATTTGATAGAATCAAATGAGGCACCCTTCGCATCAGGTGCTTCAGGTTTGTTTTCTCCAGCATCCCTGGAATTTTGTCGTATATCAAAATGCTTACAAAATCAAGTTATTCTGAAAAAGTATATCAAACAATTTATCAGGACTGACTATTACATGCCAGTCTTTCTCCTTTTGTTGTGCAAAGTGGGACGGTTTGTATTAACAGTTACAGAACCAAGATGATGATATTCTGAACCAGAAACATCTGCAGGTTTCACGAACTCCTGACAATCCATTAAATATACTACTCAGAAACAAAACACATTTGTATTTTATTCTAGCAACTACAAGAGTCTATTCGCTGACATATATACTTTTCAGAACATACTTAATCATGATTTTTCTTTTCAGGTTGGAAAAATAAGATCTGACAAATATCTATATTTGTTGCAACCAAATTCCTGTATTTTTTTTGGCAACAAAGCCATCAAGGCTTGAACATTTATTCCAAATATAGTACAAGGGTGGGCCTGCAAAACACACATGCCATGGCTGCGGAAAGCCAAATTAACTCTCCCAAGCATCGAGTAATATACATACACATCTAAATAGATGTTAACACAAACTCAAGGATCCAACGACGTTGAGGATGAACCAGTGACCTGCACTAGCATTTTCTGTAATTAATCTTAAGGCCACTGTTTCCTACATATTATTCTAAAGCATCATGATTTTTATAAACTTTGACTTTTTCCACCAATATGGTTTCAGCCAATAAGGATTGGAAGTATATTTAAACAAACATGTGAATAAAACAAAATTTCTAAAAGATAAATTTGCATTTATTTAATAGTTTTCTTTCCCTCCTCCTGGAGTGCAGCAGCAAATATAGCTGAACTGTGGGAAGCAACACTCTGTTGTGAGCAGTTCAAATGTCCAGATACCAGTGTACCACAACTTTTACTTGCAATAAGCATTTTTAGACGTTCTTTCAGAGAAACATCATCAAGATCACCAGCATTATTTTCTTCCACCATTTCACGTTTGACATAAGTGCGTGCTGAATCAGCTATCATAAGTCTCCCAGAAGAGCTTTCAACACAGTTGTCAGCATTCTCAACTTTGACTTGGATATGTTTGTCAGGTGCATTTACATGATTGTAAACCTTTTCAAAATTGTCATCCTCTTCAGAAATCTTAGCCAAAGTTGGGAGACATTGATTTTCATAATCAGTTTCACTTGAACTGTTGAAAGCTAAGATTTCACTTGGACCACCAATCTTTTGCGAAGTCTTAGAATTTTCTTCAGCCACGGATTGCGCATCAATAGGTATGATCTCTTCCTTCACCACTGTTTTACACAACAGGTGCATGGTTTCAAGACGATTTGAATTCAACGAAGGAACACTCTGCAAATATAAAATAAGTTAAGACAATAGAATCAACAATACTATGATTATATAAATGTAGAGAAAATCATACATTACATGTATAAATATTGAGCACTTTTCTCAAAATCCTGCTCACCACTGTCTTTTAGAGAGAATTGAATGTATATGCAGAGACCGGGCCGGTTTGAAGACAAACAGTGAGGAACATGTACTTATGATAGCAAGTAGGTAGGTCCCAGCCACCCAAATGATAACAATATTGTTCAATTCTGACCACAGATGAATTGAAATCCAACATATAACATTTTGTGGCTCATCAGCCACAAAATTATAGAAGATGAAGATGGAAGGGGAAAGTAGTGGACAACAAGGGAGAAGATGAAGGTGAACTGATGAATTAAAGAAGTGGAGAAGATTAAACTAAGCAAAATTTGAATTCACTCACTAATTGCCATTAAACTTTGCAGCCCTTACAAATTTTAATCGATCTAAATGGGCTTGATTAACTACCCTAAAGCCCACCAATTAAAACAATAAAGCAATTGAATGAAATTCCATATGCCCCCAAATAAAAATATGCAATTGCTACTATACCCTAATCAAATAACTAAGCAAATGATTAAGCAACCTACCAAAATCAGCATAAAAACAGACAGCTTTAGTCAGTAGCAGCATAAATTGAATAATATTATTCAAATACACAGTAGAATGCAGCTAACTCCTCAGAGCATAAGATTTCCTATGGAGTAGCTGGCCATAGTTGCTATCTTTCCACTATATTTGTTTTTAAAATTCTATTCCTTTTCCATTGGATGTCAAGCCTTTAATTTAAGTCAAAGGCTGTTGATTATCTACTGATGTTAACAAAATGTTCGACCTGCTGGATTTGAACCAGCAACTTAGAGGATTAGTCCTCCGCTCTACCAATTGAGCAAAGGTCGAGATGGTAAGATTCTCTCCTTTCCTCGCGCAAATACAGGCCACTATTAACAGATTGAACAAAAGAAGGGGCGGAGAAGGACCCACAGAGAAAAATAAAGTAGAAGAAAACAAAGAACTAAGTAATGAACAAATTAAAGATTTCCAGCAGTTCTCTTTTTCCTTCCTCTTAACCAATTCAACAGCAGACACCTGTAGGACCATATCTAAATGATATGGTAAATCATCAATCCAAGTACATTTTCTACGTTTACAGGTTCAAGGGACCATTCCTTGGATCCAGCCAAATTTATTGGAAGTTTCATTCAATACCATCCATTCAGCATCTAAGAAATGTCCATTCAGCATCTAAGACACCTGTAGGGACTTTCAGATTGAAGACCAAGGTTCCTCCTCAGCCAGATATTAGCTAACAGTCCTTGTCAAGTGAAAAACCATTAAAATAACAATTTATTATCATTGCACATGTCACCATGGTAGTCATCAATACCAAATCACCTCTTTGTCCTCCTCATCGCCTACCCCCACCCCTGGTTTCTCTCCCATGAAAGTCGCAATCACCAACCCTCTCCTCTTCACTAAGGCCACTGCCTTTCTTTCACATGTCATGATCTCTCACAAACCTCTCTTTGCTGCATGTTCACATCCAAAAGCTGATCGATTCCCAAAAATAAAAATCAAAAAGCTAATAGACTAAAAGCCAGTAAGAACTGATATCAAAATGCAAAAATGGCTATGCATTCAAGTGTCTAAACAAGTAGATATGGAAGCTTCATCTATATAGTGAAGAAGATGGTCGGCTGTATTTTGTGACCATCTATAATATCTGATAAAAGATCCATATATAGATGGTATGTCTACCACAACCTATAAAGGAAAGGGTGCTTTCATTGTTTACACATAGATATTGTTTCAGTCCACTTCTTAAGAAGATGGGCTCTTTAATTTTTGAATGATCATCTGATTAATAAAGGGCTCGACCTTTAGACTCTCAGTCCAAATCTGGCCGAGACCTGCAACAACAATAAATCACTTAAAAAATTTCTAACAAAAAAAAAGAAGAATAAGTGATGAGCTAAAATCCACAATCTACAAAAAGAAACTTAAAGGAAAACCAGTAAAAAAAAGTATGAGCTATATGATTAAATGCTTAATACCTCATTGATCAACTAGAAACTACCTGAGAATTAATTGGGCCTGGTAGGACATTTTCATCAGCCCTTGAAGCAACAAAGTCATGAACAGTCTGCATCTCGTGACAGGATGATGAACCAGCAGCCACACTGGCAGAAATCTCATCAACTTTATCCATATTAAGCAGACTTGAAGAGCTTGTCATACATTCAACATCACCACCCAGTTCTACTGAAGATACATAGTCAGGCGCAAACTCCATGCGAGGAACCACAAGGGTAGAGGTAGAAAACTCCTTTTCATGAGGCAAACCAGTCAACAAGTCACCCACATTACATTGGACAAGAGGTCCAAGCTGATGCTGCATCTGCTCCCTTTCCGAATTTTGGCAACCATCAGTTTGAGACAGTGCAGATGCCAGGGGCACCAACATATCAGCCTGAAAAGCAGGTGTTTTCATATCAAGGCTTCCATAGACTTGTTCCTCTAAGTGCTTGAACTTACCAACGAAGGAAATAATTTCTCCTCTCCACTTCAGAGATTCAGCTTTCTACAATCAGATGGAGTTAGTGTACTTAATGAGGTACTATCAAACACTCTCAACAGCATAGGAGAAAGATTAAAAAACAAATCAACCACTTACAAAAAAATCACGTTCATGAGAAATTGTACTCAAGCATGCCTCCAGTTCTGTAATCTTTGACAACCTTTCTGCTGCTAAATTAGTTGAATCAGCCAGTTGTTGCTCAAGTTGAGCGACACACATCTGCAGTGCTTTTATCTTCTTTTCCTGAAAATTTCAATTCAGTACCAAGCAGCTTTACCCTCAATAAGAACACATGTAGGAACAAAATTAAAGACCAACATAGAATAATCCACTCCTAAAAAGCATTTAAAATTTCTTCCATGTTATCCATGCATTTCTTAAGACAACAATTCTTAAAGCATACATCCTTCAATTGAGCAACAAAAGCTGAATTTTAAAACCAACAAATTTAGCAGAGAGAGGAGATATAACATAATGTACGTAGATCATACTAAGAGCAAAGGGTGGTATTTATCATAGACTTGCAGTTGTTCAAAAAATTCCTAATATTAGGACCAGCAAGAACAAGTTCTACCAACACATACACTCGATACTCAACCTGTCCAAACCCATCTCAGCCTGGCCCTGGGGGAAACCAAAAAACCAATAGGAACCGTAGCCCCACCAACTTTACCTTTTGACACTGATTCAAACATTTTTTCCATTGAACTGACTTCAAAAAGCTGTGTCTGGGAGTGTGTATGTACACAGGGGTGGAGCTAGGATTTTCCCAAGGAGGGGGCGCAGTATTAAACAACTAAAAAAATTTAGCTAAGTAAGCCACAATAAATTTACAAATTAGTTTTTATCCTTACGAAAAATTTATTGAAAGTTGATGTCATCGAATATAGCAAAGGGTAATTTGAATGAAAAAACCATGTTGATTTTACCCGATAAGATTTCATGATTTAGAACCAACACATAATCACCTCATATACCAGTTCTTTTATTTTCATAGAATTTCATTCCCAATACTGAGAATGAATTATATACCTCCTAAAATCCTTAAGGATATATGTCTAAGTTCTATTTGTCTTATTGTGAATAATAATAATAATAATAATAATTACAAATCTTGGTGACTATATTGTGAATCTCAAAGTGGATTTTGGGTTGACGTCTTCATATTCAACCAGTTCATGGAAGAGTAGTCCATTCAAATTTTGTAACAAGAAAGAAATCTGCAAGTATGGTTCCTAATAGTGCGAAACTTCAAGAATGGGTTTGACTTGAAGGATGTAAAGTAACCACCTTTTTTTTACTATGTATACTACCAAATATCATGTATGGCAAGAACTGGGGAATCCGTAACTGCACTTTCAGGTATCAATTGCAAGACTTGGAGACCTTTTTATGTAATAAAAAAAAGGAGCTGGTAACCCATTGAGAATTTCCTCTACTGAGTCTGACAGTATATATTTATACAAAAAGTATTGTGCAGATGTTAGACTATGATGGCTGAAATCAAGTAACAAGTTATAAGTTAATTGCCAATATAAAAGGAGGGTTAAAACAGAGAGAATCAAGAGGTTAAATATAGGATTTAAATTAAATGCTGGTATTAATACAGTCTTATCAGGAGTTCCATTAAGATATGTGAGCGGAGAGTCTGGGAAAAGAATTTGGGGAGGGCAAAAGCAAGATTTCTAGAAGGGGGTGTATAGCTAGTAGTTAATACCCATATTTAATGATTTACAGAATGTTGGGATGGGCAACTGCCCCTCCAAGCTTGTATGTGGCTCCGCCCCTATATATGTACAGTCTAGCTTCAGCCAAACCTAACAAGTGCAAACATCCAACTATGTGAGTGCGCACATCAAGTTTCATGTTTTTTATACAACTCGGCTCAGAAGAGGTTTAAAGAGCACCACAAATATATTGAGCCCAGCAAACATATACTACTATTGGAAGTAAAGGGGGTGGAATGGACAATTTTATATCGTGTACCAACAATACCTTACATACAATTTGCAATGATTTTAGCAAATATGCAAACATTTTTCATATTTCTTAGCACCAATTGACAAAAAAAAATGAAAGGAGAATAAAAAAACATGTAAATTTAATTCCTTAAATTCCTGTGTGGCACGTGCATGATGCATGTGTGTTGTCCTAGTTCAATAAAAAATTAAATTAGCCAACGAACATCAAGATTTTTCCCTGATATAAAACTTAAAAACAAGAGCATCATCATCATACGCCTTATCCCAGCTATCTGGGGTAGGTGGCATGGATTATATACTGCATTTGACTCTGATCGGAATCAAAGTGGTACAAAATCCATACAAAGAAACATAGTGGCAAGTTTTTACGCCGGATGCCCTTCCTGACGCAACCCTCTGAAGAGGGGACGATGATAAGAAGATTCAACATCATCATATTCATCATACCTCTTTCCATATATATGGATTGGCCTCATGACATGATGGTTGCACATGAAATATTTATATAGCCATCTCCCATCACAAAGCTGGTAAAAATGAAAACCAGCCTGCTTTTACATGGGGGAGCACATTCAAAACAAGAGCATGCTACGAAAAAATTAGAATCATGGTGCCACCCAGAAAGACATCACAAATAATGCAAAGCAGTCATCTGTCAGTAAATTACCCCGATATAGTGAAACGTCTTTTTTTTTATGTTAATTCAGGTGAAAATGAAAAATAAAACAGTTGACATACACAGAACCCCGAATAATGAAAATTTTCAAAACCTCCATCATCACCGCCACTACCACAGCCTGATTATCATAGAAACTCAAATGCATATATGCACATGTAAAGTAGTGAAATGTCCAAATTGTAAAAATAAAATTAGATAACAAAACACCAGGAAGGCATAAAGTACGGATTCCTTTCAAATTTCTTATTTAACATCCACAGTTGAGACTTTTAACAAAAAAAAATCGAGCACATAATCATCTATGGGTCATGCATAGTGAATCCATGATACATGGATCAATTCTCACCTTGTCTAATTAGCCCCAAAAAAAAACTCTCTGTTTGGCCAGCATATCAAGTTTCTGTTCAAGTCAAATAAGTAAAGCATCCACTAGCCTAATCTATAATAACATATTAAAAACGCAAAACTAAATCTGTAAATTATCTTAACACTTGTGTTTTAACTACTTAAATCATGGCATGTTTTGCGATCAATTTGATCTCCGTTCCATATTAATGATCCTATTGGGTTTTACGAAATGAAAAGAAGTTAGCACAGTTTGGAATATCAAATAGGACCCAAAATGAAATTTTCAGCTTAGCACAAAATACAAAGATAAAGTCCTAAATTCACCAGACCTGTAAAAAGTGATCATCTTTATTATCTTCCTTATCAACAATGGCCCTGAAAATTCCAGTAGCAAAAGCATATATCAGCCCCAACTGTCCAAAATTGAAAAGGATATTCTCTAAAAACACTCAAAAATTAAAAAGAGAACCTCACCCAGGAAAAGGCTCCCTCCCAACCCACATTTCAACACTAAAATTCTCAAATAAACCAAAAATCCTAAAGATTATCAGGAAATGTAACAAAAAAAGCTCTAACTGCTGCCTAATACTGGATATCATTGCCCTTGCTTGCTTGATTTCAATGAAATTCAGCTTCAATGCAAGCATAACCTCATCTTATAATGGTTGAACATCGCCATGAATATAAAATCAAGGTGGCCTACGTTGAATTCGCTCATGGAAGTGCAGAATTTAGGGGAAAAGATAGCAACTTTGGTCCGAAGAGCGATCTCGGCAAGAGGTCCCTTGGGAGGAGAAGGTGCAAGTGGTTTACATGGGCTTGTTGAGATAATGAAGTAGTGGGTGATTTTGAGGGGGAGTGCCCAAATGGGCTGCAAAATGGAGAAAGGCCCATTGGGCTGGGCAAAATATAAAGAGTGAGTCATAAATTGTACTCCGTCCCAAAGTAGTAGGTACATTTTTCTTTTTCCAGTGTCCGCAAAAAGGAGGCACAATTAGGCTTCATTCTCAGATACAAAGGCCTTTTCCCACTTGGGGGGGTTTCATTGTAGCTTAAATGCGTTTGGCAATGGATTCAAAAAGAAGCGGAAGCAAGAATTTACGATGCTCGAATCATTTGTGTTTGGTTGCACAGGAGATGGCCCAATTGACAGGGTCCATGCAGGTCATTTTTTACACAGTTTCTCTCTCAAAATGTGTGAAAATTTTGTGTTGTATTTTCCGTATGAATCTATCAAGAGGAGATTCTCCAGAAAATCAGATTCATATCATGAATCTTAGATTCAGCGGAAAATAGTTGCACGGTGAATTCGCATAATCAAACACACTTTAGGAATCCACTGGATTCAATGGAAAGTCACATTCCCACATTGCCAAACGCACCCAAAATTTAAATTTTCCACGTTACCTATCTTTTTTAGACGGAGGAAGTAGATTCGAGTAATTAAAACACAGCTCCCACTTTCGCGATTCGGCCCAAAATACATGAACTTCATGTTTTGGCTTGTTATCGTGTTTTCGAACATATGATAGCATGCTAAAACATAAACTTTAGGAATTATGAGTTGGGACGCTAGAATTTAACAATTATGGCAACACTGTCGTATACTTGGTAAAACGAGATTGTTATGCATGAAAAATACACATTTTTATATACTTTAATACCTATTTGTTAGTCGTATTTTTTAGTTAAAATAAAGAATAAAGTGAGTTTTAGTAATTTTCTAAGTAATTAGGAATTAAATAAATAATGCGCTTTAAATGGTTCAATTTAAATATGTTCCGTAATTTTATGAATTATTTGGTGCGTCTAATTTGGGACATATTTTATTTTGTATAGGTTCAAGTTTTCGAACTGCAGAACGACCAAAGTAAAGTATTTACACGGGTTTTGAAGTGCCACAGTAACCCAAGAGCTGAGATCAAGTGCGTAGAGAAGATCTGAACCGTTGATGTTCACTGATGAGGAAGACAGGCGCAGAATGAAAGTACAGAGCATTCAGATTCAATCCGACGGTTGAGATTGCTTCAACGGGTTTTAATTGAGAGAAAGAAAAAAAAGAAATTGAAACGAACCGGCCAGTTCGATGAAAGAAAAAAAAAGAAGAACTCGAGCTTCTGCTCGGGTGTCTAACAGAGGAACAGAGTGCGCTTTGCTTGAGAGCGATGAGTCTGACCGATGGGCGAGGCTCTGGGTTCTGGCAGCCATGGGTAGAGCTTGACGGTGGAGGTCGAAGCCGACGATGGTCACGGCGACGGGAAATGCAGACGGCGGCAGTCACGATGGCGCGAGGAGGAGCAAAACAGCAAAAGGAAAAAATCTCAATTTGGTAAGTTGCGTGCGGGGGAGCCGAATGGGGAAAGACAAGCTTCAGATTTGGATCAGAACGGTAAGCTCCCATCTCAGTTCAATCAACGATTTCAAAGAGGGCGATTTTGGCTTTGAATTGGAAAGAAGAACATTTGGGTGATTTCGGCCTTGTTTTGAAGAGGAAAGATCGGATTTTTCTTACAAATTTGGACGAAATTCGAATGGAAAACTGGCCAGATTTAGAAGACTTAATGGCAGCAATTGGAAATTTCACTTTCTACACGAGATTAATTTTGGAAAAGGTTCTGATGTTAGAAGAACAGAAGATGATCCTGCAATCGATATAAACAGAAAACAGAGCAAGAGCAAAAGGGGGCCTGGTCGAGCGAGAGAGAGAGAGACGACCAGTAGTGTTTATCTTCCAGAAATTTTGTTCTTCTTTCTTACTTTTGTTCTCTTTCATTTTGGTTTTCATTCTAGCTTTGTGCTTCGAAGTTCTGAAGAACTGTTGCTGTGAACAGTAACCCGAAAGCAGAGAACAGTACTTTCTTGCTTAATTTTCTATTATTCAAAAATCCCTGTAAGTTGATTTTAGTTATATTCAAATGAATTCCATTATTTTTGCAGTTAAATTCCTTAGTATGAGTAGCTAAATTCCTATCTAGGGCTGAGATGAAGCAATGAATAATTGTAGGCGTATTGTTTATATGATGCAATTGCTATTTAAATAACTATGCTTTAACGATTGTTATTCTCGAATCAAGTGCATTGAATCATAAATTTAGTATGTTGTTTGGATATTAGTTATGATTTATTAAATGATGGATACAACTAATGACTTGAATTTCATCTTTTGATATGCAAGAGAAGACAAATTCTAATCCGAAATTTGTATGCTTTAATGCTGAAATCTTCCGTAGGAGAATAGATTGAATTCAAATTCTCTACGAGATAACACTGAGAACAATTGTGGATTTTAAATAATTGCTCCTAGAATTGTCATGTGCTGATTCTTATGCCCAAGTGTTTTAAATTCCTTATTAAAGTTCTAATTTTTATTTGTCAATTAGTTTCTTTTCCATAAATTACTTAATTGCTTTTAGATTAATTTGTTAGTTAAAGTTGTTTAATTACATTGAGTCTTCGATTAGTCATAGTTGTAGTGAATCAAATCAATTTAATTCTTCAACAAGGGTAATAATTTGATCTTCGGATTAGAATTCCAAAAACACAAGTCCCTGTGGGTTTGACCTCGTAAGAATTATGCGACTATACTCCAAACACGATTCGTACACTTGCGAGTAAAATTAAGAAGATTAAAACAACAACAAGTTTTTGGCGCCGTTACCGGGGACTTGTAGGAAATCAAATTCCAATACTAATTTTACCCTTGCAGTTAATTTTAGGTCAAAAAAATAAAAAAAAAATTAAAAATTAAAAACAAAAAAAATTTTAACATGTGAGAGTTGATTAACGGTGTATGACCACGTGGACACGTGATCACACATTGCATCTGGTTAGTAATAATTCTAATCCTTTAGAGAATAGTGAAACTAAAATTGATCTTTCATTTAAAATGGAAGATCAACCTGTGAAATATCTGAGGGAGTTATTTTCTCCAATCTCAATCAACCCTCCATCTTGCATAGTTTTGCCTGCAACCTCTGCAAAGTATTTTGAACTAAAACCTCAGATAATTCAACTTTTGCCCAATTATCATGGTCTTAACAGAGAGGATCCTTACATGCATGTAAAGGATTTTTTAGAAATTTGTGCAACTTTTAGGTTCACAGACTTCTCAGATGAATCTATTCGTCTGCGCCTTTTCCCCTTCTCTTTGAAGGACAAGGCTAAGGCATAGTTAAATTCTCTTCCTGCTGATTCTGTCACCACATGGGATATGTTGGTGAGCAAATTCTTGTCCAAATTCTTCCCAATGGCCAAAACTAATGAATTAAAGAGAGAAATCACTGACTTCATGGAAGATGAAAATGAAAAATTTTATGAGAGTTGGGAAAGATTTAAAGACCTTTTACTAAAATGTCCACATCATGGGTTTGAAATATGGAGGTTAATTCAGCACTTTTACAAAGGTTTAAATCAAACACATCGCAATATGATTGAATCAATGAATAGCGGTGCGTTCTTAGACTTAGGGGGTGAAGCAGCTTATACTTTCTTAGAGCGATTAGCTGAAAGGTCCCAACAGTGGGATTTTGCAAGTCATAGGGAGAGACAACATCAAGCTCCTAAGAAAGGAGGTCTCTACGAGATCAAAGAGGATGTAGATGTTAAGGTCAAACTCGATGCGCTAACCAAGAAAATAGATGCCCTGAGTTTGAACTGAAGCATCAATGCTCTCAACATGAATGAAGCATGCTCTTTGTGTGCTAGCCCGATGCATACATCTCTGAACTGCCCTTCCATGAATACTTATCCAGAGTGTTATGTAGAACAAGTCAATGTCCTGAATAATTATGGGAAGCCGACAGGTAATCCTTTCTCTGAAACTTACAATTCAGGATGGAGAAATCATCCAAATTTCTCTTGGAGATAGAATCAACCACCTCTGAATGTAGGTAGGCAGCCTATACAACCCATGTATAATCAGTTTAGGCAGAATAACCCACCTTATCCAGCTTTGTCTCAACCTCCTACCCAATATCAACAACCTGTCACTCAATCTCAGGGTCTTACACAAAAACAATCATCATTGGAAGACACTCTAAAATCTTTCATGCAAACTATAAACCAAGTTATTCAGTCAATCAACCAAGCTATGCTTGAGATGAAGAACTCTACACACATGAATACTCAAGCAATTGCTAAGTTAGAGACTCAGGTTGGTCAATTGGCTACTCAATTAGTAGAAAGAGAGAGAGGGAGATTCCCTGGTCAACCTGTGCCTAACCAGAAGGGCCAATTTTCCATTGGTAGTAGCTCTAATTCTTCACAGAATGAGGAACATGTTCAATCAGTTATTACCCTTAGGTCTGGAAAGCAAATTGATAATAAAATTGAAACTCCTGAAAAAGAAGAAAGTGAGAACACTAAGACTGAAATAGAGACTAAAGAAATTAATTCTTCTCCAATTGTTGACAGTGATTCTCCACCTAGGAATTTTGTACCTAGGGCACCATATCCGTAAAGACTAGTAAATCCTAAAAAAAGTGCACAATTTGGAGATATTCTAGAAGTGTTTAAATAAGTACAAATAAGCATTCCTTTTCTAGATGCAATCCAACAAGTGCCTTCGTATGCAAAATTTTTGAAAGATCTAGTCTCTGTCAAAAAGAAAAATAATGTTCCTAAAAAAGCATTTCTAGCAGAACAAGTCAGCTCTGTCATTCAATGTAAATTTCCTATCAAATATAAGGACCCTGGCTATCCCACAATTTCATGCATGATAGGGAAACAACAAATTGAGCGAGCCTTGTTAGATCTAGGGGCGAGTGTGAATTTATTGCCATACTCTGTGTATGTGCAATTAGGTCTGGGAGAGCTAAAACCCACGTCAATGACACTTCAATTAGCTGACCGTTCAGTTAAAATTCATCGAGGTGTTGTTGAGGATGTTTTGATTAAGGTTGATATATTTTATTTCCATGTGGACTTTGTTGTCCTTGATACTCAACCTGTTCCGAACATAAGTGGGCAAATACCTGTCATTTTGGGTCGTCCATTTCTAGCTACATCTAATGCTATCATTAATTATAGAAATGGAGTGATACAAATTTCTTTTGGGAATATGAAGGTGGAATTGAACATCTTTGACATCAGTAAACAACCACCTGACATGGATGATGCAATGAAATAAACTTGATTGAAACACTTGTCCATGAAACTTTTCTTCAAACACATTCCCAAGATCCCTTAGAGGCATGCTTAACACATTTTGGTTGTGAATTTGATATCGATTAGTCAATTGAACTAGTGAACTCATTGTTTGAGTCTGTACCTCTGATGAGTACTGAACGGTGGCAACCAAAAGTGGAGCCTCTTGCTTTATCATCATCACAAGTAGTTCCATCTAGTGTTGAGCCACCTAAATTAGACCTGAAACCATTGCCTGATACTATGAAATATGCTTATTTAGGTCCTGGTGAGTCCTTACATGTCATTATTGCATCTGACCTAGATGTGGCTCAAGAGCGTAAACTACTTGATGTTCTTGTAAAGTACAAAGAAGCCATAGGTTGGACCATTGCAGATATTAAAGGCATCAGTCCCTCTATTGTTATGCATAGAATTCATTTGGAGGATGATGTCAAGCCTTCTCGTGAATCCCAAAGGCGTCTTAACCCTGTAATGCAAGAAGTGGTTCGAGCTGAAATCCTAAAGCTTTTGGATGTAGGAGTTATCTACCCAATCTCTGATAGTAAATGGGTAAGTCCTGTTCAAGTGGTGCCGAAAAAATCTGGAATAACTGTTGTGAAAAATGATGCTGATGAGTTAGTGCCAACTTGAGTTCAAACGGGTTGGCGTGTCTGTATTGATTATAGGAAGTTGAATGCTTTGACAAGAAAAGATCATTTTCCCCTTCCTTTCATTGACCAAATGCTGGAAAGGTTAGCGGGACATGAATATTATTGCTTTCTTGATGGTTATTCTGGTTATAACCAAATTCCCATAACCCCTGAAGACCAAGAAAAGACCACTTTTATGTGTCCTTTTGGTACCTTTGCCTACCGACGCATGCCATTTGGGCTATGCAATGCACCTGCTACCTTTCAAAGGTGTATATTGAGCATTTTCTCTGATATGGTAGAGCGATTTTTAGCGGTATTCATGGACGATTTTTCTGTCTTTGGGTCTAATTTTGATGAATGTCTGCACCACCTATCTTTAGTGTTAGTGTGGTGTAAAGAGAAGAATCTGGTACTTAACTAGGAGAAATGTCATTTTATGGTTCAAAAAGGAATTGTTCTTGGGCATATTATATCTAATAAAGGCATTGAAGTTGATAAAGCTAAAGTTGATTTGATTTCACATCTTCCACCACCACGAACTGTGAAAGAAATCAGATCATTTTTAGGCCATGCTGGATTTTACAGAAGATTCATTAAAGACTTTAGTAAAATTTCAAAACCTTTGTGTAATCTTCTTGCAAAAGATACACCATTTGTCTTTGATGATGCTTGCAATAATGCTTTTCAGAAACTCAAATCAGAGTTAACATCTGCACCTATTATTCGGCCGCCTGATTGGAGCCTACCTTTTGAAATCATGTGCGATGCCTCTGATTATGCTATTGGTGCTGTGTTGGGGCAGCGAATTAATAAACTTCCCCATGTGATTTACTATGCCAGTAAAACATTGAATGATGCTCAACTTAATTATTCTACAACTGAAAAAGAGTTGCTGGCAGTAGTCTTTGCTCTAGATAAGTTTCGGTCTTATTTATTAGGATCGAAGGTCTATATCTATGCGGATCATGCAGCATTGAAATATCTTTTATCTAAAAAAGATGCTAAACCTCGTCTTCTCCGATGGATATTGTTGCTACAAGAATTTGATATTGAAATTTGGGATAAGAAAGGTTCCGAAAATGTTGTAGCCGACCACTTATCTAGGTTGATAGTTGATTTTACTGATGAATCATTGCCCATAACTGAATCTTTTCCTGATGAGCAATTACTTGTAATGTCCCAGTTGCCTTGGTTTGCGGACATTGTTAATTATCTGGTAACTGAACAAACACACCAGATAGTTTATCCCTTCGTGATGCATATTTCAATTTTTAAGAGATTAATTTACATTGGAAGTATGAGTAAGTATACTGGAGGATAGAGACACTTAACTGAGAAATAGCATTCTGTTACAATCCTCTTGGATCAAATGCTTGAGCTAATAAAATTCACCCAAACACACCAGTTACATAAAGTAATACCTTCTAGAGATTTGTTGAATACTAATCTTCAGTGGGATGTCTTTAGTCAGAGTCATTGGTTGATATGTGGTTGTCAGTTGAGCTTAAAAGATCATGATAGCCCATTTACTTAGCTATGGCAAGGGCTTGGAACCAGAAATAGGTTGAGAGTATAATACAGCCTGGACAGAATAAGATGCTTGAAAATATATATGCTGAAAATAAAATAAAAAAGGAAATGAAAATAAAAAAAGGGCTGCTTGACTATTATAGGATTAACTTAGGCTGATGCTCAAGTCTGAAGCGGTCCATCTTAAAGCCTAATGCCCTAAACCAACTGTGCTGGGAGTCATTGGCTTGAGTCATTGCGAAACCTAAGCATCTTGAAGTCAAGCCTTACACAGTCCTATTGCAAAAAAAAAAAGTCTATGGTGTATTATCCTCTCAAATCTAGAATGTTGGACCCGAAGGAGGCGCGCAGGCATTTGTGCTATCATGAACCTAAAGATTACGATGATTGTGTAGATTCTGATGTTCTTTGGTTAATGGGTAACACTGGATCTGTGTGAAACAGAGATTTAGAGTGTATTGCTACAATGTTCTGCACCATTATTATTTATATTATCATGCTATATCATATTGAGCAGAAATTTCCAAGATGAAGGTGTAGAATAAAATGACTTGCTTTAGCGCTTCTAAATGCAAGTACGTGTGGTTAGTTTTCTTAAGTATTGCAGTGTGTATTTGAAGGGATAATAGGCTGTATGTTTTGTCTTTAGTTTGATTTCTTTTTCACTCAGATAAATAAGGTTAGTTTTATAAATACATGTTTGTGGGTAGCATGGCTGCAAACCCTCACGAGACTTCACTCGTCCAGCCAGGGACACCTGGGGGTTTAAAAGGCTTGTTGCATATGCTAAATGCAATCGTGATTCCCTACGACAGTGGCATTTATTTTTGAGTAGTTTTATTGTTATTGTTTTTATTTTGTGTTTTGCTTGAGGACTAGCAAAATCTAGGTTTGGGGGTATTTGTTACACATGAAAAATACACATTTTTATATGCTTTAATACCTATTTGTTAGTCGTATTTTTTAGTTAAAATAAAGAATAAAGTGAGTTTTAGTAATTTTCTAAGTAATTAGGAATTAAATAAATAATGCGCTTTAAATGGTTCAATTTAAATATGTTCCATAATTTTATGAATTATTTGGTGCATCTAATTTGGGACATATTTTATTTTGTACAGGTTCAAGTTTTCGAACTGCAGAATGGCCAAAGTAAAGTATTTACGGTAGTGCCACAGTAACCCAAGAGTTGAGATCAAGTGCGTAGAGAAGATCTGGACCGTTGATGTTCACTGATGAGGAAGACGGGCGTAGAATGAAAGTACAGAGCATTCAGATTCAATCCGGCGGTTGAGATTGCTTCAACGGGTTTTAATTGAGAGAAAGAAAAAAAAGAAATTAAAACGAATCGGCCAGTTCGATGAAAGAAAAAAAAAAGAAAGAAGAACCCGAGCTTCTGCTCGGGTGTCTAACAGAGGAACAGAGCACGCTCTGCTTGAGAGCGATGAGTCCGACTGATGAGCGAGGCTCTGGGTTCTGGCGGCCATAGGTAGAGATTGATGGTGGAGGTCAAAGCCGACGATGGTCACGGCGACGGGGAGAGCAGACGGCAGCAGTCACGATGGCGCGATGAAGAGCAAAACAGCAAAAGGAAAAAAATATCAATTTGGTAAGTTGCGTGCGGGGGAGCCGAATGGGGAAAGACAAGCTTCAGATTTAGATCAAAACGGTAAGCTCCCATTTCAGTTCAATCAACGATTTCAAAGAGGGCGATTTTGGCTTTGAATTGGAAAGAAGAACATTTGGGTGATTTCGACCCTGTTTTGAAGAGGAAAGATCGGATTTTCCTTACAAATTTGGACGAAATTCGAATGGAAAACTGGCCAGATTTAGAAGACTTAATGGCAAGAATTGGAAATTTCACTTTCTACACGAGATTAATTTTGGAAAAGGTTCAGATTTTAGAAGAACAGAAGACGGTCCTGCAGTCGATATAAATAGAAAACAGAGCAAGAGCAAAAGGGGGCCTGGTCGAGCGAGAGAGAGAGACGACCAGCAGTGTTTATCTTCCAGAAATTTTGTTCTTCTTTCTTAATTTTGTTCTCTTTCATTTTGGTTTTCATTCCGGCTTTGTGCTTCGAAGTTCTGAAGAACTGTTGCTGTGAATAGTAACCCGAAAGCAGATAACAGTACTTTCTTGCTTAATTTTCTATTATTCAAAAATTCCTGTAAGTTGATTTTAGTTATATTCAAATGAATTCTATTATTTTTGCAGTTAAATTCCTTAGTATGAGTAGCTAAATTCCTGTCTAGGGCTCAGATGAAGCAATGAATAATTGTAGGAGTATTGTTTATATGAGGCAATTGCTATTTCAAATAACTATGCTTTAACGATTGTTATTCTCGAATCAAGTGCATTGAATCATAAATTTAGTATGTTGTTTGGATATTAGTTATGATTTATTAAATGATGGATACAACTAATGACTTGAATTTCATCTTTTGATATGCAAGAGAAGACAAATTCTAATCCGAAATTTGTATGCTTTAATGCTGAAATCTTCCGTAGGAGAATAGATTGAATTCAAATTCTCTACGAGATAACACTGAGAACAATTGTGGATTTTCAATAATTGCTCCTAGAATTGTCATGTGCTGATTCTTATGCCCTAGTGTTTTAAATTCCTGATTAAAGTTTTAATTTTTATTTGTCAATTAGTTTTTTTTCATAGATTACTTAATTACTTTTAGATTAATTTATTAGTTAAAGTTATTTAATTACATTGAGTCTTCGATTAGTCGTAGTTGTAGTGAATTAAATCAATTTAATTCTTCAACAAGGGTAATAATTTGATCTTCGAATTAGAATTCCAAAAACACAAGTCCCTGTGGGTTCGACCTCGTAAGAATTGTGCAACTATACTCCAAACACGATTCATACACTTGCTAGTAAAATTAAAAAGATTAATTAAAACAACAACATAGATTTTTCCATATTACGTGGCCAATGAGCCCAGAATGTACCTAGTTTTTTCGGGCTTATGCTATATAACCCAATTTTAGGACCTGGTCTTCCCATTTTTCCCTCTTGTCCAATACTTCATATTTGACATGCCCTGAGTCGCGCCCCAATGATCATACCGTGACAAAGGCAAAAGCTTGTTGGTGGAGAGATGGCATTGTGTAGGAGGCACAAACATTTTCGACAACTTTTTCAGGTCAAACGATCTCTTCTACCTGCGAGGAGGCAGAAAAAGTTCGCCAACACGACCCGAAGAAGCACTTTCAAAACCTCCCCATTCTGTTGCGGAAATGGTTTGAGAGCACAAAATCATTATTTTTTATTCACACGTTCTACGAATGAAGAAAGTTAAAATTTTGCGTTGAGAAGTACTTCTGGGCGAGTGGCAAACTACTCTTTGCAAATTCATCATCTCACAAGCAGGCGTCTCAAGGAATTTCAGATATCCTCATAAGGAGAAAGAGGAAAAAAATATAGAAGAACGCAAAAAAATAGGCAAAAACGGATAAAAAATGAGGGAGATATACTGAGATTGAATGTTGCCCTCAAATCGTGTATTTAAATGTACGATAGCATTGCTATCGTGTCCTCAATGACACAATACCACTGTTCTCGTGTAATCGATGACACAATACTATTGTTATCGTGTAATCGAGTACATGATAGCAAACCAAAATGCAACGAGTCATATCTCTCTCATTTCTTATCTGTTTTTTCCCATACTTTTTTTCGTTATTCTTTATTTTTTCTCCTCTTTCTCCCTACGAGGCTATCCTAAATTTTTTTTACACAACTTCTAGTGGAGATGATGAATTTTTTATAACTCCAAAGTCAATAAATTAAGCATATGGTGAACACAACTTCATGACACTTAGTACACGATATTTAAATTATAGATATTCTGTTTATTGACAATATTTTGTGTTTTTGATCTTATAGGGTGACTGATAGTAATGAAAAAAATGGTTATTTATCTACACTGCGATGGATTATTTGGAAGTCCTCATGAGTACATAGGTGAAAAAGTGGAGCTGATGACTATTGGCACATAGATGAAGTCTTAGATCTGGTGATTCAAGTTAAACAAAGATTAAGATTCAAACTTATAATTGGTAACCTATCTCTCAAATATCTAATTGCATCAACATCTTCATGCATACCATAAATCCTGGGGGATGATGAAGATCTGAAATCTATCTTTAATATTTATAAGAAAGCAAGGAAGGAAGTGTTGGAGTAGTATGTGGAGAGGAGTTTCAGTGTTTCTAGATCAGTTATGTCCAAATGCAGCTATAAGTTTTTTTGGACGGAGGAGTATTATCTAGGAGACCATGATCTAAGCTTAATGTGTGCGTCATGGAATGTTGTGTCGGCGATATATCGCCGATATATCGATATTGGCCTTCAACCGGTAAAACGATACATTGTAATATCGATTTCATTTTTTTTAAATATCGGTGATATATCGGTTTCGGTCTGATATATTGGTGTTTTTTTTAAAAAAAATCATCTTTCCCACTTGTTTTCCATCCTATGCCAAGTGGAAATATACGGGTTTAAAACGCAAACACATATTTTGAATTATATACGAATTTTTAATGTATATTTTAAAATATATGCTTGTCTAAATGAGTATCACTCATTTTAGAAGTTATATTATGAAAATATATGGTAAAAACTAGTTTTAGACCACCGATATTTTTTTACACAATATCTCCGATATATTGTCTCTTTGGTCGACTGATATTTTACCGATATCTGATATGACATTCCTTCGTGTGCATGATAGAAAAAAATAACTTTTTTACATACCCTAAATGTATCTGTCAAGCATCGAAGAAATAAGGGGATCTTTGGATACCAAATGAAGGTTGGGAGCCTTTTCATTCTCTGGCAATTCGTCCATGAATCCATATTGTCAATTATTGGTAGCAAATGGGAGAAGAATGAAAAATTCAAGCAAATGTTCAATTCTCATCAAAATTCACAAGAACTGACGAATCTACTCTGATTCTTCTGATTTGGGGTTCCTGTAAATGGATGTTAGAGGTAGACAGGACAAAAGAATTGACCAATCTCCTCTGATTCACAAGAATTGCCGCTACTTTTGTGTCCCTCTTCTCTTCTCCCCTTGAAGTAAAAATCATGATTTTGTCTATTTTGCGCATTCCATATTCAAACATATTTGAAGTAGGATTAGGAATATGAAATTCTGTAAGCAAACATAATTAGCATTCCACCTACATTCAGCTTAATTAATTCAACGAATTTGGATTCCTATTCTTCGAACTTCTGCTATCCTCTAAATTCCAAACGATGTATGAATTTGATTTCTTTTATATCAACGAACATTGTATATACCAATAACTGTATGCTCTAAGATCTATGTAATCCTTCTTAATTAATGTACATTCTTGGAAAACAGACTTTTTATTGTTGGTTATAATGTATGGGTTCGGCCCATATTACATAACCTATTTGATTGAGGTATTGGCCCTCTTGTGTGGTGCATGACACGTGGAGTGTGCTAGGCCCATGGGCCTAGTGGGGTCCACACAATATGGAAGAGACACCAAGGATGGACCGTTATGGAAGGAGTTATGAGTGATTAAGGATAACCATGAAGAGAGTAATTAGGGGAGAGTTATTCCTTAAATGGGTAACTGACGAGAGAGAAAAGGGGGGCTGTGAATAATGCGTGAATGGTAACCGCTCCATCTCTCTCTCTCTCTCTCTCTCTCTCTCTCTCTCTCGGATCTCACATCTCTCTCTCCCTTGAGTTCTATCTCTCGCTTTTTGGTTTTGGGTATTTGGTTCATGAAGATCTACGTCCTAAAACAACGCAATGAGAAAAAGAAGAAGGAGATTGTCATCTCGCGAGGAGAATCGCAACCCTTATTCATGCAAGTTGGTCCACTGGTGATCTTTGACAGAATCCATTGTTATTGTGAGTATTCTTGTTGATGATTGAATCTTAGGCACAAAGGCCGTAGGTTAGTAGTAATTAATCCTCTAGATTTATTTGATATGTGCATGATATAAATCATTGTTCATAATATTGCTCATTCTCTAGTATATTTCTATATTGTTTGTGTATGCAAGAGAAAGAATCCAAAACAAGGACAAATTTTGGAGAATTTGGTATCACGGTGGGCGATTTCTCGCGCTTTCATTGCGGCTCGCGAACCTTCAGTGGTATCGGAGCCCCAAATCCGTTGTGATGCTACAATTCCCAAAAAATTGGTTGATATTCTTGTGGAATTTTGAGCAATCGAATTGAAAAGTTGAAGTTTTGATACGGTGATCGATCGCCTTAGCGGACGTGATCGATTGCTACAAGTTCAAAACCAAAAAGACGACCAGTTAACGAGCGATCGCCATCATTAGGAATCGATCGTATCTACTAGAAGTTTCGTTAAAAGTGAGAAACAATCGATCACTTGAGTTTGCGATCGATCTCATCTACTGTTTTGTTCAATTTAAGGTACGTGGTCGATCTGTTTGAGGGAGCGATCGAACGAGGGTACTGAAATGTTGAATTATTAGTTGAGCAATCGATCGGCTGAGTAAACGATCGATCGTATCTATTGTATTATGTGCAAAGTCTACAACGTTCGAACGCTTGTTTGACGCGATCAATCGCCTGATAAAGATTTGAAAAACCTGTGTTGTTTTGAAGCAGTTTTTGTGCCACATCAACAACTAAATATTGATTGTTGTTATTAGTGATTCAAGCTTTGCCTTTTGATTGTAATTGTCTTGTTTCACTAGTTGTAGAGTTTTATAAAGATCTTCACATTGTTGCACCACTTGTTGATTTTCATAAAAGTTGCAATGGCATCCCAAATGGTCTCGAGTGAGCTGGCTAAGACTGAAAAGTTGAATACCATGATCTTTGTTACCTGAAAAAGGCGCATATGTCATGTTTTGTTTCTTGAAGACTTGGGTCATCTGTTGGACCAAGTAGTTGAACTTCCAAGTGATAATACTACTTCTGCTAAAAAATGAGAGTACGCGAAGTTCAAGATAGAGGATGCATGAGCAAGGACCACTATGCTAACATTTATAGAACTAAATATTGAATTGCTTTTTGAGAAGCATAAAACTGGTAAAAAAATGTATGAGGCTATCTAGAGAAGGTATGGAGAGCATACTGAGGCTCATACCAGGTTGTTACACACTCGCTATGCGAATATAAGGATGGAGGAAGGCAAAAATGTGCTAGAACACATTAATGAGTTGGAGATGCTTGGTGACTCTATTTCTTTGGGAGTCCAAGTATCTACCATCCTAACTAGTCTTTCTCCATCATGGGAGCCTAATGAGGCTCATATCGGGTTGCTAAACACTCGTTATGCGAATATAAGGATGGAGGAAGGGAAAAATGTGCTAGAACATATTAATACCATGTCGATTATCACTAGTGAGTTGGAGATGCTTGGTGACCCTATTTCTTTGGGAGTCAAAGTATCTACCTTCCTAACTAGTCTTACTCCATCATGGGAGCTTGTTGTGGTGGCATTGAACCTGAGTGATAAGAAACTCACGTTGGATGACCTTACTGCCAAGCTGGGCTTGGAGTAGGAAAGGTGTGACCATGTGAGAACCTCTAATGCATATGTCAATCTTGCTCATCATATTGGCAACAAAAAGGGTGGTTCCTATGCTGGGTCTTCGAATAAGAACTTCAAGAGAAAGGGAAAGAAGCCTCAGTTTCAGGGAGGTGACAAGGCCAAGAATAAGAAGGGAGCTTGCTTGACTTGTGGCCAAATGGACCACTATAGCAGGATCTGTCCAAGTGGCTCTCAGGGCAATGAAAAGAAGAAATAGCAAGGTGGAGGAAAGGACATTGTTTGCATGGTTTTTGAGGCATTGATTGTGAACACAAACTCAAGAGGATGGTGGCTTGACTCGACTGCAACACGACATGTGGCCATGACCAATGAGTCATTTGCTAATATGAAAGAGATAAATCCCGGAGAGCACAAGATTTACATGGGCAACAATACTTATTGTGATGTGCTGTGGATTGACTCTGTTCGAATTCCTCTCTCTAGAGGAAATATTGTGGTCCTCACAGATGTCCTGTACGCACCAACTATTAGAAGGAACCTGATTTCAATCCCCTTGCTGACTCAAAAGGGATTTGAAGTTAGGTTCAAGGCTGATAATGGGATAGTGGGAAAGAAAAATAATATTTTATTTACTGTTTATTTAATTAATGGTTTATTCAAACTTAATGTAGCTAATGACTTTGCTGATTTTAATAATATGATTGATTTTGAGTACTTGGCTTGTGTGGTGATTCATGATGCATTGTTATGGCATTTATGTCTTTGTCATGTTAACGTTAAAAAATTACACTGAATGTCAGGTAGTGGTTGACTACCTAGAATAGGTGATGATTTGCGCATTTGTGAAGATTTTATATATGGTAAAATGATTAGGCTACCTTTTCCCAAAGGTCAACGAGCCATAGACCTTTTAGAGGTCGTTCACTCAGATAGTTGTGGGCCTATAAACGTCAAGACTCAAAGGGGTATGACGTATTTTGTTACATTTATAGATGACTATTCAAGGTATGGATATGTGTACTTGTTATCTAGAAAGTTCGATGCCTTAGAGAAATTCAAGGAATTTAAGGCTGAGGTTGAGAACCAATTAGGATGGAAAATTAAAGTTCTGAGAATAGACAAAGGTCACACATCTAATTTGTTCAAGGACTATTGCACCAACCAAGGAAGCATCAGTATACTTTGCCATATACCCCTCAGCAGAATGGAGTCGCTGAAAGACATAATAGGATGTTGTTGGATATGGTTAGGTCCATGTTAAACTACTCTGAGCTAGGATCGTAATTTTGGGGTGAAGCACTAAACACCGCTTTCAATTGAGAAGTGAGAAGGTCAAAGGCCTATGTTAGGGTGCGTGATCAACTGAGAAGTAAGTTGGATCCTTTGACCATAAAATGTAATTTTATAGGTTATTGTGATCATTCTAAAGGGTATCTGTTCATAGTACACCATGATGATGGGACAGTGGGGGTAATTGAGTCTAGGGATGCATATTTTCTTGAGGAAGATATAGACCTTAAAACTCCTAGTCAACGAGTGGAACTATTTGAAATAGAAAAAGAGAAGGTTATTGTCACTAGTAATGAACAAGTGATATGTAATACATCCAATGAGGATGTGGAATCATGAACATCAAGAGAGCGTAGACCTTCAGTATTGTTGAAGGATTACTACACGATGCTTGGTGAAGATGAAATTACTGTAGATGAACCTGTACTTAATGATCCTATCACATTTGGGCAGGCTATGAGTAGTCCATATTCCAAGGAATGGCAGAAGGCTGTTCAAGAGGAAATGGATTCGATCTTGAAGAACAAAGTCTGGGAGATTGTTGACCTGCCAGATGAAAGAAAACTCATTGGGTGTAAGTGGACCTTCAAGAAGAAGCTCAAAGCTGACGGAACAATAGATAAGTATAAAGCTAGACTTGTGGCGAAAGGGTTCAAACAAGTAGAGGGCATAGACTTTAAGGAGACGTATTCTCTTCTGTCTAGGTTCATCTCAATACGATGTTTATTGGCAATTGTGTCATACATAGATTTAGAATTGCACTAGACGGATGTAAAGACTGCCTTCCTAAATAGTGATTTAGATGATGAGATTTACATGGAACAACCCGAGGGATTTGTTATTTCCGGGGAGGAACAAAGGGTGTGCAAGCTTATTAAATCATTATATAGACTTAAACAATCGCCAAGACAATGGTATTTTGCTTTTCACAAGGTGATTAATAAATATGGCTTTGTGGCCAATGACTATGACCATTGTGTGTACTCCTTTAGAGATGGGAGTAGATTTATGATATTTTCACTATATATAGATGATATATTATTGATGGGGAATCACACAAGTATGATTATCAGTCTTAAAGAATGGCTCAAGACCCAATTTGAAATGAAAGATATGGGTGAAGCATCGTACAGTCTAGGGATGAAGATTAAGAGAGAGAAAAGCGCGGAGGCAGTTAAAATATGTGAAGAGAGCTTTCCAACGCCACTGACGGTGCGCAAATCGGAGTTCGGAGCATAAAGTTATGTTAGTTTGAATTTTGGTATGCAATCGGGGTATGCGATTGATCTAGCGGGGTATGCGCTTAATCGTCGGGGTACGTGATAGATCGCAATGGCATTGAATACGAAAATTTCGTTTTGAGTAGATTTTCTTGAGAAAAAGATATCAAATCCTAACCAAACTTGGAGAGGACGTTCATGAGGAGATTTTGGAGGATTTTAGAGGATTCCTATTGGAGGAAAGAGTCCATGATAAGGAAGGATTTGCATAAGAGGTAGAAACTCTAAACTCTATATAAACCCCTGAGAGGGGAGGGCTTGTTCAATTCATATCAAACTCTAGCTCTAGAAAGCTTGTACTTTTTCTCCTTCCCACGTTCACCCTTCTCTCAAGCCTCTTCTTGGTGTGAGTCTTCATCAAAAGCTTGGAGCGGAGGCATTGCTACGAAGCGAAGAAGGCAAACGACGCGTAAAGGGCGAGACTTTTGTGAAACTAAGATTAGGATGATTTTACCACTATTCTTTGTGATTTATTTCAATTATATGAATGTTTATGATTCAAGTTCTGATGTCAAATATGTTACTTGTTTGGGAATAAATATGTGTGGTATTTCTATTCATGAGTTGATTATAATCATGCTCTTATATTTGAAAATGTAGGGGTCAATTGATATATGATATGTAACATGATAAAAGGGTACACTTTGCTAATTCCAGACAATCCTAGGGTCTGTAATTGATCTAGAAGGAGAGTATGGTTGTCTGTTAATAATATATTATCACTTATAATATGTTATTAAGTGAGATATTTGAGTTTAATGAAGAGTCTTAATCTCGACCAGAACTGTTTCTGTACTAACAGTCTGTAGTAAATAATTCATAACTAATTCAAATAAACTCAAAAAAATATGCCGTCTATTGGGTTAGAAATTAGACTCAAAGGACTATATACAGTAAAAATTTCAGAGAGATAATTCAATCTGTGCTGACGCTGGGAAGAGCCAAAAATCAACTAATATGTAAAAATAAAATACTATTACTTTCATAGTATATTTATTCTAACATAGGGTAATGTTTTTCTAAAGTTTCTCCAACTTTTACCCTAATATGTGTTATGCAAGATCTTCCAGAAAAAATTACAGCAGAATGGACTAAGTATAATACTTTAATATCATGGGCTAATGGTGGGTAGTTTGGTATTTAGTAAGTCCTATGTGTTTCATGGTTGATATTGACTAAACTGCGTTTTTAATTGGAAGCCGAATCATCATCCCCTTTGACTAAAGTCTTAAACCTTGAAGTTTGGATCAATGTTTCTATGACCGAGTTGAGTATTGGAATAGATCCACCTATGTTAAAGCAATGTGTGACACTTCTGTTGTTGACACTTTATTTTGATACTTCTGTGGTTAGTTGTGTGATGATAGAGATTAAGTAATCTCATTGGTACTCCTTTAGTGAGTCAGACTTTTGAAAGAGTATCGAAATCTTTGTTGTACTTCTTTCGTGAGCTAGTTATTAGAATGAATATGTTCTTCATAGAGGATACCTTTCATTCGAGTAAGTAGTTACATCAGAGATTCGTTATAAGAACCTTGTGAGATTTTGCCCAAGAGAGGTAAATTAGTTTCCCAGGATGAGAGATGGGTAGTCTCAATAGTACCTGAGGGAAGACATTCGTAGTATACTGGCAAAAGCCATAATAGACTACATCCAGTTGAGAGTTGTAGAATACTCAAAAGCACTTGGATTAGGAGAGACTCTGTCCGGTTGAGAGTTGTAGAATATTCAAAAGCACTTGGATTAAGAGAAACTCAGCCAGGGTGAGAGCTAATGATACTCAATAGCCCCTGTGTTAATAGAAACTCAGCCAGGGTGAGAGCTAATGATACTCAATAGCCCCTATGTTAAGGGAAACTTAGCTAGGGTGAGAGTTAATAATACTAAAAGCCTCTAAGTTAAGAAATTCAGCTAGGGTGAGAGTTAATAAGACTCAAAAGTCCTTGTGTTAAGAGAGTATATCTTTGGACCACCCTTGTTCCGCCCAAAGAGAGGCATTCCATAAGTACTGATAGAGCCAGTATTCTAGACATGATAGAGGGTTCCAAGGAGAGAACCTCTAGGATTGTTTGGCAAGAAACCACATAGAAGTGGTGATATATGAGAGTGAGAGTTGTAACTTCATACGCTTGTGATAGTTGAAGTCTCTGTGAATGATATTTTTCTTATGCACTCTCAATGTTTGGATCATTGATTAATTATGTTCTCTCCTTACATTCTAGCTATTTTGGAGTCTATCATTAGAAGGGTATAGTGATTCAGACTATGCCAGTTGTAAAGATGACAGAAAATCCACTGCTGGTTATGTATTTATGTTTGGTGGCGGCGCCGTAGCATGGGCTAATAAGAAGCAAAAGTGTGTTACTAAGTCTACGATGGAAGCTGAGTTTGTTGCATGCAGTTTAGCAGCTTCCGAGGTAGCGTGGATTAAGGAGTTTATGGCAAGGTTGCAGCTAGAATAATGGATTGATGCTCATGTCCAAATTTATTGTGATAATTTGGCAACTGTGTTGTCACTTTGTAATGGGGAGATCAGTTCCAGAGCTAAGCACATTGAGGTGGATTATTATTATTATATATTTGACATGCTACAATGGGGAAAGTTGACACTTAGTCATCTTCCTACGCTTGAGATGTTGGTTGAGCCGTTAACTAAGGCCTTGACAACGGATCTGTTTGTGAAATATATTCATAGTTTTGGATTACGACAGGACTAGTGCATGAGTCACTGTTGAATCACAAATATGAGCACTGAACTCATAGTGGGGGATGTTGGTTATAATGTATGGGTTCGGGCCATATTACATAACCTATTTGATTGAGGCGTCGGCCCTCTCGTGTGGTGCATGACACGTGGAGTGTGCTAGGCCCCGTGGGCCCAGTTGGGTCCATACAATATGGAAGAGATACCAAGGATGGACCGTTATGAAAGGAGTCATGGGTGGTTAAAGATAACTATGAAGAGAGTAATTAGGGGAGAGTTATTCCTTAAATGGTTAACTGACGAGAGAGAGAAAAAGGGGCTATGAATAATGCGTGAATAGTAACCGCTCCATCTCTCTCTCTCTTGGATCTCACGTCTCTCTCTCCCTTGAGTTCTATCTCTCGCTTTTTGGTTTTGGGTATTTGGTTCATGAAGATCTAAGTCCTAAACGCGAGGAGAAAAAGAAGGAGATTGCCATCTCGCGAGGAGAATCGCAACCCTTGTTCATGCACATTGGTCCAGTAGTGATCTCTAATAGAATCCATTGTTATTGTGAGTATTCTTGTTGATGATTGAATCTTAGGCACAAAGGCCTCATGTTAGTAGTAATTAATCCTCTGGATTTATTTCATATGTGCATAATGTAAATCATTGTTCAGAATATTGCTTATTCTCTTGTATATTTTTATATTATTTCTGTGTGCAAGAGAAAAAGAATCCAAAATAGCGACAGATTTTGAAGAATTTAGTATCACAACGGACAATTTCTCGCGCTTCTGCTGCGGCTCATTTATGTCAAACATTGTACCATTACCACTTCTACATTTTTCCCCATGAGCAGCAAATTTGTCACCTGATTTACCAATAACTGTGCCATCATCCTAAAAGCTTGCGCAGCTCCCATAGCCCATGCACATGTGCAAATTAAAGTTCAATATCCTAACACCAGTACTACCATTGCAATTTCGGCTGTCCTTTCTGTCACCTCCGGCACGGGGCCGGGCGGTAGAAAAGTGTCTTCCTGAGCCTGAGTGGCTCCTGGAACACGGCGCGCTGCTCGCATTCTGGGGTGGCTGGACCACCTTCTTCTGCCGCCACTGCGTGCCATTACCCGTCCCCGATGACCGACTTCTAAAGAAGGGCCAAATCTTGAGGCCACTCTCATCTCCTTGATCCTTCTCCCTTGTGATCTTAAAAATGGCCGTCCAACGCTTCCGCATCGACACACTAGTCACCGCAGCCGCTTCTTCCGGTAGAAAGTATGATTCTGCTTCTTGCTGAAGGGTAATAGGGCCGCAACGGAAGCGAATTTTAAGATTTTTATCCGTTTGATGTGGGTTCTCAAAAATTGGGTTTTTCCTTCGAACAATAAATATAGCTTAAATATTATCAAATTAGAATCACTAACCTTCGGCCTTTGAGCCTACGAATCACTCCACGGATTAGAATATGTCCGAGAACACCAAATCCTTCACCGATCGAGTGTAGAACGTCGTGAAAAACTATATTCCTCGAATTAGCTTTTTCACCCAATGAAATCAAGATCACCAAATCTAGAGAGAGCGGAACGATTTCAAACCAAAAGAAGCTTTTTCATTGGCATGGAGGGCGTCCCCTCCATTTCCTTTAAAAAAGCAGCATTTTCAGTTACAAAAATCATGCCAATTTCAGTTTCCCGAAATTGGCTCAACGTCTCTCCCATAACTGATTTCCAATATGGTGACTCTTATTTGACAATTCCATTTTGGTCGTACCAAAATAGCTAATTCCAAATAAGTGATTTCTGGATCGGTGATGATTACAGTGTCTCTTCCAATTTAGTGTGGACCGGGCCCACGGAAGCCTAACTACTCCACATGCCTACACTTGCACGAGAGAGCCGACTCCTCTCAATCAAGACAAGTAAAATGGGACAAGAACCCATATTTACTTACATCCCCCACTATGGGTTCTTTGTTTATATTTGCGATCCACAGTGACTCATGCACTAGTCCTGTCGTAATCCAAAACTATGAACGTGTTTTACAAATAGATCCGTCGTTAAGGCCTTCGTTAACGGATCAGCTAACATCTCAACCGTAGGAAGATGACTAACTGTCAACTTTCCCCGTTGTAGCATGTCAAACACATAAAAGTAATGCACCTCTATGTGCTTAGCTCTTGAACTGATCTCCCCATTACGAAGTGTCGACACAGTTGCCAAATTATCACAATAAATTTGGACAGGAGCATCAGTCCACTGTTCTAGCTGTAACCCAGCTAGAAACTCTTTAATCCAAACTGCCTCGGAAGCTGCTAAACTGCATGCAACAAACTCAGCTTCCATCGTGGACTTAGTAACGCATTTCTGCTTCTTACTAGCCCATGCCACGGCGCCGCCACCAAGCATAAAAACATAACCGGTAGTGGATTTTCTGTCATCCTTACACCCGGCATAGTCCGAATCACTATAGCCTTCCAATGACAGGTTCTCAGCCTGATATGTGAGTTTCATATCCTTGGTACCCAGCAAGTATCTGAACACCCGCTTAATAGCTTGCCAGTGTTGCATACCTGGGTTAGCCTGATATCGACTCACAAGGCTTACTACAAAAGCCAAATCAGGTCGAGTGCAGTTCATGGCATACATCAAGCTGCCAATAGCCTGCGCATAAGGCACAGATTGCATCTTCAGACGTTCCTCGTCTGATGCAGGTGCCGCTCTTTCAGACAAAACTGTCCCTTTATAAATGGGCGAATCTATGGTTTTCCAACCAATCACGTCAAAGCGTTTCAATACACTCTCAATGTACGATTCTTGAGATATACTTAGCCTCCTCGCTTTTCTATCTCTCTCAATCTTCATCCCGAGGATGTAAGATGCTTCACCCATATCTTTCATTTCAAATTGGGTCTTGAGCCATTCTTTAAGATTGAGAATCATACTAGTGTCATTCCCCATTAATAATATGTCATCTACATATAGTGACAATATCATAAATCTACTCCCATCTCTAAAGGAGTATACACAATGGTCATAGTCATTGGCTACAAAGCCATATTCACTTATCACCTTGTGAAAAGTGAAATACCATTGTCTTGGCGATTGTTTCAGTCCATACAACGATTTAATAAGTTTGCACACTTTAGTTTCCTCTCCGGAAACAACAAACCCCTCGGGTTGTTCCATGTAAATCTCCTCCTCTAAATTACCATTTAGGAAGGCAGTCTTTACATCTATCTGATGCAACTCTAAATCTAAGTATGACACAATTGCCAACAAACATCGGATCGAGATGAACCTGGACACTGGAGAATAAGTCTCCTTGAAGTCTATGCCCTCTACTTGTGTGAAACCTTTCGCCATAAGTCTAGCTTTGTACTTCTCTATTGATCCATCAGCTTTGAGCTTCTTCTTGAAGATCCACTTACACCCAATGGGTTTTCGTTCATCTGGTAAGTCAACAATCTCCCAGACTTTGTTCTTCAAGATTGAATCCATTTCCTATTGAACAGCCTTCCGCCATTCCTTGGAATCTGGACTACTCATAGCCTGCTCAAATGTGACTGGATCATTAAGTACAAGGTCATCTACCGATATTTCATCTTCACCAAGCATGGCATAGTAATCCTTCAACAAAATTGAAGGTCTACGCTCTCTTGATGTTCGAGTTTCAACATCCTCATTGGATGTGTCACTCGTTCATTACTAGTGACAGTAACTTTCTCTTTCTCAATTTCAAAGAGTTCCACTTTCTGACTAGGAGTTTTAAGGTCTATATCTTCCTCAAGAAAATAAGCATCTCTAGACTCTATAACCCCCACTGTCCCATCATCATGGTGTACTACAAATCGATACCCTTTTGAATGGTCATAATAACCTATAAAATTACATTTTATGGTCTTGGGATCCAACTTAGTTCTTAGTTGATCAGGCACCCTCACATGGGCCTTTGACCCCCACACTCTCAAGTTCGAAAAGTTTGGACGTCTTCCCGTCCATAACTCATAAGGGGTCAATTTGATCGACTTAGATGGTATTCGATTTAGTACATAAACAGCGGTGTCTAGTGCTTCACCCCAAAACTGTGTTCCGAGTTCAGAGTGGTTTAACATAGACCTTACCATGTCCATCAAAGTCCTATTACGTCTTTCAGCAACTCCATTCTGTTGAGGGGTATACGGTAAAGTATACTGATGCACTATTCCTTGGTTTGTACAATAGTCCTTGAACAAATCAGATGTGTACTCACCACCTCTGTCTGTTCTCAGAACTTTAATCTTCCGTCCTAATTGGTTTTCAACCTCAGCCTTAAATTCCTTGAATTTTTCTAAGGCATCGTACTTTCTCGATAACAAGTACACATAACCATATCTAGAATAGTCATCTATAAACGTAATAAAATACATCATTCCCCTTTGAGTCTTGACGTTTATAGGCCCACAAATATCTGAGTGAATGACCTCTAAAAGGTCAATTACTCGTTGTCCTTTCGGAAAAGGTAGCCTAGTCATTTTGCCAGATAGGCAATCCTCACACATGCGCAAATTATCATTTATTTTAGGTAGTAACCCACTACCCGACATTCGGTGTAATTTTGTCGCATTCACATGACAAAGGCGTAAATGCCACAATAATGCATTATCAATAGCAACACAAGCAACATACTCAGAATCAATCATTTTATTATTAGCAAAGTCATTGGATACATCAAGTTTGAATAAACCATCAACTAAAGAAGCAGTAAATAAAATATTATTCTTCTGCCCCACAGTTCCCTTGCCACCCTTGAACCTGACTTCAAATCCCTTTTGAGTCAGAAGAGGGATTGAAATCAGATTCCTACGAATAGTAGGTGCATACAAGACATCTGTGAGGACCAGAGTGTTTCCTCCTAAGAGAGGAACACGAACAGAGCCAATCCCCAGCACGTCACAATAGGTGTTATTCCCCATGTAGATCTTGTGCTCTCCGGGACTAATTTCTTTCATCTCAGCGAAAGACTCCTTTGTCATTGCCACATGACGGGTTGCAGCCGAGTCAAGCCACCAACCTCTAGTGTTAGTGTTCACAATCAGTGCCTCAGAAATCATACAAACTATGTCCTTTCCTCCACCCTGCTGTTTCTTTTTCTCGTTGCCCTGGGAGCCATTAGGACAGTTCCTGCTAAAGTGACCCATCTGGCCACATGTAAAGCAGGCTCCCTTCTTCTTGTTTTTAGCCTTGTCTCCACCCTAGAATTGAGGCTTCTTTCCTTTCTTCTTGAAGTTCTTCTTTGAGGTGCCAGCATAGGACCCACCTTTCTTAGAGCCAACATGGTGAGCAAGGTTGGCAGATGCATTAGAGGCCCTCATATGCTCTCTCCTTTCCTGCTCCAAGCCCAGCTTGGCAGTAAGGTCATCGAGGGTAATAGGGCCGCAACGGAAGCGAATTTTAAGATTTTTATCCGTTTGATGTGGGTTCTCAAAAATTGGGTTTTTCCTTCAAACAACAAATATAGCTTAAATATTATCAAATTAGAATCACTAACCTTCGGCCTTTGAGCCTACGAATCACTCCACGGATTAGAATATGTCCGAGAACACCACATCCTTCACCGATCGAGTGTAGAACGTCGTGAAAAACTATATTCCTCGAATTAGCTTTTTCACTCAATGAAATCAAGATCACCAAATCTAGAGAGAGCGGAACGATTTCAAACCAAAAGAAGCTTTTTCATTGGCATGGAGGGCGTCCCCTCCATTTCCTTTAAAAAGGCAGCATTTTCAGTTACAAAAATCATGCCAATTTCAGTTTCCCGAAATTGGCTCAACGTCTCTCCCATAACTGATTTCCAATATGGTGACTCTTATTTGACAATTCCATTTTGGTCGTACCAAAATAGCTAATTCCAAATAAGTGATTTCCGGATCGGTGATGATTACAGTGTCTCTTCCAATTTAGTGTGGACCGGGCCCACGGAAGCCTAACTACTCCACATGCCTACACTTGCACGAGAGAGCCGACTCCTCTCAATCAAGACAAGTAAAATGGGACAAGAACCCATATTTACTTACACTTGCACCCGTAGCTGGGAGCCTTGCTCTCTTTCAAGTGTTCTTCCAGGGATCAGCTGTAGTGGCAAGAGGACGCCATTGATGAACAGCTGATCGGCCGGAGACAAATGGGTCTCGGAGAAGGAAAATTTTCTCAACTTCCAGAATTCAAACTCGGGGGAGGAAGAGGTGGTATGGCAGCTTCTACCTTGCTCAGCCATATAGATGCAATGCTTATCACTTGGAAGAAGAAAAAGCTAGCTAGCTCCAATGCAGAAAATGGTGTAGGACAAGGAGAAGATGAAGCGCTAAGGACCAAGGTTGCACGTCTAAAGTACACACAAAAGTGTATATATGTATGTACTGAGTATTGTGTCTTGTAAGTTTTCTTTGCGTGAAACGAAAGATAGTGTGTTGCCACAAGACGTCAGGTGTGACCTCATTCAGTGTTTAATTTGGCCAATTTTCGTGGGACTTAGCGCTTTTACAATTGTGTGTGCTGTCGTGCATGGAGCGGTCACATTACATCCAATCAGGGGGAGGCAGGTGGGTTTGAATCACCCACCAGCTTCTAGCGCTCAAAATCTGATGGCTTCCAGTGACTTAGAGCGTGTCTCTGCCTCTTCTCTTTGTCTAGAATTATTATTACCATATGGATTTCTTAGAATGAGAATTATTATTACCATAAGGATCTTTAAGAATTAGTTCATTCTGGTAATCCTTATGGCAATAATAATTCGGAGTACGAAAGTTTTTCATTGAAAATTTATCATATCAATTTTTTTCTTTTTTCGGAGTTCCTACAGAACTAACTAATGAGGGTTCTATACGAAAACCCTGTCCTCTCGGATGAAAAACTATCACATCATGGTAGAAAATAAGCTGGTTGTATTATTTCTCACACTACAAACAAAATAAATGAGAAGACCAAATCACCATACCAAGGATCTTCGAGATAAAGGAGGGTTGGACCTCAACAAAACCCCTATCTAACCCGCCCGGTCAAAGTTTGCATCCATTGAACATCCAATGCGCAGAAAAGTCTCCAATACCTATAGATGTCGTAAGTCGTAACCTCATGTACACGAGAGTGCAATCTGGGTGTCACCACAGCAAAGAAGCAAGTGTCACCTAATCTGACCATCTCAAGTATGCATCTCTTGGATACCTGACTCATCAAACCAATTAAATTCCCTCATGGTATAAAAAAAATCTAAAGCTTGTGCCTCTACTGATGCGTGGGTCCCATACACCAGTCTTGCCAAGGCATTTGCTATCCATAGAAACATAAGGAGAAGGTTGCAAGCATGTAAGTTGAGAGATTGGCTCATTCATATGCAAAACTATGTCGTGCATATGTAATTATCAAGTCATTAATAATTCTAGAAGAAGTTGGCTCAATGCGTGTGCTTAGATTGAGTCATATATCTTCGGAATAAATAGATTTAAAAATGGAGCTGAAAAAACTTGAAGATTAGCTCAATTCCGGTTCCAAGAGGAAGTTCACTTAATCAAGGTAAGTTGACCATGCACACACTTCACTTAAGACTTAATTCCATATTCACTTATGGCTCTTAAATGAGGGTATTTGAATGAAAAAGGTTTAATTCTGGGCGTTTATGGGAATGGCCAGTTTATTTTTTCTTTTGGCAACCGGGAATGGCCCATTTGTATCTACTAGGAGTGGTGCCTGTGCCAAAAAGTGCAGTCTGAGTCCGCATGACCAAATGGATTGTATAAGAGTATGACCTTGATTAGAGAGTTAAAAAAAACTTAATAAATTTGCTTAATCAATATGTCTGATTAAATCCTCTTCCATTTTCGTGTTCATCTGCAGTAAGAGCAAATTTCTTAATGGTTCCATTAAACTATTTACCTAAATTTATATATCAACTTTGCGTATTGCTAAAGTTTAGAACCACAAAGGTACGCGTATTTTTCAATAATATTGAGTTGAAAGAAGGGACGGATAAGTTGAGATTGGGGCATGAATCTCCTAGGGCAAATTTGAAGAGTTTATTGCATGTAACTTCAATTTGCAATATGAAAGTAAAAGAACATTAGGTACCACCAGTTGGATCACATTCTTCGTCCCAGCCTCTTCTTCTTCCTCCAAGCCCATCTCATCGCTTCTCCTGCTCCTCCTCCTCCTCCCTCCATGTGACGGTTCTGAGGTGTTAAACCGTCATAGAAGAATTGAACTTGTTGCCACTTTAAAAATCCATGGTGTGGACACTTAAGAAGCAAATTCTTCCATCTTTCCCAACACTCATAAAAGTGTTCACCCTCCTTCTGCATGAAATTTGTAATTTCTCTACGAAGGGCATGAGTTTTATGAACAGGGAAGAAATTTGTTCAAGAATTTTTCAGCTAATTGATCCCAACTCCTAATTGTTCCAACTTCTAAAGAGTTCAACCATGCTTTCGCTTTTTCTTTCAAAGAAAAGGGAAAGAGGCGTAACCTAACAAATTCATCGGAGAAATTTTGGAATTTAAATGTAGCACAAATGTCAAGGAACTCTTTAACATAATTATAGGGATCTTCTTTATTGGAACCATAGAATGTGGGCAAACAAGTACTTAAGGCCTTGCAAGAATTTGACTTAATTGTGGAACTTAAGGAATAGACAAAAAAGGTGCTGAAAAACCTAAACCGCTATCTACAAAAGGAAAATCATTGTTGTGGCAAGATTTGGTTGAGTAGTCCATTTGAAAAAACATGCTGAACTTCCAAATTAGCTAAAATTCTTGGACATATCTTTGTCCCCATTTAGGTTGTAAATTGCCCATAGTAGTATTTATCACAATTGATTGCAGGTTTAAAAAGTTTTAGGTTGTGTGAATCATCTCAATTAGAAGCTTCACCATACTATTGTTGTTTCTCTGATGTACAAGGACTGCTCATACCAAATTGTAAGCAGTTCTTTAGGGATTAATAGCACTCATATCTTCTCTAACTGCTTACCTCTACAATCATCTTCGAAGTTAATTTCTTTCCCGAGTAAGACAAGGAGTGAATCCCAAATTAAACATTCAATTTGGAGATTGGCCATCACCTTAGTTTGGGTCATCTAAGGTTCCACCTATACACCTTCGATTCAAGGCTTCAATGCATAATTTTAACCTATAAAATACCCATCAAATTGAAGTCCTCAACTTTGCATCTAACAGAGATCTTAGCCTGACCCTTGTTTTGTCATAATGGTAAGACATGTTGGGTTTTGGGGTTTGGGGTTTGGGTAGTGGGCCCAAAATTCTAATAGTGGTGTAAAGCCCACTAATATAAATCTCATCTTAGACCTACATTAATTATTTGATTGAACTAGGAATTGAAGAGAATTTTATTTTCATTAAATTTTTTGTCTTTTGCTAAGTTTGGAGAGAAATGAAAAGAAATCTCTATGTTAGGAGATTTATTTAGTCCCATATAGGAAAGACATATAAGTGTGATAGGGTATATAAAAGGAAGGTTTCTTTCTCTTTGTATATATTATTGGTATGGTGACTCTCCCCAAACGAAGGTGTACACATTCATAGGTGCACTGAAGGTGCACACATGCACACGGGAGAGTGTGGCATGGGCGCATTGTGGCCCTTTAGTGGTGCACTTATATTTCGCAGTTCGCATCTAGAGGCTTTGATTTTCTAACAAATGGCTAATTATTTTTGGAGCTTAGGAGCCGCAAACGGTGAGACGAGTAATTAGGTGGACATTGGACCTTTGTACCCGCTCATTTTCCTTTGTGAAAGGGTATCTGTTCATCTCTCTTTATGAAAGGATGCCCATTCATCTCCTTTTGAGAAAAAATTCCCGTTGGATTCAATTATATAAATGGCTGCCTGAAACCAAAAAGAAAAACAAATAGAACACAGTTCATTCTGGAATCATCTCCTCCTCCTTCTCTGATTCTTTTTCCTAAAAGGCAACAGTTACTTTCTCTCTGAGTTCGGGGTCAGACTTGTTGGAGTGCACCGCTCAAGCGGTCTATTGTATCTTAGGGACGGATTGCTAGAGGAAGCCTGTGCACGTAGAGGGCGACAATATCTGTTTCAAAGTCAACAATGCAAACTGTGCCTCTGACGATTTCGATTGATCTAAAATTTCAAGTTCAATTGCAATATAATTTAACACAGTCGGATAAAGTACAATCCCTAAGACCACGACAAATTGCTTCAGTTTCCACCAGTCACATTTTACTTATGTTAAATCCTAACAATATTTTTGTGTTTTTATTATATCTATAATCGACAAAAATAATATTATCTCATCTATCTATCTTTGAATACTTGTATAAACACTTTTTATTAAATTATTTGTATAAGGTTATGGACAATATTTAGTGAATCCTATTTATATGAGTCCAGGATCTACGAAGTCTTCGTGATGCCAAATGATATGAACCGCTATCAATCCGGCAGCAGGCTATAATACAGGGGCAGGCAGGTTTGAATCACTTCTCACCATGCGCATTGTCAAATTGATCATCCCGACCCATGTGGGCCTGCACTCGTATAAACTTTTGCCATATTATAATATATATATATATATATATATATATATATATATATATATATACACATACAATTTCCTAAAATATCTTGAAAGATTTCCGCTCTCAGATCTCGCCACAATCTCTTCTTTCGTTCATTGTTTTTTCTTTTTTTGCAAGCCATGATCTTATTGATATTGGAGATGGCAAACTGTAGGTTCATGCAAAAAGAAGGCAGTCGTTGAGGAAAGATTGGTAATATTTAATATGAGATTCCAAAGGGAAATATCAAGAGAGCACAATAATTGGTATGCGATTCTATGAATCTATACAAACCACTGCAATTTATCTGTCAGCTATCATTAGGCAATGAGTAGTTAAAACATTTAGGTTAATTAGAAACGATTAAAAAAGCATGGCTACATTTACCACTGCAACAGGTTTCAATAGAAAACCTTTCAACAATTTTCCCGCTGAGAAAATGAAAAATAGGCCCTCAGAATATCTCGTCCTACTTACTGTTGTTAGGACTGCTAAATGAGCTGGGCTCGGGCGGCCCGCAACTATTCGTTAATAGCCCGAGCCCAGTAAGTATTAATGGTTAAAGCCCGTTAAGATATAAACAGTCACGGGCTGTTTATTGGGCGTTTATTGGGCTATGAAAATACTTGGGCTAATACTGTTGGACTGCTTATTTGGCCTATGGGGCTTCATCTGGTTCTTGGCCACAGCTGCCTTCTTTTCATCAATCATTCAAACGAAAAGAAAACAAAAACAAAGCAGAATATTTCATTAGCTTCCTTGAACATAACAGAGCAATTTCTGTACAAAATGGCAATCAAGATGAGGAAAAACAGAACTTTGTAGCCTTTTAGTTGCATTGGATGAGCTGAACTACTAGATTTTGAACACTGTTTGATTCAAATGAGCTCACAAACGAAAATGGGTAAGCTTAAAAATCCTGTTTCTGTCCAATGAGCTCAAAAGAATAAATTCTTATTTAACATTCATGAAACAGAAGAACAGTAAGCTCTGGACTGGATCATCAAAAGAATTCAACTTCTGAACTTTTTATCTTTGTTTCGATAAAAATGGGCTCAAAAACTAAAATGGGTATCTGTTTTTTTCCGCTCAATGAGCTAAAAAGATGAGCTTTTTCTTCCATTCTTCAAAGAACAACAGAAGAAAAGTAAGCTTGAAAGATGGTAAAAAGCTGTGATTTTTCTTTCTAGCTTACCATTGTGTGGAAGCAAGCTCCATAGTCATGAGATGCGACAAACACATGATCAGTGCCAGCACTGCGATTCCAGAATGGAAACTTGTCGGAGAACCGCCGGAAGGACGACTCCAGCAAGCTCCTGGCCCAGGAGGAGCCCTTTTTTCCGGCCATCTGGGTGTGGCTGGCATCGGAGTCGGTCACCTTGTCCATGTGGTGGGCACCGTGGGTGACGCTGTTGAAGCCGCCGGTGAAGAGGGAGCTGGAGACGTACTGCTCCTCCACCCTGGTGGAGATGGCCGGGTCCATCGCCGCCATAGGCTGGGTGTCCGGCGTTCGCGGCAAGTGCACCGTGTAGTTTTGAATCTCCGTGCTCCTAGCTCACTATCAAGGTCGTCCCTGGAGAAGGAGAAGCTGGTACTCGAGCTTCTGTGGGAGGCCTTACAATACCTTACGGGCTGTTATTGGCCCTGTAGTGGAGCCCGAGATCGGCTCACCTAAAGTCAGCCCGCTAATAGCCCGACCATTTATAGTTAAATGGGCTCGGGCTGGGCTGGTTCAGCGAGCCTTCAGCTCGTTTACCAGCCCTAACTGTTGTATGTCCCTACATTAGGCTAAGAGAGTTAAATGCGTAATTAACAGAGATGGCTAACCTGTGTTTCAGCAATTGATGTCCGAACTAGTTCCTTCGTTTGAAATGTACCTATAAGAGAGAACACACTGAACATCCAGATGGCTCAAGAACCAACTTGGAGAGATTAAAAGATTTGCACTCCAAGATTAAACTAAATTGAAGCTAAAATATCATCACTGCATCAACTGAAGCTTCAGCTGGGCCTTTAAAATAGCCTAGTGCTCCCTCAATTAGTCTTCTGTAGCCTTTGTTGAAATTTTGACTTGATTTAAATCTAGAATGTGATCGATCGGGATTGAGCAATCGATCGCTATCGGCATTGGCGATCGATCGTAACTGTTGCGTATGAAAAATATACATTTTTATATGCCTTTTTATCTAATTATTAGTCATAATTTTTAATTAAAATAAGGAATAAAGTGAGTTTTAGTAATTAGCTAAGTAATTAGGAATTAAATAAATAATACGCTCTAAATGGCTCAATTTAAATGTGTTTCATTATTTGGTACGACTAATGTGAGACATTTTTTATTTTGTATAGGTTCAAGTGCTCGGACTGCAGAACAGTCAAAGTAAAGCAATTACGCTAGTTTTGAAGTGTCAAAGTGACCCAAGAGCTGAGATCATGCGCAAAAAAGTTCTGAACCATTGATGTACATTTAAGAGAAGATGGGCATGGAATTAAAGTTCAGGCAATCAGATTCACTCTGGCGGATAGCATTGATACAACGGGTTTTAATCAAGCAATTGAAAAAAAAATTGAATTGAACCGAACTGGTTCGGTCAGTAGAAGAAAAAAAAGAAATGAAAAATAACGACCCGAGCCGATGGCTGGGGTGTCTAACAGGGGAGCAGAGCTCGAGCGGTCGACAGAGACAGGAGAGGCCAACGGCGGTTCCGGCGAGGCCATGGTCCGACGGTGATGGTGATAGAAGAGGGAGCTCTTTTGCAGGCGAAGGTTCCGGCGGCCATGGGCGAGGAGCAGATCGTGAACAGTACGAACAAAGGCGATGGCTGGGTCCGATGGCGAGTCACGGCAGTCACTACGGCGATAGAAGAAGAAGGGTCCGGCGAGGTTCGACCACGCTGAGTAACGGAAATATCGCTTGATTTAGAAGGTTTTGATTTGGAAATTTTTGAATGGGGAAAGCCAAATTGGGAAGCTTCACTTGCAGATTCGGATCAGAATGGTAAGTGTCCAATTTTCAACTCGATTGAAGACTTAAGAAAGGCGGATTTTGTCTAAAAAGGAGAAAGCTTCAATTTTTGTGTTTCAGCCAAGGTTTTCAAAACCGGACCGGCCATCGACCCGGATCGATGGCCGGTCCGGTTGGACCGCGGTCAAACCGGATTGACCCGGTTTGGGGGTGAGACTGAAAGTTATATAATAAATATAATTTTTGGTAGAGCAATAACATGAAACCACCCGTAGCCCGGGTGGTTGAGGCGTAAGTATTCCTCAGGGAGGGGGGAGGTTCGAATCCCCCCTCCAGCAGACATTTTTTTCAAAAAAAAAAAAAAAAAAAGATTTCGACCGGTCCGGACCGGTCCGGTTTAGGAGAGAACCGGCCGGTTGAACCGGCCGGTTTTAAAAAAACCGGCCGGTTTAGTAAACCGGGGTGAACCGGCCGGACCGAACCGGTTTTCCGGCCGGTTCCGGTTCTCCGCGGTCGGACCGGCCGGTCCGGTCCGGTTTTGAAAACCATGGTTTCAGCCCTGTTTCGAGTGGAGGAAAGATTGGATTTTTTTACGAGTTTGGACATCAATTCGAATGGAAAACTCTGAGTTTAGGGAGAATTGATGGCAGACGCAAAGGAAGGATTTTTCTGATGCAATTTCGATTTGGAAGGACCGGATATGGAAGGGTTCTGATATGAGGAAATACTGATTTGCAGTCTCTATCTATATAAACAGAGTAGTAGAGCTGACAGAGAGCGGTCGACCACTGAAGAAGATGGCCATAAAGTTTTTTTTACAGTACTCTTTTCCAAATTTTTTTTACAGTTTGGAAGTTTATTTTTCTTCTTTTGTTTCACCATGGTTGCTGCTGCAACCAGTTTCATTTAATCGAGCAACAAAGTCCGAGAGCAGAGCTGAAGAGGAATAGTGCATTGTTATTTTTTTCATTATCTCAAATTCTTGTCAGTGATTCTGATTTTTAATTAAGATAAATTTTAGTATTTTTGTAGTTCAATTTCCTACCATGAGTAGCTAATTTCTTGACTAGGGCTGAGATGAAGCCATGGTTGATTGTAGGAGTAGTATTTATATGCAATTGTTATCTCTAAATTAATGTGCTTTAATGATTGTTATTCTCAAATTAATTGCATTGAGTTGTATGTTTAATATGATATTTGGATATTAATTATGATTTATCGACTGATGGATACAACTAATGATTTGAATTTCATCTCTTGATGTGCAAGAGAAAACAATGTTTATTTCTAAGTTTGTATGCTTTCATGTTGAAATCTTCCGTAGGAGAATAGATTGAATTCAAATTCTCTACAAGATAATCGTGGGAACAGTTGTTGAGTGGGGATAATTACTCCTATGATTGTCATGTGCTGATTCTTATGCCCTGACGTTTTAAGTCTCTGATTAAAGTTGTGATTTTTATTTGTCACTTAGATTTCTTTTCTTGCAGTTTAATTAATTGCCTTTCCATTACTTATTTAGTTACCAATTTCATAATCAATTTTAGTCTTTGATTAATTGTTGTTGTAGTTAATCGAATCAATTTAATTCTTCAAAAAGGGTAGTAATCTAATCTTAGAATTAGAATTCTAAAAACATAAGTCCCTGTGGGTTCGACCTCGTAAAATTGTGCGACTGTACTCTAATACGATTCGTACACTTGCAAGTAAAATTAAGAGATTAATTAAAACAACAACAGTAACCTCGGTTTTTCTTTCAGATTTGCGATAGTTTGACACAGCAATCGATCGCCGTGACGGTTATCGGGTTTTTTCTGCCGTTTTGGCTTCCAAAAGTAGCATTTTTTCATCCATCATCTTCCCAACAAAGTCCTTCTTTATAAAGAGAATGAAAATCCTCAGAGAAGGGTTACAGACACTGATTAATACTCATTCTTCTTCTCTCCAAATTCTTGGTCCATCATTGAGTAATAAAATCTCCACTGATCGAGATCCAGTAAGTTTGAAAATCCTCAAAGAAGGGTTACAGACACTAATCAAAACTCATTCTTCTTCTCTCCAAATTCTTGGTCCATCATTGAACAATAGAATCTCTGCTGATTAAGATTCAGTTAGTTTGATTTGAGTACACCTTTAAACTGATGGTGTGGTTCGTTGTATCTCGGGAACGGAATGCCTTTGATTGCTTGTGCACGGAATGCGGCATATCTATTTCAAGGACAGTGCATAGCGTGCCTCGAACTGGGTTTTATTTCTTCTAATCTCTGGTATTTTTCATTGAATTATTTGTCAATTTAATTGGTAGTATTCTAGCCCTCTTTTATGTGACAATCCCAACAATTTTGAAACAGATATAATTATTCTTGTTGATTGAATACTACTACAATTATGGGTGTTGACAAATCATTGAAACCTGAGAAATTTGATGGTAAGAACTTCATGAGATGGCAGACAAAGATGAAATTTTGGCTGACTCAATTGAATATTTTCTATGTGATTTCTGATGATGTTGTGTTGTGGTCGCTGGGACCACAAGGAATTCCCTGGCGGCAAGGAGGAAGGAGAGAAGAAGAATAGTAGAGGAAAGATAAGTTCTTAATTGCATCCCCTCTTCATGAGGAAGACGATCTACATATAAAGGGATCAGATGGCGCATTGGCTAGGGCACCATCTGTCTATCTGATGGGCCATTAATTGGCGCTGCTCTGATGGGCCACGAATTGGCACTAATTATTCTCTATCAGCCCGTTACCTAACAATTAGCCTAAAGGGGTCTGATTACAATAAATCAAATATCCTAATAATGCGTGATGGCCTGCTGGCCTCTGGCCCGCTGACGGCTGGCCTGCTGGCCTGCTGACGGCTGGCCTTTGGGGACTGACGTTCACAACACTCCACCACGCTTCCGCTAACGCCTTGTCCTCAAGGCGACCATGATGGAAAACGCGCCAAAAAATCATCCTCGAGGATCCATTCGGCGTCTTCCAACGACCTGCCTTTCCAAGCCACAAGTACTTCCATAACAATTTGCCCCACACGTCGCACCCGACGTTTGTCAATAAGAGAAGCCGGAACTGGGATATCTGCAGCAGGAGGACCCATGAGAGGCGGGGGTGCACTAGGAGCGATCAATCGAGGGTCACCCACGAAACGACGGAGGCGTGACACATGGAACACAGGGTGCACCAATGACCCAGAAGGAAGAGCTAGACGATAAGCCACCGGTCCCACCCGTTCGACAACTGCATATGGTCCATGAAACCGAGCAGCTAGTTTATGATCAGCCCGAAATAAAGTTGTCTGGCGATGCGGAAGAACGGAGACATAAACCAGATCGTCCACTTGAAAGACCGGATCAGAACGATGCTTATCATAGAGTTGTTTCATCCGGTTCTGAGCGGAAGCCAAATTGGCCTTCAGTTGGCGAAGAACCTCATCACGAGTCTGCAGCATATAGTCCACCTCAGCAATGGATGAACGGTGAGGCACATAAGACAGAACGGATGGAGGAGGGCGCCCATAGACAATCTCGAAGGGCGTGAATCCGGCACGGGTGTGATATGCCGTGTTGTATGACCATTCAGCCCAAGGAAGCATTTGTAGCCAACGGCGGGGCTGGTCCCCGACAAAGCAGTGTAAATACTGCTCCAAACACCGATTGACCACTTCAGTCTGCCCATCAGTTTGGGGATGATAAGCCGTACTCATATGGAGCGCCGTACCCTGCAACTTAAAGAACTCGCGCCAGAACTGGGAAACAAATACCCGATCGCGGTCAGAAATAATAGTCCGAGGCATACCATGTAATTTGGGATGTCCTTCACATAGAGTTCAGCTACGGTGCGAGTAGAGAACGGATGACTCAAAGCACTAAAATGAGCGTACTTCGAGAGGCGGTCAACCACTACCATAATAACCGTCTTACCCTGGGCCGCAGGTAAGGCCTCCACAAAATCCATGGACACGTCCTCCCAAACCTTATCCGGAATGGGAAAGGGCTGAAGAAGGCCAGCAGGAGATGTGGACGATGCCTTGGCTCGTTGGCATATATCACAAGTAGCCACATAAGTATGTACCGCTTTACGAATACAGGCCCACAGGAAGCTTTGACTAACCCGTTTAAAAGTTCGGAATGTGCCCTCATGACCAGCCACTGGAGAGTCATGAAAGTGGGATATCACCTGTCGACGTAATTGCGGAATAGCTGGTACCCACAACCGGTCCTTCCAGAATAACAATTGATCGCGCCAAGCAAAATGCGGCTCTGCCTGCGGGTCAGCCTGAATTCGAGCAATCAGCTCCCGGGTAGACGGGTCTGTCACATATACCTTCTGCAACTCCGGAATAAAAGGACAACAAGGAATAGAGAGGGCGAAGCAGGCCCCTTCCGTGGGCCGTCGAGATAAGGCATCAGCCACCGTGTTATCCACCCCCTTCTTGTATACCACCTCGTAGTCATAGCCCAGTAACTTACTAACCCAGCGCTGCTGTGAAGGTGTAGAAACCCGCTGATCTAGAAGGTATTTGAGAGGTTGATGATCCGTCCGTATGAGGAATTTCCGTCCAAGCAAATAGGGTCGCCATTTCTGGATGGCGTGCACAATAGCTAGCATCTCCTTTTCATATGCAGAGAGAGTCAAGGAGCGGCCCGATAGGGCCTTGCTGTAGAAGGCAATAGGACGTTCTTGCTGAAGAAGGACAGCCCCTAATCCCGCATCCGAGGCGTCCGTTTCAATAACAAAAGGTAATTTGAAATCAGGAAGAACCAAGACCGGAGCGTGGACCATAGCCTGTTTTAATTTGTCAAAAGCAGTCTGGGCCTCGGCCGACCATACAAAAGCCCCCTTCTTGAGTAACGCTGTAAGTGGGCCAGCGATCAGCCCATAGCGCCCAATAAACCGACGATAATAGCCCGTGAGGCCCAAGAAGCCCCGGACAAACTTCACACAGGCTGGCCGTGGTCACGATAGCATAGTCTCCACTTTGGATGGATCAGTAGCCACCCCATTCTGCGAAATGATATGGCCCAAATACTCGACCTGCGCACTTCCAAAAGAACACTTCGAGCGCTTCAAGAACAATGAGTTAGCCCGCAAGATAGTAAACACAGACCGGAGATGGACAAGATGATCTGCCTAGGACGAGCTATATATCAATATATCATCAAAGAAGACGAGTACAAACCGACGTAGGTACGGGCGAAACAAGTCATTCATTAGACTCTGAAAAGTAGCGGGAGCATTAGTCAGGCCAAAGGGCATGACGAGGAACTCATAGTGACCGTCATGAGTCCGGAAAGCCGTCTTGTGTATGTCCTGGGGTTGCATACGAATTTGATGATAACCCGAACGCAAATCCAGTTTGCTGAACACGGCCGCCCCTGCCAGTTCGTCCAGTAGTTCTTCGATCACCGGTATGGGATATTTATCTTTGACCGTAATGGCATTGAGCGCACGATAATCCACACAGAAACGCCAGGAGCCATCTTTTTTGCGAACCAAAAGAACTGGAGAGGAGAAGGAACTAGTACTGGAACGAATAATACCTGTTTGTAACATCTCCCGGACCAACTTCTCAATTTCAGCTTTTTGCACTTGTGGATACCGGTAGGGCCGAACATTGGCGGGCGGAGCTCCAGGTGTGATCGGAATAGAGTGATCGTGGCCCCGGGCTGGCGGTAAGCCAGATGGTTCAGCAAAGATGTCGGTATGTTCGGAAAGGAGGTCGAGCATGTCGTCTGGCAACTCTGGTTGGCGCACATCTACGAGAGCACGCTGCTATAGGAAAATACCCTGTGGCGCAAACCTGAAAAGAGAGCTTACCGCCTGTGCCGTATGCAAGGTTCCCGGCTATGCACCATGAAAACGTACACGCTGGCCAGCGACCTCGAAGTCCATGATCAGGTCCCAAAAATTCCAGACCACATCACCCAAGTCCTGTAGCCACTGGACGCCTAGTACCACATCTGCCCCCTTCGTGGGTAGGAGAAACAAGTCGGTGATGAAAGAATGTCCCTGGATTAAGAGCTCAACCTGAGAACACACGCCCATGCTGCGAAGGTGTTTGCCGTCCCCTATCAGCACATCAAACGGTTTAGAGTCGGAGACATAACACCCCAACCGCTGGGCCACCTTATCATTGATGAAGTTATGGGTCGACCCACTGTCGATGAGTACCGCAACCTGTTGACACTTAAGCTGACCCTGAACACGCATGGTCCTGGGTGTGAAGGTGCCGGAGAAAGCATGTACGGAGATCTCCGGTTGCACATGGTCATAGAGGTCGGGCGCCTCTTCTGGCTAAGTAATTTCTTCTTCCTCAACTTCGATAATGAGGAGACTACCCCGGACGGAGCAGCGATGTCCGGGAACAAACTTCTCATCACACTTATAACAGAGTCCTTTGGCATGCCGTTCTTCCATCTGGGCCGACGTTAGGCGTCGGACAGGAGGAGTAGTAGGACCAGGTAAGGCTGGCCGACTAAAGCCTGGACCAGGCGCTGGCGTCATGACAGGTAGGGGGTTGCTGTACGGTCGCAGGTTGGCCCCCCCACGCCCCCCTCGTCGCTGACGAGCCAGCTTTTCCTCCTCTATGCGAGCATGACGCACCACGTCCCTCATCGTGTGGCACGAAAAATGCCTCATTTCATCGGCAATCTCGGGCTTCAAACCGCGCTTGAAGGTGCCAACCAGGGCCGCCATCGGCCAGTTGGGCAAGCGGTTAGAAATTTTCATAAATTCAGAGTAATAAGCCCGTACCGTAGTAGTTTGGCGCAAGGTTGATAGCATCTCATTAAAATCTTGAAACTCATTTGGGCCAAACTGGACGCACAGTTCGTCCGAGAAGGTCATTCACGTGGGGCGGCGCACCTCCTTCTCGTAAGCCCGAAACCAAACTGAGGCGTCTCCGTCCAAGTGAAAGGCAGCCACACGAAGACGTTCTTCATCAGAATAAGTGCCTTGATAAGCGAAGAACTTATCGGCCTTGTAAAGCCATTCAACAGGATCCTCGTCTCCACTGTACCATGGAAACTATAACCGGGCCAGTCTAGGCTCAGCGCTGGCTCGCTGGCCCCTGCGAGTCCCAGAGAACTCCTCCATATCATCCTCCATCTCAAACTGCATATTGCGAGGGTGCGTGTTCATTGAGGAATTAATACGAACACCTTCTAGGCCTCGTGATTCTTGGCCGTGATGGCCCCCTTCAGCGTCTAAGTGCATAGATCCAATCTGCATACCTCGTGGAAGAGAGTGACCGATAGGATTACCCAAGATTGAGCCGCCGAGTGGCTGAGAGCCCCCTGGCCGTTCTGGGCCGCCAGGCCCTCCTGCTGACGGCGGTGGAGTGGTATTGAAGGTAGCCTGGGTTGCGATCTCAGCCTTCATCTCTGTCTGGGTGATTTCAACATGCTGCAGCCGCATGTTAATTGAATTGAGTAGAGAAAGCATAACCTCTTGTGTAGATTCAGCATTCATCCGTGGACTGGTAGCCTCCTGCGTCACGTCTGGCTCAGGCTGGGCGCCAGCACCCATAGCCGGCTGCTTGCGAGGAGGCATGATCGCCTCTGGATCAGAACTGCTCTGATACCAATGTTGTGGTCGCTGGGACCACAAGGAATTGCCTGGCGGCAAGGAGGAAGGAGAGAAGAAGAATAGTAGAGGAAAGATAAGTTCTTAATTGCATCCCCTCTTCATGAGGAAGACGATCTACATATAAAGGGATTAGATGGCGCATTGGCTAGGGCGCCATCTGTCTATCTGATGGGCCATTAATTGGCGCTGCTCTGATGGGCCACGAATTGGCACTAATTATTCTCTATCAGCCCGTTACCTAACAATTAGCCTAAAGGGGTCTGATTACAATAAATCAAATATCCTAATAATGCGTGATGGCCTGCTGGCCTCTGGCCCGCTGACGGCTGGCCTGCTGACGGCTGTCCTTTGGGGACTGACGTTCACAACATGTTGCAGATCAGATGTTGCAGATAAAACTGTCTTCGGAATCTGCTAAGACTGCTAGTTCTTCTGATGTTGGAATTGTTAAGTCTGTTGATAGTGATGAATTCTAACAAGATGATGAACTGTGCCACGGAGGAATACTTAGTGTTTTAAGCAATGAGTTATATGATTTGCATGTAAACACTAAATATGCCAAAGAATTATGGGATACTCTTGATAGAAAATTTGGAAAGGAGCATGAAGGGGAAGAGAAATATGTTGTGGTTGAATACTTTGACTATAAGATGGTTGATAACAAATCTGTTAAGAGGCCAGGTAGTCGAAATACAGAATTTGGTGGCTAAGATCATTAGGAAAGGCATTCCCGTTGATGAGAGGCTTCAAGTTCCTGCGTTTATCGACAAACTACCACCGTCATGGCAGGATTTCCAAATTAACTTGAAGCCAAGAGGGACGCAATGTCCGTTGATGACCTTATGGTGGCCATACAAATTGAAGAAAAATATAGAGGTAAGATAAAAATCTTGTAGGGTTCTTCTTCTGGGGCCAATGATAGTGCTCAAGCTAATGTTGTGGAAGGGAAACCCAAGTCCTATGGCAATAAGAAGAACAACAAGAAGTTTAAAAATTGTTCTTTCAAACCTGGTTCCAATATCTAAAAGGACAAGAAGTCAAAGGTTTACTGGGTCTGTGGGAAGCATGGACATTTTGCAAACAGGTATAAAGAAAAGAAAGGTCAAGACCATAGTCATGGTGGGGTTGTATCTTCTGCTCAGGCTAACATGGTTGTTTCATATGACAGGTTAGTATTAACTAATTCTGAAATTAATTTGGCATGTGAACCTACCGATTGGTGGGTTGATACAGGTGCAATTGTTCACATCGGTGTTGATGTTTCTTCTTTTTCTTTCTATCAGGAAGTAAAGGATAAAGCAGTGACGATGGAGAACTCCTCTGAGGCTAGAGTTTATGGAGTTGGAAATGTGGACATCCGATTTACATTGGGGAATACGTTAACTCTTCATAATGTATTGCACGTGCCTAGTGTGAGGAAGAACCTTGTTAGTGGAGTACTTCTTAGTCGAGAATGATATAAATTAGTGCTTGAGTCAAATAAAGTTGTAATAACTAGACATGGTACTTTTATTGGGAAAGGTTATGTGTATGATGGTCTTTTTAAACTAAATTTGGTTTCTTGTAATAACTCTGTATTTCAAGTTGATGACTCTTTGATTTATCATGTTGATTCTTTTGATGTGTGGCATATGAGACTAGGACATGTGAATTCACAAACCATTAAGAGAATGATGAATCTTGAATTGATTTTGAAATTGCATGATGAATCTCTTGACAAATGTGAAATATGTAATCAAGCGAAACAACCTAGGAAACCTTATAGGCCTGTTGATAGGTCTACATGTTTGCTTGACTTAGTTCATTCTGATATTTGTGAATTGAATGAGTTAATGAGTAGGGGTGATATGAGATATTTCATTACATTTATTGATGATTACTCCAAATTTTGTCATGTGTACTTGCTAAAGTCTAAAGATGAGGCTTTTGGGAAGTTTAAGATCTATAAGATGGAGGTTGAGAATCAAACTGAGAGGCTGATCAAGAGACTTAGGTTGATCGTGGTGGGGAGTATTGCTCCCTTGAATTTTGTAAATTTTGTGAAGATCAAGGAATAATAAATGAGACCACAATGCCTTACTCTCCTCAATCTAATGGTGTGGCAGAAAGAAAGAATAGAACTTTCATTGACATGATTAATTCTATGCTTTCCTCTTTGGGTTTACTGAAGAATTTATGGGGAGAAGCCATTCTTTCTGCATGTGTGATTTTAAACCGTGTGCCTTATAAAGGACAAAATACAACCCCTTATAAACTAATAAAAGGAAAAAAATCAAGCTTAAAGTTCATTTAGGTTTGGGGATGTCTTGCAAAAGTGAAAATCCCAAACGCGAAGATGGATAAGCTAGGTTAGAAAACATATGATGCGGTATTCATTGGTTATGCACAAAACAGTAGAGCATATCGGTTTTTAATAATTGGATCTGATTGGCAGGATTATGCACTTAATACTAATAAGGAGTCTGATGATGCAACATTCTTTGAGAATGTATTTCTTATGAAGGAAAAGGGTACATCTGTGGTTCATAAAGAAGATGATTCATTGTCTTCTATTCCCAGAATTGAAGATTCGGATACCAATGTGGAGGTAGGAGGTCTAAGAGAATCAGAATAGAGAAGAACTTTGGGAATGACTTTTATACTTTCATGGTGGGGAATGAGGATTCTTTGACTTTTAGTGAGGCTATATCGTCTAACAAAGCTCCTTTATGGAAGGAGGCGGTACAGTGTGAAATGGATTCTACACTTGCACATGGGACTTGGGTTCTTACGAATCTACCTCCAGGGTTTAAACCAATTGGGTGCAAGTGGATATTTAAAAGAAAATATTATTCTGATGGATCCATTGAAAAGTACAAAGCTAGATTAGTGGTTAAAGGTAACAGTCAAAAGGAATGTCAAGATTTCTTTGACACTTATTCTCCTTTGACCATGATACCTACAATTCGAGTGCTTATTGCATTAGCAGCTCATTATAACCTCGAGATCCATCAAATGGATGTAAAGACGGCATTTTTAAATGGTGAATTAGAGGAGGAAATATATATGGAGCAGCCTGAAGGTTTTGTAGTTTTGGGTCAAGAAAGAAAAATATGTAAATTAGTGAGATCTCTCTATGGGTTAAAACAGGCTCCTAAACAATGGCATCAAAAGTTTGACAATGTTCTTCTTTCTAATAACTTTGTTATGTGTACTTCTGATAAGTGTTTATATTGGAAGTCGTTTGATAATTCTTTTATGATGCTATGTTTGTATGTTGATGATATTCTATTATTTGGTGAGAATGTGGATCATATCAATAAGGTTAAGGGTTTCCTTAATGAGAATTTTGATATGAAAGACTTGGGTCTTCCCAAAGTCATACTGGGCTTGAAGATTGATAGGACTTCTAAAGGAATAGTTGTGAGTCAATCACACTATGTGGAGAAGATTCTAAAAAAGTATGGTTACTTGGATAGAAAACCTGTCAGTACGCCGTATGATTCGAGTGTAAGACTAAAGAAAAATTATGGGGAGAGTGTGTCACAACTTAGATATTCACAGCTGATAGGAAGTTTGAGTTATCTGGCTAATTACAGTAGACCGGATATATCCTATGTTGTGGGAAGACTAAGTAGATACACTAAGAGCCCAAATGAGTCTCATTGGACTACCATTGAGAGAGTGTTCAGATATCTGAAGGGAAGTGTAAATTATGGTTTACATTATTCCTGGTTCCCTACTGTATTACAAGGATACAATGATGTAAATTGGGTATCAGATTATGATGAAACAAAGGCCACAAGTGGTTATGTGTATACACTCGGTGGTGGGGCAGTTGCATGGAAATCTTCCAAACAAACTGTGATAACAAGGTCTACTATGGATGCTGAGATAGTATCTCTTGATAAAACTAGAGGAATGGTGAAATGGCTTAGGGATCTTTAATAGATATACCCAAGTTGAATAAGACAATTCCTGGAATTTTGATTCACTGTGATATCCAATAAGCTTTTGATAAGGTTAAGAGTAAGAATCATAATAAGAGGTCCTCCAGGCATATTGAACTAAGGTATAAAATCTTGCTCAAGTTAACTATCTCAGGAGTCATTACCTTAAGTTTCATACGATCAACGGATAATTTGGCTTATTCGTCTACAAAAGGATTGTTGGCAAGGCAAGTCCTTAACTCATCTAGGGGAATGGGGCTGAAAACCTTTATTGGGAAGATAATGGATGAAAAAATGCAACTTTTGGAAGCCAAAATGGCAGAAAAAGCCCGACAACCGTCACTTCATTAGGTGATTGATCGCTGTCTTAGCCTGTCGCAAAACTGAAAGAAAAACTGAGGTTACGATTGATTGCCAATGCCGATCGATCGCTTAGTGATCGATCGCTCAATCCCGATTGATCGCATTCTCGATTTAAGTCAAGTTAAAATTTCAACAATCCCCACCATGACTTGATATTAAACTAGTCTACAAACTAGAATGCATACAACATATGAATGAGACATTGAGCAATAGTAGGCGATAGGTACCTTGCAGGTTTGAACCTACACCTAGTTTGGTGAGTCGGCACTCTCACAAGTTTGAAGTGAACAAAGTCTTGAACTTGAACCTTAGAGCAAGAGCTTTGACAAACCTAATAGTTAGAGTAATTCCCTTTTCGAGATCAATCGGGGTAGCGCTTTACGGTCATGCGCCTTGTATCTTTTCATGAGTTGTATATTAGAGAACAAGCCCACGTTCTCGTTAACTGTGACATCAGTGGCACTCATATAGGTGGCAATCTCCAAAGGTAATCTGCATAACAATACCCTGCTATTTAAGCCTTGACCTCATTAAGACTTTCATCAACCTGTTTCATATGTAGTAGAGCACTCTCATCTTAACACGGGAATGAGCATACAATATTTTTAAAATAGTGCCCTCCAAGTCACGCATTAGCTTGTTGTTACCCATTGAATATTCGTCGTGGGATCTCCACTCAGAGAAATTGACGAAAATCCTCAGAGAAGGGTTATAGACACTGATCAAAACTCATTCTTCTTCTCTCCAAATTCTTGGTCCATCATTGAGCAATAGAATCTCCGCTGATCGAGATTCAGTCAGTTTGAAAATCCTCAGAGAAGGGTTACAGACACTGATCAAAACTCATTCTTCTTCTCCCCAAATTCTTGGTCCATTATTGAGCAATAGAATCTCTGTTGATCGAGTTCCAGTCAGTTTGATTTGAGTGCACCTTTAAACTGACGGTGTGGTTCGTTGTATCTCGGGAACGGGATGCCTTTGATTGCTTGTGCACGGAGGGCGGCGTATCTGTTTCAAGGACAGTGCATAGCGTGCCTCAAACCGGGTTTAATTTCTTCTAATCTCTAGTATTTTCATTGAATTATTTATCAATTTAATTTGTGGTATTCTAGCCCTCTTTTATGTGACAATCCCAACAGCCTTGCTCTGGTGCAATAAGATTTTGGGTGAAGATATAGCAAAAGGAGAGCAAGGAAGAAGATAATGAAGATGAAGATGTGCTTTTCTCCTCCGATGGTCGGCTAAACCACCTCGAAGGCGTAGATGAAGCTCGAATAGATTAGTTTTGTTGTTTCTTTCTCTCATCTTGAGTTTTATCTTGATTGATGTATGAATCTTTGTTATATTTTCCTTGTTATTACATTGAGATTTATTCTATGTGCTTGAGAGATACTAGAGTGATTCTTATGGATTTCAATCCAAGGAATACTTGCGTATCCGAGAGAAACGTAAGTAGACCAAGGTGCTATATATCAATAGAGTTTCATTGATCTATGCTCGAGAGAGACAGACCACGATTCCATGTTTTGATTGTTTTATGTATTACGTTCGAGAGGAGAGGAGGACATCTCGAATTGACAAGTATATGTTCGAGAGAAATATACTAATCAACTAGGAATTTGCAAAAGAGATAGAAACGATAAAACTAGTTTATTTGTGATGGATTTAAAGCCTTGGTACTTCTCCGTATTAGTTTAATCCAATTTTAAGTAACTAAGATTTATTGTTTTCCTTAGATTAATGTAAAACAACAACTTTCTTTCTTGAGTTTGGTAGATTATTCATCTGTTCCTGAAGTTCGACATCCCTTAATACTCACCGTAATACAATTGCCTTGTGCACTTGCAAGGGTTTAAATATTAAACAATCAAGTAGCTAGCCAATATGGAGTTGTAACCGATAAATCCTATGCTGCACTTTTTTATTTTGTGCAAAATTTTAGTGGTAAATAATATGTTCCTAACTTCAATACCGAAAATTTAACATTGAAAAAGAACATGAATATTGTGGAACTAATCATCAGAAAGTAAGTCATCATTCAACATGATATGTGAAATGAAGCATTACACATTTCTAGGATTGTATACAGTTGGGCCTGTCAATTAGATGAAGATAAACACTATAAGAAGTCTTACTGAATAAAACAATGTAAAAATCAAGTGCATATAAGCTGTTATCCCTCCATCAGATCCAATGGGCCTGCCAAGTTTGTCCAGCTCAGCCTCTAGCTCATCAATTGTTTTGTTTATCATAGCTATAATGATGGGAAAACGTGCCCGAATCACAGCCTCCAAATGCTGCAATGTTCCTCAATAAGAAAGAGATCAAAATAGCTGATATGCCTTGACAAGTGAGTGTGAAGGGACCAACAATAGCCTTGCCATCAAACCTGTGATAAGAGTTTTGCAAGATATTCTGAATCCATCTTACTTGCCAAGTGTCCATAGTCTGGACTTGTTTCAAAATATTCGCCTTCCTTTTGGTGTGCCACAATCATATTGATGTTCTTATTGATATCTGCTTGAGAGCAATTGACAATCCCAACCGAAGGATGCTGAAGACGATAAGATCTTCCCTCAAGAACCTAAAGAATTATATGAAGGAATTATAGATTGCATGCCGTATCTTAGGCTTTGTTTGATGGCAAAGAGTGCAAAAGAAAACATAAAGTAAACTACAACGAAAAAGGTAAGCAATTAGCAGCCATTTGGTCTTTAGATGAAGTTTTCCTTCACTCTCCACCATAGTAGGCGAGAAAACTTTTAAAGATATTGTGTCCCAGTTATTGACAAATTTGCCAATTTAAATGTTCTCTTGCTAATTCTCTTGCAATACCATACAGGGAGTATGTCAAAATCCTCTCTTTCATTCTCTTTTTGAAGAGAAAACCTTAATGTAAGTGTAACTTCTACCCTTCTTTTATGCAGGAACACTAGACCCAGCCCATACTTCCTCCTTCCTTGTGTTTCTGTGAATCTAGTTTGGAAGGGGCACACATAGATTCACCCAAATTTGGTTCTCCCTAACTTTCCCTCCTGCTGCATCATTGATTGCTGGGCCAGAGGGATTTTTTGGGCACCACGCTGGTCTAATCCAGGTCCAGACCATCATCATCAAAAGATTCACAGATTCGAGAATTTAGGCAAAAATTCTATTGAAACCTGAATCCTGCTTAATCACAGTCTCTCTAAAACTGGATATCCAAACAAGCCAGATTCAAGCCAACTCAAGTCATCATGGAGGCTCAATCCAAGGTCAAGCTAATCTCTTAACCTGTATAACAAACAAAGCTCAGGGACTCGGTAATCAAATGGACACACAACTGAGCAAAAGAACATGAAAAGAAAAGGACGAATGGAAATGCAATTGTAAAAAGAGGACATCACACATAGGCATGATAGAAACCATCTTGGTGATAAAAAGGAACTCTTCTGATGAATCGATCCAAAGTGCTCCCTTTTAAGCATGTTAGTATTTCCTCAATCGAAGAAAACTGAGCTATAAATTTGAACCAACTGAACCATAGTCTGCACATAAGTTAGCCTCTAAAAATGCTTATCTAAAACATAAGTGTATTAAATCAATCGTCTGCACATTTATGATTTTATCTGTCAATCAAAAATAGATATGAAACAGAAATCAGCCTACATCTGCACCATTGGTTCCCTTGTCCATCAGATCAAGTTTTGTTAACACTCCAAAAGTTCTTTCTCCTGGAATAAACCATATGTCACAAATAAGTAGACAAGCGTTGAAAATGAGTAGGCTAGAACTTAAAAAAGCCTACACTCTTCTTATGCTACCTGTGGGATCAACTTCTAGAGCCAGCTTTATAGCATCTGAAGTAGTAATATCTTGGTTAGCCAGAGAAATGGCCAATATAATGCAATTCGGCTACAAAACCGAAGTACCAATTAGTAATTTAGTATATAATGTTCATAAGTAGAATTTTCAATAACTTGACCTTAAGTGTCAAAAAATAAAAGAACACAATAATTAGCATATATATGAAGCAATAAGAATATTCATGTAAGAACTTATCAGTGGAAGGTAGTTAGGGAAGAAAAGCATGTAATAAAGTATCTTCATTTCAAAAAATAAAATTGGTAAATTAATGACTTGGTGCTTAATCCTCCAGTGGAATCCATCATAACTTCATCATCATGATCACAATCGTCATGGTTATCATCCTCATCATCATTGTCATCATCATCAGTCATCACTATCACCACCATCATCACCTCATCCCATTCATTTGAAAGAAAGACAAAATCTTCTCCTTTAAGTCAGTTCTATCGTAGATTGTTTTCACACTTATGGATCACATAAGTGTATTCTCATGATTTAGTGCTTAGTCTTCCAGTGGAATCCATCATAACTTCATCATCATGATCACAATCGTCATGGTTATCATCCTCAACATCATTGTCATCATCATGAGTCATCACTATCACCACCATCATCACCTCATCTCATTCATTTGAAAGAAAGACAAAATCTTCTCCTTTAAATCGGCTCTATCATAGACTGTCTCCACATTTATGACTCAGTAATAACTGCAAGTTCTCTCGGCCTTTTTTTATTCTAGAGATCTATAAACACCTTCTGAGACATCTGATCTTCCTGCTCCATCTTCTGCCTTCGGCCCTCCAAATTCTGTTTAGTCATATGTGCCTCCTCGTCTTTGTCCCCAAGCATCAGTATAGTTCACCTGAAATTCGGTTTGGCTTCCCTTATCTTTGTTACTCGTCTTTTCGTATCTTTTTTTTTTTCACTCTATTTTTGAACCCATCTTCTCTTGATCAGAATTGGCAAAAATCCGTGCAAATTGAGGTATGTAGGACTTTTGGATCTTGTTTCTCTTCCTCTTGGATAACAGGGTATTGGTTGTAAGTGGGTAATACTGATACAAGGTTAAAACCAAAGTTGATGGCTCTCTTGAACAGTACAAAACCAGTTCAGTTGCTAAGAGGGTTCTCAGGATGTGGGTAGACTATGAGGAGACATTGCTCATGTTGCTAAGCTGACATTAGTGCGGAACCTTCTGTTGCTACTATTTTCTCTTGTCTTTTGTATAAGATGGATGCGACCAATGCCTTCTCAAATGGTGAATTATCTGAAGAGGTTAAAAAGAAGCCCCCACTGGTCGGTTTGCAGGCTTTGTTGTGCTCTTTATGGTCTCAAATTGGCTCCACAAGCCTGGTTCGAGAAGTTTAGTACAGCTCTTAGTATCTAAGTTTCAGTGTCAGTGCCTATGATTTTTTCTTTTCTGATACTCGCATGTGAAGACACCTATCGGGCTTAATCTCTGTCTCAGTTCTTCTGATGGTGACTCTTCCTAATCCTACTCTATATTGCAAAATTTAGGGTTTCTAGTTTATCTCACCGTTACTCGTCGATCGAGATGTTATGCTGTAGTCATTGCAACATGCTTTGTTCATTGAGCAACAGTATTCCATATTCTTAGTTAACTTCAGTGCACCTCATCCAGGAGCTTACTATCCTCTTCTTCTAATCTAGTCTTGCGTTCATGCACTGATGGTGATGAGGCTGGTGATGTGGTTGATCATAAATCAACTAGTAGTTAGTGATTCTTTTATTTTCTGAGTATCATGCTATGACCACTACTGTTGTTCAAATTGTTCGGCTTAGCTGGTTGCTGGATGATGTGGGGCTTTCCATCTCAGATCCTATTCATATGTATTGTAACACCAAGAACGCCATCTAGATTGCTCATATTTTGTTTTCCATGAACGCTCCAAACATAAAAAAAATATTGATTGTCATTTTATGCCTCATCACTTCGTGCTGGTACTTGGACTTTTCCTCATCTTTCACCTTTGCTGCAGCTTACTGACTTCTTTACCAACCCACAATGTGGAATAATTCCAATTTTTGTTGAGCAAACTCTCGTTGTTCAACACATGTAGGGTTTGAAGGAAGGTGTTAGAGTACATTATTCTTTTGTGTATATTTGGTTGTCATTAGTAAGCTCTAAACTACATAGGGTGGATTCATCTTTTATATTTGTATCGAATTTCTTTTTGGTTCAACAAAAATCTTTTTGCCATAGTGTTGGGCTGTCCTTTTCTACATTTTGAGAGATTGATCTCAATCAGAGAGTCGACTCTCTCACTTTGTAATCATGCTTAGATATCTGATCAAATAGAAGGCTTCTTCTTCCTTCTCCAAAGCCCTAGCTAGAATGATTTTATTAATAATATCTCTTATGGGTGTTAGATGCAGAATCCTTTGCACACAGATAAACCATCTGAACTGGCTTTTCTCAATTTAAGACCAACTGGGGATACTCCTATGCTGTCCTTGATATGGTTATTTCTAATACTAACAAAACTTAAAAAATTTAAACCCATCCTTCTGAACCTCGGAAAACCAAATGATCGTCATACTTTCTCAGCATACAATCGAACCATATTCTCAATGTCTTCAACGATGCTCTCAGGTTGGCCCTCTGCAAACATGGGTAAACTTAGTTGATATTCCTTTCCAAAGATCAAACTAAACAATTGCTTATGATGTCCATACAAAAGAAACAAATGAAACAAAGCCAAGAACAAACAAAGACAAAAATAAGAAAAAGTGAAAACACAAGCAAACAGAATATCCAATTCAAATACTGAGCACACGAAATCACATAAAATCTCTATAGAGATATATAATCTACAAATTGTTTCTTATTGCACATCAATTTAAGATTTGAAATCTAGATACTTAGCTAATGGCCGTGTGTAGACCATTTATATTGAATAAAAAATAGACCTAGTACATTTGAACACCATAATAGTGGCCATCTTGTTGAATCTTCAGATAAGACTCAGAGCATAGAGCATATTAATTAATGGAATCACCATTACAAGGAAAATAACCTCATTGTAAAAAGCCAGAGCTTGATCTAAGAAAAATCGAGATGCCAGAAGACTTCTAATGTGTATAAAAACAATGTTTATATAAAGAAACATTAAAAAGATGAATATGAAAATCAAAGCTAAACCTGACAAACCAGTCTCAAGATTAGATGGGGAGAGAGAGAGAGAGTTACTGACAACAATCTTTGTGAGCCCAGGCAGATCTATGAGTGTTAAATTGACAACTCTTGCAACAACATACAACAATGAGCAACAAGAAATTGAAACTATATACAGTCAAACGGATAAATATAACATATTTTTTGGAGTTACAAGGAAAATACAAAAGACTTACGTTCAATTAATTGATTTCTCTTCCTTGGTCTTTTTCTAGTTTCAAGGTTGTCTTGTTGTCATCATTAACACCATCATTTTCATTTCTTCTGCTTTGATCATTACAGTCTATAAACATTTTTGTACTCATCTATATTGCCTAATACACTGTATCTCAATTGTTGAAGTTGAATGACAATTGATTCACTGACATTCTCATTATTCATGAGCCTTTTTTATCGGTATCCATGTGCCATTTTACACATTAAAGAAAATACATCTACTAATCTCTATAAACTCCTATCCTCTCTTGCTTGGTTTACATCTCCTCCATAGACCCACAGCAAGCTGTGAGATTTCAAATCCTCGCATCTGACATCAGTAGGGCAAAACAAGGTACAACTATCCAAAAGATTTTTGAAAGATACATACTCCCTATGAAAAAAGTAGGTACAATTCACTTTTCTCTATGTCCTTAAAAACCTTTGTCTAAAAAAGTAGGTACAATTCATTTTTCTTTGAGTTCGAAAAAAAAATAGATACAGTTAGGTTTTTTTATCAACCACAACGTTAGTTTTCTCGACATGTGGGTTCGTTGTGGCTTAAAAAAAATTCGATCTCCACATTATACTTGTCTTTTTGAGATGTAAGGAGCATAAGAAATCCAAATAGGGTGAGACCAACAATTTTATTTGTATTTCAGTATGATAAATTACCGAGCACCCCTTCCCCTAATATGAAACGTGACCTCTCTTGATCAATCCTAATTCTTTCCTGTCTTATTCTGTTGTATGCACATCTATAAAAATTTGAATCTATCGCTGATAAATTACAGCAGATAATGAAGAAAAATGAAGTCAAATATTTTAACAATCCTTTGTTTCTTATACTACATAGTATATATTTCGATAACTCAAAATCTAAAGATAACATGCCTATCTCTAAGGAGCCGGTTGCCCTGCTCCTTCCAGTCGGGTCCGAAGGACTCAAGACACTTCTCATTATCAAGACAAAAAAATAATGAGCATACGAGAGCAAATGAAACTTCTCAAGCTATAGTAAATTAATAATTAATAAGAAGGTAATAGGTTGCATGTACTGACCATGTGGAGAGTAAATGTTGAGGTTAATGGGGATGTTAGAAAGATGTTTTGTCTTCCCCATTATATGATCTATCTCATCCTGAATCTCTTTACGAATAGATGCTACATAAGGACAATAACGAGAGAAAATAGTTAGTATGATGTCACTCATACTCAAATATGGATTCCCTTAGTCATAAGTAAATATATGTAGCTACCATTAATTATTCTATTCCACATTAACCAGATTATTGTTTCACACGCATTGCTAGCTAAACTACTACAAACTAAAAAACTACTACATAAAATCATCTTAAAAGGAGTGATTTTTCCACACCAAAATTGTTAAATCTTTTTCGCAGCGTGTGGAGAAATGCCCCATGCTCTTGTTTGTTGTTTATCTTATGAAGTTGCATAACCAATGGCCTCCTTGTCACAATTCCTACAATTTAATATATACACACATTAAAACCACAATGACAAGAAGATTTCAATAAGTTCACTGTTCAAGAATTCGCATTTCCTAAACAAATCATCAAAACATGAATCAAGGTAGAACAAAAAAGATTAATTTAATTCAAAGCTGAAAAGGAACCAAACCAGATCCACGAGGTAGGAAATCCCTCTCCACAATGTTTTACAGCACCGATGACTTCCCCGAGCTCTACAGATTCAAAAAACAAATATGAACATACATAGAATTTAAAATACAAAAAAATAGATGGGAAAGATCAGTTGAGAAAGTGTGCAAATGGAAGACATGACCGCGGATGATGGCGATGGAGGGGAGGGCCTCCTAGAGGGAGCCTCCCTCGCCACCGTAATCCCCGAGGACTATGCAGGCCCTCTGGATCCGGTTCACTAGGCCGATCAAGCTCTCCATTGTCGCCATTGTCGTGGATCACAGAATAAAATGCGTTCTGCCGTGATTCGAAAGATGGAGAAGAAGATAACAGAAAGCGATCTGAAAATGGCAAAGTGAGTGGTGGCAGGATCCAGAACTAGGATTCTTGCACCTCCATTGACGGACGTGGAGGTCTTTCTCGAAGGAGGAGGAGGAGGAGGAGGAGGAGGTACTGGAGGAGGGAAGGAAGAAGAAACGGAAAAACGGCTGAAGTATTTTATTTATGATTTACTACCTAGTGTTTTCATGTATTGCAGGTGACCACATCAGCTTTGTGATCTGCGTTTTACTAACCCACCTGCCTCTAAGGCTCTAATGCTTGGGTTCCAAGGAAGCACAGATACGGATAGGGAGACGTGTGGGATACAAATACAATATAGGTTCAGCGATACGACAATTTTCAAGAAATTAGGAAACAATACAGGGAGATAGTTCTATTAGATTATCCATTTTTTGCATGTATTCAGAATTTCAGATGCATTTTAATTTAGTTCTTGTATTAAAAGCTTAATTACCAGAGAAAATGCTGCATTTATTTAATATTTGCATTACTTGATAAGGGTATGCTGAAGTGATTTAGAGCTTGTGTCTAATATAAAAGTAGGACACGCATGTGATTATATCCGACTGGACACGAGTAAGATATGGATATGATACGAGTACAACTCCCGTTTTGGAGTAGTCGCGCTTCCTAGCTGGGTTCTGTTTTGTCAATTTATAAGAAAAGAGTTTGGTTTTGAAGCTAGTAGTATAGAGATTCTTGCTTTGATTAGTGGAATATAATTTAGCAAAGAAGTTGGGATTCACAGTTTTGGTGATCCAAAGTGATTTCTTCGTGTTACTAAAGACTGCGAAAAAGATTTTTCATGGATGGGAAATCTCGTGGTGTAGGCATTTAAAAACCTTGTTTCGTTTTCTTCAATATCATTCTCTTTTTTCCTAGTGTTGCTAAATGGTGTTGCACAATCTTGCTAGACATTCGCAACACCTTGTGCGCTTGATAACATGGAATGATAGGGCATCAATTTTTTACTATGGTATGATGCTTCTCCCATGATGATTTCTTAATCTATGTGTAATACCCACAAAATTTGAATCTTTAACGGGGGTATATCGATGATGAGATGGCGGAAACTATAGTTAAAGTGTTTAAGGTAACTTCCCATTGCCATAAATTTTATGAAATTTAGAATTCAGATAAAAAAGTTGTGTTTGTATAGAATTTTGGGCGCGATCGATCACCAGAGTGACGCGATCGATCAAGTTAGTTTTGTAGCCGAGAGAAGGCCTGGTGCGATCAAATCACAGGTGTGACGATCGTTCATATCTACTGTGATTTTCAGTTTTTACTTTAACAATCGATCGTATCTACTGTAAGGTTGCATTTTTGGGCAGCGATCGATCGCACCGACAAGTGTAGTTTCCGATTTTGGTGATTTTGTGATCTTTTTGAGTTGGGAATCCTACCTAATCAAGGAGGGCTATTGAGAGGGCATCCTAGATTACTAGAACGTGGGTTGGAACCAACGGTGGAGATTAAAAAATGTGTGTAACTGATTGGGAAAAAGATTGAGAAGGAGATCTCCTAGTTGTATTAGGGTTTCTCTATAAAAACCCTTAAAGGAGGACCATGCCATGTGCATGAACGTCCAACCTCTTGGAGATTAGTGATCCTCTCTTTCCCATTGCTCGATCAGCAAGGTTGGCCACATTCGTTCGAGGAGCGAGGCAGTTTTGCTAGGAGAAAGCAGTGTTATACGCAAAGATTTATGCAACTCATCGCATACGGTGATAGGATGAGTTTTTCCCTTATTTTTCTTGTGATTAATCCTTATGCAATGATTCTAGAATAATGCATGACTGATTTTAATGACTCCTTGTTCATGCTACGATGGTGACATTTATTTCCTAAAAGATACCGATTTGAATGTCTATGCATGCACGAGTCATGATGTTATATTCGTGTGTGAGATTCCATGTGCTAGCGCCCAGATGGTTCCCATGATTATTCATTTTCTTCTATGCTTCGGTATGATGCTTGGGTGATATAGCAACGTATTGTCCCATATTTGTCGTCTCTTTATTGTGTTGTTCTACGAGTTCTAAAACAGGTATCACCTATAAATGGTAAGTAAATATTCCTAGTGTGTATCGTGTCTTCATATTTGATGATCTATCTTGTGTCTCGACTCTTGATTCACAAGAAGGTCGACTCTTTTATAATTCTACCAGTTTGATTAGTGATATCTACAAAATATACACATTTTTATATGCCTTTCTGCCTATATATAAGTCCTAATTTTAGTTGAAAGTAAGGATAATTAATGGGTATTCATGTTAGGTGAGTAATTAATAGTTTAATAAATAAATGGGCTTAATGGATTAATTATCAAGACCTCACTTGCTTCGAGCCAGGTTTGGCATACTTCAGTGCCAGGTGTGGCATGCATCAGACCAGGTGGCCATCATCATCTATGTCTTTGCCTTCGCCCCTAGCGATTCCGAACCCAACCAGCAGAAAGAAAAATGTTGCTGTGATTTTGGGAGGCGATCTCTTGCAATCACTGGTGAGGAAGGGGGGCTCGACATCAGCATCGATTTCCTGGTTCATAGCTGTGTTCATCATCTCAGAGGAACTCCAGATCAGCAGGAGTAGGGGCGACCTCCGGCGACCGCGACGGCAACACCGGCGATTGGGTTAAGACAAAAGCAAAGGGGGAGCCGGGGGAGAGGAGAGGAGCAGCAGGGGGAGGGTGTCCTCGAGCGGCGACGACCTCCAGCAAGGTCCGGCGACTCTCCGACGACCTCTGGCAGGCGGCGTTTCAGCATCTTTTTGCATGCGAGGTAGGATCCCATGCCCTTGCATCAAAGTTCAATTTTTTATTTGGGTTTCTTCGTCAATGGAGACGATGGAGATGATGGAGGAAGCGGTCGGTGCCGCTTAAGTCGAGGGGTCATGGCGGGACACCGGGGATTGATTCGACCTCCGCTCGGCCGCTGGCCTCGGCGAAGGAAGAAAAGGCAGCAGCTTTTTGCTGCTGCCAGTTCCTATCTCCTCCCCCAAATCTGTCCGGACCATGGGCAGACGGTTAGTGGAGGAGAGGGTGAGAAGGGAGGGTGGTGCCGGCCAGACATTGGCGGCACGACGGCTACTGCCCTAGCGGCCGCCACCCATGAGCGAGCAGAAGACGACCGATCGACTGGTGGTTCGGTCCTAGGTTTGGTCGGACCGGATCGGCAGACTGAACCGGAACCCGGTTCGGTAATAGTCAAACCGAACCCGGTTCGATCCATGATTAGACCAAACTCGGTCCAGTAAATCAATTGGTTCAGGCAGATTGAACCCGGTTCGGTCTAGATATAAACCGAACCCTGTTCATAATTAGACCAAACCCGGTCCATTTCCAAATCGAACCCCGGTTCATAAGCCGGTTTGGAATTTGAATTGCCGGTGGACCTCAACCGACAGTTAAAAACTGCTTATAACTGACGGTCGAACTTGACCGTCTGTGTATTTCTATGCAGTATGGTACATACAGAATCAGTGAGGTACATAGGCTCATTTTATTGGTTTTGGGCTATATGATAAATAATTTCAAACCCTAATTGGCATATTAGTTTCATGTGTTTGATGTTATTGTATTAAAGGCAATTGTCCCTCTTTTTATGCTGACTGATAGCTGAGGATTTAAATGATAAGAAAAACCTGACTAATAAACCTAGATGGTTTAGAGACTTAATCATTTTATGAAAGATAATAAAATGATGACTTGAGGGCTGAGCTTGAAAGTTAGGAAGAACCTAATCAAGATAAAGACTAAAATGCCCTTGGGATTGGGAGTCAGTGTATGAGTGTGAGTGACTTCCGATCAAGCGACCGAATGACTATTAAGTCAAAGGTCAGGCTATCTGTTGAGCTATTGAGCCAACAGTTGTGAATGGTATGTTATAATTCTAAGAAGGGTTCATACTAATAATACCGTGATACCTGTTAAGAATCATAAAGTATAGATTAGGGTGGTGTTGCATCTTCCGACTGGTGGAAGCTCTGCCGTCTGTATCTCTATATGGATTTTAGAGAGCATTCACATCTTCCGACTGGTGGAAGCTCTGTGCCATGGTACCTAATAAGGACCAACTTCTATTGGCCAGGCTTAAGCTGCTATATCTTTCTATGGATTTTAGAGAGAGCATTTACATGTTATTTTGGCCCATATTTGCATCTTTCTGTGAATTTTAGAGAGAGCTTTTGCATCTTCCGACTGGTGGAAGCTCTGCACACATCCTGAGCCTTGGTTGCCAGGTGGTTTACTGTGCACATTGAAGACGTTAGCATCCTAGAAGGCTGCGTTTCTCGACCCACATTGAGTCTAGGAGCTGATGTGGAGTCAGACCCTTCCGACAGTCATACCTTTTAAGGTAAAGAATGGGCGAGGCAGTCACCATTGAAGGATTTAGGGCGTGCTGTGATTACCGGTATTAACCGGAGTGATAGTCACGGTGTTTTCGTGCTGTCTGTCATGTAGGTATGACATTCAGTGAGTCTGTCTATGGGACAAAGACTTAATTATTGAACTTGAACTTGGGAAGCAATAAAAGACTTGCTTGAAAGATTAATAAAAGATTCAAGTGGAACTCTGTAATAGGCTGCATAAGATGTTAATGCAACTATTGACTTGTTGATTGAGATGTTGATGACTGTGTTATGGTATCCCACTGAGTATTTTTATACTCACCATCCTTATGTGATGTAGGTGCTGCTGTGGAGGATTGACTTCACGTGCACTTGGGAGCTAGGTGGTGAGGACGATCAGATTGCTGAGCATATCTCCTACTTCGGGTTTGTTCTAGATCTTGTATTAAGGTGTGAGCGCCAACTATTTCTAGTTTATTTTGAGATGGATGACAGACTTGCACTTAGAGGACTTGCGTTGGTTTAATCAACTTTGCATCTTGTAATACTATATGTATATATGGTTTTATATCCATATTTGTGAACCCCAGTTATCACGGCTGATAAGCATAAAATATACATATTTATATGCCTTATTTAGCTATATGCTGGTGTAGTTTTTATGATAAAATATAAATAAAATAGGTTATTTGTGGTTAGGATAGTAATTAGGGGATTAATAATTAATTTACTTTAATTAACTATTTTAGATGCATTAAAGAATTTAATGAATCATATTTTTATTATGCGTCTAATTTTAGTTTAGTTTTGTTATTACAGGTTTAAAAATGCGAATTGCAGATCGGTAGCAGACGAGCGCATTAGACGTGTTTTGGAAATGCTAAAGTGACCCAAGAGCTGATATCACGCGTATCGAAGATCTGAACCATTGATGAGCTACTTAAGAGAAGACGGGCACGAAATTAAAGTATAGACGTGCAGATTTGATCCGGCGGTGGAGATTGATACAACGGGTTTTATTAAAGAAAAAGAAAAAAAAAAAAAGAGAAAAGGAATTGAACCGGTTCATCCGATTTGGGTCGAAGAAAAAACAAAAAATAAAAAAAACAAACCAACCCGAGCCATCGGCTCGGGTGTTCCAGACGAAAAAAAACAGAGAGTGCTTGAGCTTCTGCTCGAGCGCTGGCGTGATAGAGGAGCGTCGGCGATGACTTTAACGGTGACCCTGGATTGGTCCAGCGAAAGGACGATGAGCGAGCAATGGCGGTGACAAGCAGTCGACGGCGAAAGGACGACGGCGGAGCTCAAATCTATGGCGACTGTGGAAATGGCGGTGACAAGCAGTCGACGGCGAGGAGTCTAGCTTAATCGGGAAAGTTAAAGACGAGAAGGAAATGGCAGCGGTTACGGTGGTGCAATGCTCGATCGATGGTGAACAACAGCTAGGAGAAGAGTCCTGCTCGACTTGGGTTACTTAGAAAGTTGAATTGGATTTTGAAAGAGGCGTGTTCGTAAATGGTCGTCAATTGCTCAATTGGAAGAGGTGTCTTCGACTTGGATTCTTGCCAACATTCAAATTTGGGACTCTGCATTTGAGATGAAAGCTTGGTTTGGACCTGAATTTTTTCAAAAACAGATCCCTACAGATTTCGATTTGGGATTATCTCAAATTCAAAAAGATGTGGGATAGGAGACTATTTCGATCTGCCTATAAAAACAGATTGGAAGACTGGATTTTGAAACGAAGAGGACTGTGTTGGAGTTCTGTTTCGAAAAAAACAGAGCTTCTGTTTTTTCGTTTTGGGTGGTTTTGGGTCGTGTTTCGGTGTGATTTCGGTCGGAAATCAAGAAGGAAAAGGAAGAGAATCGATTGGAGGAGAGAAGGGGAAGAGAATTGCGAAGAAAAGTGAAGATTTTGTGCTGATTTTTGGCGATGAACAGTGCTGCTACAGTAACCTGCACATTTGCCACAGTGCCGGCGAGCTGAGGAAGACGATGAATAGTGTTCTGTGAACAGTGTTTCTGCTGCTACAGTACCCGTGAATAGTTAAACTGCTACAGTGTTTTCCGATGCGATTTTTCCCAAATCTGATTTTTCTCATTAATATGAATAGCTAAATCTTTTGTCAAAGCTAGAGGTGACATTATTTGATTATTATTTTTACGTCTATAAAGAAGTGTTTAATGCTTATTTGGTTGAATGCGATGTTTTGGAAATAGTCATAATCTGTACAATTATTTGATTTGTCGTTAACGTAAGGTACGGCAAATGCTTATAATTCCTTGTGATTAGTAGACTATGCTTGTTAATGATAAACTTTCAATCGATATTTTTATGTTAATGGATATGATGAACGTGAATGAAATATCTTCCGATTAGGTCAAATCATTATTTGAATCTAATTGCGTAATTAAATAGACGTAGAGTATTAATTAAATAATTGATCCTTGAAGCTTTGATATCTCTCATCGATTATCTTTCCTATCTTTAATTAGTTTTAATTGAATTTTTAATCGTCATTTTAGTAGTTAGTTAAATTACAATTTCTCTACAAAATTTCCTAATAAGAATCTTAATTTGCTAAGCTAAGTAGTGTTTAAATTAGTTTGGAGTAGAATAATCCTACATCATTCCCTGTGGTTCGACCTTGGACTTACCGCGTATATATTACAATTTGTTAACCTATTTTGGGGTTAGACCAAATTTTAGCGCCGTTGCCGGGGAGTGAAGTTTAGGATTAATCTTCCAATTAGTTTCTTTCTTTCTAGCATAGTTTAGTCAATTTCAATTATTCTTAGGTTAATTTGGCTGCTTATTTTGTAGGACATTTGGAGTATTCTGAGGCTATCTGGAACAAAAAGCTTTTCATTGGATTTTTATTCAAACTTGGTAACTTCGTTCCATATCTCTCTTTGAAATTTTTGTTGCTTGTGCATGCACTCGTGGAATAGAGATACCAGTGGAAGATTGGTTAGAGATAATTCTGCTATTTTGATTGGGAATCCTTTGTTTGAATTTTCTATTCCTTCACACACACCACACAATATGGCTGATCAGGGTAGTAACCTAGATATTAATGAAAATGAGAATGAACATGATGCACCAATGCGGCCCTTGCGTGAGTACCTGCAACCTGCACGCACTAGCACACCCCCGTGTATTATATTGCCTCTACAAGCACATCACTTCACTTTCAAGCCTGGAATGATAAACTTGCTTCCCAAATTCCATGGTATAGATTCTGAAAACCCTTATTTGCATTTAAAGGAATTTGAGGAAGTATGTGCAACATTCGAGCAGGCTTGTAGTGAAGACATTATCAGGCTAAAATTGTTTCTATTTTCCTTGAAGAATAAAGCCAAAACTTGGTTGAATTCCCTTAAGCCTAGATCGGTAGGAACATGGAAAGAACTACAAACTGAACCTTAAAAAGTTTTTCCCAGTTCATAGGACAAATGCTTTGAAAAGACAAATAACAAATTTTGCTCAAAAACAAAATGAATCATTTTATCAATGTTGGGAGCGATATAAAGATTTATTAAATTCTTGTCCACATCATGGATATGAGAAGTGGCGCACCATCAGTTTCTTCTATGATGGGATGACGCCCTCAATGAAACAATTTGTGCAAATAATGTGTAATGGGGAATTCTTTGATAAAGACCCTAATGAAGCCCTTGATTTTCTAGATCAAATAGCTGAAGACTCAGATTCTTGGGATCCCACCGATCCCTCTGATGTTTCTAATAAGCCGAAGTCTTCAACTACTAGTGGGGGTCTGCATCATCTTAGGGAGGAGGATAATTTGAGTGCTAGGCTAGCCTCTTTGGTTAGGAAGGTGAAAGCCATGGAATTAGGGAAAGTTAATGCTGTTAAGTCTCTTGCTACAGAAGAGGTCTGTGGAATTTGTGATGTCATGGGACACCCTACTAATGAATGCCCTACCATTCCTGCTTTCAAGGAGGTGTTGCATGACCAAGCAAATTCCATGACCCCTTTCAAAAAGCAATCTCCTTATGGAGACACCTACAATCCAGGATGGAAGAATCACCCCAACTTTAGTTGGAGGAATGATAGTGCTGCACAAACACCACCTCCTCAGGCATCTTCCAATTATACTCCATATGTTCTACCTCACAGGAAGACACTTGGGAGACACTGCAAACTTTCATGCAAGGGCAAGCTACCATTAATCAACAAACCTCACAAGCCATTAATGATATAAAGAGCTCTCTCACTAAATTGACATCTTCTCTAGCTGTTCAAGAGAAAGGTAGGTTTCCTGCTCAACCCCAACCCAACCCACAGGGGCAAGTTCACATAATGGACACACAATCTTCTAATTCAAAATTGGAACATGCTAAGTCAATTACCACTCTTCGTAGTGGAAAAGAAATTGACAAAACAATTCTACTTAAGACCCCGAAATCTTCGGAGAATGATGAATCAAAACATTATAATGAGGAAATTGATAAATCTGGGTCAAGTGAAGATGTAAGATGTCCTATTCCAGCTCCGTTTCCACAAAGGTTGAAACCACCTCAAAAGTTGAACCAAAATGCTGAAATTTTTGAACTTTTTAAGCAGGTAAAAATTAACATTCCCTTATTATATGCAATCAAACAGGTACCTTCTTATGCTAAGTTCTTGAAAGATTTGTGTACTATTAAGCGTAAGTTGAATGTGCAGAAAAAAGCCTTTTTGACTGAACAGGTAAGTTCTATAATTCAACACAAAAGCCCACCCAAATATAAGGATCCCGGATGTCCAACTATTTCATGTGTGATCGGGAACTTTAGGGTAGACCAAGCCTTGCTTGATCTTGGGGCTAGTGTTAATCTTTTGCCTTATTCAGTGTACACTCAGTTAGGTCTTGGGGAGCTTAAACCCACCACCATTACTCTCCAACTTGCTGATCGTTCTGTTAAAATCCCAAGGGGAATGGTGGAAGATGTGCTTGTTCAAGTAGACAAATTTTACTTTCCTGTTGATTTTATTGTTTTGGACACACATCCTATTATAAATGCAAGTGCAAATATTCCTGTCATACTAGGTCGCCCATTTCTTGCTACTTCAAAAGCTTTGATTAATTGTAGAAATGGTGTGATGAAACTTTCATTTGGCAATATGACTTTGGAATTGAATATATTTAATGTCTGCAAACAACCAGGGGATGATACTGATGTTCAAGAAATGAATTGGGTTGATACCGTTGTTAGAGATCAATTTCATGTGTTATATTTTTCTGATCCTTTAGAATCTTGTTTAGTTAATTCTTTATATGATGAATCTAAAGTGGATTTTGAAGAGGCTGAGATTTGTTCTTTGCTGAATTCTCTGCAGGTATTGCAAGTGAATGGATGGAAACCCAAGTTTGAGGAGCTACCATTGAGAGACAAATTGCCCACCCCATCAAGCATTCAAGCACCCAAATTGGAGTTAAAAAAGTCACCAACTGAACTCAAATATGCATTTTTGGGTGATGGTGAAACTCTTCCTGTGGTAATATCGTCTAATCTTAATCTTATTGAAGAGGGTAAGTTGCTTGATATTTTAAGAAAGCATAAATGTGCAATAGGATGGACAATTGCAGATTTAAAAGGAATAAGCCCTTTAATATGAACTCATCGGATTTATTTGGAGGACAATGCCAAACCGTCAAGGGAGATGCAACGTAGGTTAAATCCAAATATGAAAGAGGCGGTTAGAGCTGAAGTTCTTAAGCTCCTGGATGCGGAAATCATCTACCCCATTTCTGATAGCAAGTGGGTTAGTGATATATGCAAAATATACACATTTTTATATGCCTTTCTACCTATTTGTTAGTCGTATTTTTAGTTAAAATAAGGATAATTAATGTTTATCTGTGTTAAGTGAGTAATTTGGAGTTTAATGAATAAACGCGCTTAATTGAGTTATTTAGATGCATTAACTGGTTTTAATAGATTCATGTTTTATTATGCGTCTAATTATGATTTATTTTTATTTATGCAGGTTTTAGAGCTCCAGGTTTCGGATTCACAAATGCACGTCAAATGGGTTCTGTGCCGAGATCGGAGATTGGACGCGCGAGATTGATACGGCAGGTTTGAACTAAGAAAAAAGAAAAAAAAAGAAAAGAGAAAAGAACCGGTTCCGGTCTGGTTCAGAAAATGAAAAAGAAAAATAACCCGAGCCCGATGGCTCGGGCGTCGGGCGCCTGAAACAAAAGAACAGAGCGAGGCTCTGCTCGAGCGGAGGGAGACGTCGGCGAGAGGAAATTCCGGCGGCAGAGGCCGTGGGTCATGCGCCGGCGATCACGGCGGCGAGGTGAAGATGCCAAAGGAAAGTGGATATCGGCGGCCGACAGCGATTGACGACTGTGCTCGAGCGGTGATCGACAGAGAGAAGCAGAGCTCTGCTCGAATAAATCCGGCGATGCGGCGGCCTGCGGCGATGGGCCTTGCTTCCGGAAGCTGCGGTGGCGAGGCTACGGTTCCGGCGAAGTAAGGACGGCGGAAAGAGGAGGAACAGAGTAAGGAAAGATTGTTTTTTTTGGGCCGGCCTTAAATTGGAAAGCTACTGATTCGAGAAGGGGGATCGTCTATAAGAAGAGCGGCGCTGCTGTGCTTAGGAGGGAGGGTTTTGGTGGCGGCTGCTCTGTTCAGGACGGCAGGCCGTGGTGGATCGAAAGGGGAACTGTTGTGGCGGCTGGGTTGAGGGAGAGAACTACTTTTGGCCGACTGATTTCAGAGAGATTTTAGAGAAGAGCGGCTCTATTTCTTGTGGGTGTTGTCTGTTCAGAGAAGAGAACCGTGGGTGGTGGCTGCTCTGTCGAGAGGCAGAGTAGGGAAAGATCGGTAGAGGAAGGAAGACTCGTTTTTGCTGGCTGTGCTGAAGGTGAAAGGGACGGTTTTGGTGTCTGCTGATTTGAGAACAAACCTGCCGGAGGGTAGAGAGAGAGAGGGCTCTGTGTTGCTCGAGAGACAAAACAGAGCAGAATTTCTGCTCGTGAGACCGGCTGTTGACGTGCTGGTGTTTGGAGAAAGGCTGCTTTGGCTGATCGGTAGAGAAGGAGGAGGATTGCTGCTTTGGTCGAGAGACAGAGAAGTGGTCTTGTTTGGCTCAAGAAATTATAAATAGAGTAATTGCTTTGGCTCGAGAGAGCAAAGCAGAATTATTTACCGTTTCTGCTCGAGAGAGAGAAAAGGTGCTGAGTCAACACGGGAAAGAAGCTTTGCTTTGGCTGGGATTGGGGACTATTCTGTTCTATTCGAGAGAAAGATCAGAACGGTTGAGGCGTGCAATCGAGAGATTGTTGCTGAAGGTGGAGGAAAGAGGAATGCAGGACGGGATTAAAGACAGACTGAAAGCAGAACACAGGATTTTTCTTTATTATTTTATCTTTTGTTGGTTAATTTTTGTGCTTTTGGTTTAGTTGAACAATTGATTTCTTAAAAAGAAAATAAAAATTAGAACTTTACATTACATTACTACTTGCTACATACTCTAGAATTAGGTTGAATATCTTACTAAGTCTCTGAGGGATCGACCTCGTAGCCACTATTCTGCTATAGATTCGTGCGCTTGCGAGTATCATATTAAAATTTACATCAAGTTTTTGGTGCCGTTGCCGGGGACTACGTAGGATAATTTACCAAATTCTTAGAGTAGTTTAGTTTCAGTTTAATTTAGTTTAATTTTTTGTTGCTTATTAGTGTTTTGTCATTTTGTAGGAGTAAGAGAAAACGCGGAATTCTCGCCAACATTGGAAGGGCCACCCCTTCCCCTCGTTTGCATTCTTTTACCTTCTCTTTTAATTTTTCTAGGTGCTTAGTATTTTTATATTTCTTGCTGTGATTGCTTGCTTGTGTTAGTTGCAATTTTTAGGTTGTTCTAGATATTTGATTTTTAGTGTCGTTAATTAGTGTATGCTTGGTCGTCGGTCACTGGGTGAACAGCTTGCACCTCTTGACCTAGAAATTGAAAGAACTTTCAAAGCAAGATTAAAACATACAATGGATATTGCAAATCAAGTAGGTAACATGGAAAATGAGAATGTGAGGAAGACACTAAAAGATTATTCATCCCCCATTCAATTCAACTCACCCTCCTGCATAGTGTTGCCGCTCACCACGGCACACCACTTTGAGTTGAAACCAGGGGTGATGCAACTCTTGCCCACATTCTATGGTTCCAATAAAGAAGATCCCTATAATCATGTTAAAGAGTTCCTTGACATTTGTGCTACATTTAAATTCCAAAATTTCTCTGATGAATCTGTTAGGTTGCGCCTCTTTCCCTTTTCTTTTGAAAGAAAAAGCGAAAGCATGGTTGAACTCTTTAGAAGTTGGAACAATTAGGAGTTGGGATCAATTACCTGAAAAATTTTTGAACAAATTCTTCCCTGTTCATAAAACTCATGCCCTTCGTAGAGAAATTACAAATTTCATGCAGAAGGAGGGTGAACACTTTTATGAGTGTTGGGAAAGATAGAAGAATTTGCTCCTTAAGTGTCCACACCATGGATTTTTAAAGTGGCAACAAGTTCAATTTTTCTATGACGGTTTAACACCTCAGAACCGTCAAATGGTTGATGCCGCTAGTGGTGGGTCAGTGATGATGAAGAGTGCCGAAGAAGCATGGGATTTTATTGAGACTCTATGCGAGAATTCTCAGCAATGGGATTGCTCAAGTAGAGTTGACAGAACGTTTCCTTTTCAAAAGAAAGGAGGCGTATATGAGGTAGACAATAACGCACATTTGATCTCCAAGATCGACAGCCTGACACAACGTTTTGATGCGTTGATGTCTGCTGGTGGGCCCCAAATGCCATCACATGTCAATGTGTGTGCTATTTGCTCTAACCCCTCCCATGTCACACAAAACTGTCCCTCTAACACCTCTGGAGTGGAATACAATAGTGATCAGGCTAATGCTATAAATGCCTTTCCTCGACCTGGCAATAACCCATATTCGGAAACTTATAACCCAAGTTGGGCTAGGCATCCCAATTTTTCATGGTCCAAGGGACCACATCAAGGAGGACCACCAGGGTACCCTCCCAATCAATCTTACCCTCAACAAGTTCAAACATTCCCTACACAACCCAAGAAACCATCTCTTGAGGATACTTTGAATTTGTTCATGCAAAGCTCTCTACAATTTCAAAAAGATACCCAACATTCTTTACATGCCAACTCGCAAGCAATTGCGAAGCTGGAACTTCAAATGGGTCAATTGGCGTCTGCATTAAACGAGAGGGAAAAAGGTAGGTTCCCTAGTCAACCTGTAGCAAATCCCAAAGGACAATTTGAAGTGGGATCTAATTCGTGTCAAGACCACCCTCCAGCGCAAGTTAAAGCCATAACTACACTTAGGAGTGGAAAACAAATGGACAACAATGTTGAACCACCTAAGACTGCCATAGACACAACTGCTAGAAAGGGTGAGGACCAAGAGAGCACCACTAGACCAGACGTGAGTCCTGATACATCGAAGAAGAGCCTAGAAGCGTCTTCATGTCCTGAGTCTAGCCATATTCCACCCTATATACCCAAGGCACCTTTTCCTCAAAGACTTGCAAAAACATCTCAAGGGAACAAACTTGATGAGACAATGGAAATTTTTAAGAAAGTGCAAATCAATATTCCATTGCTCGATGCCATTAAGCAAGTTCCCGCTTATGCAAGATTCTTAAAAGACATGTGCACCCAGAAAAGAAAACCGAATGCACACAAGAAAGTGTTTCTCACTGAACAAGTTAGCTCAATTCTTAAGTATAACACTCCTCCTAAGTTTAGAGATCCAGGATGTCCCACAATTTCATGCGTTATAGGAGACCATAATGTGGAGAGGGCATTGTTGGACTTAGGAGCTAGTGTAAATTTGCTGCCATTCTCTGTTTATGAGCAACTTGGATTAGGAGAGCTGAAACCGACTACCATAACACTGCAACTTGCGGACAGATCAGTTAAAGTTCCACGCGGTGTTATTGAGGATGTTCTGGTTCAGGTGGATAAATTTTACTTCCCCGTAGACTTTATTGTCTTAGATACCCAACCTGTACAGAATCCTGGTAGTCAGATTCCTGTGATTTTGGGAAGGCCATTCTTAGCCACATCCAATGCCATAATAAATTGTAGAAATGGGGTTATGAAGTTGTCTTTTGGCAATTTAAAGGTCAAACTCAATGTCTTTAATGTTAGACAATAACCCCCGGAGACGGATGATTCTTTTGCAGTGAATATGATTGAAAGTTTAGTAGAAGAATCTCTGCAAACTGTTTTAAATGATGATCCCCTCCAAACATGTTTAACTCAGTTTGGCTTAGACTTCGATATCTAAGGGTCCATTAGAGACGTCAATGCATTGCTTGACTCTACCCCTATTTTGGACCCGACTAAATGGACAGCCAGGGTGGAACCTCTTCCAGTTCCCGAGTCTAAACTTGTCCCATCTATTGAAAAACCACCCCAACTTGACCTAAAGCCATTACCAGATACACTTAAATATGCGTTTTTAGGTTCTTCTGATACCTTGCCTGTTATCATCTCTTCAGACCTTGATTCAGAACAGGAAGGCAAATTGCTTAATGTTCTTCGCGAACATAAGACAGCTTTGGGGTGGACAATAGCAGACATTAAGGGTATAAGTCCTGCTCTGTGTATGCATCATATTTACCTTGAGGAACATGCAAAATCTTCCCGTGAGATGCAACGCAGACTTAACCCTAATATGAAGGAGGTCGTCAGAACCGAGGTGCTAAAATTGTTAGATGTTGGCATCATTTACCCCATATCAGATAGTACTTGGGTCAGCCCCGTTCAGGTTGTTCCTAAGAAGTCAGGGATCACAGTAGTCAAAAATTGATAATAATGAATTAGTCCCCACCCGAATGACCACTGGGTGGCGGGTTTGTATTGACTACAGAAAATTGAACTCGGTCACGAGGAAAGACCACTTTCCTTTGCCATTCATTGATCAAATGCTTGAGAGACTTGCTGGTCATAGCTACTATTGCTTTTTAGATGGCTATTCAGGCTACAATCAAATTCCCATTGCTCCAGAGGATCAAGAAAAGACCACATTCACTTGTCCTTTTGGAACATATGCATATCGCCGCATGCCATTTGGGTTATGTAATGCACCCGCCACATTCCAGCGGTGCATGATGAGCATATTTTCAGATATGGTTGAGCGATTTCTTGAAATTTTCATGGATGACTTCTCGGTGTTTGGATCTTCTTTTGAGGAATGTCTACACCACTTGTCTCTTGTCTTGGCAAGGTGTAAAGAAACAAATCTTGTGCTAAATTGGGAGAAATGTCACTTTATGGTTCGTCAAGGGATAGTTTTGGGGCATGTGATTTCTAATAAAGGAATTGCAGTAGATAGGGCCAAAGTTGACTTAATTTCAAGTCTGCCTCCACCAAAATCGGTGAAGGAGGTTCGATCTTTTCTTGGCCATGCGGGGTTTTATAGAAGATTCATCAAAGACTTTAGCAAAATTTCAAGACCTTTGTGCAATTTGCTTGCTAAAGAAACTTCTTTTGTCTTTGATGATGATTGCTCTACAACGTTTGATCAACTCAAGCAATTTCTCACATCTGCACCCATCATCCAACCACCGGACTGGAATTTACCTTTTGAGCTTATGTGTGATGCATCCGATTATGCGGTTGGAGCTGTCTTGGGGCAGCGGGTGAATAAGATACCCCATGTCATCTACTATGCAAGTAGAACTCTCAATGATGCTCAGCTCAATTATTCTACTACAGAAAAAGAGTTGTTGGCTGTAGTTTTTGCTCTAGACAAGTTCCGATCATATCTCTTAGGATCCAAGGTCATAGTGTTTTCAGATCATGCAGCTTTGAAATATCTTCTTTCAAAGAAAGACACTAAACCTCGTTTAATTCGTTGGGTCCTATTACTTCAAGAATTTGATATTGAGATAAGAGACAAGAAAGGTTCTGAAAATGTTGTTGCTGATCACTTGTCTAGACTTATTGACAAGTCTGCTGAGGAACCCTTACCTTTGAATGAGTCATTCCCTGATGAACAACTTTTTGCTGTCTCTCAATTGCCTTGGTATGCTGATATTGTTAATTATCTTGTCACAACTCAACTTCCTGAACATTGGACAAAACAAGATAAATCCAAATTCTTCGCCGAGGTTAAGCATTTCTTCTGGGATGATCCATACCTGTTCAAGTATTGCCCAGATTAAATCATTAGGAGATGTGTGCCGGAGCATGAAGTTGATAGTATCATTTCTTTTTGCCATGCTCATGCATGTGGTGGCCATTTCGGTGCGAAAAAGACTGCTGCAAAAATTTTGCAGAGTGGTTTTTATTGGCCTACTTTATTCAAAGATACTCATGAGTTTTGCACAAAATGTGACAGATGCCAACGTATGGGTACATTATCACGTAGGTCCATGATGCCCCTTACCAACATTCTGATTGTTGAACTTTTTGATGTTTGGGGTATTGACTTCATGGGCCCATTTCCTCCATCGTTTGGTTATCTCTATATCCTTGTTACTGTAGATTATGTTTCCAAATGGGTAGAGGCCATTCCCTGCAAAACAAATGATCACAAAGTGGTGGTTTGGTTCTTAAAAGAAAACATATTTTCTCGTTTTGGAACCCCTCGAGCAATTATAAGTGATGGTGGTACACATTTTTGCAATAAAGCTTTTGAATCACTTCTGAAAAAGTACTCCATTACTCATAAAATTGCCACTCCATATCATCCGCAGACTTGTGGCCAAGTAGAAGTTTCAAATAGGGAAATTAAACGCATTCTTGAGAAAACGGTTTGTCCCGACCGAAAGGATTGGTCTGACAGATTAAATGATGCATTGTGGGCTTACCGTACTGCTTTTAAGACACCAATTGGAATGTCTCCCTATAGACTTGTATTTGGAAAACCTTGTCATTTACCTGTGGAATTAGAACATCGTGCTTATTGGGCCATCAAAACTTTTAACTTTGATATGGACAAGGCTGGAACACTTCGCAAATTGCAGCTCAATGAATTAGACGAAATTCGTAATGAGGCTTATGAGAATGCGAAGATTTACAAAGCGAGGACCAAAGTTTTTCATGATCAGTCAATCCTGAGAAAGTCATTTGAGCCCGGTCAAAAAGTTTTGCTCTATAACTCCAGGTTACATCTCTTCCCAGGAAAACTCTGTTCCCGATGGTCTGGACCTTTCATTGTGCACAAAGTATTTTCCCATGGAGCGGTTGACATTCAAAACCCTAAAGATGGAACTATTTTCAAAGTTAATGAGCAAAGATTGAAATCATACTTAGAGGGTTTTACTGAGAGCGAGGAGACTGTTCTAGATTTGGATGAACCTAATGCTCCTACATGATTTTTGGTTACGTCTGGCTAAAGTCGTAAAACTTAGCGCTCTTGGGAGGCAACCCAAAATTTTTGGTTTTTGATAGCTTTTTATTTGTTTAATATTTAGGTTGTTGATACATGTGTGGGGATGCTACAATCTAGGTTTGGGGGTGTATTTTCTTTTTCTATATTTTGTACTTACTCCTCATTCTTAGTTTGTGTGTTTCAATGCTCTACATCTACTCTGAGGCATCTCCATTCAGGTGATTTCTTTCCTTACACTCCTTTTCTTTTTACTCGTTATTGTGATATTTATTTTGGTAAACATTGAGGGCAATGTTTCGTTTAGGTTTGGAGGTGTAGAAAAGAAAAGTAGTATTCCTTTGGTTTTTATTTAAAGAAAAAAAAATTCGAAAAATTGAGAAAAAAAAACATAAAAATTTACTTAGTTTTTAGGTTGTCTGTTAGTAATTTTCTTAGGTTTTAATAGTTTATTCCTTTATGATGCATACTCCAATTTTTAAGAGATTAATTTGCATTGGAAGTGTGAGTAAGTATACTGGAGGATAGAGAACTTAACTGAGCAATATCTTTCTGCTACAGTCCTCTTGGAACATGTGCTTGAGCTAATAAAACTCACTCACACACACTAGTCACATAAAGTAATACAGTCTAGAGATTTGTTGAATGCTAATTTACAGTAGGATATCTTTTGTCAGAGTCATTGGATGATATGTGGTTGTCTGTTGAGCTTGAAAGATCATGATAGACCATTTACTTGGCTATGGCAAGGGATTGGAACTGGAAATAGGTTGAGAGTATAATACAGCCTGGACGGAAGAAAGATGTGCTGAAATATATATGCTGAAAAGAAAAAATGCGAAAAATGAAAACAAAATGAAAGAAAGGGGCTGCTTGACTTTATAGGATTAACTTAGGCTGATGCTCGGGCCCGAAGCGGTCTCTTAAAACCTAATGCCCTAAGCCAAACTGGCTGGGACTCATTGGCCTGAGTCATTGCTAAACCTAAGCATCTTGAAGTCAGGCCTTACACAGTCCTAGCGAAAAAAAAAAGAAAAAAAAAAGTCTATGGTGTATTATCCTCTCAAATCTAGAATGTTGGACCCGAAGGAGGCGCGCAGATTTGTGCTATCATGAACCTAAAGATTACGACGACTGTGTTGATTCTGATGTTCTTTGGTTAATGGGTAACACTGGATCTGTATAAAACAGAGATTTAGAATGTATTGCTACAATGTTCTACACTTTTACTATATAAAGTATCATGCTATATCCTATTGAGCAGAAACTTCCAAGATGAAGGTGTAGAATAAAACCACTTACTTGAGGGCTTCTATATTCCAGTTGATTATAAATCCAAGTACATGAGGTTGATTTTCTTAAACATTGCAGTTTGCATTCGAAGGGATATTAGGATTGTTTATTTTGTAGTGATTTTCTATTTCTTTTTACACTTAGATTAAATAGGTTGATTTCATAAATACATGTTTGTGGGCAGCATGGCGCAAACCCTCACGAGACTTCACTCGTCCAGCCAGGGACACCTGGGGGTTTAAAAGGCTTGTTGCATGCGCTAAATGCAATCGTGATTTCCTGCGAAAGTGGACTAGTTAGATTTCTTTGTTTTTCTTTGTTTTGTTTTGTTTTGCTCGAGGACTAGCAAAATGTAGGTTTGGGGGTATTTGATATATGCAAAATATACACATTTTTATATGCCTTTCTACCTATTTGTTAGTCGTATTTTTAGTTAAAATAAGGATAATTAATGTTTATCTGTGTTAAGTGAGTAATTTGGAGTTTAATGAATAAACGCGCTTAATTGAGTTATTTAGATGCATTAATTGGTTTTAATAGATTCATGTTTTATTATGCGTCTAATTATGATTTATTTTTATTTATGCAGGTTTTAGAGCTCCAGGTTTCGGATTCACAAATGCACGTCAAATGGGTTCTGTGCCGAGATCGGAGATTGGACGCGCGAGATTGATACGGCGGGTTTTAACTAAGAAAAAAAAAAAAAAAAAGAGAAAAGAACCGGTTCCGGTCTGGTTCAGAAAATGAAAAAGAAAAAAAAAAGAAAAATAACCCAAGCCCGATGGCTCGGGCGTCGGGCGCCTGAAACAAAAGAGGCGGACGTCGGCGAGAGGAAATTCCGGCGGAGGGAGACGTCGGCGAGGCTCTGCTCGAGCGGAGGGAGACGTCGGCGAGAGGAAATTCCGGCGGCAGAGGCGGTGGGTCATGCGCCGACGATCACGGCGGCGAGGTGAAGATGCCAAAGGAAAGTGGATAACGGTGGCCGACAGCGATTGACGACTGTGCTCGAGCGGTGATCGACAGAGAGAAGCAGAGCTCTGCTCGAATAAATCCGGCGATGCGGCGGCCTGCGGCGATGGGCCTTGCTTCCGGAAGCTGCGGTGGCGAGGCTACGGTTCCGGCGAAGTAAGGACGGCGGAAAGAGGAGGAACAGAGTAAGGAAAGATTGTTTTTTTTGGGCCGGCCTTAAATTGGAAAGCTACTGATTCGAGAAGGGGGATCGTCTATAAGAAGAGCGGCGCTGCTGTGCTTAGGAGGGAGGGTTTTGGTGGCGGCTGCTCTGTTCAGGACGGCAGGCCGTGGTGGATCGAAAGGGGAACTGTTGTGGCGGCTGGGTTGAGGGAGAGAACTACTTTTGGCCACTGATTTCAGAGAGATTTTAGAGAAGAGCGGCTCTGTTTCTTGTGGGTGTTGTCTGTTCGGAGAAGAGAACCGTGGGTGGTGGCTGCTCTGTCGAGAGGCAGAGTAGGGAAAGATCGGTAGAGGAAGGAAGACTCGTTTTTGCTGGCTGTGCTGAAGGTGAAAGGGACGGTTTTGGTGTCTGCTGATTTGAGAACAAACCTGCCGGAGGGTAGAGAGAGAGAGAGAGGGCTCTGTGTTGCTCGAGAGACAAAACAGAGCAGAATTTCTGCTCGTGAGACCGGCTGTTGACGTGCTGGTGTTTGGAGAAAGGCTGCTTTGGCTGATCGGTAGAGAAGGAGGAGGATTGCTGCTTTGGTCGAGAGACAGAGAAGTGGTCTTGTTTGGCTCAAGAAATTATAAACAGAGTAATTGCTTTGGCTCGAGAGAGCAAAGCAGAATTATTTACCGTTTCTGCTCGAGAGAGAGAAAAGGTGCTGAGTCAACACGGGAAAGAAGCTTTGCTTTGGCTGGGATTGGGGACTATTCTGTTCTATTCGAGAGAAAGATCAGAACGGTTGAGGCGTGCAATCGAGAGATTGTTGCTGAAGGTGGAGGAAAGAGGAAAGCAGGACGGGATTAAAGACAGACTGAAGGCAGAACACAGGATTTTTCTTTATTATTTTATCTTTTGTTGGTTAATTTTTGTGCTTTTGGTTTAGTTGAACAATTGATTTCTTAAAAAGAAAATAAAAATTAGAACTTTACATTACATTACTACTTGCTACATACTCTAGAATTAGGTTGAATATCTTACTAAGTCTCTGAGGGATCGACCTCGTAGCCACTATTCTGCTATAGATTCGTGCGCTTGCGAGTATCATATTAAAATTTACATCAGTTAGTCCTACACAAGTAGTGCCTAAGAAATTTGGTGTAACAGTTGTCAAGAATGATAATAATGAATTAGTACCCACTAGAGTTACATCTGGCTGGAGAATGTGCATTGATTACAGGAAGCTGAACTCAGTCACAAGGAAAGACCATTTTCCATTCCCGTTTCTACATCAGGTTCTGGAGAGAGTAGCTGGCCACGCATATTACTATTTCTTAGATGGCTACTCCGGTTACAATCAAATCGAAATTGCATTAGAAGACCAGGAGAAAACTATATTCACATGTCCTTTTGGCACATTTGCTTACAGGAGAATGGCTTTTGGTTTATGCAATGCACCTGTAACATTTCAAAGATGCATGCTGAGTATTTTTAGTGATATGGTTGAACGCTATCTTGAAGTGTTTATGGATGACTTTTCTGTATTTGGTGATTCATTTGATGACTGTTTGTCTAATTTGCAGAAAGTTTTGAGCAGGTGTGAAGAGAAGAATCTTGTGCTTAATTGGAAAAAATGTCATTTCATGGTCTCTAAAGGAATTATTCTGGGTCATATTGTTTCCTCGAAGGGAATTGAAGTTGATAAGTCAAAAATTGATTTAATTACTCATTTGCCTACACCTAAGACTGTTAAAGATATTAGATCATTTTTGGGTCATGCAGGGTTTTACAGGAGATTCATCAAAGATTTTAGTTCTATTTCTAGGCCATTGTGTAATCTCCTATCTAAAGATACTGTTTTTGAATGGAATGCTGATTGCGAAAAAGCTTTTGCTAAACTGAAGGGAATGCTTACTTCAGCTCCTATTATGCAACCCCCAGATTGGACTTTACCATTTGAGATAATGTGTGATGCTAGTGACTTTGCTGTGGGGGCGGTTTTGGGGCAAAGGAAAGATAAGAAGCCTTATGTCATTTACTATGCAAGTAAGACCTTAGACAATGCTCAGATGAATTATTCAACAACAGAAAAGAAATTACTTGCTATAGTTTTTGCTTTGGATAAATTTAGGGCTTACTTGACAGGATATCCCATTGTTATCTTTACTGATCATGCTGCTTTGAAATATCTTTTATCAAAGAAAGATGCAAAACCTAGGTTGATTTGATGGATACTCCTACTACAAGAATTTGATATTACAATTAAAGATAAGAAAGGAGTTGAAAATGTGGTGGCCAATCATTTATCTAGGCTGACTGTGGATGATTCCAATGAGGCTGCTCCAATTAAAGACACCTTTCCAGATGAGCAACTCTTTATTGTTTCTGATTTACCATGGTTTGCTGATATTGTTAATTTTCTTGTCACAGGTCAAACTCCTTCTCATTGGACAACACAAGACAAGAAGAAATTCATGGTGGAGGTAAGAAATTTCTTTTGGGATGATCCGTATCTTTTCAAATATTGTCCGGATCAGATTATTAGGAGATGTGTACCAAATGAGGAAATTCATAGTGTCATTTCCTTCTGCCATTCAGAAGCTTGTGGTGGTCATTTTTCTGCTAGAAAAACTGCTGCTAAAATTTTACAATGTGGATTTTATTGGCCTACCCTATTTAAAGATACTCATGATTATTGTCGTACTTGTGGACGTTGTCAACAGCTTGGTGGGATAACCCGACGGAATATGATGCCTTTAAACCCCATTTTAGTGATTGAAGTATTTGATTGTTGGGGTATTGATTTCATGGGTCCATTTCCACCTTCTTTTGGATATTTGTACATCCTAGTGGCTATTGACTATGTTTCCAAGTGGGTAGAGGCCATCCCTTGTAGAAATAATGATCATAAAACTGTTATACACTTTTTGAAAGAAAATGTTCTGTCAAGGTTTGGTATACCCCGTGCAATCATAAGTGATGGGGGTTCTCACTTCTGCAATAAACCTTTTGAGGCATTAATGAAAAATTATGGAATTACACATAAGGTGGCTACCCCTTATCACCCACAAACGAGTGGGCAAGCTGAACTTGCCAACAGAGAGATTAAACACATTTTAGAGAAAACGGTTAACCCAAATCGCAAAGATTGGTCTCTGCGGTTAACAGATGCACTTTGGGCATACCGTACAGCATTTAAATCTCCTATTGGTATGTCTCCTTTTAGACTTGTTTATGGAAAAGCCTGCCACTTGCCTGTGGAGTTGGAGCACAAGGCATATTGGGCTATAAAATGTTTAATTTTAATTTGGATGATGCCAGTTCTGTGCGTAAGCTTCAACTAAATGAATTGGAAGAAATAAGGAATGATGCATTTATGAATTCAAAAATTTACAAAGAACAAATGAAGGTTTTGCATGATCAACACATTCATCGAAAAACTTTTGAACCTTCACAAAAAGTTCTTTTGTATAACTCTCGATTGCATTTATTTCCTGGTAAGCTCCGTTCTAGATGGACTGGTCCATTTTTTGTTAAATATGTTTATCCTCATGGAGCTGTAGAAATTGAAAATCCATTGAATGGCAATGTGTTTAAAGTAAATGGTCAAAAACTTAAGCCATTCCTGGAATTGATTCCATCAGAAGTGGAGAGTATTCTTCTGTCTGATCCCACTTATCATGATTGAATACTCTTACACTCAGTCTGGCTGAAGATAATAAACTTAGCGCTCCTAGAAGGCAGCCTAGCTTTTTCTTTATTTTTAGGTTATTTATTTGTTAGATGATGTTTTCTTGTTGGATATTGTGATTGCTCTCATCTTCTTATTTGTTGATGTTTTTTTTCACTCGTATGGGATTTTAGCAATTTGCAGTTCTCCAAGTAACATCTATCCTTGATTTTATTTATTTATTTATTTTATCCTTCATTTCATTCTTAACATTGAGGACAATGTTTAGTTTAGGTTTGGGGGTATATAGGAATAACATTGTTTATTTTATTTTTTTTAAAAAAAAAGAAATAAAAAAACAAATAAAAATTTGATTAGTTTTAAATTGTTTGTTAGTATTTTTTTATAGGTTTTGATAGTGTATCCCTTCTTGATGTATATTTCAATTTTTAAGAGATTAATTAACATTGGAACTGTGAGTAAGTATACTAGAGGGTAGAAACACTTAACTGAGCATATCTTTCTGTTACAGTCCTCTTGGATCATGTGCTTGAGCTAATAAAACTCACTCACACACACTCGTACATAAAGTAATACCCTCTAGAAATTTGTTGAATACTAATCTTCAGTGGGATGTCTTTAGTCATAGTCATTGGATAATATGTGGTTATCTGTTGAGCTTAAAAGATCATGATAGACCATTTACTTGGCTATGGCAAGGGCTTGGAACCGGAAATAGGTTGAGAGTATAATACAACCTGGACATGATAAGATTGCCGGAAAAAATGAATGTTGATGTAAAGAAAAAATGATGATGAAAACAAAAAAATGAAAACAAAAAGAAAGAAAGGGGCTGCTTGACTTTATAGGATTAACTTAGGCTGATGCTCGGGCCCGAAGCGGTCTCTTAAAACCTAATGCCCTGAGCCAACTGTGCTGGGAGTCATTGGCCTGAGTCATTGCTAAACCTAAGCATCTTGAAGTTAGGCCTTACATAGTCCTGCTGAAAATGAAATAAAAAGAAAAAGAAAAAGAAAACTCTATGGTGTATTATCCTCTCAAATCTCAAAGTCTATGGTGCTATCATGAACCTAAAGATTACGATGACTATGTTAATTCTGATGTTCTTTGGTTAATGGGTAACACTGGATATGTGTAAAATAGAAATTCAGGGTGTATTGCTACAATGTTCTACACTTTTAATATTTATATTATCATTTCATATCATATTGAGCAGAAATTTCCAAGATGAAGGTGTAGAATAAAACCACTTACTTGAGGGCTTCTATATTCCAGTTGATTATAAATGCAAGTACATGTGGTTAATTTTCTTAAACATTGTGGTTTGCATTTGAAGGGATAATAGGTTTGTTTGTTTTGAAGTGTTTATTTTTTTTTACACTTAGATTAATAAGGTTAATTTTATAAGTACATGTTTGTGGGTAGCATGGCCGTAAACCCTCATGAGACAAAACTCGTCCTACTAGGGACACCTAGAGGTTTAACGGCTTGTTGCATACGCTCAATGCAATCGTGTTCCCTACGAAAGTGGCATTTATTTTTTTAGTTTAATTACTTTAGTTTTATCTTGTGTGACTTTGTTTTGTTTGTTTTGCTCAGGGACTAGCAAAATATAGGTTTGGGGGTATTTGATAAGCATAAAATATACATATTTATATGCCTTATTTACTTATATGCTAGTGTAGTTTTTATGATAAAATATAAATAAAACAGGTTATTTGTGGTTAGGATAGTAATTAGGGGATTAATAATTAATTTACTTTAATTAACTATTTTAGATGCATTAAAGAATTTAAAGAATCATATTTTTATTATGCCTCTAATTTTAGTTTGGTTTTGTTATTACAGGTTTAAAAATGCGAATTGCAGATCGGTAGCAGACGAGCGCATTAGACGTGTTTTGGAAATGCTAAAGTGACCCAAGAGTTGATATCACGCGTATCGAAGATCTGAACCATTGATGAGCTACTTAAGAGAAGACGGACGCGAAATTAAAGTACGGACGTGCAGATTTGATCCGGCGGTGGAGATTGATACAACGGGTTTTATTAAAGAAAAAAAAAGAGAAAAGGAATTGAACCGGTTCATCCGATTTGGGTCGAAGAAAAAATAAAAAAAAAACAAACCAACCCGAGCCATCGGCTCGGGTGTTCCAGACGAAAAAAAAACAGAGAGCGCTCGAGCTTCTGCTCGAGCACTGGCGTGATAGAGGAGCGCCGGCGATTAGGGATGGAACTTGGGTCGGGTTTTTACCCGACCCGACAAGACCCGGCCTTATTGGGCCGGTTCTGGGATTGCTTATACAATACCCGGTTCCGGTTCCGGGTCTGAAAGAGGAACCGACCCATCGGGTCGGGTCGGGTCCGGGTTTTCATGTAAAACCCGGACCCGACCCGGGTATATGGTAGATATATATATATATCATATACTTGGACCCATTTTTTTTTTTTTATGAATATTTTTTTGGGCGAAAGCACTCATATCTCTTGATTTGAGTAGTTTGGATTTTTATAGATATATATTATTAATAAAAAAAATTAAATGAGTTAATAGTTGAATGTATATGACATTAAAAATATAAAAAAACTGGTACCGGGTCGGGGCGGGGCGGGTCCGGGTTTCAAGTTCTGGTACCGGGGCGGGTCCGGGTCCTTGAAACTGGACCCGTGGTGGGTCTGGGACGGTTCTGGGTTTGAAGAATTAAAATGGTTCCGGGGCCGGGTATGCCAATACCCGGCCCAAACCCGCCCCGGTTCCATCCCTACCGGCGATGACTTTCACGGTGACCTTGGATTGGTCCAGCGAAAGGACGATGAGCGAGCAACGACGGTGACAAGCAGTCGACGGCGAAAGGACGACGGTGGAGCTCAAATCGATGGCGACTGTGGAAATGGCGGTGACAAGCAGCCGACGGCGAGGGGTCTAGCTTAATCGGGAAAGTTAAAGACGAGAAGGAAATGGCAGCGGTTACGGTGGTGCAATGCTTGATCGATGGTGAACAACAGCTAGGAGAAGAGTCCTGCTCGACTTGGGTTACTTAGAAAGTTGAATTGGATTTTGAAAGAGGTGTGTTCGTAAATGGTCGTCAATTGCTCAATTGGAAGAGGTGTCTTCGACTTGGATTCTTGCCAACATTCAAATTTGGGACTCTGCATTTGTGATGAAAGCTTGGTTTGGACCTGAATTTTTTCAAAAATAGATCCCTACAGATTTCGATTTGGGATTATCTCAAATTCAAAAAGATGTGGGATAGGAGACTATTTCGATGTGCCTATAAAAACAGATTGGAAGACTGGATTTTGAAACGAAGAGGACTGTGTTGGAGTTCTGTTTTGAAAAAAACAGAGCTTCTGTTTTTTCATTTTGGGTGGTTTTGGGTCGTGTTTCGGTGTGATTTCGGTCGGAAATCAAGAAGGAAAAGGAAGAGAATCGATTGGAGGAGAGAAGGGGAAGAAAAGTGAAGATTTTGTGCTGATTTTTGGCGATGAACAGTGCTGCTACAGTAACCTGCACATTTGCTACAGTGCCGTCGAGCCGAGGAAGACGATGAATAGTGTTCTATGAATAGTGTTTCTGCTGCTACAGTACCCGTGAATAGTAAAACTGCTACAGTGTTTTCCGATGCGATTTTTCTCAAATATGATTTTTCTCATTAATATGAATAGCTAAATCTTTTGTCAAAGCTAGAGGTGACATTATTTAATTATTATTTTTATGTCTATAAAGAAGTGTTTAATGCTTATTTGGTTGAATGCGATGTTTTGGAAATAGTCATAATCTATACAATTATTTGATTTGTCGTTAACGTAAGGTACGGCGAATGCTTATAATTCCTTGTGATTAGTAGACTATGCTTGTTAATGATAAACTTTCAATCGATATTTTTATGTTAATGGATATGATGAACGTGAATGAAATATCTTCCGATTAGGTCAAATCATTATTTGAATCTAATTGCGTAATTAAATAGACGTAGAGTATTAATTAAATAATTGATCCTTGAAGCTTTGATATCTCTCATCGATTATCTTTCCTATCTTTAATTAGTTTTAATTGAATTTTTAATCGTCATTTTAATAGTTAGTTAAATTACAATTTCTCTAGAAAATTTCCTGATAAGAATCTTAATTTGCTAAGCTAAGTAGTGTTTAAATTAGTTTGGAGTAGAATAATCCTACATCATTCCCTGTGGTTCGACCTTGGACTTACCGAGTATATATTACAATTTGTCAACCTATTTAGGGGTTAGACCAACGGCCTAGATGCTTAGTCGAAAATTTTTCAACTCATGATTTATCGCATAGAGGAGCAATTCTCTGATTTTCCGCTACTATTTTGATTTAAAAATAGTTTTAAAAACCCGGCCGTGACATTAATTTAGATGCATTAATTTGATTTAATAGATTTACATTTTATGATGCATCTAAGTTATATTTAATTTTATTTATGTAGCTTTAAGAGCTCCAAATGCATATCGCCAAAAGTGAATGCACGTCAAGCAGTTTCTGTGATTAGATTAGATCTGGCGGTGGAGATCGCTACAATGGGTTTTAACACTATGAAAGAGGAAAGACCGGTGGAGATCGCCACAGCTCGGGTTGTCTCTTCCCAAACAGACAGAGCTCTGTTCGTGCTTTGTTCTGAGCGACGGTGGGATTGGCGACGGCTTGAGATGGCAGTGGACGGTGGTCCTAGGTCACAACAGTGTGATGGAGCGGCGAGGCTAACAACGGAGAAGGAGATCTCTGTTTGAGCAATCGCCGGTGATGGGCACAGTGGGCATTGCACAGAAGATGACGGCGATGGAGAAGACGATGGTGGGGGAGGCTCATGATCGGCGATAGTGGTGGACAGTAGATGGCAGCGGAGAGGTCAACGAGCGGAGGAATAGTCGTGCTCAATCGGGAAGTCAAAAACAGTTGTGCCGGAATTCGAAAGTTCTGTTTTGGAATAGAATCGTGCTCAATATGGGAAGTCACGGAGTTGGAGTACAAAATAAAAACAGAATCGGATTTGAATGCCTATAAAAACATACCAGTCGACTAGAAAGGAGAGAACTAGCTTTTTGAGAGAAAAACAAAGAGACTTTTCGTCGGATTCTGGCGGTGTTTCGCTGGATGGAGAGAAGAGGAAGAAAGGAGGCCGAAGGAGAGGAAAAGCCGACTGATTTTGGACTGAATTTCATAATTGCTATAGTACGCTACAGTAGCGGCGATTTAGGAGAGATGATGAACAGTAACCTATGCCATGAACATTATTTTGCTACAGTGGTGAACAGTGTTTCGGTGAACAGTGATTTTGGTGAATAGTGCAACATGACAAATCACCAGCGTTCTCCTTGTCTGATTGATCGTTTAAAATTAAAACCCTTGCAAGTGCATAAGGCAATTGTACTACGACGAGTATTAAGAAGGGTTGTCGAACCTCATGGACGGATTAATATTTTACCAAATTCAAGAGAAAATAGCAATGTTGATTCTAGACTATGAAAGCAATGAACTTTTAACTAAACTAAGTGAGAATTAATCAATGTGGAAAAGACCAAGGCTTCGGATCCACCACAATAAACTAGTGTATCGTTTCTCTCTCTCTTTTGAATAAAGATTTCCAATTGGCTAGCATATTTCTCTCGAACATACACTAGTCAACTCAAAATATAGTGATCTCCTCTCGGATGTAACACATAAAATGGTTAAAACATGGAATTGTGATCTATCTCTCTCGAGTATAAACCAATGAAATTTTATTGATATATAACACTTCAGTCTACTCACGTTCCTCTCGGATACGCAAGTATTCTTCGGATTGAAACTCACAAGAATTCACTCTTATCTCTCTCGAGTACAAAGAACAAACCTTTATTGAATTAACAATGATTACACAATAAAATTTATACCCCAACTAGAGTAAAAACATAAGATGAGAGAAAAAAAACTACACAACCAGATTATTGGGCTTCATCTATGCCTTAGAAAAGTGTTTAGCCTCGCATAGGAAGAGAAATCACCATCGTGTTCTTCATGTTCTTCATCTTCTTCTCTCCTTTGCTCTAGCCTCAAATTTAGCTCTAAAGTCTATTCTCTAGTGCCCAAAACGTTCTCTCATAAGGCCTATTTATAAAAGTGAAGAGAAACTACGAAGTCCCCTTCCAAATCTGAGTCGAAATAGGTCTTATTTCGGTTTTCCGCACACGGCAATCAATCGCTCCGTATTGCCGATCATTCATCTACCGATCGATCGCAATTCCTTCGTTATTTTCCTCCGATCGATCGCTTTTTCGATCGACGCCGTATGATACCGATCGATCGTAGTTACTGTCTTGCGTGATTGAAAAATTTCAGTAGATATGATCGATCGTTTTGAGGTCCGATCGATCATTTTCTTTAATACACTAATTTTGCGGCTCTGGCGATCGATCACATTAATATCCGATCGATCGTGGTTACTGTTTATGAATTTTAAATGGCTATAATTTTTTGCTCCGAACTCCGAATTGTGCGTGGTTGGTGGCATTGGAAAGCTGACTTCTTCAACTTTAAAAGAAGCTTGAATCAGTCTAATCCGACATCTGTATACGAAGTTATGATGATTTAACCATTTGAGTTATTTTTCTCCTCATTTCTGTGTATTACTCTTGTTTCCTACAAAAACTAAAAACTATATTAAAGTAGTAGTTATTCTAATCAAACACTAGCATAATCATAGGTTTTAAGAGATAATAAAATGTATATTTCATGTATAGATCACCTATGGCTGGCTAAATTTGTATCCAAGGCGTAGATGAAGCCCTAGATTTGTTTTTATTACTCTTAATTGTTTAATTTAATATAGTTGATATGATTATGCTTAATGCGATTTCATGTTGCATAATTTTATCTAGTGCTTGACCATAGACTAGTATGATTATAACTGGAATTTGATCTTGATATTCCTATGTCTAGCCAAGAACAGGTTTGTATTGATTCTATGCCCGACCAAAGGATAGAATTAATTACATAATTTATAGTGAATGAACTTTTCGTGTCCGACCAAAGAACATGTAGTGCATTCACTGGTAATTTGTGTGTCCGAACAAGAACACGAGTTACTGTATCATATCAATTTGTGCGAAATAATAATTGAGAGTAGTAATTGCATGTTTAGTGGTAGATTCGCTGTTTTTGTACTTTTCCTTGATATTTCATTAATTTGATTTCTTGCTAAAGTTTAGTTCTTTATTTCATTAAAATTCAATCTTTTCATTAGAATTAGGTTAATCAACCAAGTCCTTTGGGTTCGACCTCGTTTCCACTAGCCTATATGTAGTTTCGTGCAATTGCGAGTAAAAAAAATTAAAAATACAATCAATCAATTAGCCTTCAGGTTTGTGTCCGGGATTGGATGTTCCGTTTGGGTAAAAAGGTATACTATTATGATACTGATAGCATAAATAGTTTTATGTAAGTTAAATGTATCATAGTACGAGAAATACTACCTACTACTAAGGCCATAAAGATTCTGTAACACACATTGGGAATGAGTATTGATGATTAATATTATGACTTTAGATGGCTTATAATGTATTTAAAATTATCACGCCCCAAATTTCAAGACCTCGAATAAAGCGCAGAAACACTAGCTCAATTAAGATTATGAGGCTGAAACACGGGACGCGACCGAATACTCGATCACACCAAGTTCTCATTCCAGAATGCTTAACCAACGCCTGTTTACAAAAATCTTAAATAATAAAACTACGCTATTACAATAATTCAATGATCATAATTCATCAAACATAAATGCAATTCAGCACGCAGGCTGATTAGTTCTCCATGAACAAGAAATTAAAAATGATAAATAAATCCACTTCTATCAACTTTCCACCATCAAGCTCCTTCGCATGTACCTTGTTAGTTCCTTTCCACTTTGAGTCCTACATCGAGAGATGCATGAGTATTTCGAAAGAAATACCTAGTAAGAGCCAAGAAAAACCCACAACATAATAATAATAATAAAGGAAATGCTAACAACATGGTATAAAGACACGTTTAGAAAGATCAGGTTGAGCAAATACGGAGTTCACTTACCTGGATAATACTCATCATCAAAGACCATCAACGGTCGAGAATAAATAAACATTAACTCAGATCCCAAACGTACAGAGCGTCGGGAGGAAATAATAATGAATACTGACTCCAAACATACAGAGTGTCGGAGATAACAATTTCTGCTCTCTGTTCAGTCTACTTCCCCTATGGACATCAATACTAGATCATCCTAGAGGTTCTATAGAGGAACCCGGCCATGCGTCTAGGGATGCTGGCCCCATCAGTGCTTACGGGCACAATGGGCTGAGACTGCAGACCTTCCGTAATATCATACAGTTTAAAGCGCACGCGTTGTCATCATCGGCTGAACTATAAAGGTTCATAATATAATCTGAGATCTCGCAAGATCTAGCAATGGCTCGTGAGCATACTATGATTCTAATCTAAGAGCGTTCATCGAAACTCTTAGTGGAGAAACAGTTTACATAGAACTGAATCAATCTAGAAATATCAAGAGCTCTCTCATCTAGAGACTCGAACATCAATCTTCCGAAATTTGGCTCACAAAGGAGTAAAGTAATAATCTCATTAATACAATCTGAATTGACTCACATAAGAGTACTCAAGAAATACAATCTGAATTGACTCACATAGGAGTAATCGAAGAATTCTCGATGTTCAATCACAGGATTACTCAAGACTGAGACTCATCATAAATAACTCCTTAAACACCTTCACCATGCATAGCTCCAATCAAAACATCATCGATTCTGACAATATTGAGGATTATATGACGTTGGTACAAGATGGTAGGGTCAAGGAAACTAAACCCTAACCGAGAATCTAAGATTTCAAGTTTGACGCCAAAGATAGTATATTGGTAGAACAATGCCCCACGAAGGAATGACTCGGTCCGACATGACTCACTCTCTGGATTGGATCAATTACTAGACATTACTGACTTCATCTCTCTGGATTTTATATAGTTACTACAATTTACCATTAGGTATATCACATAGGTTTTAATATAAGGTATTGTTTAAACAACCTGAAAATATACTGTTATCTGCACAATAGCTCCCTTCTCTGGATCACCACAGTCTGCACAGAATATATTATGGTCTGACATTTTTATGACAGACTGCCCCATGTTTCTAGGTTCTAACCCAATTTACGGCATAATTTTATGAATTTTCTACATTTAGTTATAATTTTTCTATTACAATCTGTCGGCACAAGACTAAGTCTGGCCGAGATCATTAATTATAAACTTACTTAATCAATACAGTCTATTACTCAATTAAACACTTATTAGTGCATTCTAGACTTATTACATTATTCTCCTGGGCATTTACTAACTCCCAATTGTTCTGCAATTAATTAGATTCTTACCTACATTGTTAATCCCAAAACTGATTATACATATTCATACGGTTTAGACAAGTAGACTGCAATTAGGACTGTTAATTCAGGACATACCCATACTAAATCATGAGATAATTAGGGTATAGTAAATCTCGAACTCTAGTAACTCTTTTTTACAAAAATTGTTACTTTAATAATTAGTATCATAAGGTATGTATCATTATGGCAAAACAGTTTTGTACAAATACTTCCCTTTATTGGCTGATATGACCCAAAATAGATAATTAACGTGAGACACGAAAACTGACAACCCAAAGCTAATATTGGAAGCTGAAACATCTGAATACCAGTATGCATTAACCACAAGTTCCAAACTTTAAAGATTAATCATAGCATATGATTGAAATTTAGAATCCAGTATGACACCACATGATCATCAATGACATATAACAACGAAACTAAGGAAAGAAGACATCCATATAAGGACATACAATTGTACAACGTCCAACAGAATGTACTCATCTCGACCAAAGCAACAAGCATACGGTGAGAGCTAAGTGGAGCTATGCATGAGAAGTATTTAATTTACTAGGATCGGGTGTAATAGTCATCATGTTCAAAATACAAATGGTAAACCATTGAATTGAACGACACCAATATCAAACGGATCATCATTCATATAGATATTCACATCAGTGCTCAAGTATCATATTCATCACGAAATATCATAATTTATAGTATGAAATTGTGGGGAAAAGAGCACCTACCTTACAAGACAAAAAATCTGATTTTTCTTTTACGCGAGTTGTCTCCTTCGAATCACTTCTCTCACTTTCGCGATCCAAGCACTACGACTCGCACTACCACCCCTTAGGTCACTGTAGAAGGCTGAAAGGAGAATGGACGAGACCCCCTTTTCTGGTTTGCACGTCTCTCAAAGTCTCAAAGGGATGGCGGTCTCTCACTTAGTGAGTTTAAATAGCAAGTGTCTTATTCTCCTAGGACACATCTCCACCATCGATTTTCTCCTAATCCAAAGGCCACAAATGATCACCAAAATAAGCCTTCCACTTGCCCAAGATGTGCCCCCAAATTAACTCCTCATTTAGTTAGGATTTCCTTTAATTAAGGAGTTTCAAAACTCTAATTCGGTTACACATAATTAAGACAATTTTTTCCCAAATTGGATTCAACCTTCCACCATTGATGGCTACCTAATCTAAGGCCACGATCTGCCCCAAATCAAGGCACGATCTCCCTCTTGAATGTGGTCAATCCATTATCTCAATCGGTTACAAATCCCCTTTAATTATGGAATTAAGTGAATTTAAATTGGTTCCCAAAACTACTTCAATAACCTCCGTTAAATTGATTTCAAAGCACAATCATTGCTCTTTGCCACATGGCAACTCTAAATTAGATTAGTAACTGATTCCATCATGTCCATAAACCTCTCTTTGATTCCCTTAACTTCCTTTAATTAGGGATTCCCCAAAAACAGTCCAATTCAAACAGGATTTGCAATTAATTCAAAATTCTCTCTCCTCCTTGATTCTCTCTCCACTATGACTAACCAAACCTTATCATGCCAACCACATGCACAGTGCCCAGGGCACGGTGTCCACATGGCTCTGGCTCTCAGCTGCTCCTGTGTCTGGGGCGTGGCACATAGATGGACGGCTAGATGTCCCACGAATGGAGTGTGCCGTATTGCATTGCACAACTCTAGTACCACATCACTAACTAAATTTAATAACTCAAAATATGCAATTGAGTATCTACACATTGGACTCACACCCTGGCACCTGGCCCCCACTCTTGGCGTCAGGTGCACTCCTCAACGCCAGGTTGAGCCCAGCGCCAGGGCTAGTCCCTGCGCCCTGGTGTACAGCCTAATCATGTTTATCAATTCCACTCTTCTAAAAGCATCAGCAATGGAAAATGATATTTGTACATCAGATTTCCTACACATTTCCATACACAGTGTAAAAAATCTGATGTAGGGCTATCACTATCCATAAGCAAATATCCACAGTGGATTTTCCACGTCCACTGTAGCATCCATATTTTTTCCATATCCAGCGTAAAACACGACCTGAGGTGTTTCAGCGGGATATGGAAAAAACATGAATATTACACTGTATGTTTTGCTTTTAATCACGCCCCGAACGGCCCCTAAGTTTCAAGTTTTATTATATTTTATATCAATTTTTATTTCTTCATATCTAAAATTATATCAGTCTTTGTGTTTGAAAGAAATAAGTAATGTGTCCTGTGTAAGGGTGTAAACAAGCCGAGCCGGCTCATGAGTTGATCTAGCTCGGCTCAACTCAGCCCGACATTGGGCTCGGCTCAGCTCAGCCCGACATTGGGCTCGGCTCAGGCTCATCCCATTGTGAGCCGAGCTCGAGCTCAATGATACTCGGCTCATTATTTTTTTTATATATATAAATATATACAAATATACTATTTTTTATTTAAATCTCTTTCTATAAAATTTTTTAAGGAGCTTGGGCCAAGGTTTCACTTGAGCTTGAGTTGAGCTCCAAAATTCTTAACGAGCCAAGCTTGAGCTAGGAGGATACGAGCCATAAATAAGCCGAGCCGAGATCAAACTTGAATTTAAAATTTTGAGATCGAGCTAAGCTATGCCCAAGCTCGGCTCGTTTACACCCGTAGTCCCGTGAGATCTAAGATTTTTTTTTGCCATCTATAGATTCAAATTAATCAAAACATATATAATAGTCCCTCTTTTCAATATTCATACTCCAAAATTTGAATATGAAAACTAAATCAACTAAACCAAACCCGCTCGGTAGCAAAAGTAATTCGATTTGGCTCAAACCAAACCCCCAATCGGTTTTAGCAGCCGGAAAGCGCGCCTGTAAGGGGCCGTTCGGGGCGTGATTATTGCAAAAATATCCAGACTGGATATTGGATATCTACTGTAGCATCCATGTGGATTTTTACATCTAGCTGAGGCACCACGTAAGGTGTTTCAGCTGAATATAATAAAATATTCAGATGCTACAGTGTAGTAAAACATCCCATCAGGATGTTTTGCTTTTAATCACGCCCCAAACGGCCCCTAAATTGTAATATCGGGTTGGGCCGGAACCTCCAACTCTCGATAAGCGGGTATCGAATCGAATCCGTCGAAAAAGCAGCTCCATAGCCCCTCCCCCATCCCAATCCATGGCAGGACAGCTCTGCTGCAGAGGAGGAGCCCAAGCTTCTTCGTAAGTGGCGGAATTAGGGCTTTCTCGTGCCAATCACTGATTTCCTGACTTGTTTTGCGCTCGATTGGGATCCAATTGTGTACTCTGATTGTCTTCTCTTCATCGAATCGCCCTCAAAAGTTGTAGATTTTGCTGGGAGGCCATGAGGTCCTGGCCTTCTTCGTTCCCTCCTTGAAACACGTCCTGACGTCTCAGACGCAGGTATTGCAGTTTGGGGCTTCCTCGGTGGTTCTACATAATTGCAAATTAGGGTTTGATTCAAATGATTGCTGATGCTTGTGTTGATTTTTTGTTTATTGGATTGAATTTTTTTCACTTTTTATGGTTTTTTAAATGATCTGCATCAAATTAGGGAGCTTTTTGTTGTGTTAGAATAATGTGCGTGACGGCCATGACACGCGTCATAAAGGGAAGGTTGTCAATACGAACCTCCGATTTGTTGGGCACCCATTCGGGATTATATCACGATTTATCGTGGGTGGGCCTTGTATGTATCTGAGGGGATTGGGGGCGGGATATGGTGCTCTAAGAGGCTGCCCTTTCTATTGGGATTGGCGGAGGGATATGTCGGATATGATTTAGCCCGGTCCCCTGCCCCTTCTAGTAGGGTCTTAAGGACTCACACGCCCCTCATTATCAAGAATAATGTGTTATTGGAGGTCCAGATTGGTTAATGGTTGTTTGTGACGGGATGAAATGGCAACCGCATGTTGCGTTGCTAAGGGGTGTTAACTTGATATTGTGTACTGGGAGCTAGTTTTTGCTGTCGTATTTTGTCTCATCTATGTTTTACATCTTTGTGTTTTAATTTATAGTTGAGGTGAACCTTTGTTTATGTCCGGTGGTAGATTGGAATTTCTTTTCGGTAAGGCCAGGAATGTCAGCTACATTAACTGGGCTTAGTACTAATCTCTGGTTTAGGAAACATTAATATGATAATCACTAGTAATTGGCCCTTACTGAATCGAAAGAAGTGTGTTTTGGCCAGAATGTTCAAAAGAGGAAAGCTTTTAGGGACGTGTCCTTTACTTTGCCTCCGGTAAACGTAAGATTTTATGTTAGCGTGTGTGATGTCATTCACAAGTTTCATGTGATCTGTTTTATGTTTCCACAGGTTTCTTTTGCAAAATGTCGTCCCCTCAACATGTGGAAGTGGAGGCAGCAAAGTTTCTCCAAAAGCTCATTCATGAATCAAAGGATGAGCCTTCCAAGCTTGCGCGCAAGCTTTATGTGGTGCGTACTACTTTGGACTCTTATTGTTGCCTCTATTATAACTGCAGTTTTAGGTGATTTTGCTTTTTTGTTGGTCTAGATATGCCAACACATGAAATTAAGCGGGAAGGAAAACTCCCTGCCCTATCAAGTCATTTCCAGGTAATTATTCTAGTCACTCCACTTGGCATCATAATCAATTAAAGACAGTAAATTTTCAGTTGGCATGTCCTTCTAAATGCATGTTTTTTTCTTCTTAGATTGCACATGTATTCAATGGGCAGTGCTTCTTTTTCTCTTTCTATAAAGTTGGGAAAAGGGAAGAAGAATCTTCCGATTTCCACTGTCCAACCAAACATGGAGAAAGTTGCATGGTGAAAAGCAAGGGATTCTGGGTGAATTTTGAGAGAAAATCTGGCCCAATTTTCCAACCTCAGATTTGAGGATTCTAGGGGATTTGGAAGAAATCATCGGGCAATTGCAAAAAAGCAAAAAGTGAGCGCTCAATTCAATTGACCATGTCCTTGCCCCGCCATCTTCTTTCAAGCGGCCACCACCACCACTGGAGCTTGACCACTGGCCTTGGCAGATCTGGCTATGGTCGTGCCAGTTTTGGCCAGGGCTTGCTTGTGACGAGAAGAGCTAGCTGTGGCAGCTCTCGCCATGGCCTGGCGCGATGGCCAGAGCGGCCATGGACAGATCTGCCCTGCGGCTTCATTGGCTGTCGCGGTTTTGGTATGGCCTCGAATGGGAAGTTTGGAACCATGCTGAAGAGGTTGAGGGAGAAATGGGGGTTGAGCCGGAGAAGGGTTGTCACCACCGGAAGTGAAGGGGAGTTAAAGGTTGAGGAGGGTTTCTTACCTGACAACCAAACAAGGGGAAATAAAACATCTTTGTTCCCCTCTCTTTTCCTTGCTTTATCTTTCTCCTGTCCCTGCTTTCCAGGGAAACAAACAGACCCTAAATGTGAAAAATGCAAAAATTCCAGGGCCAACAGCAGTAATGTATTGACCATGCCTAGTTCTCTTAGCTGTACAATATCATTTTGTTGGGCAAGTAAGGAGGGTCATATAGCTTCTATAGGGTTAGATTTGTGGGACCTCAGCTGGATGGAATATAAAATGGCTTTGCCAGTGAGGCTTATAGGTTGCCCCTGAAGATGGTTAGGGAAAGCCATGTGAGGCAGCTCAATTTCCCAAGGAAGACATGCTTGCTGCCAGACATGTACACTACATTGATTAGTCCTAGGGAAGAAAAAGAACAATGATGGAGTCCCCAAGGGATTGGTTGTAAACTATTTGAATGTTGATGTGGCTGTGATAGATTTGCATTGGACAATAGTGACGATGTTGCCAACCCAAACAATTGGATTTGGTTATGGTGCTGATGCTGATAATTATGATGATCGTTTTTTTAGGAATTTTTTATTAACGGTTTGTCACTGGAAAGGATTTGAAGTCCAAATAAAACATCATAGTTAGTGCTTGTTACCTTGTGGTGAAATTGACAAGGATCCGCCTAAATTTTTTTTTTTTTATTAAAAATGCAAATGCAGTAACTTCAAGCTTAAAATTGTAATAATAATAAAAGGATCAATTGCAAGGCTCCTTACTAGTGCACATACTTAGAGAAGTGGTCCACAAGTGATTATTTTCCATTTGGGATTGGGGTTGAGCGTGCCATATGTTCAGGACCGAGCGAAATTGATTCTAATTTTGAGTTCTGACTTCCATTCATCTTTTCACTACCCTCATTGTGCAGGTATAAAGCTAGAAAATTCATTCCTCCATCTGGCATATTGACGTTGTATATAGTTTACAGATAGATAATGGAACTCTTGTTAGTCGGCCATAATTGGATCTGCTTCAGTCTTAGTATAAGACTAAGGGCACTAAATTAACTCATAAAGCTTAAATGTGAAAACTTTATAATGATAATCACCCTGGTTAAAATTCCGAAAAGTTAATATCTTCTTGAAAGAGGAGAGCCGTGTAACCAAGTTTATAGCTTGGCTTAGAATGTGGTTTTTATATAAAAATCATATGCCGTTATCCCATTTGCATCTTGTGTATGGCTGTTGTCTAAGTGGAGCCTTGATGCACCAGTATGCACATTTATTCCATTTATTTTTTTGTCTGCTCAATCTGTTGTATGTTTTTTCCTTGCAGAGCTATGGAAACTGTTGTTGTTCAGCATAATATCGATATCGATGCTTTGATGTCATCCCGTCTACCATTGCCTGGGGGATCTCAAATGGGGGATTCTGGGACCATAACATCAAAAGGCAAGGATTCAGTTGACAATCCACCTACACAGGGTGAGAATGACATGTTCTCCAAGGGTGGGTCAACTAGCTCGTGGCAAGCTGCCTCGAGCAACAAACAAGAAAATGGTGCTCCTGGCATTGCTGCTTCTGTGGAGACTGATATGGTCAAGCATGGGTCAATGGTTCCTAACAGACTCCCTGTTGGGCCTAGGTCTGGGGATGTTACCAAGCCATTGGAGAATGAAAGTCCAGCCAGCCTGGGCACAGAGGAGGTTAGATCTGTCAACTCTCAGGATAAACATGATTCCACCATACAAAAAGATAAAAAGGTTGGGAGCAAGAGAAAGAAGGCAGTCACAAAACCTATTACGGAGACTCCACCGAATGATGCAACAAGCGCGCGTCGTAGCTTGAAAAAACCAAAATCAGCAAATAAAACTGATCCTGAAGCTAGCTCTTCAGTGAAGGTCATTCAAAGCACTCATGTGAGTACTGCTCAACTTGATATTGGTGATAATACAAGATGGTATTGGGGGTTAATCTTGGAGCCATTTCAGACCAAATATGGAACTGTTTCTGTTGTCAGTAGAATTTATAGATGTCTTTCCTGTAGGTAGTATAATTCTTTCTAGACTTTTTAGCAGCTGGGTGTTGGTTATAAACTGAAAGCTATCATGCTTTCAGAAAATAAAAAAACCTGGATTTTGGATACAAGTAGATTGGGAATTTAATGAATGCTTCTCACAGGTTTCAAATTTAGCTGCAAGCATCACAACTGGCAGTGAAAATGCTGGGGTGCCTGGTACTTCCAATTTTTGTTCAACGGTGAAAGTGGGATCATCCATGCAATCAAGTCGTTTTGGCCATGATTTTGATGCACGACCAACTAGAGAGGATACTGGGGCAGCTTCTGAGAAAATTTTGGAAGCCCAGTGGGCGGTGTCTTCTGCACGAGATGGAGGTGGTCTACATTCAGCATTAAATGCGTTTAAGGTGTGGAAGGAATCTTACATCTGCCCTTTTTTGTTTGAAATTGTGCATTTATCATGATGATTCATTGTTCATTTCTAGCTGAAGTATGCCAAAAAAAAGTAGATGATAATTAAACTTTAATTTGCCCAAAATTATTAAACAGTAAGTATATGAATATAGGAGTATTTCCTTGCAAAGTAGACTTTGTCCTCATCATAACTATCTTTGGCGAGGGACTCACATCATACTCTTTTGTCCTTCCCATACTGAGCTTATAGATAGACATGATTCTAACCTCACCGCAACAGCATATCAAAATTTGTTGCATGTTGCCTTATGCTTTTAAAAGTTACATATGTTGAACTTCTAATATCTTTGTTCCTTCTCATAGTGTTGCGAATTTGTGCTAGTTGCTCCAGTTTCTTATTACTAATGTGATTCCAAGAAGACTTTTGTAGCTAATCTGTTCCCTGTTACTATAAATAGGGCAGCGGAACGCTAGGACCACATGAAAAGGATCATACTTCAGAAAAAAGTGAAATTTTTGACCGTAGGGATCAAGATTCTTTTGTCAGATCAAGGCCAGAAGTCATTCAAAACGATATAGGTGGTACCTCAAAGGGTAACAGGCAGATGGTTACAAACAGGCGCCTCCATCCTGACATGCCATTTAAGGAACATCATTTGAAACAACTACGAGCTCAATGTCTTGTATTTCTGGCTTTCAGGCAGGCCTTGCTATCCACCTGCTTGATAACTAATTTAATGAACCAGTTTGTGTTTCACAATATAATTATAAAAACTTGACTTTTTTTTTCAAATGCAGAGGTGGTTTGATTCCTAGAAAACTTCACCTCGAAATTGCGCTTGGAGATAACTATCCTAAAGATGGCAAGTAGATCTTTAAGAAAACTATTGCTATCCTCTGTTCTTTGAATTAGTCTTTTGAATTTGTTGAGGAATATTGTATGGGCAGATGGGAGCCATAAAGGACTGGAGTATCAACAAATTGAACTTTCTTCCAAGGAGCTGAGTGACAGTCCTCAAACGTCTGGGTTTCATGGAAAGCTTGTTGACACTAAAGAAAGTGAGAAGGAAGCATCATTTGTCAAAGGACTGCCAGGATCCTCATCAACTGGTAGTTCTATGGATACAGGTTCCTTACCTAAGGAGCCAGAAATGCCAAGTCAATTGATGAATAAAGGGCCTGGCTCTGAGCATCGTCCAATAGCTGAAGAACAGAGGTGGATTCCTGTTGCAAAAAGGAACACCGAGTCTGACATGCAGACTCAAGAACATTTCGCCCCTGAAGTTCTGATGAATGGGGGCGGGGCATTATCTAATGGTCACCTCGAGGTGGGTGATTCAGAAAATATTTTGCGACAAGGGGGCAGAGCAAATCAACAAACCCTCAACTCTCTAGCAGGATTGAACAAGCGTTTGGATCCTGCAGACATTTCCAGTTTGTCAGGTTTTGAAGGCTGTAATAATGATCCTTCTAAGAAAAATGTATTTATACCAGGGAAAATGCATAGCTCTATTAACCAGCTTCAGGTTTTTAAAGAGAATGATCAGAGTAATAAAATTTATAGATCGGAAACTTCCGTTGTGCAAACAAATGCTTCATTGGTGAAAGGCCAGTCTACTATTCCTATGGGGAGGGATGCAAACATGTTATCTGCACATGTAAGTGCTGCAGAAGGTCAGTTATCTCAGGATTTCCACTATCTAAAACTATGTCCAATGTTTATTCTATTACTGGAAATAATGGGTCGAAATCCCAGAGAGTTTCTAACCTAATTTTTCCTCAAGGTTTGAAAAGAATCACTTTCGGTGTACCAGACAAACCTCCAGAATCAGAAGAGAAATCCTCCAATGGAGTACTTCCTTCTCCAAAGTACACAACGTCAGAGAAGTGGATAATGGACCAGCACAAAAGGAAGATTCTAGCTGACAGAAGTTGGGAACTAAAGCAGAAAAAGGCGGGGGAAAAAATATCTGCCTGCTCTGATAAGTTAAAGGTGACGTATATTATACTCTATTTTTTAAAATAAACTTTTTAGTGGGGTTCACCATAGTAGTACTCCAAATCCTTTTTTTTATGTTTATTTGGTCGTTTTATGTGGAGTAAAAGGTGGTATAATTATAATGGTTAACAAACTTATCTTCTAATTCAAATAACATGTAGGCTAGTTAGTATAGTGCTTGCACTAAGATTAAGATTAGCGGAGTTAATTGTAATTTACTTAGTAGGCCAATTTAACTCACAATAAAGCTGTCTGCATGGGTTCAGTGGTCCAGAATTAAGCAGTTATTATCTATAGGGACTGCACAATTTAATCGATTCTGAGGCTGGTTATTAAACGATTTGATTTGGCAGAACTCGAAGTATATGATAAATTGCAAGTATATGGTAAATAGCAAATTTACATGTGGACTTAGCAAGTTTGGTACGATGGCAAAATTTACTTGGTTCTCTTTTTTTCCTTCCGTTTTTAACTAGAAGCTCATCTTATTGGTCAATGCTAGCATATGAAGCCACCTATGGATCAATCCTAGTCTTTTTCCTCATTCTTCTGCCACCTATATATATATATATATATATATATATTGTTTTTGGTATTGCAACTTGTTTTTTTTAAATTTTTTCATTAAAAATTTCTGGCAAGATGGTGAAGGCAAAGACCACATTAGCAGTGGCTATACTTACAATGACGACCAAGGCAAAAACCACCAAGCACTGGCTATATTTCCTGTGTCCGTCAATGGCCCAAATCCCAATTAAACTTGACCTCTCATTGTTTGATTTACTTTTTAGGCAGGAAGGTTTCAACATGAGGGTACATAGTACTTTTATTTACTTTGTCACAGAAGTAAGTTGAAATGTTAATATCGATGCTGTTCAGTTTGCAAAAACTTATATAATTACTGATTTCTGTAATCATTCAATTGCATTAAGTTGCAAGAATCTCTTTAAATTGGGCCAACTTAGTGTTCTTTGGCTGGCGGATGTATAGCACTCTCCTTTCTTTGTGAAAGTTGGATCGTGCTTAAACATCATACAGATAGACGTTTGGGACATAAATGTTGAGTATAGTTGCTCGCATTATGGTGAAGTTCTTAGTGTTAGTTCTTTATAGTGTAGGGGGTAGTTCTGTCAAGTTTGGGTTATTTGATTCTCCAGCAAATTCCTATATTAGGCTTGCTTGTATTTAGGAGATCTAATCTCTATATAGGGATCGATTCTCCTCTTATGTAATTAGACTTCTCAATTCAGAAATACAGTTTTAGTCATAGAGGTCTAACAATAAACTGCCCTGATATTAAAGTGTTTTCTTTGCAGCTTCTTTTTATATGCTTGCATTATAAGGATTACTTTTCTTTGCCTGCTTTGCAAGTGCCTTTCTAATGCCTTTATACTTGAGAATTGCTGTTTCCACATAGTTGAATGCCTTTTACTGTTGTATTCAGGGTCAGTGCATCAAACATGTTCAAAAGGTTAACAGGTGGTTTGCCACCCCATTTTTTAGGCTGCCCACCCCAATTGTATCCCCCCCACCTCCCCTTCTTCGGCTCCAGTGCCAAAACTGGCCCGCCCCTCCTTCGGGCCACCTCTTTCCCGGCCTTGGCCATCCTTCTCTTTGCCTACCCACCTCCGGGGTTCCTGGCCTCTCTTCCACCAGGCCCCACCTCCACCTGCACCTCCCCACCTTCGCCCCCCCGGTGTGACACACTTCCAGCTCCTCCCTTTTCCAGCAACCAGCAGGACTGCTCACAGCCACATCCAGTACAGGCAAGCCAGTCTGGTTGGCTGCTAGGAGGGAGAAGGAGAAAAAGGGGTAGGCGAACAAGGAGGGGGAGCTGGAGGCGAGCTGGGAAGGCGTTATTGGGAGGTGGGGGCGGAAGAGAGAGGACGGGGTGCTTTGGCTGGCACCAGCACCAGCAGCGAGAAAGGAGAGGGGGTGGGTAGAAAGTGACTTGGGTGAGAGTGTGTGGGGTGGGTAGATGAGGGATGATTTTAAGATTTGGGGTGTGCAACCTAAAAAATGGGGTGGCAAACTTGCTATCCTGCTCAAAATTGGCTTTACCATATTTTCAAATGTAGTTTAAATGCGCCTTCATATAAAGTGCTCGCAAATCCTTATGTTAGAAGGCAGTCAGCATCTTTCCCAAGGACCTGTCTTGTGCGCTTGATACCTTGTTGTCTTGCTCCACCTTGTACGTGATGGTTCGCTTAGGGCAACTCTGAAAAATTGCTTCTACATTTCTAAAACTTTTTGGTACCTTGATTTTTATATTGATCTTTTTCTTGTGTGTTTTTCTCCTTCATTACTTCTTTAGTTTAATGCAGGTGTTTTTTCTTCATATTTTGACACAGTTTTCATATGTTATGGATTAATGTGAGGCTTAAACTATTGCCTAGAGTCTTATGCCTAACTGTTTAGAAATGGTCAAAATTAGGTTATGTTGATATATTGTTGCTCTAAAATCCATTTTTGTTCTTTTTCTTTGGCAGTAGGGGGTTTTATTTTAAGCTTCATTGGAAGGAACTTTCCTTATTAATGGTTTATGCACAGGATGTAGTAGGATTCTTTATTCTATTTTGTAGAAATTATTTTTCCAGGTTTGGCTAGTCTCCACTGGAAAAAACTAGGCTCGATAAAATTTTATACTCAGCTTGAGTGGGTTTGGATCTATTCATAAATTCTCAACAATTATATGTAATTTTATTTTACATACGTACTCCCTCCGTCAAAAAAAACTGGCTGCCTTTGAAAAATTACAGATCCAGCATTAGATGACTGGATTTGCCCTACAGGCCCATAGATCCTCATGAGCGTGCATGTGCAGGGGTAAGCGGAGGCTTGAAATGCTGTAAGCCCCACAGGGCAAGAAATTTATCTCATTTTCAAATGCAACCAGGTTTTTTTTGGACGGAGGAGTATATACACTACATATATAGTTTTCACGTATTTCAAGCTTTAACTACTTCCATCGGATATATCATTTTCCACTAGTTTTCATGTATGACTACTGCACTCGGTGCCTCTTAGAGGGAATTGACAATATGCCTAACAGTTACTTTTCTCCATTATGATGCATGTTTGTACTAGCCTGTAGTGGTTATTTCTCTCTGAACCTGTCGACCACCCACTACAAAACCCTACATCTTATGATGTGGTTGATATATATTATCTATAACATTTTTATAGCTTTACCACCCCCAGGCCTCACCAGAAAATGTGAAGTATTGAGACAAAGTTTAGCCCTGCAAACCAGTTGAACCTTGCTTTGTTCATAGGGAAGTAAATGGAGTGGTTAAAAGTTGAAACGAGCTGGTGTTCACAGTTGAGGATGTTAACAAGTCAAGCTGGATTGCAAGCTAAACTGGCTCAAGCTCGAATGATACCTGAAACCTAATTTGAAGGTCAAGTCGAGCTAAGCTTAATGCTAGGCACAGCTCATGAACACTCCTAATGCCATGGCTGGATGAATAATTGTAAATATAGAGTACTAATTTTGTATTTTTGGTAGACGAATTACCGATATGATTGGTTAGGCCATAGTTTTAGAACTTGTTTTCTGAGTACAATTTATTTCACAGGAAATTGTAAGCTCTTCTGAGGACATCTCAGCGAAGACAAAGAGTGTCATAGAATTAAAAAAACTTCAGCTGCTTCACCTTCAGCGCCGTTTACGCAGGTATAATATATGGTCTTGATAGTGTCAAGGTATTCTATCTTGGCAATTACTTAATAGTTTTACTTGGCAACAAGTTGCAGTCTTTTGCTTAATCTTGACAGTAGTCTTTTTATATTGTCTACCTTCTCATACATTGTTTTTCCTTATTCTGATATGCTCTTGTTGGTTGACAGTGATTTCTTGCATGATTTATTCAAACCCGTTATACCTGATATGGATCGCTTGAAATCTGTGAAGAAACATAGACATGGAAGGCGGACAAAACAAGTTGAAAGATATGAGCAGAAAATGAAGGAGGAGCGACTGAAGAGAATTCGTGAAAGGCAGAAACAATTTTTCAGTGAAATAGAAGCTCACAAGTACTTTCCTTTTTTCTTTGGAAAGAATTATGAATCTAGTTTTTTTTTTCTTGAAAAAATTGTATTAGGTAATCTAGAATTTATATATATATCATTTTAATATGGAAAAACATTTTTTTAAGCGGTTATTGTTTCTCATCTTCTGGAAAAAAGAGCATACAGACTGGAATTTCGAGATAAGATGAGAACAATACTCCTATATCTGTAGATGGTTGTGGCTCCTTGAGGACTAATAAACTAATGTCCTTGTTTACCGAGTATTAATCAAGTCTAATATTTAACTAGTACCATCTTCCTTTGTTACTTTGAAGGGAGAGACTTGATGACTGCTTTAAGGTGAAGAGAGAACGCTGGAAAGGCTTCAATAGGTATGTGAAAGAGTTTCATAAAAGGAAAGAGCGAATGCATCGTGAGAAGATTGACAGAATTCAGCGAGAGAAAATCAACTTACTAAAGAATAATGATGTGGAAGGATATTTGCGGATGGTTCAGGTATGTAATAATTACTTCTTGTTGTAAAAGCAATGTTTTTGTTTTATGAATGAAAGCCTATATTTCCAACCATATGCAGGATGCAAAGTCAGATCGTGTGATGCAGCTTCTCAAAGAAACTGAAAAATACCTTCAGAAGCTTGGATCTAAGCTAAAAGAGGCTAAGACTCTGACAAGGCGTTTTGAGATTGAAATGGAAGATGGGAAAGTTGTGAATAATGTTGTTGAGACAGATGACTTTGAGTTGGATATTGAAGATGAAGGTGACCAGGCAAAGGTAACTGTACTTTTGACCTTTTAAGTAGCCAGATAAAAGTTTGTTAAAACTGTTAAAGAAGATGTGAGTTTCCTTTTTGTGGTTCAGATTGAGTATATTCTTCATGTGATATCTTGATTTTTTTTCTCATTTTTTATTTGCTTTTTCTGTCTCAGCATTACCTTGAAAGCAATGAAAAGTACTACTTGTTGGCCCATAGGTATTTTTCTTACTGTTTCCTTTTTCCAAATGTATATGGCAGGTCAACGGGTTTATACTGTTTCACTTTGTTATGCATGTGATTGAACTGGATTTAGTTGGTTTATTGCGAGTGCTTAGTGTTATCTTTCTCTTCTTCTCAAAGATTGCAGCCAAAACTTAAAGTTGTTGTCATTATCTTACAAGCTATTGCTCTTCACATTCCACGAATTGTAATAGAATCAGAACTGCCATTTCTGGTGTAGTTCTCATACATTTTCATGAATTTCTTGTTTTCTGCAGCATAAAGGAGAGCATTAATGAACAACCAACTTCACTTGAGGGTGGAAAATTAAGAGAGTGATTGCCTTTTTCAACTTTTTGTAACTCGTCCATTTTTTATGTAACTTTACCTTTTTTCCTCTATTTATGCATGTATGTTTGTAGGTACCAAATGAATGGACTTCGGTGGTTGGTTTCTCTGTATAATAATCACTTGAATGGGATACTTGCTGACGAAATGGGGCTCGGAAAAACTGTCCAGGTACGTGAGTAGGATGTAAAATATGCATTTAACGGAATAAATCTGACACTTGGATGATTTGTCAGAGATCTTTAATCTCTTCAAGTGTCATCAAAGAAAGGTAAAAAACACAATGATCTATGATCTGGTTGTGGATTCAATGTGCTTATCTTTTGCTTGATTTCAAAATCTTCTTTAATTGCCAGATCTATGATGGTTTTCAGTAGGCAACCTCCTGTTGGGTCACTATCCCTTGGAAGCTTTTTCAGTGAGGAGACCAGACCAATCATTTCTTTTTCGGCTTCCGTTTGAATAAGTACTTTGCACGTGGTTGACTGTTTCTATAGGGCCATCTTTTTATGTGGCCCATTACACTGTACCTTCTTGTGTAGCCCTCCTGGTAGGATGGGCCGGTGTTGTTGTTCTACCCATAAGCACTAGGGCTGTTTCAGTTGAATCATAACGTAACCATGACACCATCCTATCAATGCATGGAAGTGCCGTGGACATTGTGGTGCAGGACCATAATGAGATCCTACATTCTTTTGTATGTGGATTTATCTCTGCTTACTTGAAAATCATGTCAACTTTGTTGTTCATGAATAAGGCCCGCCTGTGTTTAATGTCTAATCCCTTTTAACTTGTTCAATGTCCCTTTTGCCTTTTAAACTGTTAACTCTCTAGCCTTGGGAAATTTCTCAATCCCAACGAATCCCCCTTTTTTGAATTGGCTGACACTACCTGATTTCTTGTTGGCTTTCTGTTTAGCTTTTAGTAACTGTACAACTGCTCAATTAGCTTAAGTTTTACGTTGTTCATTGATTTGTACGAATTGATAGTGGATCTCAAGTTGCAGTTTCATTTTATTAGTGATGTCCTGCGTCATTTTTGTCTCAGAGCTCAGGTTTGGCTTGGGGAATTGCATGTCACTTGCACTACACAATCTGCACAATCGTTGCATGTGCTACATAAGGGTTGCTCTATAGATTGGTCTTGTTGAGCATGTGTAAGATTCTAATATTAATGAAATACATTATTAGATGAAGAATGCGAGGCAGTTTCCCTTTCTAGGTTGATTAAGGGTTGCTTCTCTTCTAGTCGGGTCACTTGAGTGCAGCACTAAGACTCCTGCTTATAACACTCAGACTCTTACAGTGGGTGATGTTCAGTGTGCAACTCCACTCCCCATGTCACTCCATGGCCCAGTTTTTGAGTCATCCGAGTTTCTGAGTTGGCAGAGTCATGTCATGTCCAGTTATTGCACTATGAGATAATGAGCAATGTAAACTTCAAGCTGATTTATGTAATTGTGGTAAATAGCTTAATGTCGAGTATTCGGTTGTTTGTTAAAGTCTGTTATTTTAGATGGCTTGTTGAACCTTCTTTTGAACCCTCTACCTGCCTTTTACCTAAACTCACACTGCTGTTGCTCCTCGTAGTCAAAAGGACAGGTTGATTATTTTAAAGAAGCAGGTAATTTCTACCTGGAATGGAAGAATCCATCAGTTCCTTTTTAATTGGGACAGCCAGATTCAGTTGGCATGTAGATTTCCAAGGATAAGTTGCATCAGATTGATCCAGGGTCTTTAGAATGCTACCATTGCCACCATAGTTATCCTCACAGGTCTAGTCTCTCCCACTCTGGAAGAATTGGTGCGTACACCAGCTATAGACCTCAGGTTGCGGGTCTGTTATTCACCTTGCAATGATTGCTGACCGATTGTTGTCATCTTCTACAATTGCTCCCTTCCACTAGCGATTTTTAGACTTCCACTCAAAGAGTGTGGCCCCTTTTTCTCTCTGTCGATGGAACATTTATTGTGCTGTGACTGCCACTAGTCCTATTTTCTCTCCACTGAAAGATTGCACATAAGTACTGCAGCTCTGGATGTATGGACGACGGTGGCAGAGCTGTATGACTGGTGAACGGCTAAACAAAAACAAATGAACTTTCCTTTCTCTCTGTAGATTTTTCTCTGCATGTTTCTGAATATGCGCCTGGACGCATCACGAGCTCCAGTGTAAGTGGGGGCAGGCAATTCAAAACCTGCCTAACCTCTATTTACTGCTCAATTGCGTGGCCAAAAAGCATCCGCACATGCTTCTGCATGCACAGGTTGCATTATCTTATAAATGTGACTCATATATGTATGTACGTATGTATTTCTGTAAAATAGAAGCTAACTCCTTTGCATGATCTGCAAATTGTTTCCTTTTAGATCAACAAATAGATCTCTTTAAGTTGTGACCAAAAAGACTAGGATACTCCCCCTGTCCGAAAAAACTCCCTTCTCCAAACCCATCCGCGAGTCCAGCTGGCTCTTCTCGGCACCACCCCGACGCCCGGTGAAGCGCAAGATGCACTGCTCCTTGCTGCCGGCCGCCTGGGACAATTGCACAAGCAGTGGAAGCCATCTGGGAAAGAACAGAAGCAGAAAAAAATGGCTGCTGTTCTCAAGGAGAAGCCTCTTATGGCATGCGGTTAATCCCCCTAAGCTGCTGTGGCTAGGAGTAACACCATCCTTCTGACACAGCAGAAGCAGCTGCTGCCTACTGGAAGGGCTCTGCCGATGGCTGAAGCAGGAAGCTGAGGGAGACGGTGGATGCGCAGCTGTAGTCGTCATGGAGAGGCGGCAGACTGGCCGTACTTGCAGTCTCTGCGCCAGACTCGCAAGAGGTGATGGGTGGGAAGTCGGAGAGTCAGGAAAAGAGCTTCTTATTTTGATGATGAAGACGATGCTCAGTATCAAGGCAATGGAGGCCTGGATGTGGAGAAGCTTCTTGCAGAGAGTCGCATGAAGGACAAGCTGGTCAAAGTGCTTGCAGGTGCTGACTAGGAGTTGGTCTGTGATGGTCACGGGGAGACTTGTGCATCCAGAATCTTAAGAGAGCGAGGGAGAGCTTGTGTGCATGACCTTGATACCCCAATCAACGGTAGAGCTGTACATGATTATTGGCAACCAATCTGTACTTAAGTACAGACTCTCCAACATCTATTACTAAATAAATTATTAGCTTTGTTTTTTCAAATGGGTGAAACTTGCTTGAGTTTGGCCTTTGTATGTGGCTTTTCTCTTCGCTGTAATGTATGCTAGAAGGGATTGGAGGTTATTGTTGCTGTGTTTTTTGTCGTCTTAGTTTTTATCTTTCCTTTTCATTCAGTAAGATGATCACATTTTGCAGGTCATTTCTTTAATATGTTATTTAATGGAGAAGAAAAATGACAGAGGACCATTTTTGGTGGTAGTGCCATCCTCTGTTCTTCCTGGTTGGGATTCTGAGCTCAGTTTTTGGGCCCCCAGTGTAAACAAAATTACATATGCAGGTCATCCTGAAGAGAGACGTAGGTTATTCAAGTATGTATGCCTGATTTAGTTTTACATCTATTAGTATTAAGAAAACTAGTCTCTCGCATTGGTCTGTGACTGTACAAACTGATGACTACTTTTTTTATACAGGGAAAGGATAGTTTATCAGAAATTCAATGTCCTTCTGACTACTTATGAGTATTTAATGAACAAACACGATCGTCCTAAACTGAGCAAAATACACTGGCATTATATAATTATTGATGAAGGGCATCGGATAAAGAATGCCTCTTGTAAGTTGAATGCTGACTTGAAGCATTATCAGAGTTCTCATCGCTTGCTATTGACTGGGACACCTCTACAGGTCATTTAAAGATATTTTTGATATCCCTCTGAACATAGACAATCATGTTGGTTTTCCATTTTCTGATAGAATGACTAACCACCTCTTGTTTATACAGAATAATTTGGAGGAGCTATGGGCCTTGCTTAACTTTTTGCTACCTAGCATTTTCAATTCATCCGAGGATTTTTCTCAGTGGTTCAATAAACCATTTGAGAGTAATGGTGACACTTCACCTGAAGAAGTAATTATTTTGATTTTTTTTTGTTTAGTGCAACTATAAGTTGGGAAAATAACGTTGGTATGTTTTTTAAATTAAATGAGTAGGCTTTACTGTCGGAAGAAGAGAATCTTTTGATTATCAACCGACTTCATCAAGTCCTCCGGCCATTTGTTCTAAGAAGGCTGAAACACAAGGTCTGCTAGATGTTTTTTTTTCCTACCTGAAGGGTCTGTGAATTTTCTTTATCTTTACTTCTGTTGTAATCTTATGATGTACAGTTATTTGGTCATTGCCTGTAGTGCTTTGCATGTACTTTTTATTTCCTCCTGTTCTTTGTCCTACTTATTGAAAGCTATATGGGATCTGTCAAATAGCCTTTCTACCAGTCATGTACTTTCTATTTCCTCCTGTTATTTGTCTTGTTTATTGAAAGCTATATGATATCTGTCAAGCAGCCTTTCTACTAGTCGGTCGCTGCATGACATGTTTTTTAAGGTGTGAAGGGACTGATGTTTGGCATTAAAAGTTTTTCATACTAGTCAAACTGCCCATGACAATAGGATTACACAAATTATGTTACTATCAATCAGTATTGAATTTGTAGTATATGTTTATGGGGATTCCCAACTACGTACAAGAGTAATCAAATTAATTAATATATCACTATTAGTCCGTTCATACAGAAATCTCGGTTGAATTGGACACTTAATTTCTTATTTATTGGGATTAAAGTTACTAATTGAGAAGATGAATAAAAGGATATTTTGGGGCACTCGAAGTTTTTCACTTACCCCTTTGCTTTTAATAGCAGTATGTAGATATGTAGATTCCCCTACTAAAAATGAAAAGCACTTTTCTAAAAGGGAAAACAACAAAAGAAAAATGTACCCATTCTTTTTTGTGATTTCTGCCATTAGTTTTTGGTATTGAATACATAGTTTTATATTATTGGAAAAAGCAGCATCTTATTGCGACTGCCTGTTCTCAGTCTCTTATATGAAGTTCTTTAAGTGTCCATGTTGGAGAAGTATTTACATGAGAACATAATTATGTGATAAGTTGTGCATTTTTGTTAGTTGATTTTAGCTGTATATTGGGAAGTTTCTTAGCCCTCATACCCTATCATATTTTATCAGTTCAGAACATCAATATGCACACTTGTTGTAGATAAAACCTATGTTTGGTATAACTGTTATATTTTTATTTCCTTTGGCTTCTGTTATTTGGCTTTCATACTGTAGTTTCCTAGTGGAAACATATGCTTACATCATTTACCTTTTGTAGGTCGAAAATGAATTACCTGAAAAAATAGAAAGACTTATTAGATGTGAGGCATCAGCATATCAGAAGCTTTTAATGAAAAGGGTGGAGGATAATCTTGGCTCAATTGGTAATCCAAAGGTATACCTCTTTATCCTTTTAAAATTTAAAATTTTCCCTCACATTTCTGTAAGGGAGAGATTCTGTTGTTTCTATATTAAAACTTATTAATATTGGATCATAGGCTCGCTCAGTCCACAACACTGTCATGGAGCTCCGAAACATATGCAATCATCCATATTTGAGTCAGCTTCATGCAGAGGAGGCATGTTTCTGTTACATTTACATCTGTTTATATATTTTTGGAGTTGAATAAATGGTTGTATAACTTTTGTTCTGGAATCTAAAATAGGTTGACACATTAATACCTAAACATTATCTGCCACCAATCATAAGGCTTTGTGGAAAGCTTGAAATGTTGGACAGGTTGTTGCCCAAATTGAAAGCTACTGATCATCGGGTATGTATGAAATTATAACCTTTGCTGATCCAGTCATTGTGTGCATAAATGATTTTGATTTTGTGTATAAAGAGCATGTACTCATTGAATACCATGAATTACTGACCCGTTTGACTGGTTCAGTTGGTTGAATTAATTTTAACCTAGGATCAGTTAGGTTTCTGTATTTAGCCAACTAGGGAGGCAGGCAGCTGATTGACGTGGCTAGTTCAATCAATGGCCTACCGAGCCAGGCCAACCAGGTTGTAGTCCATTAGTCAGGCTCTGCCTGGCATACTCCTGGGTTTTCTCAATTCCCCGCTTTTGCCTTTTTTTTCCTCCCATTCTGCATCTCGCTTTCTCATTCTCCTCTTGCTTCCTTTCCCTTCTTCTTCCTTCTGTTTCTCCCCTCGTCCACCACTTTCCGTACCCAGTGTGTTTCTCCATTCCTTTCCACCTTCCTAAGCCAATTAGCTTTATCCTCTTGATGGCTCGGTTTGAAGAGGATGTTAGCCTAACTGGTTTTAAGAGTTGTGTTTTATTTTATTTTTCTTTTGTTCTTTTTTTAAGGGCATTGTTTTAGATCTCAGTGGATACTTTTTTTTGGTAATTATCTTGATTGATACTTCATATATAAATTTTGTTTATCAGTCAATTGAGATAAATGATAAACAGTCTTTTCAAGTTTTTAGTCTAATGTAAAGGACTGAACACAAAACCACAACCCAAGGATTCATGATAAACAAAAGCTACTTCATCAAATTTAAAATGGATTTTCAAATATCTATGTATGTATACATATATACTCCATCGCAAAAATCCTGGCAGCATTTAAAAGTGAGTTAAATTTCCATCCCAAAAGTCCTGGCATCATTTAAAAATGAGCTAAATTTATAGGACTGTAGAGCCCACAGCATTTCAAGCCTTCACTTACCCCTGCTCATGCACGTTTACGAGGATCCATTGGCCTCTAGGGGAAATCCAGTCATCTAATAGTAGATTCGTAATTATTCAAATGTAGCCAGGTTTTGCGGACGTACGGAATATATCAAAATTGTGTCTTTGACTTAGTTGCCTATGGGCCCTGCAAGTGCATAATCAAAGTAGTTCTGCATGTAAGCAAAAGGGACTCCATGCTCTGCACAACTACCAGCAAGATAGAAGTGTATTAGTGCTAGGAAGTCTTTATAAATGGCTATCAAGCTTATCTAGTTTTAAAGTAGAGGTTTTATTGGTTGGAGGGAGTGGCTCCTAAATCAAGGATGCATTCAAAGTAGGAAAGACAATAAGGTAAGACAGAACTTAGGATATGTTTTTTTACCACTATTTACCATTATGGCAGCAAAGTGTAATGAGAATCTACGTAACGTACTAAGAATCTAATACTAAACATAACATTAACTCTTAGTTAATATAACCCATTAATATTAATGTATTCACACTTATTAATGCTATATTAATTGCTTTATTTTTTTGGATAACATTATGGTTTGCAACAACTGGGGTATTTCTTAGATATATCTGTGTCTGTCACTTTGATACAAGATATAGGGAAAAAATGTATCTTCCCCAATATCTCAGATATCTCTGGAATATTTTAGATATATCTGAGATATTAGCAAAATATCTGGGATATTGCCGATATCTTAACCTACTGCCACCTTCCAGCGCCCTTCCAAGCACCACACAACAACACTTGGACACTCCAACCCCCTTTCCTGCATATCTTTTCCGGCACTGACGACCAATACACTATCACGTTCTTCATTCTATATGCTTGTTTTGACTTTTTAAGATGTATGTTGTCATGTTCAAATTCTGTTCTTTATCATCAGTGGCCATGTTTATCGCTTGATGAATGTAATTTTTGTTAGCATAAGTTTGTTCACATGGTTTTAGGATTGTTTGAGAGTAGCATTAGCATTAGGCCTTTTATATCTTAAAAGGGAAAAGGTAAAGGATGATATTCAGGGTAATTTCCAATTTAGGTGGACTGAAAGTTGAAATTGTTTGAGATGCATCTCTACTCTCTAGATGTTTCAAAATGATGAACAGTAATTTTTCTTTTTTGTCATTTATTTGACTCACTAATAACAATTGCACTTTCTTCTAAGAATCTTCCTCATGGCAATGGCTTTATACAGAGATTATGCATAGTTGGTATCCCTACTGTCTGCTAACATCGAACACACCAAAGAAGTCCTCTCTGTTTGAAAAAGATAGGTAACAGTGTGGAGAATTTAAGTTTTTAAGCCACATTAAAACCATGAATGGGAAACGGCCTATGTGGCTAAGAAATAAGCCTAACTGTACCTACTCTTTTCGAAATGAAAAAGGGAAGTGTATCTACTATTTTCCAACAGAGGGAGTACCTTATTGCACACATCTGCCTTTTCAAAGGAAAAAGGTTTCCAACGGAGGGAGTATCTTACTGCACACATCTGCCTATTAATATACATTATGTTGAGTCATAAAAGTAATTACGTTATCATGAGTTAATCCTCATTTGTATTAAACGGTAAATGCCATTACGTGCATTTTGACTAGTAAAGATTATATAGATGGTTGTCCTATCAGTTTTGGAAGTTCTTTATTCCTTTTCCTTGGCAACCATCAATGACTCGCTAGTTGAAGCTAAAAGCAGAAATGGATGGTGGAATTACTCTCCCAGAAAAATGCTTTCCCGACTGGGCTCCTTGACCATACTACACAGGGGTCCTACCATGGTACTTAGATGTCTATCATACTAGAAAAGTTAAGATGTCTATCATAGTACAAAAGTTACCTGGTGACCATGATAGGACCATGCTAGGAGATTGTCTGTGTATCATTTTAGGCCTCTTATGTACCATGCTTGGGCCCCTATGTACTGTGGTCATGGATGGATCCCAGTCAGGCCATGGCCAGGACAAAGGAGAAATGTGCTTGATTAGACTCCCCTAAGATTCGAGTTACCTGTTTTGCTTAACTAGGCACTCGAAGGAACAGAATGAGTTTGACGTGCCATGATTTATATGGACATCTGTAAACTGCTTTCAATTGCACTGCGTCAAATGTTTCTCTCTCTCTCTCTGTGATATGGTTTTATTTCCTGGATACAGTAATTAGGCATTTTTATGGAATTGAGAATTTTTTATGTGTAGGTTTTGTTCTTCTCCACGATGACAAGACTCCTTGATGTCATGGAGGAATACCTATCTTGGAAAAGATACAGGTATCTTCGATTGGATGGGCATACTTCAGGAAGTGACCGTGGGGCTCTTATTGAGGAATTTAACCGACCAGATTCTCCTGCTTTCATTTTTTTGCTGAGGTAGAACTAATGTAAATGTTATGGGTGATGTGATTCATGAGTAGTATACGAAGTAGTAGTGTTTCTTGATTTTAGATCTCAACCGGGAGCTGAATTAATGAAAAAAATAGTATAGTTGGCTTTTGTAGTGTTAATTAATTGCTTTTGGTGAATAGCATCCGGGCTGGTGGAGTTGGAGTCAATCTTCAGGCTGCAGATACGGTCATCATATTTGATACAGATTGGAATCCTCAGGTAATGCATAAACTGTACTATAATGATTGTGGATGAAAGATTTCTTATATCCCCTCATTTTTGTTGGCCTTGTGGCACACTTTCAAAAAGATAATTGGAGGTGAAATAGGGTATTCTACAAAATCTCTGAAAGTGACCATTTCAAACTTTTAAAATGTGATGAATGATGCCTTTAAGTTTTCCTTATCTCTTATCCGTTACAGATTCTGTTTATCTGATTTGCCTCATTAAATGCTACAACTGCATGTGTGTGTGCGTGACTGTTAATTGTAATGGGAGACTATCCTTTGTTCACGTGGGAAGATTCTGATCTGGTTGATTAACACTTGATTGCAGTATATATAAATATGATAGAACAAAACTTGTAAGTATTCAGTAAGAATATAGAGTATCTTTTGTCTCTTCCTGTGTGAGTCAACTGTATAAGGGACTATGCCACTATTCTTTGTACAAGTGTGAAAGATTCTGATCTGGCTGACTGATCTTGATTGCAACATAAATTATTAAGATTAAGCGCATGAATATCCTATATGAATGTAGAGTGATAAGACTATACACAATTGACAGAACGATTTGAAAAATGTGATTCTGTTTTGAGAGAAATGAGTTGACATCTTTATGGAGTCATAGTTTATTTGATTTCGCTTTAAATTTTTTTTATAAGTGTTAGTCCTGTTGGTTGAAATTGGTTGAGTATTCGCTGTAGTCTTTTGAACCAGCTAGCTGTCTGTCCTATTTTTACTTCTTGCAACGGTCTAACGGTTTTGTTCCACTGCCACTGTGATACGGAATTTGGTAAAATGTTATCGACATGATTGCTGTCATGTTTGAGCTATCTGTTTGTGGGCATATAGGTTGACCTGCAAGCCCAGGCAAGGGCTCATAGAATTGGACAAAAGAAGGATGTACTAGTTCTGAGATTCGAAACGGTATGTATGAATCCCTGCATAATGGTCTCTGAGTTTACTGCTCGATGTCTTTTCAGTGTTCTCTCTCTCTCTCTCTCTCTCTCTCTCTCACACACACACACACACACGCACACGCGGACACATACACATACATGCACAAAGGACACATCTGGGGTCTATATAATTGCATAGTAACATCAAGTTGGGGCTTTTTGGGCCTAACAAAATAGTATGCCTAAATACAAACTTAGCTCTGATAGCATGTGCGCCAACTGACAATGGAGATGTTTTTTTTTTTGAAATTCAAGAAAAAAAAACACATTAGATATTTTCTTTGCTTGTGTTTTTTCAGTGCAAATGCACCTCGTCGTCTTCTGGTTTTCCTCTCATTTTTGTCAAAGTCTTCAACATATTTAGTGATGTCAAGTTGCTTAATTGTTCTTTGCGAGTGTGATCATTTTGCATTTCTACTTATTTGATTTGTTCCAATGTTAATGTCATGAACAGGTTCGCACTGTAGAAGAACAAGTTAGGGCTGCAGCTGAACACAAACTGGGAGTGGCAAACCAAAGCATTACAGCTGGATTTTTTGATAATAATACTAGGTACTGATGTTGCCTCCTCCAGTATCTTTCTCTTTTTGATTTGATAATTTAAGTGCTGAAGTACCTTGCTACAATTTTATGGCAGTGCGGAAGATCGGAGGGAATATTTGGAGTCTCTTCTTAGGGAATGTAAGAAAGAAGAAGCAGCTCAGGTGTTAGATGATGATGCTCTTAATGACCTAATAGCCCGCAGGTAAAATGATTTCGATTGCATTCAACCTTAGGGGTGCATTTGGAAGCTGAAAAAACCATTTTTCAGCCCTGAAAAGTATTTGGAAGCTGAAAGGGTGAAAAGTGGTCAGTGACGGTGATAGGTGAAAATTTTCACCTTTTCACCTTTTAGGCCTGAAAGGTTTTGGTTGTTAAAAGGCTAAAAAGTGGCCCTGAAAGGTGAAAGGTGACAACAATTTTTCATCTTTCACCCTGAAAGGCTGATTCTCACCCAAGTGATAATCAGGCAGACGAGGGAGAGCTGATAGAAAAAATTACCCACTGCCCCCTCACCCGTCGTTGGGCTCACTCGTTATCGCCCTCTTTCTCCCTGGTGGTGATGGCGGCGGAGTCCCATGCCTCCCTCATTTCGGCCAACTGCTCGGGTCGTCAAAAGCCCCCCTCACCTCGGTGTTTGCCTACGTCTCTGCGGCGCACCGTTGAGCAGAGGGAGCCCCCCAGTCATATCTCCCTTAAATTTAGTCCGTTTTTGCCAATTTTTCATCATTATAAGAAAGCCCTAAAAAATGAGGTAGAATGAAAAAAAATGGGCCAAAACGGATCAGAAATAAGTAAGAAACGCATCGTTGAAGTTTGTCCCATTAAAAAAATTATCGTGTAATCGATTACACGATAGCCAGTGCTATAGTGTAATCAATTACACAATAACCAGTGCTATAGTGTAATCGATTACACGATAGCTGATAACACAGGATAGCCAATGTTATAGTGTAATTGATTACACGATAGCCAGTGCTATAGTGTAATTGATTACACAATAACCAGTGCTATATCGTGTAATCGAGTAGCACTGGATATCGTGTAATCGATTACACTATAGCACTGGCTATCGTGTAAACGATTATACTATCGCTTTGGTTATCATGTGTTGTCAGCTATCGTGTAATTGATTACATGATAACTTTTTTAATGGGACAAACTTCAACGATGCGTTTCTTACTCATTTCTGATCCGTTTTGGTTCTTTTTTTTATTCTTCCTCATCTTTAGGGCTCTTTCTTATAATGATGAAATAATGGTAAAAAAATGGACTAACTTTAAGGGAGATATGACCGGGGGGCTCCTTCGGCTCAAGGGTGCAGAGGCGTAGGGGTGTAGGCAAACACCGGGGGGCGGCGGTAGCATCGAGGTGGGGGGCTCAATGAGGCCGCCACCGCCATCACCACTGGGGAGAAAGAGGGCGACATCAACGTGATTTATTTTCAGTTCCCAAACATATTTCACCTTTCGCACATCAGGCTGAAAATTTTCACCCCGACGTTTGATTACTTTCAGGTTCCGAAACGGGTTGGCACCAATCAGAAAAATCCCGTTGATTATTTTAAGGCGGATATAAATTTTCAACCTTTCACCTATTAGCATCCAAACGCGCCCTAGAAACTATTAAAGCCGGGGAATTTGGATGAAGTCGTCCTATATATATATATTATCAACTGCAAATCTATATGGAAATTATAGCACCTAGTTCTTCTGTCTGATGGTTTCATCTTTCGGTTACGTCTCTTGACAAAATAGTAATTTTGGTGCTTGTGCCTAAAAGTTTCCCTTTTTAATGTGGCTTTATGTCTAATTATCCATTATTATATTTTGTTGCCAGTGAATCGGAGATTGATATTTTCGAATCAGTTGATAAACAAAGACATGATGAAGAGATGGTATGTGGAATTTGTGTTTTATTTTAATTTCAAGTGACATTGGTATATATACTAGGTCTTATTTTCTTTTTTCTAATGGATGTTTGTGCCAAATTAATCTTTTCCAGGCAGCTTGGCAGATATTGAACGCGGGTGAATCTTTACCATCAATACCTTCGCGCTTGGTAACAGATGAGGATTTGAAGGCATTTTACTTTGCTATGAAAATTTATGAAACTCCAAATGTTGATGTGACATGTAAAAGTGAGCATCTTGGTGGCTTAGACACACAACAATATGGAAGGGGAAAACGCTCTAGAGAGGTTAGTATTGTTTTTTTGCTTTCATGCAAAGAGTTATACTTTGTTATCAATTTTATAATCTAGTGGTATATTAAATAAAATTGTATCATTAGACCGAATTGTTTGTGATATCTTCAGGTTACCATAGTATGTGCACAGTTTTTCGAATTTCCCATGTTAGATGATGGTAATTTATAGTAGAGTTTTAGATGACTTGATGATGACAATGAGATTTTGATGTCCTTGGATTCATACCGCTTCTGGTGTCATTGGCTACCACAAGAGTAGCTAATCATAATCAAGTAGCGCCTTTTCCCAACTATTTTGGAGTCGGCGACATGGATCTTACTCCTCCATTTAGGCCTGTTTTGGGCTACTTCTTTTGTAAGAGATAGTAAAGTCAAATCCTTTTTTTATTAACTCCATCCAAGTTCTCTTAGGTCTCCCTCTCCCTCTTTTGGCACCATTTACATGCATGACTTCTAATCTTCTCACATGGGCATCTCTTGGTCTTCTTTGCATATGCCCATACCAATGCAACCTATAAACTTTCACAAATATATTTATTTCTAATCCTATCTCTCTTGGTTATCCCACTTATCTACCTTAGCGTTCTTATTTTGGCTACATTTAACTTATCTATATGACTTCTCTTTGGTGCCCAACACTCCGCTTCATAGAGTATTGCAGGCCTAATGGCTATTCTATAGAACTTGCCTTTAAGCCTTTTTGGAATACGCCTATCACACAATACTCCCAAAGTTGCCCTCCACATTACCCACACCGCATTTATCCTATGCACTTTATCACTATCATTATCCCTTTCTTTATGGATAATAAATCCTAAGTAACGGAATTGATCGCACCTTGGCACTTCTTGCCCATCTATTTCAACTAAAGCTACCTTCCTTAAAATTAAATTCCATGCACTCAGTCTTAGTCCTATTTATTTTAAAACTTTTTGATTTTAGAGCCTCCCTCCATAATTCCAGTTTTACATTCAAACTTACTTTACTCTCATCAATTAAAACTACTTCATATGCAAAAAATATACACGTACGCTATCTTTTAAATGTCTAGTAAGCTCATCCATGACTAAAGCGAAAAGATAAAGACTTAAGGCTGACCTTTGATGAAGACCTATTATAACCAGAAATTCTTTGATTTCCCCCAGTAGTTCGTACACTAGTCACAACCCCCCGTACATATCCTTTATGATATCTATGTAACCTTTTGACTCCCTCTTTCAAAACACTCTCAACACTCGTGTAGTAGGTTTTTTCTAAATCTATGAAGGTCATATAGAGGTCTTGTTTTCTGTCCCTGTACATCTTTACTAACTGTCATAACAAAAATATAGCTTCCGTTGTTGATCTCTTCGGCATGAAACCAAATTGATTCTCTGTTATTTTAGTTATTAGTTACTTTTTACAATTGTTCTTCTATTATTCTCTCTTATAATTTCATAGTATGTCTCATTACTTTTATACCTTTATAATTTGTACAACTTTGGATGTCTCCTTTATTTTTATACAAGGGTACGAGGGTGTTTCTCTGCCACTCCTCTGGCATCCTCTTATACTTCTAAATCTTGTTAAACAAACTAGTCAATTAAGTTAAGCCAACACCTCCTTGTGCCTTCCATACTTTAATAAGAATTCCATCGGCCAGAGAACTTTGCCTTTTTTATCTTCCGTAATACAGTTCCTACATCCTTTACGGAGAATCCCCTAAAATAAGTTATATCTTTAACGGGACTAGACTTAAAATCCGTCCCACTATTATAATTTTCATTCAATAAACGCTAAAAAAATTCACGCAATCTCTCCATAATTTCCTCATCTCTCACTAAAACCCTTTGATCTTCACTTTTAATGCATCTAACTTGCTATAAGCCCATACTTCTCTTATCTCTTAACTTAGCTATCTTATATATGTCCGTCTCCCTCCTTCGACCTTAGCTTATTATATAAGTCATCAAACGCCTAATATTTAGCTTTATTCACTATCTTTGCCTCTCTCTGATCTTAACATATCTTTCCCAATTATCTTGATTTTTATATTTTTGCCACTCCTAAAAGACACTTCTTTTCCTTGATGACTCTTTGAAACCACTAGAGTAGCTAATATAGTTCAAAATACATGGTGTCAACTCGAACCAGTGGACCAAGGGGGGACCTTGCTACATAAAACTTACAGCAGAAAAATAAACTTCTGCATGTTATGGCCAATACAGCGCAGGAAGAACAGTAAGATTCAGCATTGGCTGAAAAGTAAAGTGTCAAGTGGATGTTATGCATGATTGATTTATTCCGTCTAATTGTTCATGTTCTACTCTAGGCTGCTGTACTACAACACAATGTATTTATCATTTTATAAATAAGTTTCTGTTGATCTATACTTTGTCATATATATGTTAAGCACCTCTAACAAGCTCATGACTCTTGTCAATATATATTATGTTGACTGTTGAACATCTTAGGTGTTTTTGTCTGACGTAGGTGCAATTGTTGGTATTCATGCAATGGCATGTGAAGTGTGTTTGTCTAACATAGGTGTCCTAAACTGTATTTTGTAAGCACAATATCCTCTCAAGTACTATGCATCAGAAAATTGATTGGATTTCTGGATTTCTGGATAGGTACGCTCTTACGAAGACCAGTGGACTGAAGAAGAATTTGAAAAGCTATGCCAGGTTGACAGTCCTGAAGAGTCTGAATCGAAAGAGTTGGTTAAGGAAGTTTTACCTATTAAAGGTGCTTCTGTTCCCAGTTCAGGGAATTCAAATGCTGAAACACTATATGTGAATGAGCCACCAGTTTCATTGAAAGACTTGACAACTACTTCCAAAAACTCAACTTTGCCCTTGAAAGAGACTCAATTACTATTGAAAGAGCCACAGCCTCTCTGCAAAGATCTTCCAGCTCCAAAGAAAGAGCCACCACCAACCCAAAATGAGAAAATAGGGCCAGCCAGGCGTGGGCGAGGTAGGCCTAAAAGGGCAAAACCAGATGTCTCACTTCAGTCTCCAAGTACTCCTGCCGGGACATCTCAAACTTTAACTGTGTTGGCAGCAGGATCCGAAAAAGAAAAGACTCCAAATTCTAATAATCCTACTGCCTCAGACATATCTGCACAGGTCAAGGGCCTACAATCTGGAGACGCACAAGCTAGGTCCAAAAGGGCAAAAGCAGACGTCTCACTTCAATCTCCAAGTATTGCTGGGACATCTCAGACTCAAACTCTGTTGGCAGCAGGATCCGAGAAAGAAAAGATTCCAAATACTGATACTCCAGCGGCCTCTGACATATCTGAGCAGGTGAAGGGCCTACAATCTGGAGAGGCACAAGCTAGGCCTAAAAGGGCAAAAACAGATGTCTCACTCCAGTCTCCAAGTACTCCTGCTGGGACATCTCAGACTGTAACTCAGTTGTCTACAGGATCTGAAAAAGAGAAGCTTTCAAATTCTGATACTCCAACAGCCTCTGACCCGTCCCTACATGTCAAAGGCCTAAAATCTGGAGATGCACAAGCTGTCACTGTACCTGATCCTCCTACAGCTTCACAAACCAAGAGACAAACCAGAAGAAGTGAAAATACTTCAGCAGATAGACCTGCTCGAAAGCCGCGAAAGCAACAACAAACTGTTTCCCCAATTGGTGTTCCTGTTGGTTTGGTCTCTGGGCTTCCTAATGAACTTGGTATTAGCCCTCATTTCCCTCATGCATTTGCTATATCACAGGATGGTCGGATGTTAATTGCACCAGTGGGAGCTTTAAGTTCAGCAGGAGTTACTTTTGAGATCAATCCAATTTCAGGCCTCCAGAAAGTGGTTGATGTGGTTTCTGTCCAAGCACCAGGTCCACATCGCAGTCAAGATAAACATAAAAATGTCCAAATGCGGGGAAAGCGAGGTACGGGAAAACCTGTTGGAATTTCTCAGGTTGGTGTTTCTGCAATTAAAGTTAAGTCTGCATCTAGCCCAGTTCAGGCTTCAGAGCGTCCCACTGCTAATGAAAACCGAAAAGGTATTGTCCTGTCTCTTGAAAAAAATACAGAAAAACTAGCTTCCTTCGCTGGAAAAGATGAAGCTGTTTTACCTCTTCAGGGAAAAATGGTACCTGAAATACAACAGCTGGTACCGGGTTCAAGTTCTGTGGTCTTGGAATCAAAATCCCCTACAGCTACAGAACACAATAACTTACCTGAACCTAAAATGCAAGCTTCAGTGCAAACTGCACAATCTGCTGTGTCTGCACCTGAACATGGTGTGGTAGAAAGGAGAAACCTTCATACAATTTCCTCTGACAATGGAGGTGCTGATAGGAAGTCAAACGATAAAGTTAATAATATTTCTTCTGGCCAGAGTCACAATATTAAAGAATCTGGAGCCAGTCGAGATGCTTTTCCCAGTTCTTCTGCTGGTAATGTGACTCGGCAAGTAGAACTTTGTTCTGTAAAGTCGAGAAAAGTTGCTGTAGGGAAAGATTTAACGGAAAATACATCAAATTTGAGTTCTCAAGAAGTAGCTTTAGCTTTACCTACTCGTTCTGCAGCAAGACGGAGAGCTGCTGCTGATAGAAAGAAGAGCACATCATCACCCACTGTTAAACCGGGGCCTAAGAGAAGAAGTTCCATGTCAGTGTCACAACTTTGTACAAGCCAGTCTAGCTTGGAAGGGCTTGTGAACTCAGCAGGTGTTGGGATCACTGCAGCAGGAGATAAAGTGGGTAATCAGGCAGAAGATATTACGTGTGAAGGAGCTATGAGCTTGGGAGACATGAGCACCAAGGTTCAAAATTTGAGAGTGATATCTGAGGAGCCAATCCGAAATGTGGAGGGAGGGACTGATATAGGAAACGAACAAGATTTTGATGTGTCCAAGACAGGAGAAAATGTTCATATTTCAATGAAGAGGAATGTTGATGCACTGGAGCCTTCAAATCATGCGAAGCCTGTTGATACTGACAAAGTTAGTCTTGAAGATGATGGTTTAAGATGTGTGGACAGCCATGTTGGGATCGCTGCAGCAGGAGATAAAGCGGGTGATCAGGCAGAAGGTTTTACGTGTCAAGGAGCTATGAGCTTGGCAGATATGAGCACCAAGGTTCAAAATTCGACAGTGATATATGAGGGGCCAATCCCTAATGCGGAGGGAGGGACTGATATAGGTAACAAACGAGATTTTGATGGGTCCAAGCAAGGAGAAAATGTTACTAGTTCAATGAAGAGGAATGTTGATGCACCAGAACCTTCAATTGATGCGATGCCTGTTGATACTGATAAAGTTAGACTTGAAGATGATGGTTTAAGATGTGTGGACAGCAATGTTGGGATCGCTGCAGCAGGAGATAAAGCGGGTAATCAGGCAGAAGCTATTACGTGTGAAGGAGCTATGAGCTGGGGAGACATGAGCATCAAGGTTCAAAATTTGACAGTGAGATCTGAGGGGCCAATCCCAAATGCGGAGGGAGGGACTGATACAGTAACCAAACAAGATTTTGATGTGTCCAAGACAGGAGAAAATGTTACTAGTTCAATGAAGAGGAATGTTGATGGACCAGAGCCTTCAAATGATGTGAAGCCTGTTGATACTGATAAAGTTAGACTTGAAGATGATGGCTTAAGATGTGTGCACAGCAATGTTGGGATCGCTGCAGCTGGAGATAGATCGGGTAATCAGGTAGCAGCTATTACGTGTGAAGGAGCTATGAGCTGCGGAGACACGGGCACCAAGGTTCGAAATTCAACAGAGGGGCCAATCCCAAATGCGGAGGGAGGGACTGATATAGGAAACAAACAAGATTTTGATGTGTCCAAGACAGGAGAAAATGTTCCTAGCTCAATTAAGAGGACTGTTGATGCACCAGAACCTTCAAATGATGCGATGCCTGTTGATACTGATGAAGTTAGTCTTGAAGATGATAGTTTAAGATGTGTGGACAGCAACGCTGTTGAAGCAAAGGCTGAAGATTCTGCACGTGGTTCATCTGACCACATTGCATCTTCTGAAGAAAAATCTCAATCGGATTGTACTACTGAAAAAACCACATTTTTGGGAACCTCTTCAGCAGAATCTGGATCAAAGGGAATCGGTACGAAGTCTGACTTCCAGGGTAGCTCCTTAACCACATCTTTATTATCTGGGACTGCACAGGTGGCAGTGGTGGCTGAGATAAGTCTTCAGGAGGAAGCATTTGAGATTGAAGGTGGACCATCTTGTAGAAATGCTGAAAACATGGAACAGAAAGTCCAGCATTGCATAGAGACGACAGTGCCGGAAAGTAATGAACAAGCATTGGATTCTGTTTCGATCGACTCATTAAGGGAAGTTCCATCTTGCAGAAAAGTGGGATTAGAAGTGAGTGAACCAAAGGTCATTTGCGAAGCTATTGAATCATCGGACACAAATGAGCTAGGCCCACCTCTGAATTCTTATAAAAAATTACATGGTGCTGTTACTAATGTGGCACTGGAGGAAAATAGGTCATGTCCTATGGTCTCAAGTGAAACTGAAGTCAATGCAATTTGTGGTTCTTCTGGAGATCCTGCAGAGTTGAGTCAGATTGTTCCAGAAAAGTCGTTTGATGTGAGTTATAGGGAGCTAAGCCCTGCCATCGTTACAGAGGAAAGGAAAGGTGCTTCATGTGGACAAGGGGTGTTGAGGGAAAAAGAGTCCAAGCGGAGTAGAATAGAAAATTTTGCTGTTGCTGAATGCCAGGAATTAAAAGCTGCTATGACTAACAGTTCTCAAGAAGATACAGTCGATGAGAAAAGTTTCTCAGTAATTGCCGAATCTGATACACTTTCCAGGCCTGCTGAGGTCCAAGCTGTTACGGAACAAACTGATTTGGGCAGGCCACTTTCATCTTATAGTTGTCAGCAAGGAAGCTCTCTTCTGCATGCTGTTGAGCCACGGGGTTCTACATGTGGCAAAATTGTAGTAGGTACAGAAGTACAGTTTTCTGATAAATCAACCAGTATTGGTTCCTATAACCTAGGCGCGCCTCATGTTAAAGAAACTTTTGAGGATAGTACCTCTGCCTTACCAAATACTGCACACCATGACAGTTATGAAAAAGAAGTATCAGTAGAAATCTGTGTCCCTTCTGAAAGTATGACCGCTTCTACAGAAGCTAACATAGATGGGGGTGTGGTGGTTGGAATTTCTGCTACTGCTGCTGGGATAGTAGATGATACTTTTGCGGGAAAACTTGCAACTACTGGCGAAGGGAAAGCAGATTCTGAGAACGAAGTTGAAGCAGAATCTTCTAGTCTGTCATCCGTTCAATCTCCAATAGAACAAAAAGTTGGATACCATGGTCAGAGAGATGTTATTGAAGATGGCAACCATGCTGATCCAGTGACTGAAGATGTTGCTTTAGATGATACTCGGGCACTTACAATAACGCCTGCAACGGAAGCTGAACCAGTGGCTAAAGATGTTATTCAAGATGCAGAACTGGCAATTGAAGAGAGCCTTAATGACCCATCTGGCGGTAATAATAAGAATATTGTTTCTGTAGAGATGGATAGTGGTTGCCCCATTTCAAAGCAAGATGTTGTGATGCCCATTACTGACAATGTCTCTGGTGTAGTTACTGAGGATCTCCTGCCTGAGAAAGTTGAGATGACCAATCTACCAGTAGAGGATTCTGAGGTTGCTATAGTCAGTACTGAAGGAATGATGGATACAGAGATGCTGAACTCTGAGATGACTGTTGATGATAGTTGTATTGCTAGTGAGAATAACCAACAAATTGACGGTATGGATAAATGCCTTATGAATGCGACAAATAATAATCCTATTGCAGAAGCTGCGCCATCTATGGTTCTTGATTCTTGCAATGCCAGACCTTTTTCAGAATCTCCTACGGAGCCAGAAGTTCAAGTGGGTTCTTGTGGGATAGAGAATACGGCTGAAGATGATGAAGCTCGAGTTATTCCCATTGCCTCCCCTAATGCTGGCAAAACCGGTCAATCTACTTGCCCAGCTTCATGTGAAGTTACCAGTGTTACTAGTGTTGATATGGAAGAATATATCTCCCCTGAGAAAGTTGAGTTTACTGATCAACCAGTTGAGGATTCTGATGTTGCTAAAGTCAGTACTGAAGGTCTGATTTATACAGAGATGTTGAACTCTGAGATGACTGTTGACTACAGTTGTATTGCTAGTGAAAATAACCCACAAGTTGACGGTATGGATAAATGCCTTATGAATGCAACAAATGATAATCCTATTGCAGAAGCTGCGCCATCTATGGTTCTTGATTCTTGCAATGCCAAACATTTTTCAGAATATCCTACGGAGCCAGAAGTTCAAGTGGGTTCTTGTGGGATAGAGAATACGACTCCCATTGCCTCCCTGAATGCTGGCAAAGCTGATCAATCTACTTGCCCAGTTTCATGTGAAGTTACCAGTGTTACTACTAGTGTTGATACGGAAGGATATATCTCCCCTGAGAAAGTTGAGTTGACCAATCAACCAGTTGAGGATTCTGATGTTGCTAAAGTCAGTACTGAAGGACTGATTAATACTGAGATGTTGAACTCTGAGATGACTGTTGACGACAGTTGTATTGGTACTGAAAATAACCCTCAAGTTGACGGTATGGATAAATGCCTTTTGAATGCAACAAATGATAATCCTATTGCAGAAGCTGCACCATCTATGGTTCTTGATTCTTGCAATGCCAAACCTTTTTCAGAATATCCTACGGAGCCAGAAGTTCAAGTGGGTTCTTGTGGGATAGAGAATACAGCTGAAGATGATGAAGCTCGAGTTCCTTCAATTGAAAGCAAGGGTGAGATAGTAGGTGACATGGCTCCAAGTATGCTGGATGCTTCCCAGGTAGGGTCGGAGTTAGTAGTAGTGAAAGAGAATGCTTATACAATTTCTTCTGCTCCCCTGATAGATGGGGAACAGAAAGATCCACCAGCAGAGCAAGTGGAAAAGGCAGAATCAGCATGAGTATTATTTTCAAATGTGGGGCATGAAGCAAGCAGAAAGGTCTTTGTGGTTCTGCGCTTTTCAGGTAAGGGTTCACATAGATTAACCTTTTGTTAACTAATTATATATATGTGGTTCCTGTTGTATGAAAGCCTTACCATTATTATACTGTGTAAATATGGAGGACTTGAAATTACAAAAACAGGGCTACCATGGCTGGTTATTTAATATAGTTCTTTAGGGCTCAAAATTTATCTTTGGTAAGCAAAATACAATCTCATAAATGTTCAACCATTTTCATGCTAATTATATTATTTGCATGTCTTCTATGTAGTAATTGAAATTCATGTGTTCAGCTGTCGATAAATACTTTTAGAGCAAAAGAAATGTTTTTGTTTGTGACAGTAAATTGGTGCACTTTCAATAGTATTCATGAAAGAGCAACTTTTGGTAGTATCATCATGGAAGAGCTATCTTGAGTTATTTTGCTGGTTCGCAAATACAATGTTAAGATGCTTGTATAATAAGTATTTTCTCTTCTTTGCTGTCTTCTCAGAATTTCGAAAAAATGTCAATGGTAATGACTGTACTGAGTTACAGAGGAACTATCCTCTGGAGTTAAATCGTCTTCGATATGAGGGCTGGGTTGTGCAGGTCATATTCATAGACAACATCACGGCTTTCAGTTGCTTTTATGTTGAAGCTGGGGGCCTGTTTGAATGAACTTTGGGAGGAAATGAAAGCACCTTTTACTATATTTCCCTTTCTTGAAAGAAAATGAAAATCGGCTTTTTTCTTGGGTCCCTCCTGTGATGGCACTATACATATCTAAAATTAGAGGGTGAGTATGTAATCTGTACTTTATCTTGTTTGATAGTGTGCACGTTGTGTATTGTTGTCTTCTTGGGATTGTCACAGAATTAAGCAACACACCGAACCTGTTTGTGTGGGGTTAATCGGGTTCATGTTTTCACTACTTTTATCAGACGTGGAAATCAATTGTGAAACACACGTCTAGTGCAAACTTATTTGAAAGGAAGAATGATTGAAAAAAAGAATAATTGACTTATATTCTCTTTTTGTTTTTGAAGTTGATAGTTGATGGTTTATGTTTGAGCCTTTGAAGGATGGTAATTTTTTATATGTTACAGATAACGTCTTTCTTTTGTTGGATGACGTCCCTGCACTTTGGTTGCCCCATATTTCTCAGAAACTGTTATGCTATTCTATATTCCTCGGCTGTCATCCAACAATCGATTAGAAGACAGCAGCGGAGGGACTTCAATCATTTCAAGAGCAAGAGTATGTAAGGTTTAGGCGACGAAGGAGATAAATATATTCCCGTGTTTGGTACTAGAAGCACACACACGGCCGGATCACCAATTGGCGTGGTGGTAGGGCCTCTCCCTGTTGTGGGAGGTCTCAGGTTCGAGCCTTGCACCCGTGGCACCTTGAGTGAGGGGTAGGTTTAGGGAGGGAGGGAGGGTTTCACAATGTACCAATGAAAAAGTGTATTAAAAAACAAGACTAAAAGTAATATAAACATCTATCAATTCTCATTCCAACCGTCTTGCTTTAGGTTGTCAATAAATCGTATCTTATATCCTTACGTAGTTCATATCTCCACTTTTCAAATTGTGTCTAGCTGCCGGTTAATTTAAGAATCAATGCGGCAGAACCTTACAAGCTTGCACTCTGCTCAAAATGTTATTTTCCCAATTGACACATTATGTAATAAACATACATACCCAACATCTTTTTGATTTTTTTAAATACCAAAGCCTAAAATCTTGTCTAACTATAAAGTGGACCGGGAACTTGATCTTAATGTAGGAAAATACAAAAATAGTATTATTGTTAGTGATTGCATTTTAGACTTTTTTTTGCTTAATGAAAATTACTTAGAAAACTAAGGAACATGGGTTTTTAAAGGAGCTTTAAAACAGATGAAATGACAAATAAGCAATTGACAAACAAATTGATAGAACAAAAGTATAGGTTATTAAGATAAAACAAATTTCACAACTCTCCTCTTGATTGTGTTGTAAATGTCCTGATAGATGGGGCAACTGGCAACAAACATCATAGATATGGGGCGATAGGCAACGAAGTTTTACACCCTGATAAGCCATAAATGTACCTAAACGCTAAACATGAAAATTATGGCCGCCGCCAAATCCTCAATAAAAGGCTAAATGCTGAACTTACAAAATCTAATTTGTTATCTACCGTGTAGATGCGGTGTCTGCCTAAATAGGGGATGGTAAACCTGCCATCATTGCATTATATGCAGACAGTTTGTTTTTTTTTTGAACAAAAAATTCTCTAGAGCATAGATTGAGATAACATTGGTTTAAAATAAAAGAAAAACCCAATCTGCGCTGCAATGCTGCAGAGTAGTAGCTTCTAGATTTATGTGGGTCCCACTGATCTGACGGTTGGCTATAGTGCTGCAGCTCAGGCTAGCCTGACTCTAAAGAACAATACCCATGTTATAAAATTGCTATCAATCGTTAGATACCATCTCTTAATTTTGTTTTAGTAAATTTACTTATCGTAACTTCGCATAAGTTCAATGTCTTATGTACTTTCTTCTACGTTAGATAACCAACTGGAGAGATGTAATAATGATGAATTTTGCTATGGTCACCACCTCCATCAGCCCCTTACGGCTCATCCCTATTAATTACTCCCTTAGTCGAAATATGTCTGTCCTAGTTAGAAAACCAGGTGTGGAGTCTACTGTACTTTATCTCATTTGTATAGGGAGCCTACTTAGTCAAGCCCTTTGGCCGTTTGGGGCGGGAAAAAAAGCAAAACATCCACAGTGGATGTTTGACTTTCACTATTCATTTCCTATTTTTTTCACTTTCAATGTAAAACACGTCTTAAGGAGTTTCAGTTGAAAGTGAAAAAAACATAAAATGAATAGTGAAAATGAAACATCCACTATGGATGTTTTGCTTTTTTTCACGCCCTAAACGGCCAGTTGCACTTTATTTTATGAAGTCCTTAATGAAAGTAGGCCCCAAATCTCCGAACAATGTGAAACATCATGAACTATTTCCAAAGGAGAGCAATGCTACATAGACTTGCATCTAGGCACTCTCCCAAACTCCCACACATTATGCCCTCATCATGGAACTCGACTCTGCTGCCATTGATCAACCCAAATCTCCATATATGCAGTCTTGTACTCTGTCGAGGCTGGTGAAGCTTCGCCATCGGATTCAAACTCTTAACAATGGCATACATGCGAATATCTTCCTTGGGCAGCAAGTGTACGCAACATTCTCATACGATGACTCCTCTCTATAGGTGGGGTTCCATGGTTGCAGCCCTCTCTGTAAGGGCACGATTAACCTTTTAAGGCACACGATCATATAGCATTTTCGTATCCCATGTAGCTGCACTAATTGGTGGTGACTGGGGTAACAAACCACAAGGTGGCCCGTGGTGTGAGGAGGCAATTGCAAAATTTAGACTCAATTTCCAGGGAACTCAAATCTGCTTGTGAAGAAGTTTCACCGGCCATCGATCCCCCCATCAATGGCACACACGGAAGCGCACAATTCAATGTGTAACTGCCATCCGGTCCCGTGTGTTCCATGGTTTAAATTCATATTTTTGGCAGAGGGAGGGTCAAAATTTGAAAAGCCATGCTGAACTGCGAACCACCTTACCAATAAAGATGTGGCCCAGCACCTATTTTAAGACGTCGGTTGCAACTTGCAAGGTCTTGTCAATTTCCAAACGAAAACAGCCATTAATTATTTAACATGCCAGGGAACAAGTCAGACAAATAGAATGGGACGTTTTTGCTTTCTTCGACATAGACAAACAGAGTGGGACATGCCATCCTCAAAGCATAATTCATTTCTTTCCGAATTACACCTAATTCAATGGATTTCAGATTCTAGAACCTCTGAATAATTAGGAAGAGAAACCCAACTTAGTAATAAGAAGAGCAATTTCTGTGAAGCACATTTAAAGATGGCGGTACAACAATTCAGCCAAAAAAAAGAATCAGATTTGATTGGAAGGTGTTGAAATGCACACATCTCCTTTGTATAGCCATATATGGTGGATCTTGGATATTTTGGTGCTATACATCTCTCAAACCTATTCTTTCTCTACAAGGTAAAAAAAAACCAGGAAGCAACATAGCACCAAAGGGACTCCTCTAAACTTGGTGCTGCTTTGCTTCCGTCGATTCTCTTTATCATGTACACAAATGAAGAGAGTAAAAAGAGAAATTAGCATGGTTCCATGCCCATTTTCTCTCAAAATTGGAAAATTACAATCACAATGCAGCTTTGGGGGCTGTGCTTGATATTAACCGCTCCTCAAGCTTCTTAAGGGCATCTTTCATCCATGAGTACTGGCAATTCTGTCTTGCTTCGCTCAATGGAACCTGCACAAAGTTATCCTCAACATATTAGGAGGCGTTTTGATGACATTTCACAACAAACATTTGGATGGAAATCGGACAATAAAAACATATAGTGTAACTGATGCATCGAAAAAGACCAATTTGCAGACTCTAAATTCCATTTGCAAATTTAAAGCTTGTTTTTATGCATTTCTCATCTCTTGAGTATTACTATATTGCCGCTATTTATTTTTCTTGCAGTGTTGGTTAAGATCATGCGAGGCAATTGGATTCCTTTAAGCAAACAATGAGGCAACCCATGTAATTATGTAGATCAATAGAGATTTGTCAGCAACATACCCATCTCCTTTGCCGAGTTTCTTTCTCGGGCCAGAGATCGAGCTGCTTCGTCACAAACATAGGGTATACGATTCCAATTTTGGTTCTATCCATTTGACTTTTGCTATTGAAGTTCCAAGTACCGAGTCCTTCCTGTACTTCTCCTATTACTCCAGCTTCTTCCATTGCCTCCCTTGAAGCTGCATCTAAAATGGTTTCGTCCGATTCCCAACCTCCCTGTACATTCACAGAAAAGAAACAATTTAGGCAATTTTCCAACAGCAACTGACTCATTCTAAACCAAGAAAAAAAAATGTTTCATGGTCTAAAAATAGGTACAATCGAATCTAATATGATAATTCATCTGTTTGATATTTTTTATCAAATAGAGAAAATGAATACCATCCTGGTCTAATTGTAATCGCTAGTTTGTCCATTTGATCTACGAATAATTGGAAAACAATCATAGAATTTTCAGCAGGAACCAACCTTGGGGAACATCATTCCCTGCCCCTTTTGCGAAGTTATCACAAGAACTTCCAAGTCATCAAATCTAAATCTGTAGGGAATGCATCTGGAACAAAAAAAAGAAAAAGAACGTTATTGATACATTTAAACCCAATTTGCAAAATCAATGAAGAAAAGACTCCCAGCTGAAATCATGCAAGACCCAATTCCCTTTTGGCCTCTCAATTTAAACAAAAAGCATCAAGTTGCACATAGGGTCAAAAGATTGAACATACCCTACAACAAGACGGCACCCATCATTGCTGTATCTCTGCAACTCCCTCCCTCTCCTAGCAACCAAAACCGCCATTTTCTCTCTTTTCTTCTTCTTCCTTTCTTACTATAAAGATAAGCAACAAGATAACAAAAGACCTCAGGCAGAAAGCCTCTTCCTTCCTCTTTATCCCAAAGGGACAGTTATGTTAGATATATATAGGTGTTCCTTTGGGGGGCCTTCGCTTTAGATGAGGGCTAAAAAGAAACCGAATACCAAAATCTTTTCTGTGTGTGCTGCTTTTGCAGTTATGCCCATCAGAGGACTCCACAAGAGAACTGCTTTCCTGATCAGTTCGGCTAGCCTAGCCTGCCCTTTTTATAGCCAATTTCGGGCCTTGAAAGCTCTAACAGGTCAGGTCAAGCTGGGAAAGAAGGAGAAGGATATGGGTCCCATCACATCTTACATCCTAATAGCTTCTTATTTGAGAAGATCCCCAGCGTGTACGCTTCACCAGTACCAACTGCCTGCTGGCCTCCAAAAGGGCGTGTTGACGGCGGCGTGGGTGTGCTCGCGTTGATCGTCTTCACTCGTCTGGCTACAAATCTTGGAAAATCATAATACATGTATGTGGCTGGATATACCACGTGCTGAGTACGTAAGTCATTATTTCCGTGTTGAAACATATAGACTCATATTATCCTACATTAGGAGTGATGCTACTTATGTTCTAAAAACTTGCCTTAGTGTGAGTTAGCAGCTAAAACACGCGAATCCGTTGGTGAAGCTTCATCAGCAGAGCTGTAAGATCCATGGGATCGATGGCGCACACGCGAGCACAAGCTAGTCGCTAGTGCGCGTGATAAGTGACACCATTAGTGAAGCTTCAACATTGGAAGTGAGTTCGCTTGGGCATTACTACTTCCTCGATGGCTCGCTCAATGCTACGGGCATACTTAGTATTTCTACAAGAATCATACTAAGGGCCTGTTTGACAGCTTTTTTGAGGCTGGATTTATTAAGAATCCAAATTCTTTTGGGAAATCTCCTCTTGGGAAGATTTTCCAAAAGAATCTAACTTTTACTTTTTGAATGATATTTACTATAATTTAAAAATAAATAGGGGCATTTATAAAAAAAATGGTTTAATGATTGAAACTGCATTTTTTGTTATTAAATGCCCCTGCTTTTCGTATTTATTTACAAACCATGCCATTGAATGTTAAATTCTTCCCTAAAAACTACTTCTTCCCAACCAAACACCCAAATTCTAAACCTTAACTTCTTCCCTAAAATCCAAATTTCTCACTCCTAAAATCTTTAACCAAACAGACCCTAAACTTGTGTTGAGTTTGTTGTGGGGTGAATTTCTTATTTATGGGTTTGTACATGGACACTAATTTATAAGACCATCATTTTAGAATGCCACAATGATTATTTCGAGTATAACCTATAAATTATCTATGTAGACTAAATCCGTATGGTAATGATTTCTTTGTCTTAACAAAGTAAGCATTTTTTGAATAGAAAAGATAAGCAATTTTCTTTAAGTAATGCTGCTAAAATGTAATCAGTGCGAAACAACTTTCATGGCCTACATTATTAAGTAACAAGAAGGTTTTTATTTCTTAAGGGTGACTTTTTGATCAGGAGAGAGAGAGAGAGTACGAAAAAATAATAATGTGGTAGTACAATATCATGATCCAACATTATTGCATAATCGATCCTACATTATTATCAGATAGCTACATGCTCTCTAAATATATGCATGTTAGAAACCTACTTGATCCTATAATTGTTCTTATTTTGAAAAATTGATTCTCGTATGCCTTATTATATTGGGCTAGAAACTACTATACATTGACTGATACACCCCACTCAAGAAAATAGTGACTACTAAAACCATCTCAAGCTTTGTGAAGCCGAAGTCCACATTTACATTAATTTTAATTTGCATTTTTTAAGCAGTTAGATGAACTTTCAACTTACCTAGCAAAAACAAAGTTATGATCTCGTGTTCAAGTTTCAAAATGATCGGCCGGTTGGATGGTTACCTGCACAGATTGGGCCTAGTGGACCAATCACATTTGAAAAATAAACCGCCTAACCATGTTGGAGTAACTCCAGACCATGAGCGACAACTCATTTTCAAGAGCCCTTAATCTGCTGGAGTACAAAATATTTGTCAAAAGAGCAATAAGCCCAAACAGCACGATAAAATTTTAGTTTGTAGTATAATTTTGCACAATACACCCTCAATCCCCAATTAAGGTTGCAGTTGAGAATGTAAAGGTCTACAATATTAGTGAGAATCTGCTCTTGCGGAGAGTTAAGAAAAGGTGCTTCACTTACAACGTGGTGGGACAGTTACTCAAAGGGAAAACAGCTTTAGAAGAAGCTGCTCATTGGGGGTGGGCTAAGTGTTCTATTTGGTTTTGCAAAATGAGCTAGCTTTCACTTTGGAAAACCAAATAGAACTTTTTTTTTTAAATGAACTAATTCTTTGCTCATTTTGGAAATTTAAATAGGACACTTAATATGGACGGAGGGTCTGACAAATATTTTATAGCGAGTACTTTCAACTTGGATGAAACAAAAGTAGGTTTGGCAAGGAACACGTAGGGACACTTAACTACTTTTCCCTGCTAGCAAAAAAATACTTTTCCCTGCTAGCAACAGTTGAGTTCTTGAGACTTGCTTGTTAGGTTGGCCGGGACTGGCATTTGCAAATTGCAAAAGTCTTCCTGTGTCTACGACTCTACATTGATCTGTTGATGCTGACAGGGCTTCCCAATTGTTCAAATGGAGTTGATGCAGTTCCTACCTGTTTACACTTCGAGTGTCAATTATAATTAGGTTAAGTTGGGTAGGAGTCTAAACCACATCAACCTCTCAACTCCACCCCGGCCTTCTGTTTAACTCTTGGCATGCAACTGCCCTGATCCTTGTCTTAACTGTTTTCCAAATGGTTAATAGTTTCACACTTCATTTTCCAGCATCGACGTAGTCCACACGATTTACTTCGCAAATTAGTTGTCATTTGAAGTTGGAAGTAGCAAATTCCAATAACAAGAAGCTCATATAGTATAGTTTTTGTCAACCATGTATTTCCAAAATACTTCAGTCCCAACCACAAACAGACCATTTCCAACCTTTGATTTTCTTGCAGCTTTTACCACCGTCCCACGAAATAAGGTGGTAGACCTAGATCCCATTCATAGCATGTGGCACATGTACCTACCTATTGTTTGTTTCTTTAGTAACATAATACAAATTCATGGAAGAAAAGAGAAAATTTTCATTTTTGATAGTTTCATCTAAGCTTGAAACCATTTCTTTATGGTTAGGATCTTGAAGAATGCAATTTACAATGTGAGAAGGAGACAGGATTGGACTTCAAAATTTCTATGATTCTCACATGTGCCATAAGGAAGATCAAATTTAGAAGAACACTTTCATCTGGCCAACCTGCCAAAGGATTCCATTTAGCAAATTAGAATCGGCAACTCAACTTCATTACTCCAATTAGTGTCATCCATGAAGAACCTCATTCCAAACACTTTTCAGAAGTTGCATCGAAAGAGGACAATCTAGCTTCGCGAATCGATACCATGCGAACATAAAACACAATTAGGAATTTCGCTTCTGAAAGATGTGAAGAGTAAGGATTCCACTGTGTATAATCCCTTTGCGATCCATGTTTAAATTACAAGCTGCCAATCCCCTCGAGCACGTTCAAGGCCCACCCATCTTGCGCACCACTGGTAAATTAAAAAATAATCCCAGGTAGTGGCTATTGGAGTCGGAGTTTGCCAGCAGTGTGTGGTCCTGGCCACTAAAAAAAGTGCATCCATATGGTTAGCCACTACAAATTCATGAGTACTGCAATCACCCAAGAGCGACAACTCCAGAAAAATGGGAATAACCCTAGTCCAGTCTGAGAACTTTTTCGATTAATTGCTTTTAGCAAGGGGACAAGGTCGGATTCGTTATTCTTCTTGGTAGATTTGAACTACTTTATAGTTCTAAAAGAAGTTTCAGTGGGGAAGATTCCTTTCACATCTCTTTTAATATATTTTTTTTTTGCTTCAGGAATAACTGATAGCATTTTCGTTTTCGCTTTCAACGGGGAAATGCTTTTTTATCCCGTTTGATACTTAGCAAGTCTCTTATCAAGTTTCCTTAGGGCTGTCAATTTTGCGGGCTAGCCTGATGGCCCGACCCTACCCAACCCACAAAAGAGCAGGTAAGGGCATGGAATTTTAGGCCATAGGTAGGGCTCGGGCCTCAAAAGTTCCACATCTATCCAAATTGGGTCGGGTACGGGCCCGACTAAAAAAAGCCCGAAGACTACCCGAAAGCCTCCACTCTTCCCCCCTATATATAGAAAAATACCCTAAAAACTAAACCCTCGAAGCCCGACCGCCCTTTGAGCTGAGTGATCGCCTCTTCTACCGTCGATCGTCTCATCCGACCGCTTCCTCATTGGTCGTCTCCTCCGACCGCTCTGAGCTCTCCTTCCCGACATCGCCCCTCTGAGATCTCCTCTTTTGCCCTCCGACCACACCTCGTTGGCCGTCTCCTCCAACCGCTCTAAGCTTCCTCGTCGGCCGTCTCCTCCGATATTTTTGGGACTTATCGGCCGGCGACAGTAACATTTCTTTATCTTTTTTATCTCTAAATAATTAGTTATTACTTATCAAATTAAATAGCATATGTTCTTTAATACATGTTAATCTGTTCTTTTCTTGATACATATACATCTCTACTATATCATCTGTTATGTGTTTGGATTTGTCATCTGTTCTTTAATTTTGGACTTGCCATTTGTTGTGTGTTTTGGATATTTATGTACTTATTACTTGTTAGCCATAATCATTTGTTATTAATCATCTATTGGTTTTATAAAAAAAGTTATATATATATTATTAAGCTGTATGAGTTAGAATTTAATCATCTGTTAGCAATATATGATTCTGTTATTTACTTACTAATTGCCTATAATACTTATCTTCTTTTTGTTACTGAGTAGTTGATTTCTTATCTGCTTGTTAGTCGAATTTAGTGTAGTAGATATGTCTCACCATGGTAATGAGTTTTTGTCCTAGCCACATCTATCACTAGCTGCACAAGCTACTTCTTCTAATCCCTGCACCTCTTCTACACCCCCTACTTTTTCAACACCAGTCAATTCTTCCACACAAGAAGCCTCTTCAATTCCCACCCTCACACCTATTGTGCCCCAAACCCCTAGCTCTACAACTCCCCCTTATGCTCTTCATTCATAATTAGGACCATCTAATGAGCAAACTAGAAAAAAACATAGTAGGGGTCGATCATTTGTTTGGGATCATTTCCAGAAAACCTTTGATGAAAATAGAAAAAGAAACGGGGCAGTTTCCAATTATTGCAAGAATACCTTTGTGGGATTGAGAACTGATGGTACAACTCATCTTGCAAGCACTTTGATAGTTGTCCAAGAGGACCAAACATGGATCCTAAACAACCACTCCTTATTATTGCTTTTGGTAAAGGATTTACTTTTAAATTTGATCAACAAGCTTGTAAGGAAGCTCTTGTAAGAGCAATTATAGCGCATGAATACCCTTTTAATATTGTTACGCATAAGGATTTTATTCATTTTTTTCAAGTTATGCAGCCTCAGTTCAAAATTGTTTCTAGGAACACAATTAAAATGGATTGCCAAAAAACTTATACAAAAGTTAAAGCTGCATTGATGAATGTTTTCTAAAACCTTTCTTCTACAGTTAGTATTACTTCTGATTTGTGAACTTCAAATCAAAAGTTCAATTATATTTGTGTTACCGCGCATTATATTGATAGGGCTTGGCATCTACAAAAGAATATTATTAGTTTTACTAAAATTCGATCTTGTCGTACTGGAGTGGCAATTTGTAATGCTATTAAAGCCACTCTAGTAAAGTGGAAAATTGATTGTAAAATATCTACTATTACTTTAGATAATGCAGCAAACAATGATCTTGCTCAAAGAAATCTCATAAAGGACCTTAAAGATAATGGGTCTCTTCAGTTAGAAGGCTCTCTTTTTCATATATGTTGTGCTGCCCATGTGCTAAATCTTATTGTGCAAGTTTGAACTGAAAGAATTTTTAGATTAATTATTAATGTTCGTGAGTTTCTGAAATATGTGACAACCTCCCCTTCCTGTCATCAAAAGTTTGCTGAGCTGATAGCTCGAATTGGGAATTAATGTGGGAAAGGGTGTTAGCTTAGATGTTACCACTAGATGGAATTTTACATATCTAATGTTAGAGTCTATTTTGCCATATCGTGATGTGTTTGAAAGATTGGAGGAGGAAGATCCATCTTATAAATATAAACCTTATGATGATAAGTGGAAAAATGCCACCACTGTTTGTAAGTATTTGAGGCAGTTCTATGATGTAACAAAATTATTTTGTGGTGTTGATTATTCTGTAATTCATCTATTTTTGAAGGAAATAACTATAATAAAAAAAGATACACTTGGAGGTACAATTTCTACAGAGTATTTTCTCAGTTCTATGTCCTACAAAATGTTAAGTAAATTTGATGAATATTTGAAGTGATATACCTGTTACGTATGACATTGCTTTGATCTTGAATCCTAGATACAAGAGAAAGTTGTTGAAATTTTATTTGGCACAGCTGCATGAAAAAGAGTTGGGGGCATTACTTTTTGAAAAGAGTATAACTTTTGATGTAATTATTATTTGATCAATACAAGAACAAAATATGTCCAGTTGTGGATAGGGCATCCACTGAGGTTGTCATTCCTTCAAATGATGAAGAAGACATTCAGCAATGGTTGGAAGAAGAAGGATATGTTGTAAACATTGATAGCGACAAATCTAAGTTGGAGTTGTACTTTAGAGGGAGCCAATAAAATAGGGACACTGACTTAGATATTCTTTCTTGGTGGAAAGTTAACTCAACCAAGTTTCTAATATTGGCTACAAGGGCTCAAGACATTTTGGTTGTTTCTATTACTACTGTTGCTTCAGAGTCCGCGTTTAGCACTAGTGGGCGTATTCTTGACCAATACAGAAGTTCTCTCTTGCCTGAGATAGTTGAATATTTAATTTGCACCCAGGATTGGTTACGTGGCAAGATGGTTGTTGGCAGTTTTGGTGATTTGGATGATGAATTTAATAGTGTCAAGAGTGAAATAATAAGAATCAAAATAGCAGATAGCTAAGGTATGTTTTTTTATTTTTATGTTCAAAAGTTTTCTAAAATTGGTATTTCAAATTAGCTTTTAAAATTTTTGTTTTTTTATTAAATGTAGTTTTAAAAAAAAAAACTCCGTCATTGCTGGTCCCAAGCTCGGATGAGAAAGGAGGAGGGGAATCTTTATTTAGTAGTGCTAAATAGAGTGAAAGGAGTGTTGCTGATTGGTTGCCCCATCCACAACAATTAAAGAGCAAAAGAGCCTAGAGTTGGAGGGTGAGAGTGATCTATACATGAAATATGCATTTTATTATCTCCTAAAACTTATGATTATGCTAGTGTTTGATTAGAATAACTACTACTTTAATATAGTTTTTGGTTTTTGTAGGAAACAAGAGTAATACATAGAAATGAGGAGAAAAGTAATTCAAATGGTTAAATCATCATAACTTCGTGTACAAATGTTGGATTGGACTAATTCAAGTTCATGTTAAAGTTCGAAGTCAGCTTTCCAACGCCACCAACCACGCGCAATTCGGAGTTCGGAGCAAAAAGTTATAGCCATTTGAAATTCATGAACAGTAACCACGATCGATCGGATATCAATGCCATCGATCGCCAGAGCCGCAAAAGCAGTGTATTGAAGGAAACGATCGATCGGACCTCAAAACGATCGATCATATCTACTGGAATTTTTCAATTGCGCAAGACAGTAACTACGATCGATTGGTATCATACGGCGTCGATCGGCAAAGCGATCGATCGGAGGAAAATAATGAAGGAATTGCGATCGATCGGTAGGCGAACGATCGGCAATACGGAGCGATCGATCGCCGTGTGTGGAAAACTAAAATAAGACCTATTTTGACTCGGATTTGGAAGGGGACTTCGTAGTTTCTCTTTACTCTTATAAATAGGCCTTATGAGAGAACGTTTTGGGCTATCTTGGAGACACCCTTGGAGGCTAGAGAAAAGGAAAGAAGGAGATGAAGAACATGAAGAACACGATGGTGATTTCTCTTCCGATGCGAGGATAAACACCTTTCCAAGGCGTAAATGAAGCCCAATAATCTGGTTGTGTAGTTTCTTTTCTCTCATCTTATGTTTTTACTCTAATTGGTGTATGAATTTTATTGTGTAATCATTGTTAATTCAATAAAGGTTTGTTCTTTGTACTCGAGAGAGATAAGAGTGAATTCTTGTGAGTTTCAATCCAAAGAATACTTGCGTATCCGAGAGGAACGTGAGTAGACTGAGGTGTTATATATCAATAAAATTTCATTGGTTTATACTCGAGAGAGATAGATCACAATTCCATGTTTTAACCGTTTTATGTGTTACATCCGAGAGGAGAGCACTATATTTTGAGTTGACAAGTGTATGTCAGAGAGGAATATGCTAGCTAATTGGAAATCTTTATTCAAAAGAGAGAGAGAGAGAGAGAAACGATACACTAGTTTATTGTGGTGGATTCGAAGCCTTTGTCTTCTCCACATTGATTAATTCTCACTTAGTTTAGTTAAAAGTTCATTGTTTTCTTAGTCTAGAATCAACATTGCTATATTCTCTTAAATTTGGTAAAATATTAATTCATCCCTGAGGTTCGACAACCCTTCTTAATACTCGCCGTAGTACAATTGCTTGTGCACTTGTAAGGGTTTTATATTTAAACGATCAGAGAGCCTAGAATTCATTCCTTGTTATTCATGTTTATCATGTATTTTTTGGCGAATTATTGATGTTCGAATTGTTGTTGGACAGGTTGGGAGATTGAAAGAGCTCGTCTGCCTACTCACCGACACCTTGCCCTTAGTCCCTCATCCTCCACCCCAACCAGCGTGAAGCCGCCAGCTCGCCGGCGCCCTCACCCTTCAGCCTGGCCAGTGCGACTCCGAGCTCGAGCTTCCGATTATGATCAGGTTATTTAGGTGCTTCTTTTATTTTGTTAAAAATTTTAGATTATAAAACTTGTTATCAATGCGTTTATAGTGATTTTAGAATTGAATATTGAGCTACTTGACACTCTTAATTTGATTTTATGTGACTGCATGCTTGTGCTAGGTGTGGCTATTAGGGTGCTAGTTGTTGCTATCTATGATCGATGCTTGTTATTTGTGAATATTAAGATTGTTTCAAGTGTTTGTTATAATTTTTTTCATTATGCTTATTTTTTATTTTGACACTAGGACCAACCAAAAATGTGTTTTAAAAAATATAAAAATTGCTATATCATATTGTATTGCCATATCCGTATCGGTGCTTCCTAGATTATCTAACACTTATACATGCTGTGTCTACTGAATGAACGATATGAAAGAGACAATGTTGCCTTGTGAAAACCTATGTATGATGACAATACTTTAGTGCAAACTCTAAACAGTTATGTCTAGATTTTTTAACATGCCCGTCGTCTCCTTTTGGTATTAAATCATGTATAGTTTACAATATATCATTGCTTAACACTTAACAGTTTGCTAGTCCCATGATAAGGTTAGGGGAAGCTCCTAGCCCAAAAAATTTATTTGCGTTCTTTTAGGGTCTCTAAAAGCCCGAAGCCCGACTTTAGCCCGACTAGATACTAACGTCGGGCTGAATTTTGGAAGTCAGCTTAGGGCTAGGGTCGGGCTAGAAGTTTGTTAGGGCTAGGGCCAACCTCTGGCCCGCAAAAGCCCGACCCGTTGACAACCCTAAGTTTCATGCTTTAAAAAAGTTTTGTGCATATGATAATCTTTATGCGACGTGAAGCATTCACATTTTCATTCTTCTTCTCTTCTATCTAGTTTTCTGCAAGCTTAATTTTTGTTCAAAAAATGGTTCGTGCATGTGTAATTGTTCCACGGTGTAGCAAATTTCACATTTTGATAGTTGAAATTCAAGAAATTCATCAAATTAGAAAAGGGGACCCAACAAATCAAAATGGACCCAATTATAAGTTTCCTCCGAACCCTTATCAACTCTTTTCTTTTTTCTCTCTCCACATAGTCCACTCTTTGCCGGGCTCATAAGGGTACTTCTTAGTGGCCAGTGGACGATTTTGTTTTTGTTAAAAGGTTGACGAATTACTCAAAATGAATACTCCCTCCGACCTACATTATTATTAACCCTAAACTTAGACCCTGAACTAAAATTATTTCATTTAAAAAAACCTTATGTTAAAGATAATTCGGACATGGGGAGTATTAGGAAGAAAAGTACAAGGAGCTCAAGTGGATCCATTTGGATTTGAATAATCTACACTCCTGAATAAGGAGAGAGCTACTAGAAGTTAAGCAACCATTTTCTCTGGTTTTATTGTACCAGCCAGCCGACATCCAGAGCCGGCTAGCCTATCTATCATCTAGTATCTGAATAAATGGTGCAGGAGGGCCCTCTGTGACATAGGTTGGATTTATGGGGGTGAGAGGTGATGTCTGCTGTCCATTGACTATGAATTGGTACTAAAATTATTAACGTTTGATCTAGATAAAGAAAGACCTTGAGGTTCATTGCATGTCTTGGAACAAAGGAAGCATCCCACTCAGTTGCCCAAAATGGGTTCCCAAGCCGGCCGAGTCAAGCTTCTCCTCAAATTGACTTGAGTTTCACCACATTTTTAACTGAGATGAGCCATCTAGAATTTTGACACCGAATAGAGCCACGCCAGGTCAAGCTGGCTTAATTTTCTTGTACAATACTGCCTCCGTCCGTATAAATAGCCCTATTTGGGTCAATTTAAATCGTTGGGTATTTATTCTCTTTGCTGCAAGGAATGCCACATCTGATTTCTGGGATACTGATATAAAATATCATAGATATATCATAGATAAAGTGCTGTTTAAAATACTTTGTTTATTTCTCCATTTGTTCCAAAATATTGTATATATTTGAGAAAATTTTCATTTTTATGGGACCATGAAGCCCACTAAGGAAGTCACATGATTTCTTTTCGGTGATATCCCGTCCAACTCGTATGCTCATTTACGAACCAAGTTCAAGTCAATCATTCTAAGTCTCCTCTAATTTTAGAAAGAGGAAGTCACATGATTTGGCGTAATATACACAATATTTTAGAACAGAGGGAATATATATTTTCATAATACAAACTCCATATCTACTAATACTAATCTTAAACAAACATATATATATATATATATATATATATATATATTAAGAGAATACATTTATGTTCACTTAATTTATGATATCGACAACCTAATAAAGAGTTCTTAAAGTGTATAAATGTCTATTAACATTAGAGATGCACATAACATATATTATGGTATACTTAGCATGCATTTTTAAAATTATTAACATGCATTTGACGTTAATTAGTACAGTATTATGATAAAAAAGTTAGTATAATTAAGCACAAACTATATGAATACTACATATTAATTGAGCCTCGACAATTTTTTAAATTCTGTTAAAAATAAAAAATGGAGGAGTTATATTGGTATACTGGCGATATATTGGCCAACATTTGGAAAGCTGGTTCGAAACTGTTTTACAATGTATCGATTATCGCCCATAAGGCCGATACCGATATAATATATGGGTGAGGAATCTTTCCATGCTTAGCTGTAGGTCCTACCTTTCAATAAAATGATTATTTCCAATAAGCACTTTATCTCCCTTATGCGCCCCTATCTCCCTTAGAGGAAGGGCTTGCCACCCAGTGCAAGAGGACGAAGCCATATGTGTGGAGTGCAGGGCCCGTCAAGACAGAGGGGAGGTTATGATCAAGTCTTATCCACAACCTCATAATAAGTTGAAATGGTGCTGTCCATGTGGAGCTTCAAACTTCAGGCACAAATGTCCTCACCGCTATCTTTTTTATGTATCCAAACCACTATCTTGTTTACATTACATTTAGCCAATTTCATAAGTTCGGTTCATTGACTTGGGTGCTGCATCTGTGGAATATAGCTGTCTTCAGTATGGTCCTATCTATGAAATTGAAAAAAAATAGCTTCTAGTTGCATCTTTGAATATAATGTCTTTCATTGATAGCAACAATGATCAGGCGCCGCATTAGTTATTAGCATTAAAAATGGTAGCTGGGTCCTCTTATCATTTCTCATCCCCTGAGAAAAAAAAAGTCTCTCTTGCTCAATTTTTCCGAAGGATCCCTATTACCGACCTAGTTGTTAATTCATTTGATTCAATGTTTCATGAAGAACCGGTTGAATCAAGTATTTTTTAAAACTTTATAGTTTATACCCATAAAAGTCTCTTTAAAACCAGCAGCAAAAGTAATTTTCCACAGCTGATTAACTACTGAGTTAAAGGTTCATTTGTGGCACCTGGCCACACATTTTTAAATGTGTGCGTGTGCGTGTGCGATTGCGAGCCGTCGGATCAATATGGTGGTAGTGTAAATTTACAAGGCCGAGCGGGTGAAGAAAAACCTACCTGATCTTACGCTATGTGGGCCATGCGATCAAAGTGGTGCACCCCAGATCGACATATGCTAACTGGATTCCTAAGCAAATGATTGAAATAGCTTTTTCACAAGAAAGAACTTCTGTTGCTCAGTTTTTTATGTGCATGAAACAAATCACAACATCATTATAAGTTACTTAGGGACAAGTACTAGTATGTTAATCACTTAATTTGCATGCAAAGCTTGGATTAACTTCTGATTGGTGTCTAGAAGGACATGCCGATCTCAACTACCGGAGTGGAAGGAAATTTGTTGTGACTTGGTCACAATATAAAGGATAGGGACGTGCATGTCATTTTTCCTACACGTCGCTTTTGCAAAATAATTGTAAGAAGCCCCAACTACGGCATTTCATCTTGGATAAAGTCCTCCAGTTCTTTCAATTTTTTTCTGGACAGTTATGTCTCCCCATGATTGAGAAAATCTGGTTAAAGACGTTATGGCACATTTACCCATCATTGTTGACCATGATTTCATGAAAGTTTGCAAATTATTTTGTGCTCATATGGTGTGACTTATTTAGTAGAAGGAAGCATATTACTTTTGTCCTTGTTTATGTTAAATCTTGTAATATAAGGACCTTAATGTTCTTATTTTTTTGGGAGACTGTATCGAATGTTTTAAAACTCTTGACTTGGATCGACTCCATAGACAATAGAGTGGAGTCGACTCGGAGTCATGATGGAGTCATGCGGGTCATGTTTTAGGTACAAATACCAAAACCTCATTCATAAACTATATCATATAGGTCCATTTTATGTAGCATTCGCTTGACTGTCCACTATAAGGAGATATTAGAATCATATGCTCTAGGAAGTTTGATAGTTTTCAATTAAATGTAAGAAGTTTACTGATGGTGAAATACTAGACTAGCTAGGATACTGCTTCACATCTTCTCACTTATACCCTATTTGCTTTAAGTCAAGCTTTTGTTTCTTGCTAACATTCATGGGAAACCCCACTGATTAATAGGAAACAGAAGGTATGGTGAATAAATTTGGTGAGTTTGATGTGGTATGAATGGCATTATTACTTAAAAAAAAGGCATTTATTACTCTATTTACCAAAAGAAAAGATTACAACTATAGTTTCCATCACAGTTGTACTAACTATCACTAATCGAGATTGATTGCATTTAAATTGCTGTAAAGAGGGCAAGTTTTTTGTGTTAAACAGCTGTGATTAACTCGATGGAGTCACCCGAGTTGGTGAGTTAGTTGAGACTCAGGGAGTTGACTCGGCGAGTCAATCGAGTCAAAGTCCTAGTCGACACGCAATGACTCGGGTTTCTGAAGGAGCCGAGTTGACTCGGCGAGTTTTATGAGTCCAAACCGTGTTTTAAAACTGCGCTGTATCGATATGATTCTATGTTAGTTGGGTGCAGTTGGTTCTTTTTTTATCTAATCATCAGCAAGTTAATTCAACATTGCTTCTTCTGTTGGATATTAATATTAATTATTCCATAGCTACCAATCAAACTTGGTTTATCACGGTTTTTCCTAACTTGGTAGCTAGCTAGATTATTTTGAAGAAAATATTTCTTTACTTGACAAAATTTTATATATTATATCTAGAAGGTGTTGACGAATGAGGAACATGTGATCCCACTTACATTGATTATCATGAGAATGGAAGAAAAACAACTGAGGCGTCACATCTTCTTGCGTGAACTACATAAACTTATCACTTTCCAAGAAAGTGATTGAGTGGGAAACTCTGGATTCAAGTGATGAAGTTGACTAATTACTTCTCTCAACTAATTTATTCAAGTATGGCTTGGGCCATGCAATGGCATGTATTATAGTATCATTTCTATATATGTTTTACTTGGGTCTAGTTTAAAACTTAGCTCTAGCTTAGTTGGAGTTAGGTGATTAGCTTAGTTGGAGTTATGTGGCATTATTCATGTGGACTGGCGGTTTCTTACCATTTGGAAGGCAATTTTTTTATTGGTTGTCTCAGTCTGTTCTCTTAAAAAATGTTGATGAAGAAAAACTTGGTCCTGAAAGCACTGATGTGCATGTTATCACATTCTAAGCAAATAAGCATGGATGGGTTTAATTCTCAAGTTGGATACTGACTGAGCTAAATATAAAAAGTTAAATTATCTAAAATGCCTTCATGTTAAAAAAATAAAAATACTTACACTATGTATAATTTATCATTCCCATTTTAAACAAAATCCATTTAGGGCAGAGGGTGGACTCTGTGGGAAATTAACAGTTATGGTTTCACCACGTGGCCTGTGGAGAGGTCCATTCAGTTTTTGAAACATACATTAACTGTAAATTGATAAATACTCAGATTTTGACACTTAGCATGCATTGTAACATGTTGAAAATCCACTGGCCCTCTCCACCAGGTGTCCTGTAGAACCGTTCCACTGGATAATTTTTGGACTCTGCAGCCAGGTGATGGGAGCTGTCCGATGTTCATCGGCAGCCCATCTTAACTCAGAGGCACGCGAGATTCACATTCCAGACTGCCAAGGTTTTACACGCACACCATCATACATGTCGGCCCTTTTAGTGGTAAAATTATCTATGAAGATTTTTTAGTGCTGCCCAGTAGTTAAAAGGTTTTATCTAGGGCGGATTCTGGCAAGAAATTTACATTATATTGAATTGATCTCATCTGTAATATCCCATGGTCGCATATTAATAGTCCCCTTTGTCTTCAAAGTGAACTATTTTAATTCATTCTGAAACTCCGAAATCAGACAATTAAGTGGGACAAAGGGAGTACTATTTAGGTAAGAAACAAAACAACAAGATTTTAAGTACAGATCTAAATTTTATTTTATGTATATTTTTTTAATCTCTGATTGCGAAATAAATTGTCGATACCTTATTGAAACATTGAGAGTCCTTTTTGAGAAATCATAGTTATTAATAAAGTGTTACAACTTCCCTTCTCCTACTTTGAAAAGTTCAAAGCAATATTAAACTATATATAATGTTAATATCTCAGTTATTTGAGTTTTTAAAAGGATAGAACATGATTGTTCATATTCTATACCAAGTAAACTCATAGTAATTAAGCCCCCAAGCACGTATAATAACATTCATTAGCTTTTGGAAATAATATTGATGCTCCTTTTTTTTTATACAATGCTGCAGTAGTTTATGGAAACACATGATATATGAGATTCCTGGATCAACCATTGGAACAAATAAAGCTTAACAACAGATGTTGGATCTAGTCCAAAATGCCATACTCATTTGGATGCCTTGAGAATCTTTGTTATAGAAAATAGTAAAGACTGTCTAGACTTAAGGCGGGTGCCTCAAGTGTATTGAAAAAGGTCTTTTATTCAATTGTCAGAGAAATGCTGCAACTAACTAGGTCTCTAACCAATACAACAGCCATCTTTTTATAATGCAAATGATTCTCTCAGAGTTCCACATATGTTAAATATACATCTGAATACAACACAATGCAATATGCTATAAAAAAGTGGCCCCTTTCATTAAAAAAAAAAAGAAAGGGTCTCCTTGTTGTATTTTACTTGAAATATCTCATTTACCAGGATCTGTAGAGAGTAATTTTGATGATGAGCGAGGTGATAGCTTTCAGACAGTTCAAGCAGGCGTGATTATCATTTTGAGATTCCAAGATTTGTGCCAAAAAAATTAAAAATAAAATAGTTTCCAAGATTTTTTAGGCACGCCCATCCCATCACAAAATGACCCAAAAGGGCCAAAACCAAAAAAAAAAAAATGTTCCTTTCAAGTTTGGCGAAATCGGTTGCAAACAACACCGCTCAACTTAGCAACATGAAAGCTCACAAAATAATTTGACTTTCTTTTACTTATAGGAGGGAAATTATATGTATCTAGTAAGTGTAATAAATTGGTATCCAATTGAGCCTCTAGGAGAAACAGGCTAGGAATCTAAAGAAGTAAACTACACTCCAGGCATTAGACAGGAGAAATGCCTATGTGTAGATGATACAACAACGTAAAAAAGGGCTTTTTGGTTGGGGGGGGGGGCAAATTTCATTAGCCGATAGGCCATGGTCCACCATCCTAGCCGCTGCTACGTTCCTGATTTGCATGGTAGGCGCAACAAAGCAACAGAGATGATGCACATAGTGCATTTGCCATGAGAGTTTCAAAGAAGAAATAATAGCTAAAGGCACTCACAATTGGCTTAGTCAATGGTTCCTCTTTGAGCTTTTTACATATGACCTAGCGCCAACTTTGAGTTTCCCATATCACCCAGAATCTTTCTCTTTCTCCCATATGACCCGGAATCGGCACCTAGAGTACCGAAAATGCCCTTCTTTTACGTTTTTAAGCCTTTTGTATCCCAAATGCTTCATTCTTCCCAAAACTAGTGATTTACGGGATAATCAAGTTGGGGAAGAAGATATTCCGGCAAAGGTCCGTCCATAATCGCGGTTGAAACTATCGCCGGCGCCATCTAACTTGGAAAAAAAATAAAATTTCATGCCAAAAAACTGTAAAATAGCGGGAAAGACGAAAAAAATATATGATGAAAGGATTTTGATGTAAGATCAGCGGGGAAGCCCTCCCAACAAAAAAAATTAAGATCTACATGTAAAAAAATACATATAAAGGCCACTCATTAGTGTTCAACCGCTCATGGACACAAAATAAAAGAATAAAAATGGGTAAAATACTCGTCGGCGAGCGACGTGTTCAATTTATATATCTTTCTGTGATCCTAATGAGGTGGAAGAGGAAGAAAAATAAAGAAGAATGCAAAAAAAAGGGCAAAAACAGATAAAAAATGAGCAAGTTATGACATTTTAAAAATTGCAACACGACTTGAACTTCAGTCGTGTCATATGCAACACGATTTTTCTGCAATTTTCAAAATGTCATAACTCACTCATTTTTTATCCATTTTTCCCCTTTTTTTTGTTCTTCTTTATTTTTCTTCCTCTTCCACCTCATAAGGATATATTAAGCTAAGAAATGAAGAAAAAAGAAGAAAGTAGAAGCTTTGCGGCAAAGAGCTTCCACTTTCTTATTTCTTTTAATATTTTTTCATTTTCCAGCCTAATATATCTTCATCATGTGGAAGAGGAGGAAAAATAAAGAAGAACGCAAAAAAAATGGGCAAAAACGGATAAAAAATGAGCGAGTTATGACATTTTGAAAATTACAAAAAATTCGCGTTGCATATGACACGACTCAAGGTCAAGTCGTGTTGTCGAATACATGACTTGACCTTGAGTCGTGTCATATGCAACGCGATTTTTTTGAAATTTTCAAAATGTCATAACTCGCTAATTTTTTATCCGTTTTTACCCATTTTTTTGCGTTCTTCTTTATTTTTCCTCTTCTTCCACATCATGAAGATATATTAGGTTGAAAAATGAAGAAAAAATTAGAAGAAATAAGAAAGTAGAAGCTCTTCGCCGCAAAGATTCTACTTTCTTCTTTTTTCTTCTTTTTATTAGCCTAATATATCTTCATGATGTGGAAGAGGAGGAAAAATAAAGAAGAACGAAAAAAATTTGGCGAAAACGGATAAAAAATGAGTGAGTTATGACATTTTAAAAATTGAAGAAAAATCGTGTTGCATATGAGACGACTCAAAGTCAAGTCGTGTATTCGACAACACGACTTTACCTTGAGTCGTGTCATATACAACGCGATTTATTTGAAAATTTTAAAATGTCATAACTCGCTCATTATTTATCCGTTTTTGCCCATTTTTTTTACGTTCTTCTTTATTTTTCCTCCTCTTCCACATTATGAAGATATATTAGGCTGAGAAATGAAGAAAAAATTAGAAGAAATAAGAAAGTGGAAGCTCTTCGCCGCAAAGCTTCTACTTTCTTTTTTTTTCTTTTTTTTATTAGCCTAATATATCTTCATGATGTGGAAGAGGAGGAAAAATAAAAAAGAACGCAAAAAAAATGGGTAAAAACGGATAAAAAATGAGCGAGTTATAACATTTTAAAAATTTCAAAAAAATCACGTTGCATATGACACGACTCAAGGTCAAGTCGTGTATTCGAAGTCGTGTATTCGAATACACGACTTGACCTTGAGTCGTGTCATATGCAATGCGAATTTTTTGTAATTTTTAAAATGTCATAGCTCGCTCATTTTTTATCCGTTTTTGCCCATTTTTTTTGCGTTCTTCTTTATTTTTCCTCCTCTTCCACATTATGAAAATATATTAGGCTAAGAAACGAAGAAAAAATTAGAAGAAATAAGAAAGTGGAAGCTCTTCGCCACAAAGCTTCTACTTTCTTCTTTCTTCTTTTTTTATTAGCCTAATATATCTTCATGATGTGGAAGAGGAGGAAAAATAAAGAAGAACGCAAAAAAATGGGCAAAATTGGATAAAAAATGAGCGAGTTATGACATTTTGAAAATTTCAAAAAAATCGCGTTGCATATGACACGACTCAAGGTCAAGTCGTGTATTCGACAACACGACTTGACCTTGAGTCATGTCATATGAAACGCGAATTTTTTATAATTTTCAAAATGTCATAACTCGCTCATTTTTTATCCGTTTTAGCCCTTTTTTGCGTTCTTCTTTATTTTTCCTCCTCTTCCACCTCATAAAGACATATTAAGCTAAGAAAAAAGAAGAAAAAAGAAGAAAGTAGAAGCTTTGCGGCGAAGAGCTTCCACTTTCTTATTTCTTCTAATTTTTTCTTCATTTCTCAGCTTAATATATCTTCATGATGTGGAAGAGGAGGGAAAATAAAGAAGAACGCAAAAAAAATGGGCAAAAATAGATAAAAAATGAGCGAGTTATGACATTTTGAAAATTTCAAAAAAATCGCGTTGCATATGACACGACTCAAGGTCAAGTCGTGTATTAACACGACTTGACCTTGAGTCGTGTCATATGCAACGCGATTTTTTTGTAATTTTCAAAATGTCATAACTCGCTCATTTTTTATCCGTTTTTGCCCTTTTTTTGCGTTCTTCTTTATTTTTCCTCTTCTTCCACATCATGAAGATATATTAGGCTGGAAAATAAAAAAAATTTAAAAGAAATAAGAAAGTGGAAGCTCTTCGCCGCAAAGCTTCTACTTTCTTTTTTTTTCTTTTTTTTTCTTCATTTCTTAGCTTAATATATCTTTATGAGGTGGAAGAGGAAGAAAAATATAGAAGAACAAAAAAAAATGGGCAAAAATGGATAAAAAATGAGTGAGTTATGACATTTTGAAAATTGCAGAAAAATCGTGTTGTATATGACACGACTCATGTTCAAGTCGTGTTGCAATTTTTAAAATGTCATAACTTGCTCATTTTTTATCTATTTTTGCCCATTTTTTTTGCGTTCTTCCTTATTTTTCTTCCTTTTCCACCTCATTAGGATCACAGAAAGATATATAAATTGAACTTGTCGCTCGCCGACGAGTATTTCACGTTTTTACCCATTTTCATTCTTTTATTTTGTGTCCATGAGCGGTTGAACATTAATGAGTGGCCTTTATATGTATTTTTTTACATGTAGATCTTAATTTTTGTTGTTGGGAGGGCTTCCCCGCTGATCTTACATCAAAATCCTTTCATCATATATTTTTCTCGTCTTTCCCGCTATTTTACAGTTTTTTGGCATAAAATTTTATTTTTTTCCAAGTTAGACGGCGCCGGCGATGGTTTCAACCGCGATTATGGACGGACCTTTGCCGGAATATCTTCTTCCCCAACTTGATGCTCCCGTAAATCACTAATTTTGGGAAGAATGAAGTACTTGGGATACAAAAGGCTTAAAAACGTAAAAGAAGGGCATTTTCGGTACTCTAGGTGCCGATTCCGGGTCATATGGAAGAAAGAGAAAGATTCCGGGTGATTTGGGAAACTCAAAGTTAGTGCCAGGTCATATGTAAAAAGCTCTTCTTCTCTGGAACTCAGCCTCTGGGCCCATCTCTAGTGACATCTAAATAGGAAAAATCATTGGGTGTGCCAAGAGCACTACTTGCAGGGTTGCCCCAATCCTGCGGACACACAAAGTGAAAGTTGCTCTGCGTGCCTCGTCAATCTCCAGGATCGATAGGTCCAATTCTGTCACTTTCATTTGAAATCAACTATACATATTAAAAATAATCAGAGGACGTACATGGTGTGCCCGATACACCTGATAATTTCTCCCTAAATGGGGTTCTTGGCCATTTTATTGATGTGTTATTTATTAACCTGGATTGGAACCGTCACAATTACTTCGAATCTCCCGTTCCTTTTTTTGTCCTCCTACCTAGTGCCATATTAGAGGATACCATCCTTCATCAAGGGAGAAATTATTAGATATAGCGGAAGCACTACTCCTAGGTTCCAAGAGCCATCGATCCTGGAGATCTTGTGCGCTCAACTGTTTAGGCTTGTTAATCAGCTGAAGCGCACTTTGGCTCTGTTTGCACCATCAATCCTTGGATCAACGGCTCCTATCAATGTCAGAGTAAAATTCCATGTGGTCTACTGGCCCCACCTAATAATTTCTCCGATCAAGGAGCTGTAGATCATGAGGATCAACCATGCAGGTGCTAGTGCAACATGGTGCGCTACTTTTTTTTTAAAATAACATAGTGCGCTATTGTTTACTCTCACATACATCCTCCAAGATGACCTTACAAGTTTTCTGTTAGCAAGACCCACACGATCCCGTCAGACCTACTAGGAGCTATAGTAGGTTATCTACTTATAGCCATTTCTATAGAGTTTTTTTCCATATTACCTGGCCAATTAGCCCAGAATGCCATATTACCTTATTTTTTCGGGAGAGATGACGCTGTGTCATCTCTCCACTAGTGGCTTACTAGTGGAGAGATGACGCTGTGTGGTAGGTACAAATATTTTTGACAGCTTTCTCAGGTCAGACGACCTCTTCTACCCCTGAGCAGGCAGAAGAAGCTTGTTAATGCAGCATGAATAAGCACTTTCACAACCTGCCCATTCTATTGTGGAAGTAGTTCTACAGCTCAGAATCATTATTTTTTTTATTCACACGTTATGGGAACCAAGAAAGTTTAAATTTTGTGTTGAGAAATACTTGTGGCGAACTACTCTTTGGAAATTCATCATCCCCACAAGAAAATGTCTCAAGGAATTTGAGATATCCTCATAGGGAGAAAGAGGAGAAAAAATATAAAAGAGCACAAAAAGAATGGGCCAAAACGGATCAAAAATGAGGGTGATATGACGAGAATGAATGTTGCCATCAAATCGTATATTTAAATACACAATAGCACTGCTATCGTGTAATCGAGGACACGATAACAGTGGTATCATGTACTTAAGGACACGATAGTACTTGTGGCCGAGTGGCGAACTACTCTTTGGAAATTCGTCATTCCCACAAGAAGGTGTCTCAAGGAATTTTAGATATCCTCATACGGAGAAAGAGGAGAAAAAATATAGAAAAATATAAAAAGAATGAGACAAAATGAAACATAAATGAGGGAGATATATATAAGGACTCTCATATTTGAACCGGTTTATTTTAATGCTAAGTATCGGTTATTGTGTGGTTTAAGTGTTTTTCGAGTTTACAAAGGTTTTAATCAAAACTAATTTCATAATCATGAGTTTTAAGTGATTTTGGATCAAACCTGGATTTTTGGGATTTTTTGATATTTTTACCAATTTTCCGAAAATTAGGGTTTGAAGGGACCCCTGCGGGCCCCGCCGTCAAAAATTAGGTTTTTGTGACCAAAATACCCCAGACATTAAATAAAGTCATTATAAAATTTTTTAGAATTTTCTGGACTTAATTTCGGATTAAAATAGCCAAATTTTCAAATTTGAGCCAAAAACCCTATTTCTACCCCACATTTTACTTAGGTCTACCCCAACTTTTTCTATAAAATAAAAGGGCTGTGCCATTTCCATTTTGGGAATAGGCTTGGCCAGGAGACTTGGAGCTTATTCTCCATTAGGCTTGAAAAGGAAAGGATTAGAGGTAATTAGTATAATTTCTTCTTGTTTTTTAGGTCTTTCTTAAAACCTTTCTTAATCTTGATTTTCCCATTGTTTCAATCCATTTTGAAAGCATAAAATCATTGTTTTATATCTCTTATTGAAGTCCTAATCTTCAAAATCTTGTTTTTATGTTTCCAAAGCTTTAGATCTTAGGTTTTCTTTTCATATTCAAGGCTAAATCGTGATTAGTAGTGTATTAACATAAAACTGTATTTTTGGAAGGTGTTGGAGGTGATTGAAGGTTCATTTTCATCAAGTCAAGGTAATGGGTTCTTCAATCTCAGCCTTGTGTGGTAAAAATCTCGTTTTGAATGATTTTATTGAAAGGGGTTTTTCTATGCTTAGTCTCTAATGGTAAGTTTAATATGTGTTAATCTCATGCCTCTATTTCTTAGGGTTATATCTTAGAATGATCTAGATTAGTGTTCTGGAAGGTTTGATGGGTTTTTATAGATGTTTGATACTTGGATGAATGTTTGAAAATGTATTAATGGAGTATCGGTTTTTTTGGATATTTGAAAATGGAAGAGATGACCCGCGATCGATCGACACTATTCACGATCGATCGTTTTCTCGGTTGTGCTCTACAGCCCGATTTTCAAATGGTCATAGCTTTTTACTCCGAACTCCGAATTCGCGTGGTCGGTGGAGTTGGAAAGCTAACTTCTTGAAATTTAATATGAACTTTAAATCAATCCAATAAGAGATTTGTACACAGAGTTATGAAAATTCAAACATTTGAGTCACTTTTTACCTTATTTCTGCATCTTACTCTTGTTTTCCTACAAAAAACCAAAAACTATATTAAAGTACCACTAATTCTACTTAAACACTAACATAAACATAGGTTAAAGGGCTTATGAAATGCATAATTCATGTGTAAGTCATATGGCTTATGAGTAATTGAGGTGATCATGTTATGGTTTATTATATATTAAAAGAGCATGCTTGTAGGAGTAAGCCTTCAACTCTATATGGATGGATTTAAGTTTGATGATAGAAATTGCTTTGATTTCGGTTTAGAATCGTTATTTTGGAAGGTATTTAAGCATGCAAATATTGCTCAATGAGTTTATGTCGAAGCTTGAATCATATGATTAGAATATGCATGAGTATACACACACATGAGAATCTATTATGAGATTTTAGTTGATTATGCTTTGATTATGATGCATGAGGGGATGGATTGGGAGCACGTTCCATGTGTTGGAACCCATGTAGGATTGCTCACGGATGTATCATGATAGCATGCATCATATATCGGATTTCATGGATGAAGTTTTATCGTTGTTTAAATGGAATTGATCGATTGTATGCAATGTGTGAGATTGTATGCCGGATTAATCGATCGGTGGATTAATCGAAACTTGGTTGGTCCGAAAGGACATATTTTCGATTTTGTATAGGTTCACTCCCCGGGTTGAGTCTGATTGAGATATATGGGGGGCTAGTTGTGTACTTGCCTTGCAGAGATTATTGAGATGTCAAAAACCGGACTCTGAGCATCCGGGTGGTATGCTTTTGTGCACCAGTGATCGTTTAAAATTAAACCCTTGCAAGTGCACAAGGCAATTGTACTACGGTGAGTATTGATAAGGGTTGTCGAACCTCAGGGACGGTGAATACTTTACCAAATTCAAGAGAAAATAGCAGTGTTGATTTTAGACTAAGAAAGCAATGAACTTTAAACTAAACTAAGCTGAGATTTAATCAATAAGGAGAAGACCAAGGCTTTGAATCCACCACAATAAACTAGTGTATAATTTCACTCTCTCTTTTGAATAAAGATTTCCAATTGGCTAGCATATTCCTCTCGGACATACACTTGTCAATTCAAAATATAGTGCTCTCCTCTCGGATGTAACACATAAAATAATTAAAACATGGAATTATGATCTATCTCTCTTGAGTATAAACCAATGAAATTTTATTGATATATAACACCTCAGTCTACTCACGATCCTCTCGGATACGCAAGTATTCTTCAGATTGAAACTCACAAGAATTCACTCTTGTCTCTCTCGAGTACAAAGAACAAACCTTTATTGAATTAACGGTGATTACACAATAAAATCCATACACCAACTAGAGTAAAAACATAAGATGAGAGAAAAGAAACTACACAACCAGATTATTGAGCTTCATCTACGCCTTGAATAGAAGTTTAGCCAAGCATGGAAAGAGAATCCATTATTGTGTTCTTCATGTTCTTCTCTCCTTTGTTCTAGCCTCCAAGGGTTTCTCCAAGAGTTGAATATGTGGTGCCCAAAACGTTCTCCCATAAGGCCTATTTATAATAGTGAAGAGAAACCACGAAGTCCCCTTCTAAATCCGAGTCGAAATAGGTCAAAATCACGTTTTCCATATACGGTGATCGATCACTCCGTATTGACGATCGTTCGCTATCCGATCGATCGTAATTCCTTCATTATTTTACCCCGATCGATCGCTTTGGCGATCGACGCCGTATGATACCGATCGATCATAGTTACTGTCTTCGGCAATTGAAAAATTCCAGTAGATACGATCGATCGTTTTCTTCAATACAGTGCTTTTGCGGCTCTAGCGATCGATCGCATTGATAGCCGATCGATCGTAGTTACTGTTCATAATATTCAAATAGCTATAACTTTCTGTCCTAAACTCCGAATTGTGCGTGGTTGGTGGCGTTGGAAAGATGACTTCTTGAACTTTAACATGAAGCTTAAATCAGTCCAATACGATATTTGTACAGGAAGTTATGATGATTTAACCATTCGAGTTACTTTTCTCCTTATTTCTGTGTATTACTCTTGTTTCCTACAAAAACCAAAAACTATATTAAAGTAGTAGTTATTCTAATCAAACACTAGCATAAACATAAGTTTAGGAGATAATAAAATGCATATTTCATGTATAGATCAACCAGCTACCACGTGTTCTAGTTTCTCTGTGTGAGATTCGGGCTCTCCCCCACCGCAGGAGACTACCAAGGGCTAACACAACTGTTCTAGTTTCTTTATGTGAGATTCGGGCATCCTTGGCCAGGATTGTCCAGGGTGAGCAGCACATTGGGACTGACAACCCCCTTTTGTTTCCCGTGTGGGAACCGGACCATGATATGCCTTCGTGGCCTTGATTTGTCCCGCCTTCGTGGCAATATTGTGTTACTCTTTGATGGAGCCATTCACCATTGTGTTGATACATGCTTATTGCGATGTTATGCATGATTGTACCATATGTTGGTTACTTTAGACATGCAGGGTGAATTTATGAGATATGAATGCATGATTGTACCAGGTGTTGGTTACATTGGACATGCAGGGTGAATTTATAAGATATAAATGCCTGATCAAGATGAAAGTATGTGAATGAGATATCATTATGCAGGATTATGTGTTATGAATGCATGAGATGGAAGCATGTGGATGAGATATTGTTATGCAGGATTATGTGTTATATATGCATGACTAGAAAATGGGATAACCATGTTGATTATGGATTTACTACTATGTTATGATGCCGTATGATTTCTGATTATTGTCGATTATAATTAAAACCATTACTGAGTTTTATACTCACCCCTCTTTCTTTGTTTTATTTTGGGGCTATGTGGTGTGACACGCAGATGGATAGGATCCTCTATTTGAGGAGCGATCGTAGAGAGAGCGGGATTAGTCGTGGAAGCCTTGGACTTTATCCAGTTTATCTTGTTGATATTCTATATTGGTGTATGTTAAGACTTGTGATCAAATACTTTTAGACCCTTTTGTTTCGAGCATGGTGTGTTGGCTGAAGATTGTAGTTGTGGGTTTAATGACTTGTCGTTTGATTATGAGTAAACTCTACCTTTGTTCCTCTTATTTACTCTTGCACAAAATTGTTCGCGTAAATCTGTTAGATGGACCGCCTGTATGTGGGGCATAAGTCTTCCGCTCTATCTCTTTAACGTCGCCCTCATGCGCCGGTTCGGCTCTTGAACCGGGTTTGGTTCAGATCGGGCGGTGCCTGGGGCGTGACAAGAAATGACGAGATTGAATGTTGCCCTCAAATCGTGTATTTAAATACATGATAGCACTGCTATCATGTTCTCGATAACATGGTAGGGGTATCTTATAATCGAGTACACATTACCACTGCTATTGTATAATCGAGTACATGATAGCATGTTAAAATTCAACGAGTAATATCTCTCTCATTTCTTATCTATTTTTGCCTATTATTTTTGCATTCTTGTTTATTTTTTCTCTTCTTTCTCCCTATGAAAAAATCCCAAATTTTTTTTTACACAACTTCTAGTGGGGATGATGAATTTTTTTGTAACTCTAATGTTAATGAATTAAGCATGTGGTGAACAAGACTTCATGACAGTGAGTACACGATGTTTGAATTATATATATTATGTGTTCTTAACAATATTTCGTATTTTTAATTCTTAGGAAGTGACTGGTAGTAATAGAAAAATACACACGGGTGAAATTCTTAGATCTATTGATTCAAGTTAGACAAGGATTAAGATGCAAGTCTGCAATGGGTAAATTATCCCTCAAATATCATGTTGCATTAGCATTTCTATGCATACCATACGTTTTGGGGGATGATGAAGATTTGAAAACTGTCTTTAACATTCATAAGAAAGCAAAGAGGGAAGTCTTGGAGTTGTATGTGGAGAAGATATCCCCATAGATCAAGAGGTGAAGGAAGGAAATAGTCGGAGCTTGTATTTGGAACAGCAAGGTAAGAACACAATATTGCATCATCGGTGACACGATAAAATATCACATTATCATGTATTATATATGTGACTTTGTATTGTTATGATGATGACACAACTATAAACAAGTCATATGCATGATGATGTGACTCAAAGTCACAATTGTAGGATATCGTGTAAGTGATTACACGATATTCTTACATTTCGTATATTTGTCTACATGACTCATACTGATATGCCCTCTTCATATCTTGTAGTTTGGGAGAAAGTAATGAAATTGTGAGGACATTCACTACCCAGGAGGTTGGATTTAATACAATACAAGGAAGAGAAGCGAAAACAATAAACGA